>CM054061.1:82681869-83281869 GCA_028641055.1 Alopecurus myosuroides
ACATCTCCTAAGAAGCTTCTCTTTGTGAACTGCCCAGTTAGATGCACAACTGGGAGTGATGTACTAGATGCATGGCAAACATGAAAGTTCCAATATTCGAAGGCCCCGTGTATTTTACAGGAATTCAGCCTGAACGCGTTTATAATGACAGATTTGCTGGATAAGTTTGTCTCTTCAGGAACTCATTTGTTTTAGTACCACGTATTTGAAACTACTAATGAAAGATTTCCTAGGTCAGTTTGTCTAGTCAGGAAACTCATTTGCTTTAGTACCACACATTTGGAGTTTGGAGCTAGTAATGACACATTTTAGATCAGTTTGTTTTGTCAGGCAACATGGGTCAGAGCATACCTCAATAAAGCTTCGTCAAGCAAATCCTTACGATTGGTCATTCCAATAAGCAACACATTATTCAATGCCTCAACACCATCTATCTGTAAAGTTGACAGTTCGGACATAACTCAGTAACATATAAGAAAAGAACATAAAGTCTAAACTTCAGGTTCTAGGTAAATTGTACCTTTGTAAGAAGCTGGTTTACAATGCTATCATGTACGCCTGTGCCATCTCTGCTAGATCCTCGAGACTGCACAACCAGAGTTTCATTAATATAGGCAAGGTTGGATACTATTTTGTATAAAACTGAAACAAGGTTGTACATGATGTAATCAGACGGTATGGTGGCATGTGCACTGGGTAAAGTTGCAAGTTAAGGAGTTCTAGAACAGATGAAAGAGTTTGCTGTGGAATTTACACATGAATAAATAAAAATATAAAGGATATAAGCATATCATAAGTTTCATGTAAATCAAATGGAATCTTCTTCTTTTGGAGAACCAGATCAAATGGTATATGATAGGAGTATCTTCCTTTTTTGGAGAACCAAACCAAATGGTAGATGGTAGGAGTATCTTCTTCTTTTTGTAGAATCAAACCAAATTGTATATAGAAGAATCTATGCCACACACAAGATATGAGATACTCTCTAGCCAGGGCCTATACATGATTACCCACTGTCACAGCACAATTCTAGAGAACTATTCATGTTAATCAGAGGCCAAAACACTACTACCCTCTTAAATTCAATTAGAAACCGAAGTCGATAAGAATACACCTGTACTATCTAGTGAATAGTGATTGTCGTAAGATAATTATTTGTTCTGTCAAATTGACAAAGCTTTAGGCAAGTGAGAATATATAGATGGTGAGAATTAAAATCAACAGAACTCACCTTGCAGATAGCATCAATTTCATCGAAAATGATAACGTGGAGGTCACTGTGATCACCTGTGTTGACAAGGTGGTACAAAATCAAGTGTTGAAGAGGGTTCACCCTACACAGAAATATGATAAGGCTTCTGCTGATGAGATAGCATACCTTGTGCCTTCTGGTCATTTTCAGCATCAAGAAACAAATCTCTTACATTCTTCTCCGTTTCTCCAACAAATTTGCTCAACACTTCAGGTCCATTCACAATCTGAGGTTGGGAAAAAATATTTAACATCAAGTAAGCATGATGAATAGGTATCTGGCATTATAGTGTTAGCAGATTACATGGATAAAATGGACTATGATAAAAGACTGTAATGTCACCAGTCAGTATTCATAAATGAATTATCACACATGACAGTTTCTCAGAATAAAATGGACTATGGTACGCAGTTCCTTTACTCAACCGAATTTAAAACAATAGAATTGAGCACCATTAATTCTAAAGCAACTCCTTATCTCTGATGCTTAGAACGAAATTTAGTACAACCCATGTTTTAGACGTAATATTCACAAGTACTATAGGATAAAGGGTCCTACAAAATTCAAATATGTATAAGAATGAAGTAGACAACAGGCACTACACAAATACTCAAACAACAAAATTATGCTCCATGCCCAATAAGAATATCCATACCTTGGGATCCTTTCCATTCAACAGTTTTCCAATCTGACGGGCCATGAGGGTCTTGCCAGTACCAGGAGGCCCATATAGCAACATACCCTTCACGTGCTTGATGCCCAATCTACAGTATTCAGTTGTGAGTAAAACATCATCTATCACTGATGGTAGAAAGATAAAGAAACAGGTGTATGGAACTTACTTGTTAACAACATGAGGAGGAAACACTCTTGAAGCAAATGCCCTACGGAAAATGTCTGTGAATTCATTACTTAACCCACCTATTCCCAATTTTTCCAAGTTGAACTCTTTATGCTTGAAAAGCTTGCTGCTAGCTGCTTCCTTTTGGTTAATGACCTACATCAGATTAATGGGTCTTATTGTGGTGTTTTCATAAGCCAAAAACAAAAAAGTTCATCACATAAACTATCAATAGAACAGGTGATAATAACATAGAAGAACCTTAATTCCTGAATTAGGAGCAGGCTCAAATATGATATATGTATCACTTGAAAGGAATCCTCTGTCCAACGTCGTGGAACTCTCTTGGCCCTCTAGCAAAGCTTGATTGACGGTGAAAATATAGTTTGTTCCATAAAACTCGAATGGCACTCGTTGGCCAGTTGTCATGACCTGTAAACAATCCCACAGGTCACCATTATGGGCACACAAGTGGAAGCAGTATTCTTGTATACATTTTCATACTTGTAACGAAAAATCCTGAAATTCTATAGGATAAAGGGTCTCTAATCACAGACATAATGCTAACTGACTATGCCATACCTGATCTTGAAATCTCTTCCGTAGTTGTTGGGCAAGCAAGACAGCATCCAGCTGCAAAGCCACGTTCATGCATGTCAAACCACGGTACTAAAGCATTAATGAGACTCTACAGATAAACAGTCCAACGAACTTACGTCCTCAGCTCGGTTGGCTCTTGCCTTGGTATACTCAAGCTCTAATGTGAGCAATGCCAGCTTGAAATCATCAGGGGGAGCAAAACTGGACAGAAACATTACGCGCCACAATTGTAAATTTGTGATGCAACACAGGATAAATAAAAACGATTGTATCAGACACTTTAACACCCTACCTGCTAACAGTGATGGAATCTCCAGCCGAAACCTTTGCCTGTCGACGCTGAATGGCATTCAAGGCAATGCTTCCCATAGCGACAGCATCGTGGGCAGTAGATATTCATTAAGGATAAAACATGAAAGGAAGATGGTATAATTCTGAAGGAGAATCAGCACATAACAACATCATAAAAGCTAAGACTTGGGAACAACAATAACATCTAAAAGCCACATTACGGCGATCCCAGCAGAACAGAGCAAAATTAAGCCCCTACACTGAGATGGTATTTGTTACTGAGAATTCAATCCATCATTCATCAAGGCTTCCACATCCCAAGTAAATGTCGTTTACAGAGCATTCTGTGGACCCGGAATGTGATACTGTGGGCACCATTTATATCCAAATCATTTTCCTTAGCAGACGCGGTGTGGATCAGAGGGGCACGCACAATTTAGCAAAACGCACACTATGGGTGGCACCAATTAGCATCTAGAGCGAGTAAAAAAAGTAGCATAGCATTGTTCTCCTCCCCATAGATCATTTCTACGACGCCAAAAGTTTCAAAATACTCGGGAGATCAGATCACCACGCTCAGACGACCTAATGAGATATGTGCGGTTCCTCTAGATACTCGGTGATTTCAAACCCGGACTCAGCAACGGATCCGGGCCACCTCACTTTCAGGGAGAGAGAGAGAGATCTCGTGGGCAGCGCAGAGACGAAGCAGCCGATTGAGGGGGCGAGATCGCGGAACGAGGAAAAAGGATATCGTAGGGCGAAGACGAGAACGTCGCCGACGATGGCGAGGGCGTTGGGGAAGCGGCGGATGTCGGCGGTGGAGACGTAGGCGCAGTTGGTGAGGGCCAGCTCCTGGCTGGGCGTGCTCACCACCGCCAGGGTCATGCTGCCCCTCGCCGCCATGGCCGCGCCGCAGCGGGAGAGAGAGAGATCTCGCGGGGGGACGAAGGGAGGAGGAGGACTCTTCGTGGGTGCGAGCCGTGCGATGTCCGATGGGGAGGAGGAGGACTCTGCTATGCGCGCTGCTCAAACAGGCGAGGAGGTGGTTAATTTCCTCCGTGGCTCGGCTTTGTTTTCTTTTGATTTTGACAAGGCTGTCTAGCATTTTGGCGTTGCTTCGGTCCGAAGGCACTCGTGGACACGATCCATTGGTCAGGGTTCTCCTAGCTGGCTATGCCAGGCCCCACGTGGCATGGAGAGGCCGGACGGGAAGGCCGCACCGTATCGGAGGCATCCACTTCGAATTAACAGCTGGTACCGTGATGCATCGGAGCCGTCTTCTTCGAATTAAACACAACAGCAATTATACTAGTACTCAAATACTCCTAAATTAACAAAATAGGAATAGGCATGTCGGCATGTCCAGCTGTCAGACTGTTCAGCTCGGAGTTAAATGCCCCGCAACAAGAACACCACCAATTTTTCATGCGCATTTGTCACAGCGTTTTACGAGAATGTTTGTAACAAAATTTCCTCACATCGTTTTACACAAAGGTATTACTACGTCCCAAGCTGCTACAGATTTCTGGTCAACAATACAATTCTTTCTCCCGGCAAAAATGCCAAACTCTGGGCCTTCCACAAGAGGCTTCAGCTGGTTCATCGACAAAAATCAGGAGGCTTCGGCTCAACTTCAGTTCGACAATCAACCATTAGATGAACGCTAGGGCAGGCTGATCGCACATCCAGCCACAGAAGGGTTGGCAGATAAACCTCAGCTGCTGATGACCATGTTGGTACTACAACATACACTGCAGGAACACAGATCTGCATCAAGTTCCATTTTTCAAGACTTGTTGATGGTAACACACTGAAATAACGTGCTGTGTTTTTAACAATTGATTGACAGACACAAAAGATATACAAGCAAATTACTCACCACGGCGGAATATGTCAACAACCATGGCCTAATTCTTTGGCGCAGCAGAGCACAGATATTTCAGCAAGTACTCATTCGAGGAGCAAGTGTCCGCCAAATCCTGATGTATTTTCGTTATAGACTTCTGCAACGACTTGAGAGCGGGAAGCAAGGTCCTGGAGTTTTGCTGAATGTAGGTTCCGTCAACCTTGCACAGCTCCTGTATGCAAAATATTAGAATGAGATAAAAGTCCGGTGCATGCATATAGTTCCAACTAAAAGAAAAGGAAGAATGGTACCTGAGCCCAGAGAAGGATAAATTCCAGATGGGGACAGCTTTCCAGAAGATCAGCAAACGCATCGATCAATCTCTGAAGATACTTGAAGGGTACGGATGAACAGATTGCTCGCACATTGGAAGGATCCACAGCAAAAATGCATCTCTTAATCAAGGAGTCCTCGTTCAACCGGAGGCTTAGTATAAGGGCTCTCTGCTGCTGGTTTTCTGCAAGAGCTTCCTCCACTTTCTGTACAAACACAAAGAGCAGAGATTCGTTACAGATTGATCAAGCACCATTTTGAGACAACGAGCCTCACATAAGAGCATGAAGTAAATACCTCAGGGGTAACATCAATGTCAAGATCTGTTGGATCAAATATAAACGATTCATCAACCGAGTATAAGAGAACACCATCGGTGGTCGCTGCTGCAAAAGATCTTCCCGTTGGAGCAAATTTCACACACTTTGTCCGAGCTACGGCTCTTCCCCGATTCGCCATGGATCCAGGTAAACTATGCCCCAGGTCACCTCTTGTTTGTTGATCAATTCCATCCTCAGCATCACTATCTTCGTCATCAATTAGATCTAGTGGGCCAGCATCAGTCATATTTTTGGAGTTCATAAAATCAAGAACCCCGTCCAATGAAAGATTGCGAGTGATCTGGAATCTACGCAAGAGCACCTGCAGAGATGGCATTGGCAAATACAGAAGATAATGAATAACTTTGACCCTTAAATGTGGACAAAAGGTGTTGTTACAAAGTGAAAATCATGTAAATCTAAGACACAAGGAGCAACATTCAGATTTGCTAGTGTCTTAAGTTCAGTTTCGTGACGCTGCCAGGAAGATATTAGACAGCAACTAGTGATGGACATTTTTCATCAAAATATAGTAAAAAAAATGACCTGATCAAACTATAGTAATTTACATGGCATGATAACGAGATTGTAGAGAATGCACATAATATAAAATGGAGGCACCTCTAAGATTGTAAATAGAGAAGAAATGAGGAAATGTGTATATGGTACAAAGTTGTTTTATCACAAAAGATTTCCTGACCTGTTCTCCAATATCATACATGCATATATATTTGCTATTTCCTCCTGCTAAAATATAGCTTCCATCAGCAGAATAGCACAGCGTCGTGAAGTACTTTCCTATACTTGTATTAGCTGCAGATCTTCTATCAGTCATGAGGCGCCCGCCAGAAATATCCCTGCGGCCTTCAATTGTATACATCAACAAGCCATCAAAAGGATCCCAGAAATTGATTAGGCCATCTAGTGTGCTGCATGCAATCTGCCTTCCGTCAGGACGATAAGCCAAAGTAAGAACATCGTGCGAGTGTTGAAAAGTTTCCACAGCACCCTTGCTTTCAAATACATCCCAAAGACGAACGGTCTTGTCCCACGATGATGAAGCCAGAATAGCCTACGAACAGAAGCTAATTATTGTTTCTGCAGATTTGCTAAAACATATGGAAACCGATAATAGAGCACATTTCAGCAAATTTCCTTGAGCATACTAATAAAATTGATTTGTTTCGAAACCGAAGTGCAGCTCTAACTACAAGAACGGGAACCAAAATACAGCAAAGCAAGGACTTACACTGATTGGTGAAAACATTAGACCATGAACTGGTCCTTGGTGGCCACTGAGTACATCTAACAAACGACCAGTCTTCATTGACCAGACATATATCTGCATGAATAATATTTTGGTAGTCAGGGAACTAAATGTGGAGCACAGCTGATAAATGAATCGAGAGAGAAATGGTTTTCACGTATAGAAACCTCAAATGAATCAAGTGTTCCAGCACATATTACTTCACCACTCTGATCTGCTGCTAAAGAAACAAATTGTCTAGGTGCAGGGGTCGTAAAAGTTTTGAAGTTCCGATAACGGAACAAATCCCATGCTCGAATAGTCCCATCAAGGGAGGCACTGAGAAGAGAATGGTTATTGGCCATAAAATGAACTGCAGTAACAGCATTTGTATGCTCGGAAAATGTTATGAAACAAAAACCAGAGGAAGCTGTCCAGACCTGCAGCACATCAGTTCATGGGTATTAGACTTGCGGCATAGAATATAGATACTTAACACAATATGGTTTTGAACCTTTTGGAAAAAGTTATACTATTCCCTCCGTCTCATATTAATTGTCTCAAAGTTGGACAAAAGTGGTTGTATCACACTTTGAGACAATTAATATGAGACAAGAGGGAGCAGTACTTATCATTTCTTGTTTTCAGTATAGATCAATTTGAGTAGTAGTTCAAACAGGCAGACAAAATCGGTTACTTTATTAGATAGCAGTGCATCAGAGTATTGTCAAGCTACATTATACCCCTTGCAAACGAGAAGTTTTTTCCCATGGGACTAGCAGAACGTAACGTACCTTGACTTTGTTATCATCAGCTCCGGTAGCAATTAACTGAGAATCAGGTGAGTATGCAATGCAGTTCACATCAAAGTAGTGCCCCTGCTGCTTCAAAATGTAGCTCTCCGACCGCCACTCCCAAACTAGCAGCTGCCCAAGCTTGGCACATCCAAACACCAACCAATTCCCCAAGCTGTTGAAGATAGCAGTAGTGATCTTCTCTCTTGATATTGACAGCAAGTGGAGGCACACAAAGTCAGGCATCTGGTACAGCCCAAATACTCCGTTAGAGAACCCAACGACCACCATGTCAAGATCCCGGTGGTAATCACAGGCTGTTAACTTAGCCGGTGACTGCATGAAGAAGCTCTTTTTCTGCAACTCCCACTTCGCGGAATGCAGTGGAGTAGTGCTCGGCTCTTCCAATTCTCCCGAACCCTTCCTCTTCCTGCTCCCACCATCCAATTCTGGCTCGCCATTCTGTTCCGACTCCTGCTCCGGTGTTCCGGGTGAAGGTGGAGAAGTAGCATCATCGCCTTCTACCAATTTCCATGTGAAGATAGCTCCATCCTTTGAGACTGTGTAAGCCCCATGGACTCTGCCTGTCTTCTTATCAGTGGCGAAGAAGGCGCCAACGACAGCTGCGCGGTGGCCAAGGAAGAGGAAAGGCTTGTTTCCGACGCCCCTCTTGACGGGCAGGAGGCGGGCGGTGAGGTCCTTGCAGGATGCGAGGAGGAACGCGGAGTCGGGGGACCAGTCGAAGGAGGTGACGCCGGCGGCGAAGCCAGGGAAGGTGCGGAGGAGGTGGAAGGGGAAGAACTCCTTGCGGAAGGAGGGCGAGCGCCAGATCTGCACTAGCTTCCCGACAGCGACGGCGATGAGCTGGCCGTCGGGGCTGAAGCGGACGGCGGAGGGGGCCTCCTTGAAGGAGATGCGGTGGAGGACGGCGCGGCGGCGGAGGTTGGCGTAGAGCGCGCGGCCTTTGTCGTCCGAGGCGAGGAGGAAGTCCCCCGAGGGGGAGGTGGCGAGGCGGGTGATGTTGGAGGAGGACTCGAAGGGGAGGGTGAGCGAGGAGGAGGCGGTGAGGTCGGTAGTCGCGACGCGGTTACCGACCGCGGAGAGGAGGACGGAGGAGTCCCCGGCGAAGACGGCGTCGCCGCCGCGGTACGGCGCCCCCAGGAGGTTCTGGAAGCGGTAGTTCATGGCGGGAGAGGGGAGGCGGGCTTGGGGGCTAGGGTTTTGGGGAAAGAGGACGAGGACGATGTGTAGTTGACGACGAGAGGGTTTAGCTCTGGGTTCGAACTACTGATGGGCCGAATGGTTTGGCTGGTGTGCGCGAGAGTCTAGCCCAAGTGAGCAAAGGGCTCGGCTAAGTTTTTGAAATTACCCAAACACATGATTCTCAAAAAACAAAAACAAAACACACACACCCCGATACACGACCAGACGCCTTATGTTCGTGAATCTTGATAGTGATTTATACATGTCGGAGGGAACCGAAGATATGCGTTTCATTGTGCCCACCAACACCGACGGTTTTGGAGCGAGGCCTGGACAGATCTCTGAATATTTCCTCGGCCCAGGCGTTGATTCTGGGAATGCTTACGGACGAGTGAAAAATGGAGGGATGAAGAAACCGACGAACCAAGCATTGATTCCTAAAATTAATACGGATGTTAATTTCTACGCGTTCGACTAAAAAACGCTGAACCAAGCGGGCCTAAGGCTTCGGGGCCAGATGGGACTCCCTCCACGTTTCTTCCAACGCCATCGAAAACTTGTGGGGAGGAGATCAGAAGCATCGTGCTACAAGTACTCACCCCTGGGGCGAAGCAGTTTACTTCCCAGAGAATGGGTTCTTGATGGACGAGGTGGGGGCTCACCCCTCTCATATCTGGCGAGTTGTTTTGGAAGGGAGGTTAATCCTAGCGCAAGGGTTGACTAGGCGTATTGGCGACACAAATCCATGGGATGATAACTGGATGCCAAGAGACGGCCCCTAAGGCCGATAGCATGTCCAGAGGATGAGTCACCAATGCAGGTGACCCGTTTAAAAAACCGATAGTCCGTGTGAAAATAAAAATAAAAAAATGTCTCGTTTAAAACCTTATTTTAACGCCAATTTATATCTGTTTTACACGAGTCAACATAAATACTTATCATGTTTTCGTGCAATGATTTTATGAACATATATAATGTTAAGGTCTATGTGCTAGTGTTTCTTTTTTTACATTTTGTTTGACATTTTTAATAAATGTTTAAAATGTAGTTTATATAAAGGATGTACTTATATGCAATCGGTTGTCAAAACACCGGCCTGTTTCGAATGGTTTATCGTTGACCTTAAGGGCGTCGCTTTATTTGGTTAGACTTTCAGTCTTTAATCCTAGCCGCTGCTTTGGCCGCCCACGTTATTGACCCATTTGTGACCAGGTAGACACCGTGGCGCCCGAAACCGCCAGCTTTTGTTGCCGCGGCACATAGTTTCCGGCTTTTTTTCTACGAGTATTCTTCATCTTTTTGGATCATCGATGACGAACGATGAGCTTAACGGGACAACACAACGTGTCCAGTTGGTACGTTCATGCATCGTGGCTTGGATGGCTCGTCAGGAGCTCCAAAGGTCGCGCAAGCTCGGGCCGCTCTTGACCTATATATAGAGCCTCCGCTCCAGTTTGGGATATCAAATCACGACCAATTAACACGTACCGCGCATCGATCTTGACTGACTGACCAATCGTTCAGTGCTCGCGCTCACCTGCGTACAGAGTTTCTTGTACTCAGAGTCTCAGACGCGAGGAAGGGAGCTAGGAAGGCATGTCTGCGACGGAGGGCAACGGCGCGCCGGTGGTGTTCAGCGAGGAGCAGGAGGCGCTGGTGCTCAAGTCATGGGCCCTCATGAAGAAGGATTCCGCCAACCTGGGCCTCCGCCTCTTCCTCAAGTACGTACCCTCGATTCGATCGTGCATACATTTGCCAATGCGTTTCCTTGACATGTTGTGCGTGCGTGCCTCCAGGATCTTTGAGATTGCTCCCTCGGCGAAGCAGATGTTCTCCTTCCTCCGCGACTCCGACGTGCCGCTCGAAACCAACCCCAAGCTCAAGACCCACGCCGTCGCCGTCTTCGTCATGGTAATATATATACACACGAATTCTCAAGATGTTTATACGTACAATGGACGGAATTTTGTTATTTTACGGCGCGGAACTGACCGATGTGTGGCGACCAATGGCGCAGACGTGCGAGGCGGCCGCGCAGCTGCGGAAGGCCGGAAAGATCACCGTGAGGGAGACCACTCTCAAGAGGCTGGGTGCGACGCACGTAAAGTACGGCGTCGCAGACGCCCACTTTGAGGTATGCACAAGCATATATAGACCCTACCTTGTTTACTTACCTGATGTAGTTTAGTAGTATTAGGCTCCTAAGTTACCATGGAATGCCTGTTTGATTTTGCATTTCGTCCTCTCGTGTTCCTCATAGGTGGTAAGGTTCGCTCTGCTGGAGACGATCAAGGAAGCAGTGCCGGCTGACATGTGGGGCCCGGAGATGGAGAACGCATGGGGCGAAGCATACGACCAGCTCGTCGCTGCCATCAAACAAGAGATGAAGCCTTCTGCCTAGGCGTACACCGCTCCACCATGTCCATCCACCATCCGTACAACCCTTGTTGCTTCATTCATGTCACCTTCACTACCGTGTATATACTCTCTCCGTGTCAAACTAAGTGTCATTGAGATAGATGTATCTAGATGCGTTCAAGTACTCGATACATCCATTTTAAGTCATTTCCACGACATTTATTTTGAGATGGAGGGAGTGCTTCTTTTTTTTTGGAAAAAGAGAGTGTGTGTATTGTGTGTATCTAATATATTTTGTGATAAATAAACTAAATAAAGATCTACTACTTCCTAACGATTTGCCACTATTCAAAGCTGAATTTGTCAGTTTTATAGTTCCTAAACAATTTTTAGTTTCAACTTGTAAATTTGCATGTCTATAGAACTCTACCTTATCAATGTAATGCATTTTTTCAGAGTATTTTAGAACTTTTAAACATGTTTTTTTTTTGTTTTCGCTAAAAGTTGGTTTCCATCAAATACTTTCTCGTTACAATCCGAGTTCAAGCTTGAAAAAAAGAAAGTGAAATAGAACCTGAGTCTAGGCCCAGGCGCCCCCACCACCATAACACCTCCTCCTCGCCGCTCTGTTCACCTCGTTGCCATCTGGAGAAGTATCATGGCGTTCTCCGTAAGTGTTCCATCATCCACTTCGCCGTTCTATGACCAGCCCACTGTTGACCACCCCTTCCCAGTTGTTGTTGATATGTGCGCTGACCAAGGGTTGACACTCCTCTGCGCGAGTACCTCCAGGTGCGCCAAACCTGATGCTCTACTTCGGGATCAATTACGGTCAAATCCTTATATTCATATTTCATGAGTGATCATACGAGATTTTCCCGTAAACATATTTGGAAAATGGAAGTGCCGCTGAAAATCAAGATATTCATGCGCTTCTCATTCTGCAAGGTGATACTTATTAAAGATAATTTGGCTAAAGGAATTGGATTGGTTGTAAAAAAAAAGTTGTTTATTTGATCCAGATGAAACAATTCAACACCTATTCATAACATGTCCCTTGGCAAAAAATAGTTTGGAGAATTGTTTACATGACTTTTAATACTCATCCCCCAAATAATATAACAAACTCGTTCGGGAATGGCTAAGGGGTGTTAATAAACAAGATAAATCATAGACCCGAGTTGGAGTGTGTGATTTACTTGGGACATTTAGAACATACATAATGATTATATTTTTAACAATGCAAAACTGTCTTCCTTCATGCATGTTATATCAATGGTTATTCACCGGATCCGTATATGATACTACATACAACCAATGGAGAAGCGCGAGTCCTTGCATATTTGGTGCAACCGGCTGGAATCGGTTGTGCGGGAATTATACAGCTAGTGTAGCTCACGTTTTGATCTTAAAGTAGTTGAAGTGGCATCCACAACTCATGCTGGCGCTGCCCTGCACAGTGGGCAACACGGGCTCTCTGGGGCTACCTCCTCCCCGAGGCAGCGGTGGTGAAATATGTGCCCACACGCGGGAAGGACCGTGATGAGATCGCTGAGTCCTAAAGTCGGAGTGCAATACATCGCAGATTGTGTGCACGTCTCCTGTTGGGTACACCATCCCCTTCCACGGGTAAATGTGGAACATGATATTTATTTTTGAAGCGAGATCTTGAGCCTGACAAAGCGATAGATGCGGTATAGAAATACCATTATGGTCATCAGGACTTCAGCCCCTAGCGCGATGAAGCCGCTAACATCGACGAATCTTACTACACGGGTGGAGGGGGACCCCCCCCACACACACACATGCACATGCATGGTTTTTTATCTCCAAATAATCGGCTAGATATCACCGCGGCGATCGTCATTGCGATAGTCACCACGGTACTCACACTGGTAGAAAATAGGCATATAGTCCCGGTTCGCCAGGGCCAAAAGTCCCGACCGAGCAACCGGGACTAGTTATGCGCGACTAAAAACCACCCCCTATAGTCGCGCCGCTTACGAACCGGGACTAAAGGCCCGGCCACGTGGGCGGGTGGCGGAGCCGGGGGCGGAGGACCTTTAGTCCCGGTTGGCCACCTGAACCGGAACTAGACTTTATTTCGTTATTTCCTTAATTCATTTGGGTTTCTAATTATTTTTCACACCAATTTTTCTCTCCCTTTTTTTCACTCCCTTTTTTCATTCCCTTTTTTTTCAGAATTTGTATTATTTGCTTACCGTCTAACTACAATTATCTCTAGTCGAATTACTTACTCATGGTCAAACTTCCCGCTCGGTCACCCATCATCTCACTGCTCTAGCACTAGCACGCTTAACTTCCGAGTTCCATACCGTCCCGCATCCAAGTGTTTTGCACGAATGTATGTGATAGTAGTATCATATCAATCTTATTAACATGTTGGTCGATGCCACATTTCTTTATTGTTTGAATTTCAAATAAATCTTTTAATAAACAAAAGTAATGATGTAATTAATATTTTTGAATAAATAAATAAACATTAACTTTTTAATTTGTATTATTTCTAAAAATACTATTAATATATCAAAATATTCAGAAAATAAAACTAATTCATTTTTAAATCTTAAAAAATACAAATAATATATCAAAATATTCAGAAAATAAAACTAATTCATTTTTAAATCTTAAAAAATACAAATAATATATCAAAAAATTAAGAACAATAATACTAATTCATTTTAAAATCTTAAAAATACAAATAATATATGAAAAAATTAAGAAAAATAATACTAATTCATTTTAAAATCTTAAAAATACAAATAATATATCAAAAAATTAAGAACAATAATACTAATTCATTTTAAAATCTTAAAAATACAAATAATATATCAAAAAATTAAGAACAATAATACTAATTCATTTTAAAATCTTTAAAATACAAATAATATATCAAAAAATTAAGAACAATAATACTAATTCATTTTTAAATCTTAAAAAATACAAATAATATATCAAAAATTAAGAAAAATAATACTAATTCATTTTAAATTCTTAAAAATACAAATAATATATCAAAAAATTAAGAACAATAATACTAATTCATTTTAAAATCTTATAAATACAAATAATATATCAAAAAATTAAGAAAAATAATACTAATTCATTTTAGTACTGGATGAACAGATATATAGAAACTGTACTTTTTCTGTTTTGTTTTCTTGATGTGTTTTTGTTTGTTTTCTTGATGTGTTTTTGTTTTTGCTTGTTTTGAAACGTGTGTTTGACATAATATAGAAATAGTATAGCTAGGAATTAATATAGAATACAACACAATCACACATTCATAACATAGTCTTACGATCACACATAACACACAAACATAAGTCAATACTAAGATATCCATTACATATATATACTAAGATACCCATTACATGCATATATATCGAACGCCTACATCTATGGCTCCGTCGAGTAGATGCGGAACAACTCGTAGGAGACATATGCATCTATGGCTGCATACTTGACGTTCGTCATGTCCAGTGGGGTCTTCTCCCAATAGAAGTGATTGCTTCGGGGGAAACCAGACTTCATGGATTCGTAGCCCTCGTGGATGAGGACAGTTGCCATGCGAGCCATCCCGGTCTTTGACCCGTTCAATTGGATAAGATCCTGAAGATCAATGTAGTGATCTTCAGGTATCACAATACCCAAGCGCCTCAACTTCGGACGGTCTTGCGTGATGTCAACGCTGCAAAAGTCATATCCCTTGTTGACAAGAAAATCAACAAGGGCCGGAGAATGCTTTGAACTACTGCAACAACAAAAATATCAATGTGTTAGATATGTTGCAACACATGTATTCTTCACATGCAACAAACAAATCGAAGATGCATGCAAGATTGGACGTGTGCGTTACCTTGACCATTGGAAGATCAAAACCGACTCCTTGTACGCAATCTGGATGACGGCAACATCCCGTTGATCCGCCGTATATTCCAGATCAAGCCCGAAGAACCGGTGTTCATCGGGAGAGGAGGAGTAGAGATTGGTCAAATGACCAAGAGCACCGGCCAGCCGATCGCAACTGTTGGTGTAGCACATGTTCAGAAGCTTGCCGCATGGTGTCGGACCACAGTATGTCTCCCAAACTTCAGCCATGGTGGTGTGCTTGGAGAAGATCGAAGAGATGGAAGACACAGAGAAGAGAGGAGGAAGAAACAGAGAGACTCCGACGCGCACTGTGAAATGGCGCCCTTCTGCCTCGCTCGCGAAATAAAAACCGCCGCGCGGGAGGCGAGCAGTCACGCCAACCGGGACTAAAGGACCAATAGTCCCGGGCGGCCAGGTCAACCGGAATTAATGCCCTCCACGCGCCTCAACGCGCTTCCCAACCCGCGACGTATGACCTTCTGTCGCGGGTCTCCTCCCGACCCGGGACTAAAGACTCATTAATCACGGTGCGCAACGTTTGGGGACTGATGAGGGCGTATGGAAGGCCTTTTCTCTACCAGTGTCACCGCGCTCTTCACGACATTCATCGACCCGTTAATCACCACGATCCCTACGGCGGTCATCATTGTGTCCCCGATCTTCTCGGGTGCGGCCTTCATCGCCACGACGGGATGCATTGGCAGAGGGGGAGAAGGTTGTGTCTTGTCCGGTCTCGGCGAGCATGTCACGTCGAATATCATGGGCGCATATCTGGCTGAAGAGATCGTCGAGGGGGTGCCAGGGTTTCCGTTGATGGAGGACACGAGGTCATTGTAGGATGCATCGAGGCCGTTCAAGGTGTAGCCGATCATCTCATCTTCTTCAACTTGTTTTTTGGCGGCGGCAACTTCGGCGGAGAATCCCTCAAGCTTGGCAAAAAATTGCGCGGTTGTGAGGTCGTTTTTTGTGTTGTTGAGCGCACCGTGCAGGTGATTGATCCTGGCCCAGGAGGCTTTTGGTTTTCTGGTTTTAGGGTTTTGGGGTCGTTGGCGGTGGCGATGGCAAGAGCATTTGCTTTGATACCACCTGGGCGGAAACAATAACCCATTAGGGTCTGGCGTTATGTGTTATATAGAGGTGAGAAAAGCCCTCACTGTGGCTTACAAGAATATGAGTATAGTTTAGAAGTCTAACACTGATATCTTCCTCTTGCTCTGCAGGTCTACAGTAACTTACCATGAGGTAATCCGCTCGTCTCCTCCACGATATAAGAGCACCCATATTTGGCTATCCTTTCCCGTAGCAGTTTCACTGTAGCGTCGTTTTTCGTCCGGTGTTGCACTCATATGCCTTCCAACTCTGCCTGATAATCACAAATCACATAGCCATTAAGAAAAAGGGCTTGCTTTCAGTTTGCATATGCAAGGGGGAATCAAATTATTCCGTGAACTGAGGAAAAGCGTATGTTCCTTCAATGCTGGAACCACAAACTTGGAACTTGTTTAGTTCAGACCTGAGAAGACATTTCGCCATGGCAATTACCCCTGTCCCGCTTGGTTTGCTGGACTTTAGCCCAATACCGGCGGATTCCTCGGTGCACACAATATTTTCGACAGGCCCGTAATACCACTTGGAATACCATTTCATTCTTTTCCTGTCGTTTCGCTGTGCGCTGAGAAACTGGGCCGTAGAAAACAACACCCGTTGAATAAAACAAAGAGGTATTAGCACCGGCAGTACAAGAAGTTGTATGGAAGGTGCAAAACTGCAAATTCATACAACAAGTTGCAGAATGGGATGGAGTGGTACAACAACTTGTTGTGTGGGTGCAAACTAGTACAAAATGATTTTGGTGATGACACGTGGCAACGCTACTTTTGCAAAAAAACACCCTACGTATTTTTGTCTCCCACATATCATCTTTGACGCATCCTTCCACGTGTGTCTGATCTGTCAGTGGTGAAACAAATAATAACTAAAATGGAAGTTTCCCCAAGGCTAGTGCAGCCTACAATAGCTCATATAAATAAACACGGGTGCAAGCTTATTATTCTTGCGCTCTCACGACGGACACTTGTATGCATCTCTCGCAAAACTGCCTGCACATGGTGGCATGACCACAGGGCGGACACATGCATACGAAGGGAGGACGATGAGATGGCTGAGCCGAGTGAATCGGGGTGTCTACAGACATATCGCCGAATCGATGAAGCGTGCAAGCGCCTGGTGTCGCGGAACTTGTGCAGCACAATGCGTGAGTGCACCGGCGTCGTGTGCCCGTCCGACGAGGACGACCCCTCCGGCCACGGATCTGCACATGCTCGACCTCGACAACAACCTCCTCGAGGACGCGATCTTCTCTATGCTGCTTCTCCCGGCGCCGGCGCGCAATGCCAAATAGTGTGTGCCACTATTCTCCATGAACAATCGATCGACTCTCTTATTGGACATTCCATTTGACATTCTCCATGCGGTTCATTATTAATTTAGATGTTTTATCACTACTAGTATAAGTGCACGTGCAACACACGTCTATAAAAATTTGAATCACATATCTGAAATGTAAACCATATAAAGATGTTCGAAAAACATATAATCATATAATCGCATCACTTCAAATACATATGGCACAAAAATAGTAGTTATTGTTTGCATCAATATTGCAATTCAACATCAATTCAAAGCGATAGTTGAATAACAAGTTGTAGGTAACAATATCCACTGTTATTATTTTAAAAGGCCCATCTCTTTATGCATTCAATTATGCCTCGTTTCAAGATAGGAATATTATTTATCGCTTCATTGTCTTGATACTTCAGAAGATGTACCACAAATCTCTTTCTCAACTCAAAATCATCCTACATATACATTATATAATATCTCATATAAAGATCACGTTTAAAGTGTAGCAAATGAGTATGGTTGAGAACATTCACCGTGGGCATTGGAACAAATGACGCTTCATCGTGCCATGAATGCATTAAATAGAAAACCTCATAGCCAGACATAACACTACATTCATATGAAATGTAACATCCAGTGTTGCATAAATAAATTAAGGTTATTACTAAGTGAAACTTCATACCGCACAAAGTTTGTGGGAACAACAGGGACTTTGCTTCTCCATTTGGAGATTCGGAGTTTGCCAGTCGAAGCGCAAGATTTATCTTATTACTAATTTCCATATTTCTAAATATGAGCAACCCCCAAGTCGGTCTCGGAAGCGGGTCCAAAATTTAGATAATTTTCTTCTTTTGGTCCAACACGAACAATATGAATATGCCAAGAATGTTATAAGGCACATAAATCTGCAATGATGGGTTTAGAAATAAATCAATTACATTGATACAAAAAGAAACACCATCATAACCGAACGAATATATTCTCACCTTGTCACATTCTGATATATGATATTCCCTATTATTAGGCCAGCTATGACATAATTTTGCTATTTGATCAAAATGAAGCCTCCCATGACCACTTGGGTCTTGCGCAAAGTGAGACATTGTCTAAAATAATAAAAGCATTAGTAATATGAGGAAACATGTCATAGTTAAGTACAGTAACTTACACAAAATTTTAAATCCATATAATGAACTGGAATGTCACGGAATAGGTGGATCTCGTTGCACGCTAGTATGCGCACAACCATATTGAAGCAATCTGAATCCATAGATTGATCCATCCTTAATATGTTCTTTATTTGTCTTAGATTTAAACTAATAGGATACGGCTTAGAGCTTTTCACCCATTCAGTCTCGTGGAAGAGAGAAATTCATGACTATAATGGCACATGTATAACACAAATGAACTGACAAGAAAAAATGTTACTTACTCCAACGAAGGGACATCATCAACCATGCAGATGTATAAGCAAAGTTCATCTATTAAGTCGGCATTTGTTGGTTTGACGTACGGTGAAAGGACCGATGATTGCGACAGAGGCTCATCTTCTGATGATTCTACCAAGGATTGCGATAAGAGCTCAACTTTTGATGATGAATTTGATGTTTTTAGTTTCTTAGGCGGTCTATCCAGGATAATACAATCCTTGGGGTCCATATTGGTTTCTTCATCATCTTTCAACTGCCGATTTCTTATATCATCATCATTCAGTTCCGAGTCTACTAAAATGACAGCTAATTTGTTTCTAAAATGTGTCATATGAACCTAAAGCCAAGTAGTAATAGGAGTTAGTTTTCAGATAATTATACAGCATAGAACATATCGATACAAATAAAAAATATATACCTGTTACGGAGTGTCGGACAAATTATCTCCCGTGAAATACTCCATAAAATTTAATATCCAAAGACCGCAAGTTGATCTGCATGATTATAGTTTTAATATTTCAGTAAAAACAATCTTAATACTCTTGTAAAAATATTCGAAATCATAATTATAAAATAACTATTTTGCAACCATGAATGTAAAAAATCCTGTCAAAAAGTGAAAAAAGAATCAAACACGCACCGGATAACACATTCAACCTCTCTCTTAAAAAGCACGATCGAAATCATTTAAAAAAAAAGATGGTAAACATCGGGACACACCGCTTCACTCTCTCACTCACAGGAGGGAGCATGTCAAAAAGAAAAGGAGAGGGGGAAATGAAGCACCCAGCCCCTTCGCCTCTCCCACTCGCAGTCTTTTCTCTTCCCTGTCCCCAACCATGCTTTGCGCGGTGCTGGAGACAAGACTCCAAATCCCCTCACTCCCTCTGCTTGCTTGCCCGCCCCGTCCCGCCCTCTCATGCGGTGAGGACCTCCTCCTACCCTGCCCCCCGCACTAGTAGGAAAACCCGTACCAGTGACGAACAAATATGGCTTACCGCTGGCGAAGCCCTGTTCGCCAGCGCTACCTCGCCAGTGGTAGCAGGTTACCGCTGGCGAACATCGCTTCGCCAGCGGTAGTATATGTTCTACCGCTGGCGAACAGATCCTCGTTCGCCAGCGGTAATGTTCGCCAGTGGTAGCTCCTGTGTTCGCCAGCGGTAGCTGTTTGGTTCGCCAGCGGTAAGTCTCCCAGGTTTGTATTTTTATTTTCATTTTCGTATAACAGTTTGTATATTCTGGTATTATACTATACATGTGCAAATACATTCAATTTATGTAATTTATAAAGTTCACACATATAAATCACTCTTAGATACATATGCATCCATCCATAACGAAATTAACTCATCGATAACGAAATTAACACATCGATACATATGCATCCATTATATCCTTCTCGTAAGTATGAATACACATTGATGATCTCAATAACACGTTTATGTCGGAAGATTTCGAACCCAAAATATAGCCATCTAATTAGTTTAACGATTACAAAAGTATGACATCCATACAACGTACGCGCGATATAGAGATCAATCGCAAACAAGACCATATATGCGGTCCGCCTCCGCTTTAGCTTCCGCCTCCGCTTGCGATCTTTCGCTAGGGCCAGCGCGCCGTCCACTTCTTCATCTCTTTGTAGACCAAGATAAAAGCATTAGACCGGCAAAGGAAATCACAAGTTCTTATTAGGAGCAATTCGTAACGAATCGAATACATACCGTCGATTATTTCTTCCTCGATGTTGTGATCTTCTGTTTCTTCTCCGGCGGGAACGGAAGAGCACCTTCTAACGAGTTGAATGGTCTGTTGTCAGTCTGCTCTAGCACACATTGTCGCAACTCATTTTTAGATGGTGGGGAGTTCCAGTGGAAGACGGAGTCTTTAGTTACTACATCCTTATAGATGATTGTGCAGAGCTTGCGCTGCATGCGACCAAAGTTTTGTCTGAATTCAGCATCAGACCATTCGACGATGCTGCGAGACCATTTGTCAACAGCAGACATGTATTGTAGACTATGTTGGTCCTTCACGATCTCCTTCATGTGTTGGATGAGGTACCATGCCTCCATATGGCCGCCTGGCGTCTGCTTGGGGCAGGGAAACTCTGTTCTGTGTCTGAACACATATTTGCCTTGAATTTGTTTCTTCCTGTCGCAGAATCCTTCCCCCCTGATGTAGCCGTCCAAAGCATCATTCAGAACAGACTTGATGAGGGAGTAGTCCTTCTCCTTCATCCTACTCCCGGAGTCGAGATATACTGCGTGCGCGTCTCTCGGGTAGAGCATGATGAGGGTGCCGTATTTGTTTCTGCGCAAAACAGGAGAGTCCATATATATAATCCTCAAAAATTGTATATGCGCAAACTTATGGAAAGATGGGAAATATAACTTACTCGGGAAAGTAAGGCACGAGGGTGATCCTCTTGTTCATATGGTTATTGAGCAACACTTGTTGGAGGTACTTTGCCGCTTTTGCCCTACACTTGGGGGTGTTCAAGTACATGTCGTGCATGTAGTAGGGGTCTGCTAGCCCGATGTTTTGACATTCTCTATGGATAGTTGATGCGCCAAACTGAGCGTAAACAGACGGACGATTGACGAGTGGAGGGATTTCATGTGGAACATCCGAAAAATGTCGTCAAATCTCACGATGATCTTGTTTGCGTTGCCTTCAGTGACAAATCCCAACGTAGATGGCACCTTTGCGACCAAAACCGGCAGCGTTGGATTTTTCTCTTTGAGAAGCATCGTCTCCATAAAGTGAACACCGTCATGGACGCTAAGCATATCACCTGTCAGCAAGGAGGCCAACCTCGGCGGAAGCATCGGTTTGCCCAACTCATGGATCTGATGCCAGTCGTGTATGGGTATCCTGTCCAATACCCGTTCTGCCTGCGGCTTAGACTTGGTCCCCTCCACCGGTTGGCTCATCGATGCAACGGCAGAAACCTTCGTAGTTCTTTTCCGTGCATACTTGATCTTAGGCTGATCCTGATGAAATACATCTGCTACCGCCACTTTGAGGGCGTCCTGGCTGATGGCTTCTTGCTCATGGGCTGCCGGTTCTTGAGAAGAGAAAAGACGCTTTGTCCATCGATATTTATCCGCTTCCTCTGCTGGCAAGAGAAGTTTATCAAGATCATCCAGGCCGGGCGCCCCCTCGTAAGGATCATCCAGGCCGGGCGCCCCCTCGTAAGGATCGTCGACGAGGTAGTCATTGGGGTTCTCATCTTCAGCATCGTCGTCGTCGTGTTGCACGGACTTTGCAGGTGAGAAATCCTTGTGTTGGCTCGGGTGCCCCGACCCCTAGACCGGTGTTGGAGTGTTGACAGGAGTACTTTCCAAACGAATTAGTGATTTCGGACAGGTCAATGGCCAAACCAAGCATTGCTCCAGGTTCAACTCGCTGTCGGCTGCGGGTGGTTGGTTCGGAGGATCGAGAGCACCGCAACCAGGGAGCACCCGACTTAATGTCACTCTGAACACGTCCTCGGGCATACGAACACCGTGGGATACGCGGTTGAGAGGTGTTAGCATTTTTTCCTTTGGCCACGTCCTTTAACTCGCCGTTCACACGAAGGAGCAATGTGCATCCCGTCTCGTCGGCCTGCGAAACGTCGCGCGATCGTTGTTAGAGACTGAGGCCGTCACGAATCAAGTCATAATATATAATTAAGCAGTGGACGTTGAATTACCGTGAGGGCATTGAGCTCGGACAAGGGGGATGGACCGCTAAGTGTCGGCGGCGGCGTTTAAGAGACGTGGCGGGCGGCGACGGATCTTTGCGACCTTCCGGTTGAGGGTTGGGGGCCGGCTCGTTCTGCGTAGCAGGCGCCACGACGGGGGCCACGTTCTGCGCAGCAGGCGCCACGACGGGGGCCAAGTTCTGCGCCGCTGGCGGCACCATTTGGGCTATGTTTATCTCGGGGAGCGGCCCTTGTCCTCCACCTGCCATCCACGGAGCTAAGGACTGAGCGACGGACGCACAGATGGTAGGGAGGAGCTCATTGAGCCTCTCGTTCACAAGCTCGTCGACCGTCTTCTCCGGGGCCTTGTTCCGCTCCTTTCTCTTCTCCTTGGTGTCCAGGTAGTAGTGCGCATGCCAATGACCCTTTCCGAGGCCATGCACATGGCCACGATGCGGCTTCTTGTCAACGGGCACTCCCTTCATCGCGTTAAGCGCCCTAATAAAAGGAGTGTCATACGGGTCCTTGTTCGTCGTCGCCGAGGACCCCCCGTCAGATTGAGATAGGCGTTCTTTTTCTTCTTCCTCGAGATACTTATTCTCGAGCATTTTGACCTTCTCGTTCAACACAAGATCGCCGGGCTTTTTGGGATCTTCCCTATAATGGGCCCTGACAAAATTTCTCACCTGCGGGTCGGTGATCTTGTCAAACGGGTTCGGCCCTTCTCTCTTCGCATCCTCCTTAGCCCAAACTTTCTGCTTCCCAAGGTAACCCCGGCTTCCGAGATTGTGAGGGCCAATGTTCTTTTTTCGCTGCTCTTTCCCCCATTTACTCAACGCCACCCTTTCCGGTTTGAGTTCGTCGATCTTGAATTGGGCCAAGTCTTCCTCGGAAATGGAGGGCCACATCTTATGGATCTCATCGAAACCCTTACCCTTCGTAATCATCTCCCGCAAACTGGATCTCCAAGTCGTAAATGCCTTGGTGAACTTTCCCAGTGCTAACGAGTTGACCAGATTCTTCTTCAGGTCCAGGTTGTCGTAAGGATCCGGGAACTTGTACCTCGTGTGCAGCTTCTCAATCAGCAGGGCGGCCATAGCCTTGTTTTCTTTATCTCTGAGGTGCTCCATATTAACGTTGCCAAAGTCTCGAGCTATGCGGCCTATCTGGTTTCCATAGCCCTTAGAGTAACTCTCCGGCTCGAGGGGAGCACCGCTCTTGGGGTCCACTACCGTGAACTCTTCCCGGATGGTGGCGAGCATGTTGTGCCGCCTTTCTTTGCGCTTACGCGATGCCTCGCTACCGGAGGCGGTATCCCCGGTGCCACTACCGGTTTGATCACCTTCTGCGCCCGATGTATCGGTGCGCGGCTCTAGCTCCTGGCGAACGGTTTCGTCCATCTCGTCGCCCTGCATCTCTAGATCCGGGTGCGGATCTACGGGTCCTCCTCCGGGGCTAAGCATAGAAAGCCACGCATCGTCGTCCCCGTGTCCGAGACCAGAACCACCCGCCTCGTCGTTGTGAGCCATATCTAATGAAGGAGAGAAAACCCGAAATAAGTTCAACAAATCCTACAATTTAGACGATGTATACCCCATATGAGTCCAAATTTCTCGGACACTCTAAGTTGTGATATTTTTAGCAAAGATCATGCCAAAATTCACGGAAAATTTCGGCAAGACCTTTGCTAAAAATATCACAAATGGAGTACCCAAATTTGCCGGAACGGAAATTAATCAACATTCCGGCAAATAGGGACTCACGTGGGGTACCTGCACATAAAATCCCACCCCTCATATTTTCATCGTCATCCACACGAAGGTGGGCACATATCCATACGACCACACCATCTCCACCATCCATCACCACCAGCCATATCACCACGCCATCCATCAAACCATCCATCACCACCATCCATACACACCATCCATCACCACCAACCATCACCAACCACCAAAAACAATTGAGATATCCAGATTCATATTTAAATATCAAGACAGGACATGCATATAAATTGCTAACAATTGAGTACTAAGAGAAAACACTAGGTAAATAAATTGCTAACAATTTCATGCATAAAAAAATGCAAGTGTGATTAACACCCTAAGGTGATTTCATCAGGAAGCCAAGATTCATTAGGAAATCACAACCACAACATTAACACCCTAAGGTGATTTCTACACACATCTTAGCAAGGGATCTTGCTAAATTATGCACAGAAAGTGGGCTGGGATTTATTTCCCTCAGTATGGCATAGGGATGCTATGCTACACACATCACTGGGAGATTTAAAAGTGCAAGAAAATCATCTGTTCTTATTAAATTTGTGCCTCAGCCTTTGCATCACAAGCTTGGCCAAGAAAACAAGCATGAGTAATCTGGTCTTATCAGTTTAAACTGTTCTTATCAGATAATAGCTCCAGGGGCAACAAAACAAGCATGAGTAAACTGTTCTTATCAGATAAAAAATTTCTTATCAGATAATAGCTCCAGGGGCAACAAAACAAGCATGAGTAAACTGTTCTTATCAGATAATAGCTACCAGTACCACAATTCACAACCTAATAGGCGAACAAAGTTTTCCAACTCGATCACAAGCATGTAGTAATCTGCTGCTGGGCACAAATCCATGGAAAGGCACCGCAACCACAACAGCTACGCATACAGTTCCATCAAGATTAAGTCAATAGAAAGAGAGAGAGAACAGGGTAAATTTCAGGTGATAGGATCACAAAGTGGGGAGGCACATCCTCTGAATAAAAAACCCAGAGTAGCACACTCTGCTCATCTCATAGAAAGGCTTGAATCAACATAGGCTCCAGGGGCAACAAGATTAAGCAAATCTCTGTTCTTATCAATTTAAATAAGTGAATTTAGATCTTGTGAATTCAAACATATGCAGCAGCAACAATTTAAACAACATATGCATCAGCAACAATTAGAAATGCAATTTAAAAAAATCGAACAGGGGAGAAACTTGCCTGTTGTTCTTGCAGAACCTGTGTCGAACAGGTTGTGTGCGTGGGCAGAATTGGGGCAGCAGCAGGGTAGTAGGGGCAGCGCCGCTGAGGAGGGAGTGCGGCAGCCGCAGGGGAGGAGGAGGGAGGGAGGGGAGTGGCCAGGGGTGGTGTTGCGCCGGTGAGGGAGGGGCAGTCGTCGGCGGGTCGGGGCAGAGGTTGTGCTCGCGCGCGGGCCGGGGCAGTGGGGAAGGAAGGGGCGATCGAGGGAGAGGGAGGGAGGGGCGCGCTCGCAGAACTGCAGTTGCTCGCCGGAGAGGGAGGGGCGCGGGGGTTGCTTCTCTGCTCGCCGGAGAGGACAGTTGCGCGAAAACGACTAAGTCCCTGCACTCTGTGCGCAGTACTGGTAGATAGAGGGGAGGGGCGGGGGGCCCGCGCGTAAGTGACACAACGTCACATACCGCTGGCGAACAAGTTTCCGTTGCCCAGCGCTAGAGGTACCTTACCGCTGGCGAACAGTTGCACTGGTTCGCCAGCGCTACTTTTTTTTTTGTTTTCTTTATTTGTTTAAATTATTCAAAGACATTTCATTTATAATAATTCAAACAAATTACATATTAATTTCAAACACATTACAAATAATAATGTTTTATTTTGTTTTCCATTATATATCCTTTATGTTTTATATTATTTTATTTTGTTTTCCATTATTTCCTTTTTGTTTTCTCTATTTGTTTAAATTATTCAAAGACATTTCATTTATAATAATTCAAACACATTACAAATTAATTTCAAACACGTTACAAATAATAATGTTTTATTTTGTTTTCTTTATTTGTTTAAATTATTCAAATACATTTCATTTATAATAATTCAAACACATTACAAATTAATTTCAAACACCATTACAAATAATAATGTTTTATTTTGTTTTCTTTATTTGTTTAAATTATTCAAATACATTTCATTTATAATAATTCAAACACATTACAAATAATAATGTTTTATTTTGTTTTCTTTTTTTGTTTAAATTATTCAAATACATTTCATTTATAATAATTCAAATACATTACAAATTAATTTCAAACACATTACAAATAATAATGTTTTATTTTGTTTTCTTTATTTGTTTAAATTATTCAAATACATTTCATTTATAATAATTCAAGCACATTACAAATTAATTTCAAACACATTACAAATAATAATGTTTTATTTGTGTTCTATTGTTTTCCGTTGTTTCCTTCATGTTTAATTTCTATTTGTTTCCTAGCTTTATGTTTCAAATAATATAAGTCCACACATTTGAAATACAGAACAAGGTACATTAAATTTATAATAAGTGCACATCGATATCAGACCAGTTGATCCATGCATATACATAGTTTCGTCGCATACAATTGGCAGACAAATACATACATAGTTTCTCAGTGTTTGATCTTTTTGCCTTTTTTGGTCGCAGTTGCATAATTTAACCCCACATTATGACTTCTTCTTCTGAATGGAAGACCATGCCTAGGTAGCGTAGTTCTTCTTCTTCTTGTTGTGTATGTTGCATGACTATCATCATCATCTTCTTGATCATCGTCAATATTTGGGTCGCCGAACGTGTCGAACTCGTCCTCATCAACGACTCCATCCATTCCGATGATATTTCTTTTCCCTCTCCTCACGACAACACGGCTAGGCCTTGCGGGGTCTGTTATGAAGAAGCATTGGGACACATGCTTAGCCAATACCCATGGCTCATTTTGCGCTGTGACATTCGCGCTTGATGAGGTTCCGGCTTCGGGAATAACCATGGTTGTAAAGTATTGGTCTTCTTTTCTTTTCTAGACGGTCGACATCCGCGCTTGATGAGATCTGCTTCCCCGTGATCGACTTTCGAGATATAACGTCGAAGAAGTTACAGAGGCCAAACAGGGTTCCCGGACGTGCTTGTCCATTATTCCGCGGATCACAACCGGAAGTATCTGCGTCATCATCACGTAACAGTCATGAGACTTCATCCCGCTAAACTTTTGTTTCTGCGCGTCGAGGAATCTTCTTATTAGCCCTGAGTAACCGCTAGGGACTTTGACTCCGAGAAGGCACACCATCAATTTTGTGATCTCGTCCGGACTAAGAGTGAAGCAGGAGGGGGGCAGTAATAGTCATTCCTCTTAACCCTTTTGTCCTTGCGACCCTTCGTCTCCTCATCACACGATTGATCGCCGTCGTCATCATCCGGGCGTCCCCCCTGAAGATCTACCCTAATACCAAAAAATTTCAGGTCGTTTCTTGCTTTCACCCCGTCTTTGGTCCTCTCCGGCATGTTGAGCAGCGTGCCAAACAAACTTTCAAACACATTCTTTGTGATATGCATCAGATCAAGGCAGTGAGGCGTATCGAGAATGGGCCAGTATGGCAAGTCCCAAAACACCGACCTCGTCTTCCATACATCCAGAAGCGGTTTTGGCGCCTTTTGCTTCTTTCCCGGCTCTGGGCATTCCTTCCAATCATTCAGCAACTTGTAGATTTCTACGTGGAGGTCCACGGAGCTCATCCTCACCGTTAAAAAGGTCTCCTCGCCTTCTCCACGGGTCTTTGTTGGGTAGCCACCTTCGATGGCCAACGAAAACTGTTTTCGAAGACCCAGGATCTTTCAGAAGTTGCATAAACGTGGGGTCATCCATGCACCTCACGCAACCGTTATGTCCGTGGCACACCTGGCCCGCCACATATCCGTAGCCGAGTAGGTCATGAACCGTACAGAATAAGACAACTCTCATTGGGAAATATTGTTCACCGAAGGCGTCCCATGTGTTCACCCCTTCCTCAGCCCATAGCGTGTCCAGCTCATCTTTAAGCAACTTCAGGTATAGATTGATGTCGTTGCCTGGTTGTTTCGGCCCTTGAATTAGCATACTCATGTGAATATACTTCCTCTTCATGCACAACCAGGGAGGGATGTTGTACATCCATACAAACACGGGCCAGGTGCTATGTGTGCTGCTCTGGTTGCCAAACGGATTGAGTCCGTCGGTGCTCACACCCAACCTGATGTTCCTTGCCTCCGCCCCGAACGTTGCATATTCACAGTCAATTGCTTTCCATTGACTTGCATCTGAAGGATGTGTCAGAATTACTTTTTCACTCCGATTTGGATCTTTCAAAACTTTATTCCTCCTTTTCGCGTGCCAGCGCATGAGCTCTGCTTACTTGCGGTCCGCGAAATACTGTTGCAGACGGGGAATGAGCGGAAAGTACCACACAACTTTTCGAGGAGCTTTCTTCTTCCCTTTCTTGTATCGAGCGGCGTTGCAAACTGGACAAATGGTTTTGTTCGCGTCCTCTTTCCGATAAATATAGCAATCGTTGATGCACACATGGTATTTTTCGTGAGGTAAATCAAAGGGGCACACGACTTTAATCGACACTTATGTCGCTCCATTTGTACCTCGCCTTCATCTGCAGAACATCTAGGGCCACACTCAGGCGGGACTCTCCCAGACCGCAGCCTGCATACAACGGTGTCTTTGAGTCTATCTCTAGTTGCGCCAGCTTTGATTGCTCTCTAGCAGCAGATATCGAGTTAGTCGTCTTTCTCAAAAGCAGTTCTTTCAGATGAGGGTCACGCACAACTTCCGTTAGGGGTGTCCCTGTGTCCTCGTGATCTTCTTCCACGTCTTGTTCAGCATCTTCTCCATGATCATGTGTGGGGTCATGAGGCTGATCTTGGTCATGTTGTAGTTCTAGTCGATCGTTGTTATTCTCCTGTTGCACATCATTTCCTACGACCGCCGTCCCATGGACTTCATCATCTTCATCATCACTTACCCACTGACTGTTATACCCATCCATGAAACCATACCTGAGGAGGTGACTGAGCAAGTCTCCGGTAAAGGGATTGAGCAAGCCCCCTAGTTTGCACTTTCGACATGGACATCATATCTCCTTGCGGCCATTTTGTAACATGTCTTCTGTCGCGTGTCTCAAGTAACTATTCACGACACATTCACTCTTAACGACCACCATTATATATCGCCTGCACGAGAGCGCGCCAATATAATTAATATTAGAACCAAACATAATATATATATATATATATCAATATTCACGAAAAAAATCGGCATGACCTTCCTACAAATTGGAGGTTAGAGGAGTGCCAAACTTTGCCGAGACGGAAATGAATGAACATTCCGGCAAAGTGGCAACTCATTTTCATATCCAAAATTTCACTTCATGTCGTATTCACGAAAAAATTCGGCATGACCTTTCTACAAATAGGAGGTTATTAGGGAGTGCCAAACTATGCCGAGACGGAAATGAATCAACATTCCGGCGATAGTTGGCTACTCAATTTTATTCCACAACAAATTGCACACATTTAAAGTCTCCATCACACGACCATATTTGAATCCGGTGAAATTTCACACATATAGCATATCGCGTGTATCCGGACAAGATTCATATATAAACTCATTTAATTATATATTAGCATTCATCCCACCTCAAATAAATAAATGGCTACACGATGATATCCGGAGAATTATGGAGCTTTGGAGAGAGAGGGGGTGTAATTCTAGATCTAGATGCCTAGGAAGGGAAAACTTTGGGTAGAAATGGTGTTAGGAGGGAGATAAACATATATACACCAACTAAAATAATTTTAGTTGGTTCAAAAGAGAGTGCAAGGGTGGAGAAATTGGCATAAATTCAAGCTAGAGAGAGAGAGGAGGGGACAAGGTGGAGAAGGGAGAGTGGAGAGGGGAAAGTGTGGGGGTGGACCACTTATGCCTTATCTGCCCAGGTTACCGCTGGCGAACAACGCTGCCTGTTCGCCAGCGCTAACATGCGTACTGAGCCCACATGTTAGCGCTGGCGAACAGGCAGGGCTGTTCGCCAGCGGTAGTAATCTTAGCGTTGGCGAACACCCAGGCCTGTTCGCCAGCGGTAGTTCAAGAGAGGTGCTGGTGCGCGCGCAGGTGGGTCCCACTCTTAGCACTGGTGAACCATCTGGCTTGTTCGCCAGCGGTAGTATGTGTAGCGCTGGCGAACAAGAAATGGCGTTCGCCAGCGATAATAGCGCTGGCTAACCCAAAAACATGTTCGCCAGCGATAAGCTTGTGGCTATAAGGCTTTCCCTACTAGTGCCGATCGTTAACCTTCCCCTGCCTGCCCGCCCTCTCCTCCAGCTGATTCCTCCATGCCCGATCTTCCCGTACCTCCTCCATCTGCATGGTCGCCCCTTATCGCCGATGGAGTGGAGGCGTGGAACTTGTCTTCACCGCGTCCTTGGCAGCAACCAGAGCGCGCACCTTGGACGGCTCGGCGGTTGGAGGTTGCAATCGACGGCGACCCGAGGGTCGGAGCCCGAATGGCTCAAGACCTCGTACTTCGCGTCATCCAAGCCTGCCGGCGCCGCCCTGGGCCACCTGGAGCTCGAGGCGGATGGATTGGGTTCTTGCTGCCCCACGGGCCTCCTGTCAACAAGGATCCCCGTTGCGTCCGCCCGCGCTCCGGCGGCCAGGAGATACACTAAGAAGCAGGGACTCTTCTTCTTTGAGGCGTTCACGCTCAGCGGGGATACTGTACAAGATGAGTTCATGGCGCTGCTCGGGAGATCCACCACGCCGCCGTGTTCAGGCGCCGACCCACTACCCTCAGGCCGCCTGTACAACAAGGTTTCTACTATCGGCACCGCGGCTCTGACTCCGTCCGGTTCTTCGTGTCCCGGGTGAGTAAGATGCATTTTAAATAGCAAAACTTCTCGACACAGGTAAATTTTATTTTCACCTCAAATGATTTAAAACTCTAGCTGCATCATAGGTATTAGAAAGCTCTTGATGTGGTTTTGGAGTTGAACGTGAGACAGTAATCCTTGATGATGCTGATTATGTAAGTGCTTATCCTCGACGGGCATGTCTGGCACACATTTACGGTCCTGTTTTCAGTTCCTATATTGTTCATTGGTTTGCTCTTCAAAGTAGGTCCTTACGGTATTGTACTTGGGTCTCTAGGTATTTATATGCAGTGCCTTCTGCAGGTGGCTCTCTACACAAATACTCCCTCCGTCCGCTTATTCAACATTCTGGGTTATGATTTTGTTCGTAAATAATCTACATCCTAGATGGTCCCCACCCTGATAATTAAGAGGAGAGAGAGACCACACATCATGCATGCGTAGAGATTGGCCAAATTATATGAAATTTGCATGCATTGCATTAATTAAGATTGGTTTAACCAATAGGATTATTTGTTTCTTGTGAGACTTATAATTATAATGCATAGGAGATTGTGCAAAGTGATACTAATAAATGGTATCCTAATTTGTCTGAATTTTTCCAAGATGTAGATTAAATCCGGACGGAGGGAGTACTTGACAGCTGAAGCATGCGTTCTTTTTAAGAAGTCAAATGGTAATGGTCGTACATCCAGGCATTGATTTTTTGCAGATTAAACTCACATCTTCTCATGGTCTATGTTGTTAATCCGTTCCTACGCTACTGAGCTCATTTGTATTTAGTTTCTTGTTTCCATCGCCGATTTATATTATTAATGTGCTCTATCTCAGATGGATGTGTTGATGGATTTGTGAAGAGTTGTGTCTGATATACATAGAAACGATTCTTTCAATTTGGGGTGACTTTCTTATAAAACATACGGAGGTATTATTGTCACATAATTATATTCATTTTAATTTTTGGTATTTCTTTTTATTTGGACAGTTCTAGCAGTGACACGCTCCTAGGGTTATTATTCTAGCCTTCCCTCTTATATGGAGATAGCCATAGACGGGTTAATTTATAATGTATTTACTACAATAGTGTGGCCATGCATCCTTCCTCATTTAGTGCCACCACATACCAGCAAGTTTTCAAGTAATTTCAATTATGACTTCTTGATTCAAAATCCATGACCCAGAGCCTTGTGTTTAGCATGCATCCGTATTGTTTGCACAAACTACCCGATTCAGTACAAAATCAGGTAGATTAACTTGCATGTTCTCTTGAAATATTCATAGAACAGAACCATTCTGCTTTGTCACAGGATTTGGACTGTTCTACTTGATTCTCGAATTCTACTGGAAGTGATAATATGGTAACTGAAGTTGAACAAGAGAAATACATGAATAAGAAGAATAGGCCACAATATTTTGTTGCCACCCAGTCACTAACCAAACCCTACAAAGCACTTGCTCAACAAATTCATTTGGTACCTACAGGATTTAAGAACAATGTTAGACTGTTGTAAATTCATTGCTGCTAGTCTACATTAAATTGTGTTTACTATATTTGGGGAGTGATAAGAGATAGCATCCATGTCAACTTTGGGGAGCGTGGCCTAGCTCCACGTCCAAATACATACTTCATTCTTATTATTTGTGTAGAGATTAAGGCGGACATAGAAAAAAAACATAATATCGATTGCGTTAAGAAAGGAAGTGTACCCATCTGTCTGGAGTTTGCTCTTTAGATTTGCATTAATTATACTTTTTGCACAACCCATGCATATTATATTGCATTGTGAACTCATAATAGACATGTTCTACCTTGTTGGGAAAACATCCTAGCTTCTTCATCAGGGTCAACGTCTCCGGCTTCTCCAAGGTTATCATATCCCAAACAGTCTAGTAGGCAAGACATTAGAATATGCATGGGCTCTGCTGGTTTATGCTTTAGCTTTATATTGGAATTTATGGGAGAGTGCTTGCCATCAATGTTTACTGTGTTGACATCTGGTTCCAATATCCCATATGCATCTTCGTCGTGGTCGTTTCCTGATAACATTTGTTTTTCTCCAATAAGTAAGTAGCATATATGAATTGAAATTGAAAGCATGTACATGAGTGGTAGTAGTCAATTGAATAAAACATTGACTGGGAGTAAATAGTAAATTTTTTCTCTCCAGGTACCTTGCTATGTGATGCTATGCCAACAGTCCCTATTAGATTCTGAGTGGCTTGGCTAAATAGAGTTTCGTTGGAGCCATTAACAACCCCTGTACCTGAATGAACAAAGATAGCCTGATAAATAAACACTATTGATAATCTTGATTTTTAATTAAATTGATGCAATTACCATGGTATTTGAAAGTGCAATCTGGGTTGTGCTGGTTTGCGATTCCAGTGAGTTGGGGGTTGACAATCCCTAATAACTGCGTGAGTGCCATTCGTCTTGAACCAGGCTGAATTTGGTAGCAATCATTCCTGTGCAACCAATAAGACTCGTTGTCATCACCCATTTTCTCTCTGCTATGGACGGCGACTCCGTGGGCTTGCACTGGAGTTGGTACTACACCATCAAAATTTGTCGCTCTGTGCAGTTGGGTGACCGCCGACTACACCATCAAAATTTGTCGCTCTGTGCAGTTGGGTGACCGCCGATTGTCCGGTTGCTGGCGTATGTGGCACAATGTTAGAGCCATCGAGGATGGTAGTACTTTTTTTCATTGTGCCCAGGGGTTTGGCGCTGCCGATATAATATGTCCTCTCTATTTTTTGCATACCGCTCCCTTTCCCTTTGATTCTATAGATCATTAGGGCCTAAAAACATGAATAAAAAATAATTATTGTATATGCATATCTTGTGTGACATGTATGCATATGTTCATCATCTTTACCATTTGATACATCCAACGGTGTGTGAGTTCCACTGTCCGTGCCATTGATAGTTGCAGTGCCATTTCTTTTTCTGTTTGTAGACTTCACCTCGTCTCTTATTAATCTCATCTTTTTTTTTGTGAATACAGTTCTCTTTCTCTTTACCTTTTTAATTCCCTAGGGTCTGCAATACATCACAAAGTTCAACACTCCATCAAGAATAGTGATATTGAGTGATTGGGTTATGATTGTTACCTAAGGACTGGGCGTTGCTTATATCTTGGAATGTGGTGCGCGGCTGGTTGGGAGTGGTAGGGGCCATACAGTTGTTTCAATCATGTGAATCAGAATAATATTAAGCCTGCTGGCATATTTTTTGTGTGCTAAGATCTTCAAAGTGAGCATTTTAAGCCTGCCTCCATTGTGTGTGCTAAGATCGGCAAAGTGAGCATTCTAACCCTGCTGCCACAATTTGCTGAAAGGGACAGAGCAAATGATTTTACTAGCCTTTTTGTTCTTCATAAATTATAAATCCTGGACCTACTTTGCGAGGAGTTCGTCGACGTCGGAAGCGCAGTGCACCGATTGTGCAAGCCGGTGGACATGTGATGTCGAGATGCTTGTTGGTGTTGCAGTGACAGAGGATGGAACGAACGTTGCAGTGGCGTCGGTGTATTTGGACGGCAAAGGTGAAGGACGTCGTCGCCAGCCTGGGCGTTAGTGTATCTGGACGGGGATGGAGCAGATCGAGTTGGTCCCGCAAAATTTCCCTAATGTTTAACATTGATTCAATTTGCCTAAAGTGGGCCACCGTCCTGTAATGACCCCCGCAATCGTTGCCGTAACTTGAGCCTTCCTTTTTTCTGTACGCTAACGCTTCACTTTAGGCAGAGTTTTCGTCTGCCAAGTTACTTAATACGCGTATTCAGGTTTTTTTTATGTGGAGATGACGGTTAGATCGTATTTGTTGTTCTGAACGTGAGGCAGTGATTGACAAAATTTTCTATGTGTACCTTTTTGTTTTATAGTAGTGGAGACTACTAGGATAGATTTGACGGGAAATCGCTACACTAGATGATCACGGCAACTACCGGACTGGCGGGATGGCTCCCAGAACCTTCATATCCATGCACAATGCATTGCACGGGCTGCCAATTTGTATAAGCTATATAAGTGATATAAGAAACTCCTAAATTTAACTATGTCATATGTTCTATCATGGATTTGCCAATTTGTAACAAGGAAAATTAATTCACTACTAGATAGTATTATTTTTTTCATATAGAATTCAAATGGGAACAATTTTCTATCCTATGCAATTTGCCAATTGGAAGACCAAGACTTTATTTTTGAAGTACTACAACATAGAGATATGTAAAGTACTACATCATAGAGATCACGGGATCGACCCCCAAACACTACATCATAAAGATATATAAAAGTGTGTTCGCCCACGCAAACACTAGTCGTCTGAATCATCATCAACTTCTTGCCCCCAAGCTGGTGCTACCGGTACGAGGTGACGCTGCCCATGGTTCACGACTCGAATAATGCGGTACAACTCGTATGCAACGTAAGCATCTATAGCTGCATACTCAATGTTGTTGCCGTGAAGTGGGGTCGTCTCCCACTCATTGTGGTTCTCGATCTTGATCTTCATATCAGTGTAGTAGTCGTCGATCAAATCGATTGCCATATGAACCATTGAAGTCCTCTCATGCCGAGGCCTGAATATGTCCTGAATATCAATGTGGCAGGCAGCCGATATCTCAATATTGAAGTTTTTTTCATCTTGATCTTGTCATTGTTTATATCAACACTTGCAAAATGAATGCCGCTGCAAAGGAAGTTCATAAGAGCTGGACACTTCTTGTCACTACTGCAACAACAAATTAGAATGGAACAAATGTTAATTAAGAATCATAACAATCACCTACTAAAATATATATGCCAACATGCAATAAAGAAAATTGATTCACTACTAAATACAAATTTCTATCACATAGAATTCAAATGGGAATCCTATGCAATTGGCATAACCTATATGAAGTGACATATGAAACTACTAAATTTAACTATGCCATATGTTCTATCATGGATTTATCAATATGCAACAAGGAAAATTAATTCACTGCTAAATAGTATTGATCTTCATATGGAGTTCAAATGGGAACAATTTAGTATCCTATGCAATTTGCCAATATGTTCTAAATTAACTATGTCATATGTTCTATCAAGGGTTTGCTAATATGCAGCAAGGAAAATTAATTCACTAATAAATAGTAATTGATCTTTCACATAGAATTCAAATGGGAACATTTTGCTATCCTATGCAATTTGCCAATATGCATGTCGTACATTAACTATGTCATATATGTTCTATCACGGATTTTCCAATATGCAACAAGGAAAATTAATTCACCATGAACTATGTCATATATGTTCTATATATCACGTATATATCATTCAAATGGGGATCGGGCATGTTGCTATCCTATGCAATTTTCATCATAAACCTATGAATGGATCAGGAGCCCCAAAACGTAGCCATTGGAAGACCAAAACATTCTTTTTGAAGCATAGTTGGATGACGGCAACATCCTCTTGATTGCGCGTGTACTCAAGATCAAGCCATATGAACCTCTCTTGTTTCTCCCCCCTGCAAGCTATCCGTGGAATTGGGCAAGATAACCCGACATCATGGCACTATCGTTGGTGTAGACGACAATAAGCACGTTCCTGCCATGTACGCGAACATGCCCCATGCGAGTGATTGGTTTATCTATGATGGATACGGGAAGAAGAGAGGGAGAAGAGAGAGGAGGAGGGAGAAGAACAGGGAAGAAATGGTGTGCATTGTAGCAGTTCGCGACTTTCATATGCGCGGGAGGAAAACCGTTCGGCCCTTTGGTACCGGTTCTAGCCACCAACCGGTACCAAAGGTGCTCGCACCAGGCGAATGGTTGCCGCACCCCTTTAGTACCGGTTCGTGATACGAACCGGTACCAAAGGTCAGGTTCAAACCGGTATTACCCCTGCCCGGCGCCCTGCACGTTCGAACCGGTACCATAGCACCATTGGTACCGGTTCGTAATTAAACCGGTACAAAAGGTCCAGAACAATGGGGGGTTTTCCACTAGTGATGTACTCCAGATTCTATATGCTTATTTACAAACAACCTAGAAAACCTTCACTCTATAAATATCTTATTAAGTTATTTTTGTAAGTACACCTAGAGCTCTATATCAAGGTATTAATATGATGTTTATGCCATATATAAGACGCCATAAAACATATATATAGTCACAGACATTAGTCAAAAACAAAATTCTATATTATTTTCCACGGCTAAAGTTGACGTTGTACTAAATTGAGAGAGTTGTTTACATTGTCTAGAGCTAAGTTCTAAGTGACTATTCGTGCTACAATTTTTTTTGATGTAATTCTATATTCAAGGCTATACTTCAAAAGTTTAATATATAATATTAAAACTAGCATATAGTTATGATGCTAATTTTAATCATATAGTTATGACGCCAAGTACAATTAATCATATAGTCATGAAACTAGACATGATTGTTTGGGCTTGCAGGAAATGACGGATGGGCCTTTAAGAGTAGTGAAATGCAAACAAAATCGTGTGATTAATTTTTAAAATGAAGGATATAGTGGAGTACTAGATCTCCAGATGTATGTTTTTAAAGAGGATTTGTAAACCCTACTCGAACTATTAGAAACATATACTAATAGGTTGTAAATAAGTAAAAAAAATTAGTATAAACCATACAAAACTATATTATCTGGAATACATCACAAGTATTTATATTGAAAATCGTTTCTTACCGATTTAGATGATAATAAGTAAGAATACAAAAATGTTGTTGGAAGATAATAGAGTAGAATTATTATCTCTTAACAACATATGGATTTTTTCTAAATTAAAAGTATACGATACACTAGTAGAAAAACCCCTATAGTTTTTTTACCTCTAGTCCTCATTAGCTTACGATCCGGGACCAGAGTGGGGCAGGGCAACGGTTCGCCCCGCCTCGAACCCTTTTAGTCCCGGGTCGTAAGACGGCCCGGGACTAAAAGTCTGATGGCAACCGTTCGCCTGGCCGGAGAGCATTTAGTCCCGGGTCGTAATACGGCCCGAAACTAAATGCCCAAACCGTTTGCCTCACGCGCTTCGGAAGTTGTTCCACCGTCGGGGAGAGGCTTAAAAACAAAGAAACGCCTAATTGCTACAGTGCCGCGGCCTCTCTCTTCTTCCTCTTTCTCTCCCCTCTCATCTTCCCAATTTTCACCATGGGAATTGAGTTGTTGAATGTGACCACACATGGTAGGATTCTCGAAGTCGCCTACACGAACGAGAGCTCCCGGATTTCGGGTCTTCTTAACCTCTTGAAGCAATTGCTTCGCGAGGATGGTGGGGATTTTCTTGGCCTTGATCTCGAGTACACGGTCGATTGCTTATGCGTGTGAACACACGTTCGTTGGGAGACCCCAAGAGGAAGGTATGAAGAGTGCAGCAACAAGTTTTTGCTCAGAAAAGAAACCAATGTTGAATCGACCAGTAGGAGGAAGGAGTAACTTCATAAGGTTGATGCACTTGAGATGGTAGGGCGCACTACCGGTTCAGCAGCAACGTGGAACCTACACAACACAATCAATTCACTTGCCCCAACAAAGCAGCGAGGTTGTCAATCTCACCGGTCTTGCTGATAACAAAGAGGTTAAATGTATGGTGTAGAAAACAGTAGTAAAATAATATGAAAACAGTAGTAACAGTGTGAAAATAGTGGAAACAATAATTGAAGTGGTTGTATTATCAGTATGAGAAAATGGACCGCGGTCCATATTTTACTAGTGGTGTCTCTCCATAAAAGATAGATAACATATGCGGTGAACAAATTACGGCTCAGAAATTCATAGATATTGAAACATGCATGAGGTGATGATTACTATGTGATTCATGCAAGCATTACAACAAGACTCATAGACCGTCATCCAACTGCATCTATGACTAATAATCCACCATACGAATATCATCCAAACAAACGTTGGGTATTTAGTTGCAAGCAACGGATAATCGCATTAAGCAAAGTGTGTAATGTAAACAACGTAAACATCGTTGTTTTCTCCCTAATGGCAACAACACATCCTCCATCCGTCACGTTTCTGTCAGTCGAGCACAGATGCAAAGGAGGCATGAACCCACTATCGAGCATAAATACTCCCTCTTGGAGTCACTAGCATCTACTTCGCCAGAGCATCTACTAACAATGGAGAGCATGCAAGATCATAAATAACATACACATGAAGATAACATGATAGATTGATAATCAAGAGACATATCATTCAACATTTATCGGATCTCAGCAAACACAACATGTAGCATTACAATAATATGATCTCGATCATGTGAGACAGCCAACGAGATCTAACATGATGCATAAAGTGGAGAGAACAACCATCTAGCTACTGCTATGGACCCGTAGCCCAGGGATGAACTACTCACGCATCACTCCGGAGGCGGGCATGGTGGTGTAGAGCCCTCCAGTGATGATTTTCCCTCCCAGCAGCGTGCCGGGGAGAGCTCAAGAACTCTCCCCGTACCGGGTTGACGATGACGGCGGTCTCAGGTGTTTTTCGTGAAAAAGTGATATAGATTTAGGGTTAACACATCGGTGAGAATAAATAGGCGAAAAGGCGGCGACGGTGGACGGCCGAGGGGCCCACACCACCCCTAGGCGCGGTCGGGGGAGGGGGGGCGTGCAGCCCTATGGTGTGGCCCCTCTCAGGGCCTCTTCGGGACTCCGTGGAACCTTCAGGAATTCTAAGACTTCGAGTCTTCGAATTTTCCAATTCTGAGAATATTTTTGGAATAATTTTTCTGAAACTAAAAATAACAGAAAACAGGGAACTGGCTCTGTGGCATCTTATCAATAGGTTAGCCTCATCGTCCTCCCGTCGTATGCATGTGTCCGCCCTGCGGTAACGCCACCATGTGCCAGCAGTTTTGCGAGAGATGCATACAGTTGTCCGTCGTGAGAGCGCAAGAATAATAAGCTTGCAGTCGTGTTTATTGCCATGAGCTATTGTAGGCTGCAATGGTTAAGCGAGTTAGTTAGCTGCACCAGGTTGTGAGTTCAAGCTTTGGGGAAACTTTCATTTTAGTAATTAATTGTTTCACTAATCAGACACATGTGGAAGGCTACGTCAAAGATGATATGTGGGAGACAAAAATAGGTAGGGTGTTTTTTTTTGCAAAAGTAACGTTGCCACGTGTCGTCACCAAAATCATTTTTTACCAATTTGCACCCACACAATAAGTTGGTGTACCACTTCATCCCATTCTGCAACCTGTTGTATGAATTTGCTCCTCTCGGACAACTTCTTGTACCATCGGTGCTAATACCGGCGGATTCCTTGGTGCATACAATATTTCCGACAGGGCCGTAATACCACTTGGAATACTGTTTCATTTTCCGCCAGTTTGGGCTGAAAACCCCCGAAAAACTCACGGACCACAGGACCTCCATTTTTTCCCCAGTCGTTTCACTGTGCGCTGAGAAACCGGGCTGTAGAAAACAGCACCCGTTAAATAGAACAAAGTAGCCAAGCCTGGAACTCTTTTCCTGGCACCAAACCTGCTGGCTATCTACTTTCGCTCACGCGGTCATGACAAGAACAAATAAACAGTCTGTCTTTATGGGTGACAGTGAATATTTAGTTGCAAATCTGAATTCAGTAGGAACCGCAGAATGCAACCAAAACTTAACCGTTCCTCTCCTTTTTTCCATCCGGCACCAGCGCTTAACCATCACACGAGAGATTTCATGGATCTGACTGCCACAGTACAGGGAAAACCACGGAAGCGACAAAGGGCATGAGCTAGCGTGCGGTGGCTTGATGAATCGAGGCCGGCTAGATGGCTACGTGTGGCGCGGCCCACGGCAGGCTACTGCGACGCTCGACTCCGGACAGGGTTAAGGTTTGGAATGGGCTATGGCGACGGAAAGACAGGACAGATGTCCCGACTAACGTCACGGGTAGCGCCTGTCGTACACGTGCACGTTGCCGGGCCTCAGCCGGAAGTAGTTGCGGGACAAGCGGAAGTTGGGCAATTTTGACATATCTAGTCAAGACACGAAAGTACAGACAAAAATGAACCCTTCGGAGATTTTTAGCCAAATCTAGTCCGATTTCGTACCGCTCATCGTTATGGCGGTAGAGTACACATGATACCGCCACAGTCGTTGGAGGTAGGGATCGCGGTCCACAGGAACGCCTTCGGAGCTGACCGTGCTGACGTGGCGGTACCGCCGGAACAACTAGAGGTAGATCACTAGTGGAAACAACCCCTCTCGTCCAGGGGGCCGGGGGGCAGCTGTCCCGGTTGCAACCAAATCCGGGACAAATGCCCTGCATTGGTCCCGGTTCGTGCGCCCTGGGCAACAGGAATCGCCTGGGCGCATTGGTCCCGGTTCGTGGGGGGCATATCGGTCCCGGCTCGTGCCACGGACCGGGACCAATGCCTAGCCACAGGCCACGTGGCACGCGCATGACCTGTTGTCCCGGTTCAGTCCACGAACCGGGACCAATGCCCCCTTCCCCTATATATACTGCCCCAGCCCACCCTCCTTCCATCTTTTTTTTTCCTTGGAGGTGTGAGAGAGTGTGTTGTTATAGTGTGTTTTTTTTACTATGCACACTAGGTGTTCGACGAAATTCCCGAGACGCACACAAGCTCACTGAAAATGGTATCTTCGACCGAGGTTAACAAATTATCTTTTTCATCTGTAACTGATACATAAAAAAGTATTATTTGTCTATGTACTGTGGTCATCTCTGTATTAATATGTATTTTGATAAACTTAATTATATGATGCAGATGGATGCAGGCAGCGATGGATGTACGGTGACCGACGCACTTCCGAGTATATGGCAGGCCTGAATGCATTTCTTGCTGTAGCTCAGGCGAACAAAGATAATGGCTTCATGTGTTGCCCATGTGTTGATTGTCGGAACGTCAGAGAACATTCTTCCGAAAGAATCCTTCACGGCCATCTACTTCGGAGTTTTCATGCCCAGCTATAATTGCTGGACCAAGCATGGAGAAAGAGGGGTTGTGATGGAAGACGATGAAGAAGAAGAAGATCCTTTGTTCCCTGAATACGACGATACTGCAATGGAAGAGAATGCAGAAGAAGGAGGTGATCAAGAACAGGCACGAGAAGAGCCCGATGATGATCTTGGCCGAGTTATTGCTGATGCAAGGGAAGACTATGAAAATAAATTGGAGAGGTTGAAGCTGGACAACATGTTACAGGATCACAAAAAATTGTTGTACCCAAATTGCGAAGATGGTAGCACAAAGCTCGGTACCACACTGGAGTTGCTGAAATGGAAGGCACAAAACGGTGTGACCGACAAGGCATTTGAGAGTTTACTTCAACTAATGAAGCCAAAACTTCCAAAGGATAACGAATTGCCTGAGAGTACGTGAAGCGCAAGTTCATTATGATGCCAGTTCTCATCCAAGGCCCGAGGCAACCTGGCAACGACATTGATGTGTATCTAAGGCCATTAGTGGAAGAACTCTTAGAACTGTGGGGCAAACCAGGTGTACGTGTGTGGGATGAGAACGAACAAAAGCCATTTGACCTACGGGCGTTGCTTTTCGTGACCATCAATGATTGGCCAGCTCTTAGTAACATTTCCGGTCATACAAACAAGGGATACAATGCATGCACACACTGTTTAGATAAGACTGACAGTGTTTTTTTGGATAAATGTAAAAAGGTTGTATACCTGGGGCATCGTAGATTTCTTCCGATCAAGCATCCCTTAAGGAAAAAAGGAGGGAAGCATTTCAGAGGTGAGGCAGATAACCGAAAGAAGCCTGAGCTACGCTCTTACTAAAGCAGAGAAGGAAATATTCTTTGAAGTCCTTTAGAGTATCAAGGTTCCGTCTGGCTTCTCGTCGAATATAAAGGGGATAATAAACATGGCAGAGAAAAAATTCCAAAACCTGAAGTCTCATGACTGCCACGTGATTATGACGCAATTGCTTCCGATTGCATTGAGGGGGCTTCTACCGGAAAATGTTCGAGTACCCATTGTGAAGCTATGTGCATTCATGAACGCAATATCTCAGAAGGTAATCGATCCAGAAATTCTGACAAGATTACAGAGGGATGTGGTCCAGTGTCTTGTTAGTTTTGAGTTGGTGTTCCCACCATCCTTCTTCAACATTATGACTCATCTCCTTGTTCACCTATGTGAAGAGATTCATATTCTCGGTCCGGTATTTCTACACAATATGTTCCCCTTTGAGAGGTTCATGGGAGTCTTGAAGAAATATGTTCATAACCGTGCTAGGCCAGAAGGAAGCATCTCGAAGGGCTATGGAACAGAGGAGGTCATTGGGTTCTGTGTTGACTTTATTCCTGACCTTAAGACAATTGGTGTTCCTGAATCGCGGCATGAGGGGAGACTGAGGGGAAAAGGAACGCTAGGAAAGAAAACAATGATACCTAGGGACGGGCATTCTTTGACCAAAGCACACTACACAGTTCTACAAAATTCTATGTTCATGGCTACGTATGTCGAGGAACACAAGAATATTGTACGGTCTGCAAACCCGGGGAAGGATGACTCATGGATTAAACGCGAACACATGGAGACTTTCGGAAGTTGGTTGCAAACACGTCTTATAAATGACACCACTGTTGAAGATCAGCTATACATGTTGGCAGGGTCACCATCTTCGACTATTGGGAGTTTTCAAGGGTACGAGATAAATGGGAATACATTTTACACGAGCTCCCAAGATAAGAAGAGCACCAACCAAAACAGTGGTGTCCGCTTTGATACAACAAACGAGAATGGAAAAACTGACACATACTATGGTTACATAGAGGAGATATGGGAACTTGACTATGGACCTTCTTTTAAGGTCCCTTTGTTCAAGTGCAAATGGGTCAACCTGAATGGAGAAGGGGTAAAGGTAGACCCGCTTTATGGAATGACAACAGTGGATCTCAACTGTATTGGTTACAATGACGAACCATTCGTTCTAGCCAATGATGTGGCTCAGGTCTTCTATGTGAAGGACATGTCTTCCATACCGAAGAAAAGAAAAAATAAGGGAACAATTTCATCATACGATGAGCCGAAGCGTCACATAGTTCTCTCAGGGAAAAGAAACATCGTGGGAATCGAGGACACGACAGACATGCCAGAAGATTATAATAAGTTTGTTGAAATTCCACCCTTCACAGTGAAAGCTGACCCCACCATCCCGTTAAATAATGAAGATGCTCCATGGTTACGGCCGAAGCGATCATAAGCAAGGGACACGAAGAAAATTCAGAAGACTAGATAGGGATGTTGTTGGTGATGTGTAATAATAAACGTGGAATACATGATCATAGTTCTTATAACGTAGTATGAACGAGATTTTGTTAGCCAAAATGATATTTATACATATTATGTGATTATGAATGGAGTAGGTGCAAGTTTGACCAATAATTTGTATTGATCGGTCAAAAGCTGGCAAGCATTGAGTGCTTGACAACTATGACCAGTCTGACTTCATTATTATTCCAACCAGCGACTCGAAGTGATAGTACGGATACCATCCTGACAGATATTGCAGGATTATAACTACTTTCGAGATGTAGTATGTGTTGACACACGGTATAGAACAAGTGATTATGGCAGGCCTCTATTGTTATTCATTGGAGTTAACCACCATAAACAACCCAAACTAGGCAGAGGAGAAGTATAATCAGGTAGAGAAACATTAGAGCCGATGAGAAGTACAAATAGCATATGGAGAGAAACAAGGTTTAAAAGATATTGCTAGGTGCTTCCGGCCAAAAGATTATGAAATCAAAGTTTTGAAATTCTCAAATCAAACCATAAGTTCACAAAGCATACGCAAACATGGACCGTTACCAACCTGAGCCGCAAGGAGCAGTAGAGCAGAGCAGAGCAGACTCTAGAGGATGGACAAGCAGCCAGGACTGACATCGACTCTAGAGGATGAACAAGCCACCCTACTTCTACTATGAAAATGAGGCCCTAGCTCCAAAAAGTGTATGGGTGGAAATTTCCAGAAATTTGTATGACATAGAGCCGGAGTTTGTGGATTCTAAGCACTTCTGTGCAGCTGCTCAAGAAAGAGGCTACATGAAGACAGTGATTTCAGTTGAGATAGGTGAAGTTAATAGGAGGATTTTGAGGGGTTGGTGGGATCAGACACAAACTGGCACTTTAATTGAGATTGCCGACGTGAAGTCTCTCACTAATGATAGCGTACACGGAAGGCAATTCATTCCAAATTGATACTGTGGGTTGCCACTTGTCGGTGTTGAAGAACATGTTTCCCAATGGTGTTAATGTGGTGTCCTTATTCTCCGGTATTGGAGGAGGAGAGATAGCTTTGCACAGGCTTGGCATCCACATGAAGACAGTGATTTCAGTTGAGATAGGTGAAGTTAATAGGAGGATTTTGAGGGGTTGGTGAGATCAGACACAAACTGGCACTTTAATTGAGATTGCCGACGTGAAGTCTCTCACTAATGATAGCGTACACGGAAGGCAATTCATTCCAAATTGATACTGTGGGTTGCCACTTGTCGGTGTTGAAGAACATGTTTCCCAATGGTGTTAATGTGGTGTCCTTATTCTCCGGTATTGGAGGAGGAGAGATAGCTTTGCACAGGCTTGGCATCCACATGAAGACAGTGATTTCAGTTGAGATAGGTGAAGTTAATAGGAGGATTTTGAGGGGTTGGTGGGATCAGACACAAACTGGCACTTTAATTGAGATTGCCGACGTGAAGTCTCTCACTAATGATAGCGTACACGGAAGGCAATTCATTCCAAATTGATACTGTGGGTTGCCACTTGTCGATGTTGAAGAACATGTTTCCCAATGGTGTTAATGTGGTGTCCTTATTCTCCGGTATTGGAGGAGGAGAGATAGCTTTGCACAGGCTTGACATCCACATGAAGACAGTAATTTCAGTTGAGATAGGTGAAGTTAATAGGAGGATTTTGAGGGGTTGGTGGGATCAGACACAAACTGGCACTTTAATTGAGATTGCCGACGTGAAGTCTCTCACTAATGATAGCGTACACGGAAGTTACTATGTTTTCAAGCGGGGGTCGGGATAAAGGGAAAATACGTGTGGATGCGCAGAGTAAAACTTTGAAGGAAAACTATGGTTTTTCTGTTGTAGACGAAGATCTCAAATTCACCGTGTCAATAAGGTACAACTCGCTTTGAATTAGGAAGATCACGAGAGAAATCAAAAATTGTAACATTTTTATATTCAAATTATATACAAATGAAAAAATAATTAATAGTTTCAATAGTTAGAATAATTATTTAGTTAAACGAAAAATGGATTTAAATTAGTTTTGCAAATTCTAGCATTTTTCATGTTGGAATTTTTGTCAAATTTGAAAGTATATAGAAGTTGTTAATGTGCAAACTTAACCCTTTTCAAATTTTGGCGCTAAAAAATTTTGGGCGCGCAGGGGTGCCACCGAAATTCGAAATTTGTTTTTGGTCCCGGGCCGTGGTACCAACCGGGACCAAAGGGGCTCTAGTCCCGGTTGGTTGCACGGGCCGGGACTAGAGGCCCATGTGTATAAAAATCGCGGCCCTCTCTCCAGGCCGAACGAACACCCCAGGGGCAGGTACGAGTGGACATGGCTGGGCGAAGCCCTGCCGGCGGCGGGAACGAGTAGACAGATCCCGCCGGCGGACCGCCGGCGGGTATGGGCTAGGGACACGGTAGACTAGGGGGGCACACAACTTATATTAAAAAAAGGCCAGGGGCCTTGCTTACATAGATAGGGGGCGGCGCGGCCACAGGCGGCCGGCCGTACTTGCATAAAGGGGCGGCGGCGCGGCCACAGGCAGCCGGCCGTTTTCTTGGGGGGTAGCTAGGGGCCTTGCTTACATAGAATAGGGGGCGGCGGCGCGGCCACAGGCGACCGGCCGATCTAGTTGTCCTCCTCGTCGGAGGAGATTTCTTGGTAGGGGGGTGGCTGCCACAGGTGGGCAAGCGGCTGGGCCGGGGGTGCAGGCATCGGGGGCATCGGAGGCGCGTACGGCGGTGGCGGGGGCAGCGGTGGTGGCGGGGGCAGCACCTCCTGCGGCGGCGGCGGCGGAGGGGGCAGCTCCTCCTGCTCCGGCGACTCCGGCGCCCAAACGCCGCCGGTTCAGGCCCAGGACATGCCGTACTCCAGCCCGGGGGGGGGGGGGAGCGGCTGCGGCGGCGGCTGGTCCTCGGACGCCTCATACTCGGCGTAGAGCGCGTGCCACCAAGGGGTAGGCTCGGGGGGCGGCGGCGGCATGGCGGCGGCGTCGGCGCGGGCGGCGGCCACGACCCGCTCCCACCGCTTGATTTCGTCCTCGACGAGTGAGCGGCGGGAGGCCTCGCAGGCATCCTCCATGGCGGCCCGGAGCACGGGGTCCTCCTCCCCGGAGAAGTCCTCCGGGATGTCCTCGAGGAGCCACAGCTCCCTCTCCCGGCCGGGCGGTGGCGGCGGGTAGTCCTCCGGGATGTCCTGCTCGAGCCAGGCGCCCCAGTAGGGGGAGCTGCGCGCGTACGCGCGCTCCCTGCGGACAGGGGCCGGCAGGAGCTCGCGCCGGCGGTCGATCTCCTCGAGCAGCGCCTGGCCGGTCGGGACCGGCGGCACAGGGATCCGCTGGGGGTTCAGGTGCCAGCCGTCCGGGAGGTGGACGTCAGCATAGAACACCGGCGTGGCGTTGTTCCAGTGCCACTCGGCCTCGTCCACCCGGACGTACCGGCGGAACCTCTTGCCCTTGGGCGCGGCGTTGGGCGGCGGGCGTGCAGCCGGAGGTGGCGCGGGGATGCGCGGCGTCCCGCCGAGGCGGACACCTCCAGGGCCGTAGCCGAAGGCCTCCGCCGGCGGTGGTGGGACGCGGCCGGCGCCGCTCGAGGAGCCTTCGTTCCTGGGGCGCTTGCCGGAGCCGCTGCCGGAGCCGCTGCCGAACCAGCGGGACATGGTGGCTATGGTTGGTCTGCCTTGGGCGCGGCCGGGGTGGATGGGTTGTACGGGCGGCGGGAGGCCTTTAAAAAGGACCCGGGGTGGGCTGGCATGCCAACCGGCGGCCTGGACGTGGCGGCGGTTGCAGGCGGCCATGAATGCGGGCAGGAGCCGAGGCGTGGCGGCGGTTGCAGCCGTGGCACGCGCGCGTGGGGAAGTGGGGGCGCGGGAAGCCGAGGCGGGGCGGGAAGACGAGGCGACAGTGGCCCTTTGACCGTCCTGTAGTCTTAATTTAAGGGACCAGGCGAGCAGCCAACGGCCACTGGCCAGTGGCCCCTTCGATCCATTGACTGACCATAATAAAAGACGCTGGCCAGTGGGCCCTTCGAACCGTTGACTGACCATAATAAAACACGCGGGCCAGTGGGCCCTTTTGACAAAAAATGTGACCAGTGGGCTTAATAAAAGACGTGGGCCTGGACGCGGTTGGGGAAGGGGAGGCCGGCTCGGGATTGGGAGACAGGAGCCCAAAAGACGTGGGCCTGGACGCGGAAACTGAACGATTATATATATTTTTTGTCAAAAAAGTATCCATCCCGGTCCCTTGAACGAACCAGGACGAACTCCCTGGCCCAGGTTCGCCACGTGGCCTATCCTTACCATCCCGGGTCCTGGCACAACCGGGACCAATGGGACGGGCCATTTGTCCCGGCCAGCCCATCCCGGTTGCACAACCGGGACAACTGGCCCTTACGACCCGGGACAAAAGGCCCTGTTTCCACTAGTGAGACTCTGAGGGCTACCGCCACCGACGTTGGAGGTAGCATTGCATATGGTACCTCCAGGAACATTAGCGGTAGCCACCTGAGGAGTTAAGTGGCTGCGCCCATGCAGCCACGCCCTTACCTCTCATTCTTCCTTCTCCAATACGAGGTGCTGCTCTAGTTCCCACTCACAAGCCCCCTCAAATCCCTCCAAATTAGTGGGTTTTGCTCGTGGATTTGGACCATTTGCATCATTTAAGGTAATCTCTCTTAGATCTCATCTTTTTGTTGGTTCAGATTTGTTATTTCTTCCAAATGCAACCCTAGACGTGAAACCCTAGATTTGTTGATTTCTTCCAAATCAAACCTTGTAGAAATCATTTGGGATAGCAACATACATGTGAATCTTGCTTCTATTTACGGTTGACTCTAGGGTTTGTGGTGGTAGTTAGAACAAATGTCTAATTTAACCATTTTATGCGTGTTTGATGTTTTATGGCCATGTGATATTTTTGTGTTTGTTTATATTAGTTCTTAGATGGCAAGAATCATGAATGTCCATTATATTGATAAGGACGCATTTTTTGGTAACAATGGAGAGTTTGTTGATGACGGGGAAAAGGTGATGTTTTTTTTACCAAGAGTCCAACTTATGCCGAGGTTTTTTCAAGAATAAGAGAAGTTTTGAAATGCACGGATCCGGGTGAAAAGGTTGCACTAGATGAAAGGTATTTTGTTGGAACGGGACATCGAGCAACAAATTGAAGTGGAGATGAATGACGATGGAGAGGATGATGACATGGAGGATGATGCCTATGAGCGTGAGGATGAGTAAATTACAATTATATTGGTGACATAGAGGCACAAGTCACTGAAGATGGCATGGACCAGCACATCAGTTATCAACTTTCCTATGTCTCTGACTGGATGATGAGTGTCGAGACATCGTAGTAGTTTTCATAGACGGGGGTGCCATGAGACTACGGTAGAGACGTGGGGTAACGGGATCGCGTGGTGGATGAACACAGGATTTACCCAGGTTCGGTACGTCGCGACAGTACGACGTGCCTACTCCTGCACTTCTCACTAATCAGGACTAAAGCCTGGAAACAAGATTACAATGTGAGGTTTAGATCTAGCTAGTCGCAGAGGATCAACTTCTCGGCGAGTTGGCCTATATCTTCCCTGTTATTCGTTGGTTCTTTTATTTATCTCCCGTCCGGCTTTATATAATAGCCGGATTAGGGCTTACAGAACAGGAAACCTAGAAGACTACGGTAACTATAACTTGGAAAGTAAGGAATCCGTCTTCTCCTCCAAGCCAGATCACGTGGGCCGTGATCCGGGTTCTTCTAGAATCCGGCTTCTGTGTGTCAAGTTACTGGGCCGCCCAATGGACCATAACCCACTACCACTTGGGCTACCCTGGTAAACAGACACTTTGACTAGCATCTTATATACCCCTATGCGGTATATATCCGACAGTATCCCCCAAGAAGGATTAAAACTCTGATTCGCCGTCTTTCGCCAAATGTGCTTTGTCCGAGAAATTTCAATCAGCAGTCTTGATTCTTCTTATTCTCCTTCTGAAAGAGATGGTAACGTGAAACTCGGAATCCTGAAAATCCGGCTTTTCTCTCACGATCCTTCGCGGAGAAGGAACTTCCTACGTCAGCGTCCTAAATCATGCTGACGTAAGGGACGTTTGGGTTTCAGGCGGGAAATCCAGTAACGTATCTCTGACAGATTCTCACGGGAAACGAGGAGATAGCCATCATTACCCTGTCGTTTCATTTCCCGGATTTTCCGGCGAGTGACACGCGTTGATCATCCAACGGTCAAAATAGCCGTTGGCACGTATCTTGACGGATTTCCGGCTATAAATAGCCGTCTTCGTCCCCGCTGAAAATCTTCCGCACTCTCACTCTCCACGCTATTTCCGCGCACGAGCTCTCGAGCGAAGAACAGTCCTTGAGCACAAAACGCACCCAGAGCACCACCGGAAACGCAACGCGCCTCCACCAAATGGCATCCTCGCCGTCGTCCCCCACTCGCTCCGCCGCGCTCACCGTCGACGACATCATCAACGACCTGGATCCGCAGCTTGGATCCCCAAAGCAAGCCGGCGACGAGCCGGAAAAGACCGCGGCCTCTGCGGCGGGCGGAGAGGATCTTTCCGCCGCCGCGAACGCTGCGGGCTCGAGCTCCGCACCTTCCCCGCCGTTTGCTCCCGAGACGGCGGAGGAGAAGATCTTATCCCATGACGACGAGTACTCCGCTACCGGAGCCAACGAAGAAACAGAGTTTGTCGGCAACTGGAGTCCGAGTAATACTCCTCTCGTCCTCCTTCGGCGGATGTCAAGGGAGGGATTAATAGTTAAAGGCAAATGGCGGAACTCGGAAGGTGATCCTGAGCCCAAGCCAAAAGACGGAGAACGCGTCCTCCTTACCTCTCATATCGCGAGAGGTATGGGTTTTCCTCCTTCCGTCTTTTTCCTAGACGTCCTTAACTTTTATGGCGTTCAATCACATAACCTCTCTCCAAACTCCATCCTCTATTTAGCTAGTTTCCAAGCCCTTTTCGAAGGGTATCTCGGGATAACTCCTAATCTAGATTTCTGGCAATATTGCTTTGAGGTAAAACATAACATCACAGATGGTATTTCGCCTATCTGCGGAACTATATCTTTCACCCTTCGGAAGTTTAGAGAGGATTGGTACCCAAAGATAAAAATGCCGAAACCTGCCCAATCTTGGCTGGGTTCTTTCTTTTACCATCAGGACATCCCATTCCCAGGCAAAGAAACCGGGGTTCCTCCATTTGTTAATTCCACCGCCACTCCTCGTGAGAGTTGGACAGTTGCAGCAGTAGATATATTGCCGGAAAACCTGATGAAGATAAAGCGGCGCATCGCCAAGCTTACTTCCTCTCAGCCTTCTTTGACTGGGAAGGATACCGTTTTATGCTGGTTCGAACGCCGTATCCAACCTCTCTCCTTTCGTTCCCGGCTCCTTTGCGAATACAAAGGACCAGAAGATAGCATGAGAGGAACAGATAAGGCTTATACCAAAAATGATTTTATAAAACGACTTCACCAACTGGTCGCCACCAGCGGTCAGATTGAAGAAAATCTGGCGATTTATCACGTGGAGAATCTGGCCCCTAAGGTATTTATACTTTCCTTGCTTCCAGGTTTTCTTCAGATTGGCTTCTTTTTCTGGCCTTCGACATAACGTGAGTTCTTTCCTAGTTCAATGAACTTGGAGGAGCTGATCTTGCTTCCGACATCGAGCTTAGCGAATTACATGCTAGCTTTTATAATGATCGGAAACGTAAGAGACAGGTGACTTTCGGCAAGACGGTGACTGTTGATGGAATTCCCATCGCCACATCCAGGTATTTTACTGGAGCCTCCCTAATTGTCATTCTCCTTTGGTTCTTCGATATTTTTATCTCTCGGATATTCTTCTTTCAGCCTTGCCCCAACTCCTCTGAAGACAAAGAAGTTGAAGAAACATAAGACTACTATCAAAGAAGAATCTTCTTCTGCGACCATGGGCATGAGGGGGAGAACGGAAACACAGACGGTGGAAATCTCTGGTCATCTGTTGGAAACGAACCCATCTCCAATTTGGATAGTAACATCCGGATAAAGGAAGAACTGTTCGACGACCTTGGATATATTCGTCCAGAGGCTAAGAAATTCTTCGCTCCTGCCCCTCTAATTCGCCCTTGGCCACAAGGCGGATTAGTTGTTCGCAATGATATCATATTTCCCCCTCGCCAGGTCATACAAGATGGCCTTCATCACGTTGGGATTCTTTTCTCGGAATATGCCAAAGAATTCAACGAGACCTTGCCCGACATGCGAGAAATGAGCCAGGTGATAGTTCTAGCCCCCAAGCATTAAGTTGAAAACCTGAGTTATTCTTAATGTTTCTTTGTATGCTTGTTCATACTTAAGAATTTGGCTTTCATTTCCGTGTTTCAGCATTCCGCAGATGCCATAAACTTAGAAGTTTTTAAGAAGCTTAACCTCAAGAATAGAGAAGTTAAAACCCTTCAATCTATTATTGAGTTAAAAAGCAACGAGCTGGCGTCATCTCAGCTACAATTATCGGAAACAACAGGTATTTATTCTCTGCAGTTTTTATCCAGATAATTTTTTTCCCGAATTTTTATAAACTCGAAATGTTTTTCGTACCCTCTAGCTGCTTTACCTAAAGCCAAAGAATTAGCGGAGGACGCCATCAATGCATCTCGGCTCCGTGCAGAAAACTCGAGCCTTCGCAAGGAGCTTATGAAAGTTCAAGAAGACCTAGAAGCCAGTAATCTGGCCCTTGGGATTGCTCAATCCAAGGCTTCTTTGCAGGCGGCGGAAGATAAGTCTATTATCCATGATTTGGAAAGTATACTATTCCCACGCATGAAAGAAGGCACCGAAATTGACAAGGTTCTTGGTAAGTTAGTTCCTTTTACCAATTTCTCCATGTCTTATTTTCCGTGTTTTGTCGCCTAACCTTTTTTGGTTGCTTTTGTCGACAAAACAGGGAATTTTCCAGGAATTTCTCGGATTGAGAAAATCCGAGCTTTTGGGGAGGTATGGAATGCAATCAGAAATGCAGGAATGCAGTTGATTAACAAGTTCCTTCCCACAAGTACTATAGAATTCTCGGAAGTTTACAAACTTCCGGGTGCCATCATGGAGGTTGCGGGATCGAAGGAATCCATCCTACGCTCCGCCGCACGAGGTGGTGCGCGCATGGCCCTAGGCCTTATGCGTCTGCATTACCCTGATGCGAAATCTTGGCGCGTGGCATCTGGTGTCCCTCCAGGATATACGGAAAATCAGCGAACCGCCATCTTTGATGAAGTCAAAGGTCACGCCACCAAGATTGCTTCTATGGTCAACATTTCCATCACCTATCCAGAAGAAGAGGTTCCCGCAGCCCCCGAGGATGAAAGCAGCGAGGAAGACTCGGATGTTTGAAGGACTGCACTTGACCTGGATGGTGGATTTGTATAATAGGAGCACTATATTTACAATGTAATTCATATTGTAATGCTTCTATTTTGTTTGTCAAAACAAGAACTCCGCCTTTTGCAGCTTTGAATTATGAAATTCCTTGCAAGATTTTCGGGTTTCATTATTCCTTTATCTTCTAATTTCTCTGGCATATGTGTTTTAACTGTCCTCAGTGTTTTGAAAAAATGGCTCAATAGTATTATGAAGCATCATGCTGAGTAACTGGATATAACCAATCCGTTCAAACTCAGAAACATGGATCATACTAAAGACATTTTTTACAAACTAGCTTTAGTGACCCAACACACGTTCGATCAGATAATGCTTAGAGAATTTTAAGGAACTTTTTGAAACTTGGGCACGCAGGCACAATCCGAGTTTCCTTTAGCCATTAGCAGGCTGAAATCATTCAGTTTTTTAACGCCGAGCACGCAGGCACAATTCGGGTTAACATTGAGTACTTTGTAAGATCATTGCGAAATAGATAAGGTGGAATCATGCTTTGTACTATAGTGAACTTGCAAAAACATGGATATCAGAATTCCGACAACTTTATTTCATGATCTCAAAAGATGTTTACATAGATATTGAACTAAGTATAGAAGGGACGCAACTGCTGGATGCTCCAAGTCCTCTTTGTCTCTCCTAGCTCATCATCTATCTTTCTCTTTCTTTTGCGATTCGGCTTCTCGGGATCATCTTCCGTATCTCGAATGTCGACAAGATAATACGATCCATTCTTCATGGCTTTACTTATGACAAATGGTCCTTCCCATACTGGGGCTAATTTATGCTTCCTTTGCTGCACCAGCCTCAGCACTAGGTCACCTTCTTTAAAAGAACGATGCCTGATTTTCCGACTATGGTAACGTCGCAAACCTTGCTGGTAAATGGCGGATCTTTGAAGCATAAGCTCTCGTTCCTCTTCTAGGAGGTCAACGGCATCCTGTCGTGCTTCTTCGGCATCTGATTCGTCGAAACTTGCTCTCTTGGACTATCATGGATCATGTCCGTTGGAAGAATAGCTTCCGCGCCATAAACTAGGAAGAACGGGGTTTGCCCAGTTGACCTATTTGGCGTCGTTCGAATACTCCAAATCACGGAAGGTAGCTCTTCTACCCATGCTCCGGCTGCTCTGTGAAGAGGAGATTCGAGTCTTGGGCTATTCCTTGCAGGATTGAGCTATTCATTCGCTCAACCTGTCCATTGGATTGCGGGTGTGCCACAGATGCTAGATCTAGGCGAATTCCCGTTTGTCGGCAATATCTTGCCAACTCTCCAATGGAGAAATTTGTCCCGTTGTTGGTTATTATGCTGTGTGGAACACCGTATCTCATCACCAAGTCGATGATGAAATTTCTAGCAGTTGCACCATCCAGCTTTTTGATGGGTTTGGCCTCCACCCATTTGGTATACTTATCCACTGCTACTAGCAAATGAGTAAGTCCGCCTCTTGCACTTTTGAACGGTCCCATCATGTCTAGCCCCCAGACCGCAAACGGCCACGTAATGGGGATAGTTTTAAGTGCTTGGGCCGGCAAATTAGTCTGTTTGGCGTAATATTGACACCCTGCACATGTATTAACTATGTGCTCAGCGTGTGTCTTGGCTGTTAGCCAGAAAAACCCAGCGCGGAATGCTTTTTTAACTATGCTTTTTGATTGAGCATGATGTCCGCAATCTCCGGCGTGGATTTCTTCCAGTATTTCTCTTCCTTCTTCTGGTGAGATACACCGCAGAAAGATTCCGGAAGTACTGCGTTTATACAAGCAGTTATCAATTACCGTGTATCCTTTGCATCGACGCTGTATTTGTCTTTGCAAGACTTCATCTGCTTCTTCCGGGTACTTCTGATTGACTAAGAAGTTTAAATATGGAATCGTCCAATCTGGTTTAACGAGCATAACTTCAGCGGATTCGGAAGCCAGAGGATAATCAACGTCTCCACCTTTTATGGATGGCTCATGCAAGTGCTGAACAAATACCCCTGGTGGTAGAGTTTTTACCCTTTCTGATCCCATGCGGGCTAACGCATCCGCGTTCCAGTTTTCCTCCCTTTTGATGTGGAGTACCTCGAATCCAAAGAAACAAATGGCGAATTCGTCCACCGTTCTTCTGTATTCGGCCATTATAGGGCTTTTTGCGTCCCAAGTTTGGTTAAGCTGATGTTGTACCAAATCCGAGTCTCCATAGCACAAGATGCGCTTTACTCCTATTTCCTTTGCAATATGCAAGCCATGAAGCAGAGCTTCGTATTCTGCCACGTTATTACTGGCGTTGAAGTGTATTTGCAATACGTATTACATTGTATCGCCTTTAGGGGATTTTAAGACTACACCAGCTCCAGCGTCCTCCTTCATCTTGGATCCGTCAAAGTGCATGATCCAATACTCGGACTCCGGCATTGGTGTTTTCTCCATTGCTTCCGTCCAGTCGGCGACAAAGTCTGCCAAAACCTGGGATTTTATTGCCGTCCTTGGCTGGTACTTAATGTCGAAGGCTGCTAGCTCGATACCCCATTTGGCTACCCGGCCCGTTGCCTCCGCATTGTTTATTATATCCCCTAGTGGTGCTTTACATACCACTGTTATGGAATGCCCTTGGAAGTAATGGCGCAGTTTTCTAGATGCGAAAAATACACCATATGCCAGTTTCTGATAATGCGGGTACCTTTGTTTGGATTCGGAGAAAACTTCGCTTAATGTAATATACCGGATGCTGATCTGGTATGCTTTGTTCATCCTTCTTCCGTTCCACAACAATTACGGCACTAATAACCCGGTTTGTAGCCGTAAGGTACAGTAACATGGGTTCTTCGTCTTTTGGGGATGCCAAAATCGGAGCATTCATCAAAGTTTCCTTTAATTGGGTTAACGCTGCATCGGCCTCTTCTGTCCATTCAAATTTATCGGATTTCTTCAGCAACTTGTAGAGTAGTAGGGCTATATCCCCCAGCCGACTAATAAATCTGCTGACGGCAGTGGCGGAACCCGTCAATCATTGGGCATCTTTTACGCACGTAGGCTTCGAGATGTTCAAGATGGCTTTTATTTTTTCCGGGTTAACTTCTATTCCTCTGTGAGAAACGATGAAACCCAGAAGTTTTCCTGAGGGAACCCCGAATACACACTTAGATGGATTTAACTTCATCTTGTAAGTGCGCAAGTTTTCGAAAGTTTCTCGCAGATCCTCAAGGAGTGTATCTTTTTCCTTGGTTACGACAGCAATATCGTCCATGTAAACATGGACGTTTTTGCCAATCTGACTATGCAGACAACGTTGCATGCAACGCTGGTAGGTTGCACCTGCGTTCTTCAGGCCAAATGGCATGGTTACGTAATAGTACGTCCCGTACGGGGTTATGAAAGAAGTCTTAATTTGATCTTCCTTTTTCATGCGTATTTGGTGGTACCCGGAGTATGCATCCAAAAAGCATAAAAGCTCAGAGCCTGCAGTGGCGTCTATTATTTGATCTATGCGCGGTAACGCGAACCTATCTTTCGGACACAATTTGTTCAAGCCTGTGTAATCTATACACATTCTAAGAGCAGTAGTGTCTTTCTTCGGTACTAATACCGGATTTGCATACCATTCAGTGTGGATTACTTCCTGGATGAAATCTGCTGCTAAAAGCCGGATAATTTCCTTGCCAATAGCCTTCCGTCTTCTTCTGTCAAATCGACGAAGACCTTGTTTGACGGGTTTTGATCCTGGAATTACCTTGAGTTGGTGCTCAGCAAGTTCCCTGGGTACGCCTGGCATGTCAGCTGGACACCAGGCAAAAATATCCCCGTTCTCACGGAGGAACTTGATGAGCTCGCCTTCCTATTTGTCGGTCATCCCAGTCCCTACAACGACGAATTTTGTCGGATCTTTGGGATCTAGGATTACCTGTCTTGTATTCTCGGACGCCTTGAAGCTGTCTGTTGGCTTCCGGGTTTCTTTTCCTGCCGGCATTTCTGTCGGCGATACCTCCTTGGCCAATTCCTTTAGTTCTTCCTTTGCTATGACTCTCTGAGCACAAAGGGCGTTTTCTTCCTCCAACTCATTTGCTAGCTTGAAATCACCGGCTATGGTGATTACTCCTCCTTTGGGTTCTGGCATCTTCAGCTTGTTATAGATATAACAGGATCTTGCCATGAATTTGGCGAAAGCTGGACGTCCGAGTATTGCGTGATACACGCTTTCGAACGGCACTACTTCGAAGGATACTTTTTCCTGCCGGAAGTGATCTTTATCTCCGAAGGTGACATCTAGGGAAATTTCTCCTAGGGATCGTGCCTGTCTGCCAGGAACAATGCCATGGAAGCGTATGTTGCTGTAATGGAGCTGGGACTCGGAAATCTTCAGATGCTTCAGTGTATCCAAGTACATTATGTTAATGCTGGATCCTCCATCCATCAGCACTCTTCTTAGCCTAGTGTTCTGGACAATAGGGCTTACAACAAGAGCTTGTGTGCCGGGTTCAGGGATATTTCCAGGATGATCAGACTGATCCCAGGTTATTGGTGTGTTGGAGTACTTCAAGAATTTCGGGGTTGCCGGAACAACCGCGTTTATTTCTCGAAGTATTCTTTTGGCCACCTTTGCTGACGGAGTTGCTAAGAAAGTTAGCATTGCTTCTCCGTCAACTCTCGGAAATTTGGGTTCGCCCTTTCGCTGTTGCTCCTGGATTTTTTCATCAGTGTCCGATTCACTGTCTTCTTTTTCAGCTTCTGGCTTTTGTTTGGTGGGTTTCCTTTTGGAACCCTTCCCCTTATTTCCGGATCCTGCACTGCCTTTCATATGCTTATTCAGCCGGCATTGCGCGTTTGTATGGGTGGGTTTCCCAAATTGTGAATGGTGGACACAAGGTTCCGACTTAATCCTCTCCCACTCCTCTGGAGCGTAGTTGATTGGATATGGACTGCGTCCTTTCCACTTATTCCCTTTTTCACTTCCAAAGGCTATGTTGACCTCTTTGGGTTTTGTCGTTGTTTCTGGAGTTCCTTTTTTGTCAGAACGAGGAGTTTTCTTAGCAAGTATCAGTGATTCGATATTGCCCCCTCTTGCTCTGATGTCGTCTTCGGTTGCAGCATGTTCGTTGGCGGTTGTAAGCATAGATCCGAGATCTTTGTGCTGTTTGGAACCAACCATGAACGGTATAAGTCCGGGTTTTAGGCCATTGACGAAAGCATGCATTGCTTGTACGTCAGTTACTCCAGAACAACTATTCTTCATTGCCGTCCATCTGGAGATGAAATCCACGTATGGTTCACCCTCGAATTGGGTGCAACGGTTCAGCTGGTTGATGTTGTTCGGGCGTTTGTATGTTCCCCGGAAATGCTGAGTAAATACTCTAGCCATATCATCCCAGCTGTCAACAGTTCTTGATGGTAATCCATTGATCCAATCTCTGGCTCCGTCCAGTAACATTAGGGGAAGAAACTTGACAGCTTCCAGGTCTGTCACATTGTTGATCTGGACGGCTGCATAGCAGTCTGAGAGCCAGGTGTCCGGGTTTGTGCTGCCGGTATATTTTTGGTAGGTTGGACCAACTTTGGCGAAGCCAGAATGCAGGGTTATCCTTCGGATCCTGTCAGTGAAACACTTAGGACCAAAGTATAGATCATCCTTTTCCTCTCTATCAATGTGTGCGGAATATCTTCCGGCTGAATGGACAGAAGGGGATCTACTCCTTTCTTTTCCATTGTTGCGCGGATGCGCTTTTCCGGGATTGTACCTATCTCTTCCATGATCACGTCCTTTTGGATTAGGCGGAGTCCTGCTCCTGTGCCTTTCTTTATCCTTAGGAGGTGTCCGGGATCTCTCACGTCTGTGAGGTATATCGTATCTTCCGGCTTTCTCAGCTGGGTTTCTCGGAGGTGGCATTGTTTTGCCGTCATTCCGATATTTTTCTTCCCGATCGTGGGGTTTGAGTCCACCTTTCGGGGGATGGGATCCGGTTCGGGACGCTTCATCCCTATTGTCGGGGTTTTTCTTGTCTTTTCTCGGATCCTCTTTTTTATCCTTTGAATTGTCGGAATCTCCAGGTTCCTCTGGTCCAGGTGCTCCAGCGGCGCAAGTAGCTGTTTTGCATAGGGCGGAGTTATCCTGCAGTCTTCCTGATCGCTCTTGGGCCCGCTGTTGTTGTTGCAATGCTTTTCCTAGGAAAGCATACACCCCTGGAGCTTTTCACCATTAGAGTACAAATCATTGTTGAGGATGGCGAACGCTGCTTCCTCGTTTTCTGCTGCGGTTTTATAAATTGGTTCGCCTCTGGCATCTTTGCCGTTTACCTGCTTTTGCCAAGATGGGTTGTGAAACCTTTCTTTTGGCGGCAATACTTCCGGTCTTACGATTCCGGGTAACCTTGTAGGTTTAATGCCAGATCTATTCCTTCTCTCGTACTCCTCGATTTCTTCCTTCATGAGCTTAATGTCATCCTGGGTTTTTTGGAGGTGTTCGCGAGTTCTGAGTAGATGTTACTGTTGCCGTTGGAAGGCTCGTCTCCTGGCTTCCAGCATCTCAGGGGGTTCGTTTACTCCCACTGGTGTTTGCAACAGCTGCTGTTCTTCCTGTTCCGTCATTGGCGGAGCAATGATTTCTTTGATTTTCTTCTCCGCAGGCTTTGTTCCGCTAACATCTCCTACTTCCAGGTTTTCATCAGCTAGATCAGCTGATTTTTTCTTCCGGATTTTGTATTGGAGTTTCTTAGCAGCACGGTGCTTTTTCTTGGAAGAGGGAGGCTTTTTGACATGCTCATCTTCTGTCAATTCCTTTACATTAGGAAATATCGGAGAAGTTTCTCCGTCTTCTCTCTCTTCCTCTGGCGGAGGGGTTTTAGGGCTTTCCTGGCTGTCGGCGTCCGTGGTATTAGCCGGTTTCGCCATTAGCACTTCATGGAATCCCTCTTGAAAAGATTTAACTTTCCTTTCGAAGGCGTCCGTGTCTTCGTCTTCGGAATCAAAATCATCTGATCCGGTTTCTGATTCCAATCTTCCCTCAATGGCGGCTAGTACAGAGTCAGCTTCCGAGTTCATCGTCATGTCGACAGATGTCGGATCTTCCGCCTGTATGACGGGTGTTGGATCTTCCGTTGCTGTGACGGGTGTGTTTTTGTCTGCCTCTTGCACGGGATTTCCGTCATCCGTGTTTTCGGCGACTTCGGATTGCACCATGCCGATAAAGTGTGTATCACTTTTTTGTCGGCGATCTGAGCAGAATCCGGTATCGTAGTCATCTTCGACTGGGTATAGGGCGGGTGGGAAATATTTGCTTCCACCGCAAAACCCCATTGCTTCCGCAGTTAGTCCGATAAAGATGTTAGCAGATTCGATCGGTAACACGCAGGCACTTACCAGGTGGTTTTGCGCCGGTATGTAGGATCCGTTGTCGAGGAAGCGTCCGACGTCGTCGTCGAACTCCAGGCTTTCGACAGTGATTGATCTTCCGATTCCGCCGAGTATCCCAAATCGGAACTTCACTCCTGACGCTGTTAGCCCCACGGTGGGCGCCAACTGTCGAGACATCGTAGTAGTTTTCATAGACGGGGGTGCCATGAGACTACGGTAGAGACGTGGGGTAACGGGATCGCGTGGTGGACAGTGAACACAGGATTTACCCAGGTTTGGTACATCGCGACAGTACGACGTGCCTACTCCTGCACTTCTCACTAATCAAGACTAAAGCCTGGAAACAGGATTACAATGTGAGGTTTAGATCTAGCTACTCGCAGAGGATCAACTTCTCGGCGAGTTGGCCTATATCTTCCCTGTTATTCGTTGGTTCTTTTATTTATCTCCCGTCCGGCTTTATATAATAGCCGGATTAGGGCTTACAGAACAGGAAACCTAGAAGACGACGGTAACTATAACTTGGAAAGTAAGGAATCCGTCTTCTCCTCCAAGCCAGATCACGTGGGCCGTGATACGGGTTCTTCTAGAATCCGGCTTCTGTGCGTGAAGTTACTGGGCCGCCCAATGGACCATAGTCCACTACCACTTGGGCCACCCTGGTAACCAGGCACTTTGACTACCATCTTATATACCCCTATGCAGTATATATCCGACAATGAGGGCCTAGAGGAATTGGATAAAGATGGGTTCACGGAGAAAGAAGCCCAAGTCTTTTTTAAAGTGCTAGGTAGGGATCACCGAATACCCTTTTTTTGTGATCTCACACTTGCCGATAAGGCTATAGTGGATGGTGGGCTGACTAAAGATCAAGTCTCGCATAAAGAAATGTTTGAAGTTTCCGGATTTGATAGAATTGCATATGTGGCTTAGGGAGTATGCCTTGAAGCACCATAGGCCGTTCTTGGTTGAGCAGTCAAATGAGAAGTCACGTTACACCATGAATTGTGAGCAGCCAAAATGACCATGAATTGTCCTTGCAAGGCACAATCGCCGTGGGAAATGGAAGATAACAAGTTGTCAAGCTCATCACATGTCCGAGAAGCGGGACCGGAATCCATCCACTAAGCACCGCCTGCTCACCTCAGATTTCATTGCTCACAAGTTCATCAATTTTGTGAAGATTGAGCCAACCATCAAACTGAAGTCAGTGTACGGCCTGTAGCCTTTTTTTTTGCCTTCCTCTGATTGTTTTACTATTATTATTCAGTCACTTGCACATAATTAAATTTAGCTATAACACAAGTCACTTGCACATACAAATATGACATGATTTAATTTAGCTATAAACTTCAAAAGATTTAACAGAATCGACAATTCACATATAAAAGTGCACAAGTTCAAGATATTTGATAAGTTCAGCTAACATACAAAGTTTTTGGCACCATCTAAACAACACAAAATAGATAGTTCAATACACATTACATTTGTTATAACTACCACCACAAACCCTAGAGTCATCAATAAATAGAAGCAAGATTCACATGTATGTTGCTATCCCAAGTGATTTCTACAAGGTTGGATTTGGAAGAAATCAACAAATCTAGGATTTCACATCTAAGGTTGGATTTGGAAGAAATAACAAATTTGAACCAACAAAAAGATGGGATCTGAGAGAAATTACTTTAAAGGATGCAGATGGTCCAAATCCACGAGCAAAACCCACTGATTTGGAGGGATTTGAGGGGGCCTGTGAGTGGAGACGAGTGAGGGAGAGAGAGCAGCAGCTCGGATTGGAGAACGAAGAATGAGAGGTGGTGTGGCTGCAGCCACTTAACTCCTTAGGGGCCTACCTCTAATGTTGCCGGAGGTACCATATGCAAGTCTACCTCCAACGGGGCTGGCGGTAGCCCTCAGAGTCTACCTCCACCTGCTCCGGCGGTACCGCCACGTCAGCGCGTTCAACTCCAAAGGCGTTCTCGTGGACCGCGACCCCTACCTGCAATGACCGTGGCAGTACCCTGTGTACACTACCGCCAGAACGATGAGCGGTACGAAATCGGACTAGATTTAGCTAAAAATCTCCGATGGGTTCATTTTGGGCTGAACTTTCCAACATTGACTAGATATGTCAAAATTGCCCGGAAGTTGCACACCATCATGCATACATGCTCCTGCCCTCCACTACTTCCTCTGGTTGCAGGGTCTTAGGGCATCTCCAGCCGCACCCCCGAGCCCCCCAAAGGGCCTTTTAGCACCGGCGGAAGCAAAATGCGCCGTTTTTGCACCACTCGCACCCCAGAAGCCCAAATAGCGCCGTTTCGGTGTTATTTGCCGACGCACCAGGCGAAACCCTGCCCGCTGGGTTCGGCGTGGGGGGGGGGCGAAAAGGCGGGACAGGCGACACGGGCCAGCGCTGTCAGCGACGCGTGGGAAAAACGCGGGAACAGAAACCCCCGCCCGTGAGCTTCTTCTCGGCTCCCGCGTCGGTCAAAGGCTGCCGACGTTTATGGCGTGGCGGGCGGCCAGTACATGCGCCCCAGTCAAAGGCTGCCGGAGTAATGGCGTGGCGAGCGGCCGCGTCCAGTCGACGGACACGCGGCGCAGTAAATGGCCCCGCCAGAGCTACAAAATGCGTCCCCGCCGTCCCACTCTCCCCCATTCTCGACGTTCATCCCCTCGCCGCTCCCTCTCTCCCCATTCTCGGCGTTCATCCCCTCGCCGTTCCCCGGAGATGTCGAACTACGACGAAGCCGCCACCTCCGCAAGTACGAGGCCTAGGCGCTGTATCGGGCGGGGTATCGGTGCCCGCCCGATGTGCGCGTCCCAAGCGTCGCCGCCGGGCAGCAGCGGTGGCAACTCAGCGTGGGTGGGATCCCGTGCCCCCCGTTCCCTGCAGCAAGGCGGAGTTTAGGCAAGCCATCGACGAGGTCCGTCGAGGGATGACGCCGGACCAGGCCGCGCAGCCGCGCTGGAGGGCGCGCGGCAACGACGCCTTCTGGTGGGAATACTTCCGACGCCGCCACGACGAGGACGTCACCGCCGAGGGCAACAACGGCCCTATCGAGGGCCGTGCCAACACCATAAGCCGCAAGCGGTGGTGGGGAGGCGAGCACCGCACGCTCCAGTGGGTGCTCGACTACATCAAAGCAGGCAACGAGCCCCGGCTGTAGATGCCGCCCCGCCCGCCCCCCTCATGGACACCGCGGCGGATGGGATGGGGCGGGTCCTCGTCGGCCACCTCCTCTTCCTCCGGCGCGCGCTCGGCCTCTCCATCTCTCACTCCTCCCCTCCTCAACTCCGGGCGCCCTGCCCCCAGGCGCAACAACGGCATCCTACGCATCGGCGAGCGGCGCCGCGACCCACCGCAGGCTTCGAGCACGTCGTGCGCCCGAAGAATAAGGATGGCAATTTTAACCGTGGGTACAGGCATTCGCGGGTATTCGACCCGTATGGGCAGGGTATGGGTATACTTTTATACCCATGGGTAGTACTCGTACCCTACCCGTCAAGTCATGGGTAGGTCATGGGTATCGTATTGTACCCATGGGTATTACCCGTACCCTACCCATTTATACTGACATGTGGGTCACTTTGGCCGTATGTAGCTCAGTAGGAAGCAGCCCACAAGGTCATGACTCCAGGGTCTAGGCGATGAGGCGAAGGGCCAGTCAAAGCGTCCCCGTAATCTCCTCGTCTCTCAAATCTCCTCAAACGCAATTGCCCCTTATTCCTCTCATCTTCCAAATACTCAAATTAAGGAGATAAATTCCCAGCGACGAGGCATACAATTAATTGTATCGATATATTTTTGTCAAATATGCTATCAATGCAAATAATAACTTCTATACCCGTTGGGTATCCAATTGGTATAGGTATCCGCCGGGTATGGTACAGTTTCATACCCACGGGTACTGGTATGGGTAGAGTTTTCTACCCGTTGACTATAAGGGTATGGGTATGGTATTGCTCTACCCGCCCCATACCCTACCCATTGCCATCCTTACTGAAGAAGGAGTCTGTGAAGGAGGAGGAGGGGGACGACGAGGGCGAGTGGCCTGACATGAAGGCCGTCGAGGAGCTCTCCTTGAACACTCTCCAACCGGTCGCCGACGACGTCACGCTGGAGTCTGCGCGAGAGAACGAAAGAGGAATTGGAGCTCCAGCACCGGCTCCTCACCGAGGCGGAACGGTTCAAGGCGCAACGCCAGCAGGAAGCCGTTGCCAATGTGGCCCGCCTCCGCGTCCCTCCCCATCCGCAGCCGAAGGAGGTCGACTACATCGTCATCGACCCCGACAGCGAGGACAAAAAGAAGTTCCAGCGCGCCCTGGCGGTGAGCAGGTGGGGCGACGCTGGCGCAGGCCCGAGCGACCTGCATCGCGGCGACCCCGGCGCAGGCCCGAGCAACGCGCGTCGCGACGACGACGGCTCGGACAACGACGGCGGTGATGACTACGACTACAGCCGAGCGATCGCGGCGAGCCTCGGCCTGCCGTAGACGTAGATTTTACGTTTTTTATGTTTTTAGTGTTTTTAGTTAAATTATGCCATATTTCTGTAAAAATATCGTCGAATCCATGAATTTGCGCCTATTTCAACAAATTTCCCGTTTTTGAATTAATTTGGGCAGAGCCTTGGGCTGGGGGCGACTGGAAACTGTTCCCCCAGGTTCCAGATTAGCGCCGTTTGGCGCCGCGGCGGCCCCAAAACAGCGGCGTTTTGGGCCCTGGGGGGGAGGGGGACACGGCTGGAGATGCCCTTATCCACACGCTCGTACAAATCGAGCTTGAACAACCGTTCCTAAACGAGCAAAATGATTTTTGGGCAGAACATGCCTTAATTTAGTAAGGGCTATGTTTAATCTTTTAGCATCGAGGACCGATGACAAGATATACATCATACCAATCTTCATTTGAATTATCCAGTGTATTGACTTCTAAATTAATTCGATTATTTATGACTTACATATTTGCTGCCCAAACGGTTCTTCATTGTATCGACCCGACATCTACATAGACAAAGTACATCAACACTGAGCTTTCCGATTTCATTTGCCAGACCTGAAAAAAAAAAACAGGTGCAAACAACCATAGATAGGTATAACTATGGCTGTTGAGCAAACATAACTATAATGAAAAATCATAGCTATATATTTTTGCAAGCTAAAACTAACTTAGAATTAAGATGATGCAACTTTCTCATTCTTTCCATTTTCTGTGCTGAGAAGGTAACATATTTGGTTATAAAAAAAAGCATGTTTATAGAAAACGAGAAAAGAAGGAACATGTACCTTTGTAGAGCCTCTCGAGCGTCGAGATTATAACAGCACACTCAACGAATCTATTTCCCTTTACTCTCAGCTCATCCACATCCATGATGTAAAAAAAGGAGGGAGTTTTGAATCACCTACCAGCCTCTTAGTATAATTATGAGAACAAACATTACTGCCATCCTCCCCTATATACCCTCCTAAAAGTGGCCACACACACATAGACTAACTGAATGGTGCACCATATATTGCTCGGCAAGCATCAGTTTTTCAGAAGATAAATGCATCATCCGTTCAAAAAGACTAGATGCATAGTTAAAACAAAAAATATAAGATCAGAACATCACAATCACTAACACGATTTTTGCTAGAACAAGATCAAATATTCGTAATAATCATAAACCATTATATTGTATCGAATATATACATCGCTTTTCACCATAGGCTGCAAATGTTTGAACGATTGACCAAATAGAACATGCAAGCTTACACTGGAAAGATAAGTGTTTTATCGTTTCATCATGGGCAAAAACACACTTTGTAATTCCATGTGAGTCATAAGGTTATCCTATGTTAAAATGACACATTTACGAATATACCATGCGGATATTTTCAGGTTTACCAGTACCTTCATCTACCATATTTATTTTTATAATTATCAACTGGTATTTCGGAATGTACCAACAACCTATACATGGATTCTACAGAGAAATTTGTATTCCCAAGTAGATTCCAGCAAAATTCATCGGTTCCTTGCAACAAATAGACCAAGGCCAGCCTCCCTAAAAGGGCATTCCAAGACGTATGTCTGAAACCAATTAAATCTCATCTGAACGTCACATTCGGAGGCAAAGATTGCATACCAGTGGCTATGATATCACCTTTTTGACGGACAATTGACAATATTGTATAGAACTGGATATTGTTCTCAGTGAGTGGTATTTCCTAACCATTTGTCCTCCCAGAATCTAACATCAGATACATCCTTAATATTAACTATGCCAACACAAAATAAGTATTTTTTTCATCGCATTTAAGCCAACCGAAAAGAGAGAATCAACATGTTTCCAATAAACCTGCACTTGTACCAATGTATTTTCTCTAAATGAGCGTTTATCGTACGCCCTTTTCAGCAAGTAACTTAAAAGTTCACTTCCCGAGGAGGGATGTATTCTTAACCTTTAGATCATTAATACCCAGCCCTCCCCGATCCTTGGGTCGGCACACAATATTCCATTTATCCAATCGATTTTTATTTTTCTCACCGTTCCCTTGCCAAAATAATCTTGATAAGAAGTAATCCAATCTATGTAAGACCCCTTTGGGAAATCAGAAGAATGATATCCTATACAGTACCGGGCTGAATTTATGAGAATCAACCTCCCACACAGAGAGAGTAGTTTTCCTTTCCAACTAGTCAATCTTGCTCACAGACATTCCTCAACGTGTTTTCATTCCGCCTTAGTCAATCTCCTATAGTGTATAATTGGACATTTACCCTCCTCACATCCAAATAATTCTGTATATTGAGCAACAAGGTTCCGAGCCTCGACAAAAAAAAAATCACTTTTGTAAAAATTAATCTTTAACCTAGATAGCTTCTCGAAAACTGATAAAATTGATTTCAGGTTCGCCGTTTTATCCAAGTCATGTTCCATAAAATAATTATATCATCCGCGTACTGAAGGACAGATACTCCATCATCCATAAGGTGAGGAACTACCCCTCAATTTGGCTAAGATGTCCATCACAATATTAAATAGTATGAGCGATAGAGGATCACCTTGACTTACTACCCATTGTTGTTTGGAAGTAATACCCAGTATCATCATAAATTTTAATAGCCAAGCTACCTCGAGTCAGAAAATTGTGGACCCAAGCACACTACTCCTCTGAGAAACCTTTTATTCTCAGATATGTTGGAGGAACGACCAATTAACCTTAAAAGATTCTAACCCGTGTAAGCTTAAAAGATTCTAACCTCATGAGATCTAAGATGAGTGCACTAATTTTTCCCTAAAAGATTCTAACTAGACGATAAACAACTTGTTTTCTATACATATGCATCCCTCATGATAACAATTTTCTTGGCAGTATGGTTCCATTTTCAACACAAATCATAGCTCCTTCACCCAGCCCCTCCAAGTATATATGCGAAGTAATAGTGCTCATGAGCTCGGTTTTCTAAGGTCATTTTAGATAAATTGTTGTGGTTTTCTACGACATTCATGTCATTAGGCACAAGCATCCTTCTAAGGTTGAATACGGGGAAAACACTTAGAATTTATCAAGAAGTATAGGAATGTTTTTTTTTCTCGTGGAAGACACACATGAACTCTAAATTTCCATTGAGATAAAGAGTGGATCATCGCATCGTCTACCTCTGTCTTACCCCAACCGGGAGGAACCCGTAGAACTTCGGATGCATTGATGTGTTGACACTTTAGTTTTGAAAGAATACACTTCATAGCATTTATTTGCTTCTTGGTGAATTTATTTGGAGGAGAAACTTCAGAGCAATTGCCAATTCACCAGAGCTGCAAATTTTTATTTTAGATATAAACAAAATATCCATTTAAGAAGGTTAGATCCAAAGGAAAATGCTTTTGTACAACTACAAATGACTGGTTTTCATGTTTACCTTTTCATCAATCCTAAGGATTGACTTGGCGGCAATAGAACCTCCACACTAAATAGATGTTGTTGCTTTTGAAAGATTAATGATCCTCCCCTCATAATGTTAGTTAGAAACTAACTTGCTTTATTGCTTGGAAATCAAAATCTATGTGATGTTTGGAAACTAGAACTTGTAAACCTCTTTGGAAACATGAGCAACAACCAACTTCAATGGCAATAGCAAAATTACATGATATATGATACAATTCCCCATGAGGCAAAGTACTCAGAAGGAATACATTTCCATTTTCTGCTCTATGGAAGCAATCACTTGATTTGTTCAGATCAATATCAATGAAGTACACAAACAAAGTATAAGCTTAGAGGGGCATGATAAGTTTGTTCTTTCACAAGATCTAATATTTCAATTTTATGCTTGCACGAGCCCCTTCAGGCAAGAGATTACGGTGAATACATAGTTAGTGCTAAACTGAGCTAAAGGTAGATGGTATTTTATCAACCTGTTTTGTAAGATGAAATTTGATTACAATTTATTGAGAATAAGGAACAAGAAACATTACTCCACAAATTGCATGGAGTATAAATAAATGAACTGGATATTGATGGAAGTGTGCAAAATTCAAAACATGTATTCTTGTCGAATGGTGGCCATTTGATAATATCTTCTTATTTATACATATACTAAAATTTTATGCTTTCTTACTTTTAACCATATTATGGTTTAAACAAAAATATATGTTGTATACTATTTAGTTATCCTTGTTAACCATATAATTTTTCTAAATTATTTGCCTTATCTTTGAAACTTACCCAGAGCTGCACATAAAATATTTTCTTTTGTGATATACTATCCTTGAAAAGATTAAAAACCAACTTAAATGCGAAAGTAAAAAATAAATAAAAATACATGTCTCTTTGATTTTTTTACAATTGATAAATTATATAATGTATACACATTTTATTATGAGAATCTCTTCTCTGTTTTAAATATAATTAAATATATCGGTAGATATTCTAAAGTATATAGCTAAACAAATATATTGACAGAGGGGTCTAGTGTATGGTTATGTAGGCAAATATATAAAAATATATCTAGAGTATAAATTGAATATTTGGTATTATCATTTGTTTTCATAATCAAACGTGTGTTACAGGTTATAATGGATTGTTAGTAAGGTGGTAGTATGTTGAATATGTATACTTGTTATTGAGGTAGCATTCCATATAGTAATCGACAACAAACATAAAGTAATTTGGGCTTATTGTTAAATACATAAAATTCAATTATTGTGTATGCTCACCACAAAGCGCCTCTGTATTATGGTGTATACGAATGATCATGATAGTTTCAAATAGGAAGTTATGCATGAAATGAAACATTAGAATTGTATCTAACCAAACTTTTAATATAACATGTGGCATCCATAGAAAGAGCTTTCACTACCGATCTAATTGGTATTTTCATACTTGGTACATTATATTGTTCCATCACTTGTATAAACCCATAATATTAATTTTTAAATAGTACTACACCAAGGGTCATTTTTTTGGACCTTATCTATTTTTTTGGTGATGGGTAGTTTGAACATATACAACGTAAGCCCCTAAAATCCCCACATAGAAAAAGTACAGCAACACTGAGCTTTCCGATTTCATTTGTCAGACCTGAAAAAACAGGTGCAAACAACCATACATAGGTATAACTATGGCTGTTGAGCAAACATAACTATAATGAAAAATCATAGCTATATATTTTTGCAAGCTAAACACTAACTTAGAATTAAGATAATGCAACTTTCTCATTCTTTCCATTTTCTGTGATGAGAAGGCAACATATTAGGTTTTCAAAAAAGCATTTTTATAGAAAACGAGAAAAGAAGGATCATGTACCTTTGTAGAGCCTCTCGAGCGTCGAGATTATAACATCACACTGAACGAATCTATTTCCCTTTACTCTGAGCTCATCCACATCCATGATGTAAAAAAAAGGAGGGAGTTTTGAATCAGCTACCAGCCTCTTAGTATAATCATGAGAACAAACATTACTGACATCCTCCCCTTTACCCTCCTAAAAGTGGCCACGCACACATAGACGAACTGCACCATATATTGCTCGACAAGCATCAGTTTTTTAGAAGATAAATGCAGCATCCGTTCAAAAATACTACAACATAGCTAAAACAAAAAAATATAAGATGAGAACATCACAATCACTAACACGATTCATGCTAGCACAAGATAAAATATTCATAATAATCATAAACCATTATATTGTGTCGAGTATATACATCGCTTTTCACCATAGGTTGTAAATGTTTGAACAATTGACCAAATAGAACGTGCAATCTTACACTGGAAAAATAAGTGTTTTATCGTCTCATCATGGGCAGAAACACACTTTGTAATTCCATGTGAGTCATAAGGCTATCCTTTATTAAAATGACACCTTTACGAATATACATGCGGATATTTTCAGCTTTACTAGTACCTTCATCTGCCATATTTATTTTTATAATTATCAACTCCTATATCGGAATGTACCAACAACCTATACATGGATTCTACTTAGAAATTTCTATTCCCAAGTAGATTCTAGGGAAATTCATCGGTTCCTTGCGACAAATAGACCAAGGCCAGCCGCCCTAAAAGGGCATTCCAAGACACAAGTCTAAAACCAGTTAAAACTCATCTAAACGTCACATTCGGAGGCAAAGATTGCATACACATGGCTATGATATCACCTTTATGACGGACAATATTGTATAGATCTAGATATTGTTCTCGGTGAGTGGTATTTCCTAACTATTTTTTCTCCCAGCATCTAACAACGGATACATCCTTAATATTAACTATGCCAAAGCGAAATAAGTATTTCTTCACCGCATTTAAACCAGCCCAAAAGAGAGAATCAACAGGTTTCCAATAAATCTGTGATAATGCACTTGTGCCAATGTATTTTCTCTGAATGAGCGTTTGCCGTACGCCCTTTTGAATAAGTAAGTTAAAAAGTCACTTCCCGAGGAGGGTTGTATTTTTAACCTTTAGATCATGAATACCCAGTGACGGGGGGACGCTAACCCGGTAGGCCAAACTCCAAGGAGTAACCCGGCCCAAAGGACGGTGCGCAGGATCCGGCTAAGGATAGGGAAGCTTGTGGAGGCCCAAGTTTGTAGGCCCAGCAACCCGGATTGTGGGTTGTTGTAAAGGAAAGCTAGGGTTTGTGCGCCGTGTCCGGGTAGGATCCAGGGTGCGCCTTGGGGAATAAGCCAGGGGGTACGGGTGCTTTATAAACCGACCCCCAGGTCTAGTTTTAGACAGAGATTTAAGAACCCTAGCAATATCGCTTGATATCGAGCACCCAGTGTAATCCCATAGTTGAGTTGTTATATCAAGATCGGAGACTCGGCGACTTTGATTGCCGGCTGCCAGATCGAATTGCACCATGTTTTCCTCTGAGCTAAACCCTCTCCCAAACACCTGTGTCGTCTTGCCCCAAGATCAGTTACGCCCGGTAACATCTGCCGTGATTATCCCACGACACTTGGCGCCCACCGTGGGGCCTGCGTCCAAAGGTGTTTACATCATGGGAGAAGCTCGGAAGAATATGGAGAATCTCGTCGTCGGCGAAATCTACATCGACCGCAGAGGAAAAAAGAAGGTGGACGATTCCGGCTGGGGGCCAGAGTCGGATCACCTCGAATCCGGATCCGTCGTGACGATCGGCCGGATCAACATCTTCGTCGGTATGGTACGAACGACTAATTTAAAAGGACAATATCATGTGCATACTACAGGAACTTCTAGCAGGAACAAAGAGACGTCAAAGCAAGCGGCAAACTTGGTTTCATCGGCCGCGCCGGGACATCTTAGATGGGCAGAACAAGAGATAACGTGGAGTAGAAGAGATCATCCGAAAAAAGTAGAGCGTCCAGGAGTCTTGGCGTTGGTGGTTGCTCCACAGGTTAATGGTTACGAACTGAAGAGGGTCCTGATGGACGGTGGAAGTAGCATCAACATCCTTTATTGGGAGACCTTCTTACGGATGAATCTCAAAGAGTCCCAGTTGCAGAAAAGTTCGACAATCTTTCATGGGATCGTACCGGGTCACTCGGCGAGCCCCGAGGGAAAGATCACCTTGGAGGTTGCTTTTGGAGAATCGACGGATAATTATCGAGTTGAGTGGCTCACGTTCGAGGTGGTCAAACTGCGCAGTCCTTATCACGCGCTGTTTGGAAGACCGGCTTACGCCAAATTCATGGCCAGGCCGTGCTACGTGTATTTGCAGCTAAAGATTCCGGGTCCTAAATGGACCATCACCATACATGGGAACCGGGATGTAGCGGCCGAGTGTGACGAAGGAGATTCGGTTATGGCTGAGCAAGCATGCAGAAAGGAAGAACTCGAATATTACCGGTCTCAAGTGAACCCGGATGATAGAACAGCCTTGAACAAGCCGAATACCGAGGACGAGAGAGCAAAATTCAAGGCAGCACAAGACACCAAGAAGATAGATTTTGTTGAAGGCGATTCCACTAAGCAGTTTACCATAGGGTCTAACTTGGGAAAAGAGCAGGAGGAAGCACTTGTGGAGTTTATTCGTTCAAATGCAGATGTGTTCGCCTGGACACCTAGCGATATGCCGGGTATCCCTACAGAGCTAGCCGAGCACAGTTTGCATGTGGATCCCAAGTCCAGGCCCGTGAAGCAGGGCTTGAGAAAAATGAATGAGGAAAGAAGGAAGGCTATAGGAGAAGAGATCGCTCGGCTATTGGCAGCCGGCTTTATCATGGAAGTATTTCACCCGGATTGGCTGGCAAACCCGGTTCTAGTGATGAAAAAGACCAATGAGTGGAGGATGTGCATTGATTTTACGAGTCTCAACAAACATTGCCCAAAGGATCCGTTCGCACTACCCAGGATAGATCAGATTATAGATGCAGTAGCGGGAAGCGATTTATTATGCTTCCTGGACGCATATTCCGGGTATCATCAGATCAAGCTCAAAAGGGAGGATTGGGAGAAAACATCATTCATAACCCCTTTTGGGGCCTTCTGTTATAAAACCATGACGTTTGGATTGAAGAACGCCGGTGCAACTTACCAACGATGTATTCAAAAGTGCTTCGAAGACCAAATCGGACGCAACGTCCACGCCTATGTGGATGATGTGGTCATCAAGACCAGGAAGGCGGAGACGTTTATCGATGATCTAAAGGAGACGTTCAAAAACTTGAGGAGGTACCAGATGAAGCTCAACCCGACAAAGTGCGTGTTCGGAGTTCCAGCCGGGAAATTACCCGGCTTTATAGTTTCCGAAAGAGGGATCGAAGCAAACCCGGATAAAATCAAGGCCATCCAAGGTCTGAAAAAACCAGAAAATTTGAAGCATGTTCAAAAGCTCACAGGCTGCGTAGCAGCCTTGAGCCGATTCATATCCAGACTCGGAGAAAAGGTAATACCCTTGTACCGGCTCTTGTGGAAATCAGACAAATTCGTGTGGGATCAAGAGGCGGATGAGGCATTCGAGGCACTAAAGAAGCAGTTATCCGAACCACCAGTACTAGCGGCGCCGGGTCCTAAAGAGCCTATGTTGCTGTACGTGGCAGCTGGCCCCCGAGCCGTCAGCGCAGTAGTTGTTGTGGAGCGTAAAGAGGACGGGAAAGGTTACCCGGTTCAGAGGCCGGTTTATTATGTCAGCGAGGTATTATCAGAAGCAAAGCAGCGCTATCCACACTGGCAAAAGCTGGTGTTTGGGGTCTTTATGGCTAGCCGGAAATTGAAGCCGTACTTCCAAGAACACCCCATAACAGTGGTTAGTTCAATACCAATGTCGGATATCATCAGAAACTCGGACGCGACGGGAAGAATAGCCAAATGGGCGATAGAGATGGGGGATTATCACATCAACTACGAACCCAGGTCAGCAATCAAATCTCAAGCTTTAATTGATTTCGTTAACGACTGGACACATACAGGCATGACTACAACGGTTCCAAATTCCGAGTCATGGATCATGCACTTCGATGGATCTAAGCAATACGAGGGATCAGGAGCTGGGGTGGTGCTGACATCACCCAAAGGAGATAAACTAAGCTACGTACTACAAATCCACTTTGACTGTTCCAACAACGTGGCCGAGTATGAGGCCCTATTGCACGGCCTAAGGGCAGCTAAGGAGATGAACATCAAAAGGATACGGTGTTTCGGAGATTCGGATCTTGTGGTACAGCAGGTGTCAGGAACTTGGGATAGAAAGGACGCAACTATGGCAGCATACCGCAGGGAAGTTGATAGGGTTGCAGGATGTTTTTCCGGGTATGAGGTGGAGCATATAGACAGAAGAAAGAACGAGGCAGCCGACGCGCTCGCTAGACTCGGCTCGCGCAGAGAGCCGGTTCCACCTAACGTTTTCCTGGATGAATTATGGCGACCATCGGTTAAAATCGAGTCAGCGGAGGAATTGGCAAACCAAGACCCGGATTCAGGACTTGTGGCCGCAGTACGTACTGTTCCCGAATGGACATAACCGTTTTTGGCCTACCTGTCGCGGGGCGAGTTACCACAGCAGGAGGTGTTAGCAAGGCAAATTTTGAGGCGAGCAAAGGGATATTCTATCATCAATGGAGAACTATACAAGAGAAGCGCAGCAGGAGTCTTTTTGCGCTGCGTAGCGCCAGAAGAAGGCCGACAGATTCTCAAGGAAATCCATGAAGGCGACTGTGGACATCATGCATCCACAAGGTCTCTTGTGGCTAAAGCTTATCGACACGGATTTTTTTGGCTCACGGCTCTAGCGGATGCGGAAGGATTGGTAGCAAGGTGTGACGGATGTCAAAGGTACGCTCGCCAAACCCATGTGCCGGCTATGGAGTTACGGACCATCCCGTTAACTTGGCCGTTCGCTGTCTGGGGTATGGACATGGTTGGCCCCTTTCATATGTCACCATGCAAGAAGACACATCTTTTGGTGGCTATTGATAAGTTTACCAAGTGGGTTGAGGTTATGCCAGTTACTAATTGCGAAGCAGCTACAGCAGTCAAGTTCCTGAAAAGGATTATCTACCGGTTCGGGTATCCCCACAGCATAATTACCGATAATGGAACCAACATGTCCCTTGGTGAGATGGAGAAGTTCTGTGGCAACAATGGAATCCGGCTTGATGTTGCATCGGTGGCTCATCCGCAGGCCAATGGACAAGTGGAGAGAGCAAACCAAGAATTGCTTCGCGGGTTAAAACCGTGATTGCGAGTTCCCTGTGTCAGGGCTGCTGGTGCATGGGTCGAAGAACTTCCTTCTGTGGTTTGGGGTATCAACACTACACCTAACAGATCCACTCAGATGACGCCCTTCTTCATGGTCTATGGTGCGGAGGCAGTGTTACCGAGTGACATTATTCACGACTCACCGCGAGTATCAGCTTACGTCGAAGTGGAGAACGAAAAAACCCGGCAGGACGCCGTAGATATGTTAGAAGAGCAAAGAGAACAAGCCCTGGAAAGATCAGCCATATATCAGCAAGATCTACGGAGGTATCATAGCCGGCGCGTGAAAACCCGGGTATTCCAGGAAGGAGACTTGGTTCTGCGCCTGGTACAGTCAAATGAAGGAAAACACAAATTATCACCACCATGGGAAGGACCATTTATCATAAGCCGGAATCTGCATAATGGATCATATTACTTGATAGATGCAAGGGAAGAGTCGGCAACAGTTAACGACACCGCACATACCACTTCATCTATGCAAGAAAGAGATAGACCATGGAACGTGGCTCAGCTACGTCCATATTATACTTAAAAAAGATTATATTGGCAAGTGGAATTGCACGATGTAATAGGCAGCAGGTTTTCAGACGTACTCTTTTCCCATTCAGGGTACCTTTGGGGACTGGACGGGTTTTTAACGAGGCGGCTTGCTGACCTAGATTTTTCATATCAAGTAAAGAGGTGGTTATCAAGAAAAGAGATGGTTATTATCAGGTTATGAACTCTCAGTATAATGCGTATATCTAGGTCTTGGGGGCTGGTCGCTTGAATAGCACTGTTACAAACTCAAAGACCCGACCATGATGCCTATGAGTTATAAGGGCCGATTACTTGCAAACGAGTACGGCTACAATCTTATAACCGGACAAAGAAGTCCAAATTCCTTGGCTATTCTTACTTAAGCTCGATGTGACTCGCATTAAAGTGGCATGATCTGTTCGCTTACGATTACAGTCAGTCATGAAACCCGACGGGGCTTGGCTGGCTACGTCTTCGTATGGATGTAACAACATGGTATCCACGCGAAAGCCGGCTTACAGTACAAGATAGTCAAAAGGGTCATCTAAACCACAAGTTATGCAGAGTACAAGGCTGAACAGCTGGAAACTCAACGACTATTAAGCGTAACTTCAAAACCTATGTGAAACAACTCGGGGATCTTTGTGAAATTAGCAGTAGGCAGTTCGTTCCCCTTTCAAGATCAAGTGTCCTAGACTCGGCGATCCGGGTCCGGATGGCTTGAAATCTTGAAAAGAGAAAAAATGGCTTACTTGTATAATTCCAAATTATCCGAGTCTTGGGCACTTGGGGACTTAGAAGCAAAATCCGCTTGTCAATACCCATGAGACCCGGAAATTGAGTTGTCACAAAAGGAACAATAAAGAAAGCCAGATATCGAGAACAGATGAGCTCAATAATGGATAAACTTAAAAAGGCCGGAACAGGCATCGAATATATCAAGACCTTAGCGTGCATTACAAAATCCTGGTGAAAAGATATCAAAGGTACACAGGCGCACCACCCAAAAATATAACTGTTTTAAAAAGTATGTTGACCGACCGGTGCATAAGAAAAGGCATCAGAAATCATATATCACTCGGCGTTCATCTTGGCCTTGCCCTTGCCATCATTGGTGGTAGCAGCAGCACCCGGATCAGCGGTACCAGCCCCTGCAGGAGGTGGAACGACTGGTGTTGAAGTAGCAGGGGTAGAGCCGGCTTCAGCTTGCTTCTTGGCAGCCTCCGCCCTTATCGCAGCAGCTTCCTCCTTCCACCGAGCCAGCATATCATACGGCTCAGGAAGATCTGACTTAATTGCTTCACCGGCAGCATCGTATGCTGGAACAAGTATATTAACATCCAGTTCATCAGCAATTACGCTGGCCGGGTAACGGACCTCCTTCTGGACGGCCTGAAAATCCTTCACCGAGAACTTGGATCCGTCAAGCTTGAACTCTGGGAAGCCGCCCATAAGCTTCACTAGCTCGAGCTTGGGGAGATAAGCCTTGGCAAGTGCAAGCCCCCGGGTCACTCCAACCCGGCAAGACGAGCGCTTCCAGTGCCAAATCCACTCGGGAATAGTGGAGAAGGCATCCAGCATCCTCTTCAAATCAACATGTCCTCTACCCGGCCACCGCAATTCCTCAAGAATCCATTTGGTTCCGGCACATAGCTGCCGGATAACGCTCTTCATGGTTTTCAGCTTGGCCATGTCATGCTCTTCCGGCATGGTTTCGTCCGGGCCTGAAGAAATGGAGACGTAAGTCGGGAAACTTCCGCTGTCTATCAAAAAGATAAACCCGGAGGAGGAAACGTACCAAGTAAAGCACGATATGTGTCCGATATTTGGACGGAAAGGCTTGTTAGGTCATCTTCTGCTCGGTGAGCCCTTTTCCTATATTTCCTCATTATCAACCTATTTCTCCTGGCTTCGGCTTCGGCTGCTTCACGTAAAGCTACCTCCTTTTCGATGAGCTTGGTGGCGTCCGCCAGTTTCTCCTCAGATTGAGTTACGAAAGCCTACATGCATGCAAACAAGGATCAGTTGGGCAGAGAAGCAAGTTATCAGTCGCTTGTATAATAAAGTCCCAAGTAAATTATGAATCAATTCACTCGGAACTTGGGGACTGGACAAAGGCATAAGCAACATTAGTCGGATTTACCTCGTGTTTGGCTATCAAAGCTCCCAATATGTTTTCTTCATTAGCCCTTAAAGTGCGAAGGGTTTCCAGCATCTGGGCAAATGTCAGTTCCTCGGATCGAGTACCGGAAGAGCCGGCAGCTTGGTCGCTTGGTGGGGGGGCTCTCCCCGCCCTTGGAGTTGAGACCCGGACAGTTTGGGTGGCCGGGTTGGGAGAACTCATCCTTGTATCTAGAACTTCAATCTCCTCGTCTACTGGTTCCGATGAGGAAGGAGATCCGGCAGCTCGGGGAAGTGGGTTGTTCAGAGGGCCTTGTCCCTGGTTATTCGCCGTGTCACCGCCAGCCGCAGCGTCTGCATTGTCAGTCGGCTTCTCCGCCTGATGGTTGTCTGCTTCTATGTTTTCCGGGTCACTGACGACGGCTTGAGCGCTAAAAGAAAGTTGAGAAAAGGCAGTTATTAGTGATGACGGTGGCTTGAGTGGAAATTGGTTAGGCGTAAAAGGAAATCATGTAGCACAAACTTACCCGGCATTCACGGTGTAATCAGGCGGGAGCTCGCCGCTGGAAGCAGATGAGGTCGCCACGGGGACCACCAACGGGACCCGGAATTGCCCGGCACGTGGATGGTTAGGAGAAGGGTGGCGTTGAGGAGAGTCGGAAGGACGAGGCGGAGGAGCGCCGCCACGAGGGACCGAGGGAGTAGAGATTCCCGGGTTAAGGGGATCTTCACCCGGGGAGCTCCGAGTTACTCTGCGTTTGGCTGGGAAGGAATCCTTCAAGCACGACGAATTTGATAATTGATGGTTAAGTTGTCGCATGGCGTCAAAGGAGTAAGGTTCAGAGGATAATGAGGAAAAAGGAACCTTGGACACTGCCCCCCTGGTCTTCCTCTTGGCACCCACTGTTGCCTCTTGGTCAGACTCGGTTGCCTCCGGGTCATCCTCATTGGCCTCACCTTCGTCCTCCAGTCCTGTGAATCGGGTGTGTGTTCGTTGGAAAAAAGGTGAACGGGAGGAAGTGATGCAAGTAAAGATATACAAATGCTGTGCAAATACCTTCACTATCATCAGCCGGCTCGTCCTCTTCTTCCGGGTCTCTGGAAGGGGGAGAAGGTTCAACCCTCCAGAAAGGGTCATCAGCCTAAGAAAAAAGAATGAGATTAAGGGTTAGAAGCTATATCAAGCTAAAATGTGGAAAAATAAGCTATGAATACCGGGTATTACCGCTGGAGCCGGGTTTTCCCGAGTAAACGGGGGTAACCCGGTGATACCCTTTATCACCTCCAGTTTCTCTGTCAGGAAGCCTTTGATGGTCTTGTTAGTATCGCCGGTCGAGAAGCTCTTGGTGGAGTATCGGAGTGCATCCGTGGTATGCCCCGAATACTCGCACATCAGTTTGGTGCGGATGGAGTTGGGTTGGATCCGAAAGTCCACCCATGTTTTTACTAAATTTAGCCCGAGAAGGCCTTGGGCTGAGAGGATGGCTATCTTGGCTAATGAGGGAAGGATTGCCTCCCTGTCTGAGTCTGGTGCAAAGGCATTGAAAGACTCGGAAGGTTCGAGGAGGTTTTCCGAGTAACTCGGCAGTTTCTTTTCGCCGTCTGGGGAGGTATCGTGGCAGTAAAAGAAAGACAGCTGCCAATGTTTGACGTGGGAGTTCAAGTTGAGAGTTGGCATTGGTGAATTCTTGCGGCGTTGGATGGATACCCCGCCACAAGTGAGAAGTGCACCGTCACCACTTTCACGGCACGGCTTACATTGGAATAGTTCGATGAAGAGAGTCAAACTAGGCGGCATGCACAAGTACGACTCGGATAGAACGATGAAGTGGGTAATATTCAACATAGAGTTAGGCCCTATGTCGAAGACCCGGAGGCCATAATGGCTTAAGACCTCCCGGAAGAAAGGGTGACCCGGAGGACGGAATCCCCGGGTCACGTGCTCTACGAAGCAGATTACCTCGTTATCAGCAGGTGTGGGCCGGGTCTCGTTGCCCGGCACCCTCCAGTGAATGTCCTTCTGAGAAGGAAGGATCCCTAATTCGGCTAGCTCGTCCAGTTTGGCTTTTGTAGTTGTGGAACGCCCCCAGTTGGCGGAAATGGTCTGGGTAGTCCTCGCTTGAGTCAGCTGTTTCCCTTGTCGTTTGGGAGCCATGGGATCAACCTGCAAAAACGTAAGAAAAAGAGGCTCAGGAAATAAGATTCGGAAGTGTTGGATTATCCGAGTATAAGGTATCAAGAAAGTATAGAGCTAAGAATTATCCGGGTGTCACGCTATGAGGTGGAGATTACAAGGTATCCGGGTGTTAAATACAATCATGAAAATTATTGGTCACTTACGTATGGAAAAGCATTTGGGGAAGATGGGTGGTTGCCCATGTGTCTACTGCAAGCAAGATAGCTGGAAAAGGAAGGTTTTCCGGGTGTTAACGCAATGAGCGGAAAATCAAGGAGAAGTGGATCTAGATGGGAAAGTTTGCGAGCAGTTTTTCAGGAGATCTGGTGATTAGTGAGGGTAGGAGGATGAGTTATGACTATCTAGCAGGCGGTTAAAGGAGTTGGCGAGCATCGAATCGATCTAATTTGATGAAATCGGAAAAATGATTCACGGGTTGATCTAGATCCGATCTTGAATGAATTGAAAAATTATGGGGCTAAATTAAACGGCTGCGAGAGGCTTACTGGAGGGATTGGAGTCTAGCGCGGCAGCGGCAAGCGGTGTGGCTCGAATGCCCCTCCGCGATTCTCGGCGAGAGGAGCAAAGGCGTGACGGCGATACTTGACGGCGGCGCGGGATGGCTTGAGAGCGGGCGCGGACGGCGGCGGTCTTGCTACGATGACAAGTGCGAGTTTCTTGCGGTGGTGCCGCGAGGGAGAAAGGAGCAAGGAAGGAAATGGAAACTGAGGCGCAGTGATGAGTTTAGGGTTACCCCCTGAGTGCTATTTATAAAGTAGGGGTGAGCCTATCCTAACGGCCAGAAGCCGGAAATCGTGGGGTGACGGTTATCCACGGGGATTCTGCAAGATATGCGCCAAATATTGGGCGAAGCATCTGGACGAGGGAAAGAAGGAGATCCACTCCGTGATGTCAGGATCGGTTGTCGAGTATGGAATTTTGGCATTTTTATTAGGGTTTGAACCTGGAAAATTAGACCAAAGAGTTTGGGGAAAGCCCGGGTTACAATATGGCCACCATGGAGTTTGGCCTAGCCACTTGTTAAAGCATCTTAACCCGGCCACCACGTGCCTATGTGTTTGATATCTTTGCAGGGAATAGCGAGCGCTTCAAGGAAGATCCTTGAAGCCCAGGCTATTCTGGGGACTACTGACGGGGGGACGCTAACCCGGTAGGCCAAACTCCAAGGAGTAACCCGGCCCAAAGGACGGTGCGCAGGATCCGGCTAAGGATAGGGAAGCTTGTGGAGGCCCAAGTTTGTAGGCCCAACAACCCGGATTGTGGGTTGTTGTAAAGGAAAGCTAGGGTTTGTGCGCCGTGTCCGGGTAGGATCCAGGGTGCGCCTTGGGGAATAAGCCAGGGGGTACGGGTGCTTTATAAACCGACCCCCAGGTCTATTTTTAGACAGAGATTTAAGAACCCTAGCAATATCGCTTGATATCGAGCACCCAGTGTAATCCCATAGTTGAGTTGTTATATCAAGATCGGAGACTCGGCGACTTTGATTGCCGGCTGCCAGATCGAATTGCACCATGTTTTCCTCTGAGCTAAACCCTCTCCCAAACACCTGTGTCGTCTTGCCCCAAGATCAGTTACCCCCGGTAACATCTGCCGTGATTATCCCACGACACCCAGCCCTCCCCGATCCTTGGATCGACGCACAACATTCCATTTAGCCAATCTGTATTTCTTTTTCTCATCGTCCCCTTGCCAAAATAATCTTGATAAGAAGTAATCCAATCTTTGCAATACCCCTTTTGGAAGTTAGAAGAACGATATCCTATACAATACCATATTACTTAGGACTGAATTTATGAGAACCAACCGTCGGTGAATCGTATCAACAAATCCCTCGGGGTGATCCGGTAGGGTTTCGAGTAGAGAAACGATGTACGCGCTGGTGATCTCGACGACTAACAAGGAGAAAAAATTTACCCAGGTTCGGGGCCCTCGCAGAGGTAAAACCCTTACTCCTGCTTGTCTGATCTGTATTATGGCGAGATGGTAGAACTGTTAGAATGGCAATACCGGGATGGTGTGTACGGGGTATCCCGTGTATTGTCTAGTCTAGGATTGCGTATAGTTGTGCCTTGTATCTTCCTCTCTTCTCTTGTCTAGATTATATCTCTTTTTTCTCTCCTCTCTCATGGATTTATATATGCAGCCAAGAGGGGGTTACACGAGTCCTAGTAGACTAAGTATAGGAGTTCTTGTCTTTACCCGCAAGTCTTGTGGGTGGGCTTCTGTTGGGTCTTTTATAGAATCGCCGGATATCACCTGCCTTTGGGCCTAGGTCTTGGGCCTTTGACCGGGTAGGCTCACCCGATAGGTCCAGGAATCATCCCCACGTCAGTAGCCCCGAGTGTTTATTCGATTGAGAAAAGTCGGGTAAGCACTCAAAGTTCGTTCTTGGATTGTTCGAATGGTCATTTAATCGCCTGGTTTTGAGGGCGTATACCCTGTGCGCGAAACGCTCATGTACTCAAGCATCGAGTGATAAATGTGCCTTGTGTTGGCTGTTTTGGCAGAAGGATGTGGCTCGGTCGCTTGACTCTCCCGAAAGATCAGAGCCAATTAATTGCATCTAGGGCAAAAACAGTTCTGGCCTACACGAATTCGAGACCTCTGACTCGAATCCGGCGAGGTGATCGTTGCGACTGGGCCGTGGAGGTCTTACCGAGTCGAACTTAACCTAAAGGGATACCCGGCGCGTTCGCTAGGATTTTTCTTCGTGTTGTTGACACGGAAAGTTCACTGGAGGACGCAACTTGAGTGCGATTCCATGCCCACATGAGAGATCCTTGGGTCTTACCTTTGTACTCGAAAGAATACGGCATCCGGATGTGCCTAATCGGCCGAACGATCCAGGATAAGAAAGATGTGTAACTACATCGTGAGGTAGAGTTGCGGAAGCAGCATACTCGCGATTTTACCTTGGTCGTACTATAAGTGTCGTTTTCTGCATATCTTCGAGTGAGGTCATACCTCTTTTCCTTGGTTTTGTGCGAAAGAGATTTCGCGTTATGAAGTTTTACACAAAAAAGCTTTTTGTGTCAATGTCTTTATACGAAAGATATTTCGTGTTAGAATGCCCATACGAAAGCAAATTCGTGTTCGGGTGTCCATGTGAAAGAAATTTCGCGTCTCGATGCTCATACGAAAGAGTTTTCGTGTCGTGAGGTACTTAATGACGTCACCGTGCACTTGCCTGCACTCGCCTGCTCCCGATGTGACGTGATGAAGTGGGGTAGAGCGCGCGGGGCCCATACGAAAGTAAATTTGTGTTAGACACTCACGATTTTCTTTTCGATGCGCAGCAAGTGTTGTCTTTTGTTTCGAGTGATGTGTTTGTACATCATAGTGCGGAGTCGTGGTTTTTCCGGGAGCCACATACTCACAATCTTCTCCCTACTGCGTGGAGAGTGTCTTTTTGTGTAGTGGAGCCGCGATGTTTTCGGCGATGATTGTGGCGAGTGCCATTTTGTTTGAAGATTCCGAAGAGAAATAAGCCTGCTGGTTGATAGTCGCGTGATGTCGTGGTGCACCGAGAACTTGTTCTGCCTCCCGACGTGACGTGGCGAGAAGTGTCAGAGACTAGAGGTGTCGGAGTCGACGCGGTGGAGGTGTCTCGACACAGAGGACGGAGTCGACGCGGAAGTCATGTAGTTGACGAGGCGGACGGCGTCGACACTGTGGAGATGTACTCGACACGGCGGACGGATTCGATGCGGTGGAGATGTACTCGACATGGTGGACGGAGTCGACACGAAAGTCGTGTAGTCGGCGAGGACGTGGCAGAGTCGCGCGACAACGTGGAAGTCGTGTAGTTGACGCGGACGATCAACCACCGAGTCCACACAAGAAGATGGACCTGAAAAGTCTTCAAGATTTTCTGATTTCGCGAATTGGCTCGTGTTGTCGTATGCGTCTCGTCGAGACGGACAAGTTTGATATTTTGCTTTTCTTCATCCGAGTTAATATGCGGTTTGTACAACCACAATAAGGATCTGGACGAAGAAATCTCACAGAGCTCCTCAGATACGCGACCAACGTGTGAGATGCTTCCGACGCGGTAGTACGTCGAGGGAGAGTGTAGAGCTCGTCGGTTGCGCAACCAACGCTCATTGGGTGCACGGCCAACGCTCCCGATGAGAGTAGCCCCCGAGTCTATGCCCGATTAGGCATAGAGTCAAAGCTCTTCCAACGTTGCTTCTTCGATTTATCGGGTGCACGGCAGTGCTCCTGATGGGAGTAGCCCCCGAGGCTATGTTGGACTCGCAGAGTCGGGCATAGGCTCAAGTTGTTCTGAAGCTAACCCCTTTTGCTTTTCTTCTGTTGGCTCGCGGAGGAGGACATGCTTCGACTCCCGGAGAAGGGTATGTGTCGACTCCGAGCGGAGGATCCGTGTCAACTGTCGACTGTCGACTTCGAGTGGAGGATATGTGTCGACTGTCGACTCCGAGCGGAGGATATGTGTCGACTTCGAGCGAGGATTGTGTCGACTATCGACTCCGAGCGGAGGATATGTGTCGACTATCGACTCCGAGCGGAGGATATGTATCGACTGTCGAAGTTGCAGCGGACGTTGTGGTTCCTACGTTGCAATTGCAGCCATATAATCGAATGTGGTTAAATAATGTAACAGTAGTGCTGTGTCTAGCAAAATGTACGGAACAAATTGTTGATCGGGTTGATCTTGGTTGTGAACCAACAATCTATCGACTCGCAGAGTCGAGTATGGCCTGTTGGTAGGCAATGATTTGACCCTACGCGACACTTTTGCATCGTACGATGTGCCCTTTCGTTAGCCTGACAGCCATTGTCTATGCTCCTTGCCGACATGTTAGTTGCTGTTGCAAACCGGGTCGGAGTCAAGGGTCGACGTCAGGCAGTATCAGCTACTCGGGTTATAGTGTGTAAATGTGGTAGTTTAACACGCAGCATGACGGATCTCGAGTATGCATGTAGTTTGCGGGGCGCAGCCCCCCGAGTGTCAGGTGTAGCTTCACATCAGATCCAAAAAGAGCGGCGGAGTCGCGATGTTTTTCCGAAGAACTCGACGCGGCGGAGTCGCGGTGTTTAACCGAAGGACTCGACGTAGCGGAGTTGCGATGTTTGCTCGAAGGACTCGACGCGGCGGACCGAGTCTACGTAGCGGAGTCGCGATGTTTACCCGAAAGAATCGACGCGGCGGACCGAGTCGACGCGGCGGAGTCGCGATGTTTACCCGAAGGACTCGACGCAGTGGAGTTTCGTTGTTTGTTGTGTGTACACGGAGGGCAATGCTGATGTCGAGCCCCCGGGCACTAGTATGGCGAGTCGCCATGTTTTTTTTATGTTGCTTGGTCTTTGTGTCGACTCGCGATCCGGATCCGCGATTTGAATTCGCGAACTCACAGAGATCCAAAACGCGTCGCAGTGTGCGAGCCGCTGACGGAAATCTAACCGTTGGAATTGACTCAAAAACGACGGAGTGCTGCAGGATTGTATTCCATAGTTTTTCAACGGTGTGATCTTTGAATTGATATCCGAGTCGACCGTGAGAATTGTTTTCCCCATGTCGCGTGGAGTTCTGTCGGATTCTGACAGGGCTTAAGTAATCGGGCCATCCACGGAGATCTAACCGTCGGAATTCGCCGATTCCTTTTTGGAGCCGATAGATAATTTGATTTCGCATCTTTCCACTGAAGTAATTTTCCAGATGAGTTCCGAGTCGCTGTTGATGGCGTCCGCAATATGTATGTTTCCCTGCAGCCTACGCGTAAAGAACGATGCTGATGTAGATGATGAAGGCCGTGCGCGATGCCGGCGAGTGCTTGATGAAGTTGAAGGACCCGAAGTAGATAGAATCCATGGGGGTCGAGGGCCCTAAGCTTATGTAGATGAGGCCGGCGAGACCGTAGATCCCAAAGCGTGTCGTTCCCACAGACGGCGCCAATTGTCGATGAATCGTATCAACAAATCCCTCGGGTGATCATTTTCGAGTAGAGAACTGATTTACGCGCCGGTGATCTCGACGGCTAACAAGGAGGAAAGATTTACCCAGGTTAGGGTCCCTCGTAGAGGTAAAACCCTTACTCCTGCTTGTCTGATCTGTATTATGGCGAGATAGTCGAACTGTTATAATGATGATACCGTGACGGTGTGTACGGGGTATCCCGTGTATTGTCTAGTCTAGGATTGTGTCTAGTTGTGGCTTGTATCTTTCTCTCTTCTCTTATCTATATTGGATCTCCTTTTTCTCTCCTCCCTCATGGATTTATATATGCAACCAGGAGGGGGTTACACGAGTCCTAGTAGACTAAGTGTCGGATATATACCGAATAGGGGTATAGAAGATGGTAGACAAAAGAGCCGGACTACCAGGGTGGCCTACATGGTAATGGGCTTAGGTCCATTAGGCGGCCCAGTAGTCCGACGCGCAGAAGCCGGATTCTAGAAGAACCCGGATCACGGCCCACGTGATCTGGCTTGGAGGAGAAGACGGATTCCTTACTTTCCAAGTTACAAGTTAAACGTAGTCTTCTAGGTTTCTTGTTCTGTAAGCCCTAATCCGGCTATTATATAAAGCCGGACGGGAGATAGATTACATAGGTTCTAGGTCCAAGTTTCACAAGCTCAAGCTCTACGCAACTCGCCGAGAAGTTCATCCTCGTCGAGTAGCTAGATCTATTCCCTCACATTGTAACCCTGTTATACGGGCTTTAGTCCCAATTAGTGAGAAGTGCAGGAGTAGGTACGCCGTACTGTCGCGACGTACGGAACCTGGGTAAAATCCCGTGTTCTGTGTTACTACGCTATCCCGTTACCCCACGTCTCTACCGTAGTCTCATGGCACCCCAGTCTATGAAAACTACTACGATGTCTCGACAGTTGGCGCCCACCGTGGGGCAAACGACGTCAGGCGTGAAATTCCGATCTGGGATACTCGGCGGAATTGGAAGATCGATCACTGTCGGAAGCTTGGAATTTGACGACGACGTCGGACGCTTCCTCGACAACGGATCCTACATACCGGCGCAAAACCACCTGGTAAGTGCCTGCGTGTTACCGATTGGATCTGCTAACATCTTTATCGGACTAACTGCAGAGGCAATGGGGTTTTGCGGTGGAAGCAAATTTATCCCACCCGCCCTATACCCAGTCGAAGACGACTATGATGCCGGATTTTGCTCAGATCGCCGACAAAACAGTGATACGCACTTTATCGGCATGGTGCAATCCGAAATCGCTGAAAACACGGATGACGGAAATCCCGTGCAAGAGGCAGATAACAACCTACCCGTCATAGAGACGGAAGAACCAATACCCGTCACAGAGACGGAAGATCCGACATCCGTCAACCAGACGATGAACTCGGAAACAGAGTCCGTGCTTGCCGCCATAGAGGCGAGATTAGAGTCGGAAACCGGATCGGATAACTTCGACTCCGAAGACGAAGACGATGATGCCTTCGTAAGAAAAGTTAATTCCTTTCAAGAGGGATTCCATGAAGTGCTAATGGCAAAACCAGCTGATACAACGGGTGCCGACAGCCAGGAAAACCCTAAAACTCCTCCGCCAGTGGAAGAGAGAGAAGACGGAGAAACCTCTCCGATATTCCCTAATGTCAAAGAGATGACAGAAGATGAACCTGTCGAAAAACCTCCTTCTTCCAAGAAAAAGCACCGTGCTTCTAAAAAACTCCAGTACAAACTCCGGAAGAAAAAGTCAGCTGATCTCGCTGATGAAAACCTGGAAGTTGGAGATATTAGTGGCACAAAGCCCGCGGAAAAGAAATCTAAGGAAATAACTGCTCCGCCAATGACAGAACTGGAAGAGCAAGAGCTATTACAAACTCCAGTGGGACCCAATGAACCCCCTGAGATGCTGGAAGCCAGGAGACAAGCTTTCCAACGGCAACAGCAACATCTGCTTAGATCTCGGCAACATCTCCAACAAACCCATAATGACATCAAAGTCATGAAGGAAGAAATAGAGGAGTACGAGAGAAAGCATAGATCTGCCTTAAAACCTACTAGGTTACCCGGAATCGCAAAACCGGAAGAACTGCCGCCAAAAGAAAGGTTTTATAACCCATCTTGGCAAAAGCAGTTAAACGGCAAAGATGCCAAGGGCGAGCCAATATACAAAACCGCAGCAGAAAACGCGGAAGCAGCGTTCGCCATCCTAAACAATGATCTGTACTCCAACGGGGAAAAACTCCAAGGGGTGTATGCTTTCCTAGGAAAAGCATTACAGCAGCAACAGCGAGGCCAAGAGCGATCAGGGAGGCTGCATGATAATTCCGCCCTCTGCAAAACAGTTACTTGCGCTGCTGGAGCACCTGGACCGGAAGAACCCGGAGATTCGGATAAAAAAGAGGATCCGAGAAAAGACAAGAAAAACCCCGACAACCGGGACGTAGCGTCTAGAACCGGACCTCATCTCCCGAAAGATGGATATAAACCACACGATCGGGAAGACAAACACCGGAATGACGGCAAAATAATGCCACCTCCGAGAAACCCAGCTGAAAAAGCCGGAAGATATGATACACCTCACAGACGTGAAAGATCTCGGACACCGCCTAAGGATAAGGAAAGGTACAGGAGCAGGACTCCACCTAATCCCAGGGGGCGTGACAACGGAAGAGATAGAGATAACCCCGGAAAAGCGCGTCCGCGCAACAATGGAAAAGAAAGGAGCAGATCCCCTTCTGTCCATTCAGCCGGGAGATATTCTGCACATATTGATAGAGCAGAAAAGGATGATCTATACTTTGGTCCTAAGTGTTTTACTGACAGGATCCGAAGGATAACCCTGCATTCTGGCTTCGCCAAAGTTGGTCCAACCTACCAAAAGTATACCGGCAGTACAAACCCGGATACCTGGCTCTCAGATTATTACACAGCCGTCCAAATCAACAACGGGACAGACCTGGAAGCTGTCAAGTTTCTTCCCCTAATGTTGCTAGACGGAGCCAGAGATTGGATCAATGGTTTACCATCAAGAACTGTCGACAGTTGGGATGATATGGCGAGAGTATTTACTCAGCATTTTCGGGGAACATACAAACGTCCAAATAGCATAAACCAGCTGAACTGTTGCACCCAATTTGAAGACGAACCATACGTGGATTTCATCTCCAGATGGACTGCGATGAAGAATAGTTGCTCTGGAGTAACTGACGTACAAGCAATGCATGCTTTCGTCAATGGCCTAAAACCCGGACTTGTACCGTTCATGGTTGGTTCTAAAAAGCACAAAGATCTCGGATCTATGCTTACAACCGCTAATGAGCATGCTGCAGCCGAAGATGATATCAGAGCAAGAGGAGGCAATATTGAGTCACTGATACTGGCCAAGAAAACACCTCGTTCTGATAAAAAAGGAACTCCGGAGTCAACAACAAAGCCCAAGGAGGTCAACATAGCCTTTGGAGGAGAAAAGGTGAACAAGTGGAAAGGCCGCAGTCCAGATCCGATCAATTACACTCCCGAAGAATGGGAGAGAATTAAGTCGGAACCCTGCGTCCACCACTCTCAGTTTGGGAAACCAACCCACACAAATGCGCAATGCCGGCTAAACAAGCATATGAAAGGCAATACACGATCCGGAAATAAAGGGAAGGGTTCCAAGAGGAAACCTGCCAAACAAAAGCTAGAAGCTGAAAAAGAAGACAGTGAATCGGACACTGATGACAAAATCCAGGAACAGCAGCGAAAAGGCGAACCCAAATTTCCGAGAGTCGACGGAGAAGCAATGCTAACTTTCCTAGCAACCCCGTCAGCAAAGGTGGCCAAAAGAACACTTCGAGAAATAAACGCGGTTGTTCCTGCGACCCCAAAATTCTTGAAGTACTCTAACACACCGATAATCTGGGATCAGTCAGATCATCCCGGAAATATCCCTGAACCCGGCACACAAGCTCTTGTTGTAAGCCCTATTGTTCAAAACACTAGGCTAAGAAGAGTGCTGATGGACGGAGGATCCAGCATCAATATAATGTACCTGGATACACTGAAGCACTTGAAGATCTCCGAGTCCCAGCTCAACTACAGCAATATACGCTTCCACGGCATTGTTCCTGGCAGGCAAGCACGATCCCTAGGAGAAATTTCCCTAGATGTCACCTTCGGAGATAAAGATCACTTCCGGCAGGAAAAAGTATCCTTCGAAGTAGTGCCGTAAGAAAGTGTGTATCACGCAATACTCGGACGTCCGGCTTTCGCCAAATTTATGGCAAGATCTTGCTATATCTACAACAAGCTGAAGATGCCAGGACCCAAAGGAGGAGTAATCACCATTGCCGGTGATTTCAAGCTGGCAAACGAGTTGGAGAAAGAAAACGCCCTTTGCGCTCAGAGAGTTATAGCAAGGGAGGAACTGAAGGAATTAGCCAAGGAGGTATCGCCGACAGAAATGCCGGCAGGAAAAGAAACTCGGAAGCCAACAGATAGCTTCAAGGCGTCCGAGAATACAAGACAGGTAATCCTAGATCCCAAAGATCCGACAAAATTTGTCGTCGTAGGGACTGGGATGACCGACAAATAGGAAGGCGAGCTCATCAAGTTCCTCCGTGAGAACTGGGATATTTTTGCCTGGTGTCCAGCTGACATGCCAGGCGTACCCAGGGAACTTGCTGAGCACCAACTCAAGGTTATTCCCGGATCAAAACCCGTCAAACAAGGTCTCCGTCGATTTGACGGAAGAAGACGGAAGGCTATTGGCAAGGAAATTATCCGGCTTTTAGCAGCAGATTTTATCAAGGAAGTAATTCATACTGATTGGTCTGCAAATCCGGTATTAGTGCCGAAGAAAGACACCACTGCTCTTAGAATGTGTATAGATTACACAGGACTGAACAAGCTGTGTCCGAAAGATAGGTTTGCGTTACCGCGAATCGATCAAATAATAGACGCCACTGCAGGCTCTGAGCTTTTATGCTTTTTGGATGCATACTCTGGGTACCACCAAATACGCATGAAAAAGGAAGATCAAATCAAGACTTCTTTTATAACCCCGTATGGGACGTACTATTACGTAACCATGCCTTTTGGTCTGAAGAACGCAGGTGCAACCTACCAGCGTTGCATGCAACTCTGTTTGCATAGTCAAATTGGCAGAAACGTCCATGTTTACGTGGACGATATCGCTGTCGTAACCAAGGAAAAAGATACACTCCTTGAGGATTTGCGAGAAACCTTCGAAAACTTGCGCACTTACAAGATGAAGTTGAATCCATCTAAGTGCGTATTCGGGGTTCCCTCAGGAAAACTTCTGGGTTTCATCGTTTCTCACAGAGGAATAGAAGTTAACCCGGAAAAGATCAAGGCAATCTTGAATATCTCAAAGCCTACATGTGTAAAAGATGTCCAAAGATTGACGGGTTCTGCCACAGCCGTCAGCAGATTCATCAGTTGGCTGGGGGCTAAAACCTTACCACTTTACAAGATGCTGAAAAAATTCGACAAAGCCAAGTGGATTGCGGAAGCCTGGGAACGTATAGAAAGTTATGTGCCTTTCCGTACTTAGTTCAATTCTATGTAAACATCTTTTGAGATCATGAAATAAAGTTGTCGGAATGCTGTCATCCATTTTCTTTATAAGTGCAAAGTGTTTCCGCCTGATCTATTTCCCAATGATCTTACAAATTTCTCAACTTAACCCGAATTGTGCTTGCGTACTTGGCGTTACAAAACTGAATGATTTTTCAGCCTGTTAACGGCTAAGGGAAACTTGAATTGCCTGTGTGCCCAAGTTTCACTTAAAAAACTTTCCTTAAATTCTCTAAGTCTTACTGATTGTGTGTGTTGGGTTATTGGAACTAGTTAGTAAAAATGCCTTTAGCATGATCCATGTTTCCGAGTTTTAAAAACTGCTTGGTTCGTCCCCAGTTACTCGGCATGAAGATTCATATTGCTATTTGAGCCATTTCAAACACTAAGGACAATTAAAGCATACACACCAGAGAACCTAGAAGATAAAGGAATGATAAAACCCAAAAAACTTGCAAAGATTTTCATAATTTAAACTGCAAAAGATGGAAGTTTCATTCATATAAAAAGAAGCATTACATTTTGGATTACATTGAGAGAATAGTAATGCTCCTATTGTCTACTTTTTCTATCCATGTTCCAGGTGACCCTTCAAGCATCTGACTCCTCCTCGCTGCTTTCGTCTTGAGGGATTGGAGGAATCTCTGCTTCTGGATAGTTGATGGAAATGTTTACCATGGAGGCAATCTGGGTGGCGTGGCCCTTGACTTCACCAAAGATGGTGTTTCGCTGCATATCCGTGTATTCTTGAGGGACACCGGACGCCACGCGCCAGGATTTAGCACTAGGGTAGTGCATGCGCATGAGGCCAAGAGCCATGCGCGCACCACCCCGTGCAGCGGAGCGAAGGAAAGATTCCTTAGACTCCGCCACCTCCATGATGGCACCCGGAAGCTTTTCAACCTCCGAGCACTCCCCAGATTTCTCGGGAAGAAACTTGTCTACTAGCTGCGTTGCAGCAGCCTTCATCAAATTCCATGTCTCCCCGAAAGCTCGGATGCCTGCAGCCCGAGTGCCATCTGGGGTATCTCCTGGTTTTTTCCAATAAAACACCCAAAAGGGTCAGACAGAAAACCAGAGAAAGTAAAACATGGAAAAATGATACATAAGTAAGAAATTTACCAATGAGTTTGTCGATCTCGGAAACTTCCTCCAGGCGAAGGTTCAGAGCATCGGTCAAATCCCGGATGGTGGATTTGTCCTTCTCCGCCTGCTCGGAAGCCTTGGAATTGGAAACTCCAAGGGCCAGGTTGCTGGCTTCCAAGTCTTGTTGAGCTTTCACAAGGTTCTTGTGAAGCTCAACATTCTCCTTGCGGAGAATTTCGGCATTGCCAGAATCTTCTGCTGCTTGTTTAGTCTCAGCTAATGCAGCTGAAAAGCAAGGGAAAAATCCGAGTTAGCTAGCTTCTCGGAAAAAACTCAAGCAAATGATTGAATCGGAAATTTCAAAAGGAAAATGTTCACCTTGTGTTTCCGACAATGCGAGCTTAGCTGATTCCAGCTCTGCTTCCCTTTCTTCAAGAATAGAGAGAAGACTTCTAACTTCTTTATTCTTGATGGTAAGCTTCCGGAAAACCTCCCGGTTGATGGCTTCCGAGGTTTGCTGAAACATGGCAAGGAGAAGAATGAGTACAAAAAGCATCAAAGCAAAAAGCACGCATTTTAATTAATGCTTGGGGGCTAGAGTTATATACCTGGCTCATGCGCTGCAAACCTGCCACGTTTTCTTTGAATTCTTTCGCGTATTCCGCGAAGAGATTTCCGGCTGCGTCCAAGCCGTCATTGATAGCTTTGAAATCCTTGTCAAAGGTGGGAATTTCCTCGTCGAAAGTCCGAGTTAATTTTTCCACCTCTGGGGCCGCCCTTTCCCTCGTGTCCGGGTCGGACACAATGGGCTGGCTGGGCTCCGGGGGCTTGGTGGTGGGGGCTGCAGTAGGTTCTTTCGCCCTCGTGCTTGGCGTGTCAGGGGCGACGGCAGGAGAAGGTTGGCTGCCTCGGCTGGAAGAAACCTTGAGTTTCTTCAGCTTCTTCGGCTTCAGGCTGGAGGGGGGCAGGCTAAAAACCAAAACCCGGAAAAGGTTAAAACACCAAAGATGGACGAAAAAGATCCCATAAAAGAAAAACCCAGAAGAAAATAACCTGGAAGTGGCGACGGGGATTCCGTCAAGATCGATAATTTCATCCGAGGAAATTATCTTCTTGCGCTTGCGCCCACCTGTAGCGGCGGTGCGCAGCGCGTCCAGCTCAGCCTCAGACACCAAGTCCGAGTCTGAAAGATCCTCGAACTGTCGAATAAGCAAAAACCAAAATCAGAAGCTAGGAAATCCGAGATAAAATAAAACTGTACCCAAATGACTGAAAAATTACCTTGGGAACCGGATTTTCGGCCGTGTACATTGGCCGACTCTCTGTGTATTGGTCGCGCGATGCGACCAACTGGTTGATGCGCCGCCTAAGTTCCTTTGCGGGCCAATCCTTGGCGGATGTCCGCATCGGATCGTTGACTCCCGTGTATTCACACAGGAAACGGCCGCTGTGGTTGGCTAGTGGCTGGATCCGCCTAATCAGCCAGCATAGAACCGTGTCCATGCCGGTTAGAGGCGGATCCATGGAGGTGAGCTTGGCGATGCGCCGCTTGATCTTTAACAGATCTGGCGGCAGAACTTGGACGGCTTCTGTTCCCCAGTTATCCTGGGGAACGGCGGCAGAGTTCACAAAAGGTGGAACCCCGACGGCCTTTTTAGGAAAGGGCACGTCGGGATGATAGAAGAAAGAACCCGTCCAAAATTTGACGGATTCTGAGGTCTTAATCTTGGGGAACCAATCCTCTCGGAATCTCCGAAGAGTAAAGGATATGGTCCCGCAAGTTGGGAGTGCACCCTCCGAAGAGTTCCGCTTAACCCCAAAGCAGTACATCCAGAAGTCTAGCCTAGGTTCTATCCCTAAGTAGCCTTCAAACAGGGCCTGAAAGCCGGCCATGTAAAGAATAGAATTGGGGGGAAGATTGTGGGGCTGGATGTCGTAATGGGAAAGAACTTGGAGGAAGAAAGAAGAAGGTGGAAGCCCCATACCCCGCAGGAGGTGGGAAGTGAGAAGTACCCGTTCGCCGTTTTTCGGCGCTGGCTCGGTCTCTTCCTCCGGGAGCCGCCATTTCTTCTTAAGTACCAGGCCCTCCTTCTCCAGGTTTGGAAGGAGAGCCGGAGGAATACTGCAGGCAATCCAGTTGCCTGCAGACTCAGCTTCCTCCTCCGCTCCGTCGGTGGCGGCAGCGGCGGCCTCCGCGGCGGCAAGCTCGTCGCCGAGGAGCTCAATCTTCTCCTCCACCGTTTCGGGTGCAAACGGTGGGGTTGTCGCGGCGCTTGACGATGCTATGTCCGCGGCGGCGGAAGTGTTCTCTCCGCCCGCCGCGGAAGCCGCGGCCTTCTCCGGCTCACCGCCGGTGGGCTTTTGCGCTCCCGATTGCGGATCTAGGTCGTTGACGAGCTCGTCGATGGCGGCGCGGGTCGGTGAAGGCGGCGAGGATGCCATCCTTTGGCGGTGCGTTTTGGTGCGTTCTGCGTGCTTGGAAGCCAAGTGCGCTTGGGGCTGGAAACTTGCTCTCGAGCTCGCGTCAATGGCGTGGGCAGTGTGGAGTGAGGAAAGTTTCGGAGGAGGACGATGATGGCTATTTATAGCCAGATATCCGTTTAGATACGTGCCAACGGCTCGTTTGACCGTTGGATGTTCGACGCGTGTCGCTCGCCGGAAAATCCGGGAAACGAAACGACAGGGGAATGATGGCTATCTCCTCGTTTCTCGTGAGAATCTGTCAGAGATACGTTGCAGGGTTTCCCGCGTGAAACCAAGCGGCGCTTGCGTCAGCATGATTAAAGCGCTGATGTCATAAGTTCCTTTTCCGCGAAGGATCGCGAGAAGAAAAGCCGGATTTTCATAGTTCCGAGTTTTGTGTTACCATCTCCTTCAAAAGGAAAGAAGAAAGAATCAAGACTGCTGAATCAAGTTTTCCCGGACAAAATGTGTTTGACGAAAAGCGGAGTATCGGAGTTTTGATCCTTCCTGGGGGCTACTGTCGGATATATACCGAATAGGGGTATAGAAGATGGTAGACAAAAGAGCCGGACTACCAGGGTGGCCTACATGGTAATGGGCTTAGGTCCATTAGGCGGCCCAGTAGTCCGACGCGCAGAAGCCGGATTCTAGAAGAACCCGGATCACGGCCCACGTGATCTGGCTTGGAGGAGAAGACGGATTCCTTACTTTCCAAGTTACAAGTTAAACGTAGTCTTCTAGGTTTCTTGTTCTGTAAGCCCTAATCCGGCTATTATATAAAGCCGGACGGGAGATAGATTACATAGGTTCTAGGTCCAAGTTTCACAAGCTCAAGCTCTACGCAACTCGCCGAGAAGTTCATCCTCGTCGAGTAGCTAGATCTATTCCCTCACATTGTAACCCTGTTATACGGGCTTTAGTCCCAATTAGTGAGAAGTGCAGGAGTAGGTACGCCGTACTGTCGCGACGTACCGAACCTGGGTAAAATCCCGTGTTCTGTGTTACTACGCTATCCCGTTACCCCGCGTCTCTACCGTAGTCTCATGGCACCCCAGTCTATGAAAACTACTACGATGTCTCGACACTAAGTATAGGAGTTCTTTTCTTGACCCGCAAGTCTTGCGGGTGGGCTTCTGTTAGGCCTTCTAGAATCGCGGGATATCACTTGTCTTTGGGCATATGTCTTGGGCCTTGGACCGGGTAGGCTCACCCAATAGGTCCAAGAATCATCCCCACGTCACCAACCTCCCACCCAGAGAGAGTAGTTTTCCTTTCCAGTTAGTCAATCTTGCTCGCAGACATTCCTCCACGTGTTTTTATTCCGCCTTAGTCAATCTCCTATAGTGTATCGGGATACCCAAGTAACTAATTGGACATTTACCATCCTCACATCCAAATAATTTGGTATATTGAGCAACAATGTTCCGGGCCTCGTTAAAAAAAGTCACTTTTGTAAAAATTAATATTTAAGCTAGATAGCTTCTCAACAGTGATAAAATTGATTTTAGGTTCGCCGCTTTATCCATATCATATTTCATAAAAATAATTGTATCATCCGCGTACTGAAGAATAGATACTCCATCATCCATAAGGTGAGGAACTACCCCTCAATTTGGCCATCTTCTTTTGCTCTCTCTATCATGATTGCTAAGATGGCCACCACTATATTAGATAGTATGAGCCATAGAGGATCACCTTGACTTAATCCCCCCCCTTTTTTGGAAATAATGGCCAGCATCATCATAGAATTTAATAGACGCGCTCGGGTCAAAAAATTGTGGACGCAAGCACACCACTCTCCTGAGAAACCTTTTATTCTCAGATGTGTTGGAGGAACGACAAATTAACCTTATAGTAAGTACTTTCAGAGTTAATTTAAAAATTCTTCATGAAACCGTTCATGAGATTGCGATGCATTTCATGAACGGTTTTATTAAGAATCACAACACCTTCAAGGATATTCCTACCTTGCATCAACACAGTCTGTGTAGGTTTATCCACATGATTAGTCACTGCATTTAACCTAATGGTGACGGTCTTCGTAAAGATTCTAAAACTAACATTAAGAAGGCAAAATTCCTATGCTATTGTATCCTCTCCGAGGTAACAAAACAATTTCCCTAAAATTAAGTTGAAAGAAATCTAGTTGTCCGGCATGCATGCATAGGAATAACTCGAGAAGATCAAACTTGATGACATCCAAAAGTGTTGATAAAAATCAGAAGGGGAAGCCATTAGGGCCAAGTGACTTATTATGTTCCATTTGGAAAACCGCGTTTCTATTCTCATTCCCGGAAAGAGGGGAAGTGGCAAAGGTATTATAATCGTTGGACACTTGGGGAGTATCATCTATTTGAGACTTGTCTAGGGAGAAATTCCTTACCACTAGAGCCCGAACATACCTTTATAATACTTCGTAATATAATCCTTCAGCTGATCATGTCCTTCAATCAAGCCCCCATCCCGATTAGAGAATGAATAAGTTTCTTCCTATGTCTTTCATTAGCAACATTATGGAAGTATCTTGTACCCGAAACCCCTTCAAGAATAAATTGGTCATTTTGGAAAAGTCCTTGAACTGTGATAGCTCGGTCATCAAGTCTTATATGTTTGCAACATCATTGTCAAACAAGCACTTTTGTGAAAGACTGGTAACATAATTTTTGAACACTCTCTGAGATCTAAGATGAGTGCACTAATTTTTCCCTAAAAGATTATAGCAGGAAGATAAATAGCTTTTTTTCTATACATATGCCTCCCTCATGATAACAATTTTCTTGGTAGTATGGTTCCATTTTTAATACAAGGCATAGCTCCTTCACCCAGCCCCTCCAAGTATATATGTGCAGTAATAGTGCTTATGAGCTCGGTTTTCTAAGCTCATTTTAGATAAATTGTTGCGGTTTTCTACAACATTCATGTCATTAAGCACAAGCATCCTACTAAGGTTGAATACAGGGAAACCACTTTGAATTTATGAAGAAGTATAAGTAAATGAACTATATATTGATGGAACTGTGCAAAAATGCAAAACATGTATTCTTGTAAAAAGGTGACCATTTGATAATAGCTTCTTTATTTTATACTTATACTAAAATTTTATACTTTCGTATTTTTAACCATATTATTGTTTTAGCAAAATATATGTTGTATACTATTTAGTTATCCTTGTTAACCATACAATATTTTTTTCTAAATTATTTTCCTTGTCTTTGAAACTTTATCAGAGTTGCGCAAAAAATATTTTCTTTTGTGATATACTATCCTTGACAAGATTAAAAACGAACTTAAATGCGAATGCAATAAATAAAAATACATGTCTCTTTGATTTTTTTACAATTGATAAATTATATAATGTATACATATTTTATTATGAGAATCTCTTCTCTGTTTTTAATACTATTAAATATATCGGCAACAATTCTAAAGTATATAGCCAAACAAATATCTTAACAGAGGGGTCTAGTGTATGTTTATGTAGGCAAATATATAAAAATATATCTAGAGGTATAAATTGATTATCTGGTATTATCATTTGTTTTCATAATCAAACGTGTCTTACATGTTACAATTGATTGTTAGTAAGGTGGTAGTATGTTGAATATCTATACTTTTTATTGAGGTAGCATTCCATATAGTAATCGACAACAGCCATAAAGTAATATGGGCTCATTTTTAAAGACATAAAATTAAATTATTGTGTATGCTCACCACAAAGCGGCTCTATATTATGGTGTATATGAATGCTCATGATAGTTTTAAATAGGAAGTTATGCATGAAATTAAACATTAGACTTGTATCTAACAAAACATTTAATATAACATGTGGCATCCATAGAAAGAGTTTTCAGTACCGATATAATTGGTATGTTCATACTTGGTACATTATATTGTTCCATCGCGTGTATTATGGTACATTATATTGGTCTCGTGAGTTTGGGAAAAAACTGAGAAAGGGGGAGTGCTGGAGGGGGGCGATTTGCCCCCATGACTGCACCACTTGGTGGGGATGATAGGTGGGCCCCAGGGCCTCCAATCATGGTATTAGGAAATCTTATGGTGTTTTTCCTAAATTTAGTTGAAGGGAAAAATAAAAGAAAAGGGAAAATGAAAAAGGGGAAGAGGTAGAGTTGGACTCCGATATGGGAGTCCAATCCGAGTTGGGCTAGGAGAGGGGGTTGCGGCCACCTCCATGGTGCGGCCAGCCCCTCCTAGCCACCCTAGTGCTCCTCCTCCCCTTTGGTAAGCCCCCCTTCCCTCCAACTATAAAAGGACCCTCAAGGCTTGAGGTAAAACCTAATTTTGTGAGCAATTGTCTCTCAAGCCTCTCTCTCTTTAGTAGAATTAGAGGGTTTAATTAGAGCTTCTAGTTAGAGACACTCTAATTGAATAAGAGTTTCTTCTAATTGGGTTTTGATGTGTCCTCTCCCAGTTAGACCTAACTCTAATTACTAGTTCTCTCATGTCTTGAGAAACTTTCAGAACCATATAGCTCTAATTGCATTCGATTAGTGCTACCAATTAGCAACGCCGAAAGGTTATCTCTCTTTGTTGGTGCCGAATCCTCGACGGCGGAGCGCAACGGGCTGAGAAAGGTGTACGCGTGCACACTATAAGAGGGATTACACATGTGATCCTTGACGAGGGAAGCTTAGCGACATCCTTACAACTAGGTGAAAGAGCAGGGTACCCCCATGTGTGATTTTGGTAATTAATGACAACCACTATAGGTAACTGCTGTAGATGGGACTTGATGCATCGATCTATTGCTCATGTGCAAAGGCACATATGTATGATGTACAAGGGAGGGCCACGACCTCAACTATACAAGGAAACTAGGAGGTGGGCCCTAATACAACACGTATACTCAGAATATGTTCAACACCCCCCCGCAGTCGAAGCGTCGCCTGAGACGCAAAGGCTGGATCGAAAACCTTCAAAAGTCGAGGTTGGAAGGCCCTTCGTCATCACATCGGCGAACTGCTGATCGGTAGGTACGTGAAGAACTCGAACACGACCAAGGGCGACGTGCTCCCGAACGAAGTGAATGTCGAGCTCGATATGCTTCGTCCGGCGATGATGAACAGGATTAGCCGAGAGGTACACCGCGGAGACGTTGTCGCAGTAGACAATCGTAGCCTTGGGAACCGTACATAGCAACTCCTGGAGCAGCTGGCGGAGCCAGGAGCACTCTGCAACGGCGTTAGCCATAGCCCTGTACTCGGCCTCGGCACTCGAGCGTGAAACCGTGGGTTGTCTTTTGGACGACCACGAGATCAAGGAGGGGCCGAGGTAGACGCAGTAACCGGAGGTGGAGCGTCGAGTGTCGGGACAGCCAGCCCAGTCGGCGTCGGAGTAGGCGACAAGGCTGATGTCGGAGGATGCCGTCAAGGTGAGTCCCATGGCCATGGTGCCACGGATGTACCGAAGAATCCGTTTCACCAGGGCCTAGTGAGTATCTCGCGGAGCGTGCATATGTAGACACACCTGCTGAACAGCATACTGAAGATCAGGCCTCGTCAGAGTGAGACACTCAAGCGCACCGACGATGGAGCGGTAGAACGGAGCGTCGGACGCCGGAGAACCCTCGACGGCGGACACCTTAGCCTTCGTATCGACAGGCGTAGAGGTAGGTTTGCAATTAAGCATTCCTGCGCGATCCAGAAGCTCGTGCGTGTACTTCTGCTGATGCAGAAAGAAGCCCGAGGCACGGCGGACGACCTCGATGCCGAGAAAGTAGTGGAGAGCCCCCAAGTCCTTGAGGGCGAACTCGGTGCCTAGCCGGGCTGTAACCTGCTGCAGTAAGGCCGACGAGGATGCAGTCAAGATGATGTCGTCGACGTACAGGAGGAGATACGCGGTAGCGGCTCCCTGGTGATACACAAACAGGGAGGCATCGGACCGTCTGGACCGGAACCCCTGTTTGTGAAGGAAGGCCGCAATCCGCTGGTACCAGGCGCGAGGCGCCTGCCTCAACCCGTAAAGAGAACGGGAGAGCAGACACACGTGGTCCGGCAGGGCGGTGTCGACAAAACCAGTGGGCTGCTAACAGAACACTTGCTCGGCGAGATGTCCATGCAAGAATGCATTGGAAACATCGAGCTGGTGTACTGGCCAGGCGCGGGAGGCAGCGAGCTGAAGAACGGCGCGAATCGTGCCCAGTTTGACAACCGGGGCGAAGGTGTCGGTGAAGTCCATGCCAGCTCGTTGTCGAAAACCACGCACCACCTTATAGCGCTCAAGTGAACCGTCCGAGCGAGTCTTGTGGCGGAACACCCACTTGCCAGTAATGACGTTGGCATTAGGGGGTCGCGGGACAAGCTGCCACGTGCGGTTGCGCTGCAGGGCGTCGAACTCCTCACGCATAGGTGCGAGCCAGTTCAGATCCCGAAGGGCTGCACGAGCGGAGGAGGGAAGTGGAGACGGAGTCGAGGAAGACGCGGCGCAGGCGTACTCTGTGTCGAGGTAGCGCGGGTTGGGGGCGGAAGGTCCCAGTCCGAGCGCGGGTGACCACACCAGTGAGAGGTGTGGCCGCGGCGGGCGCCAAAGGCGCCGATGGCACGGGCGCAGTCGGGGCCGTGGGCACGGGCGCAGCCGGTGTCGGGGAAGGCGCGGGCGCAGCCAGGGCCGGGGGAGGCGCGGACGCAGCCGGGGCCTCAAGGGGCGCGGGCGCAGCCGGGGCCGCCGCGGGCGCGGGCGCAGCCGGAGCCTGGGGCGAGGAAGACAGCTCGCCAATAGCGGAGGCGAGCCGCGTCGGAGAGGGTACCTGCTGAAACAGAAACACGAACTCGTCAAAGTAAACATGTCTCGAGGTGTACACGCGGTGGGACACTGGATCATAGCACCGGTAACCTTTGGTGTTGGAAGGGTAACCGAGAAAGATGCACGGAACCAACCGAGGAGCGAGTTTATGAGGGGTGGTGGATGCGGTGCTGGGATAGCAAAGACATCCGAAGATCCGGAGGCCATCATAGGACGGGGGTACACCGAAAAGGAGCTGATGCAGGGTGAAGTTCCAGCGGGAATGACAAGGGCGTATGTTAAGAAGGAGAGTGGCGGTGGCAAGAGCATCGGGCCAGAACCTGGGGGGCACGTTGGAGTGAAAGAGCAACGTGCGAACACAGTCGTTAAGAGTGCGAAGGACACGTTCGGCGCGTCCATTCTGCTGGGACGTGTAGGGACAGGTGAGGCGCAGGATGGTGCCATGAGAAGATAGTAGGTGACGAACATCGGCGTTGTCAAACTCTTTTCTGTTGTCAGTTTGGAGGGCAACGATGGGACGACCGAACTGAGTGGCGACATATGAATAAAAGCTAGTGAGAGTGGCGAGAACGTCGGACTTGCGACGAAGTGGAAACGTCCACACATAATGGGAAAAATCATCCAATATGCAATAACTGAAACGGAAAAGTGGAAATAGTGGTAGACGCGCTAAAGGGGAGACGAACATGCTTGCCCAGACGGCATGCCTCACAAGTGTGGTGTTCGGCTTTATTACATGAGAATGAAAACTCTGAAGAATATGACGCAAGACGGTGGAGTTGGGATGACCGAGACGAGCATGCCAAAGGTCGAAGCTGCTGGCGAAAGTGGCGGGACGAGTGGCGGTGGTGGTGGTGGGATGCACTGGGTAGAGCTCGTCAGGGCTATCACATCGGTGAAGAACCATCCGTGTACGGGAATCCTTCACAGAAAAACCAAGGGCGTCAAATTCAACAGTAATGGGATTCTCACGAGTAAGGCGACGAACAGAGACAAGACTGGTTACTAAGTTAGGAGAAACCAAAACATTAGACATGGTGATAGGAGTGGAAGTGGAAGGAAAGGACCTATGACCAATATGTGTAATGGGTAAGGAGGAGCCGTTACCCACGGTGATACGAGTGGAAGTATGAACAGGAGTGGAAGACGTAAGGTTACCGGCTTGGGATGTCATGTGAGCAGTGGCGCCGGTGTCCATGTGCCAGTCACCGCCGCCACCGTAGGCGGTGGGAGGCGGGGCCGAGTGCAGCGCGGCGAGGAGGGCGGGATCCCACGGGGTGGTCGCCTGGTGCGGGTATCCGCCGTATGGGGGCGCGGCGTCGTAGCTGCCCGTGGCCGGGAAGGCCGGGTACGGGGCGGCAGCAGGAGGCGCAGCCGGGTACGGGGCGGCAGGGGGCGCCGCCGGGTACGGGGCGCCATGAGGCGTGGCGACGGGCCCGGCGAAGTACGCCTGGTGGCTCGACGGTGGGGCGCCGAAGATGCTCGGCGCGGGTGCCCTAGGCACTGGCATGGAGTAGGCATGGACGACGCCCGTCCACGGGTTGGCGTCGTAGGACCAGGGCGGGGTGGGCTGCGGCGGACGGGGCGCCCCCCCGGTCGCGTGGCCACCCGCGGGCGCCTGCTGCTGCGGCTTGCGGCCGCCTCGGTGGTTGCCGCGACGCGCGCCCTGCTGCGGCTGCGTGGCGGCGGGAGGGGCGGTGTAGAACCCGGGCGGCGGAGGGGGCTGCTGCGGTGGCCGTGGGGTCGGTGATGGGGCGCCGCGAGACGTGCCGGCGGCGAGGGCCTGGTGCTGCACGCGCTTCTTCACGCCTTTCATCCGGCGTTCCTCCAGTTTCAAGTATGCCACGAACTTGGGAAAGGAGGGATCCGACATCAAGGTGACGTTGCCGGCGGCGTTGCCGAAGTCCTCGTTGAGGCTGGCAGTGAGCGTACTGAGGAGAAGATCATCGTCGACCTTGGTGCCGATGTCGCGCAGCTCGTCCGCCAACTGCTTGAGGCGGCGACAATACTCGTCAATGGACTTGTCATCCTGGTGGCAGTCAAAGAACTCCTGCTGCAAGAAGACGCGACGCTGGAGCTTGTTGTCGGTGAAGAGGCCGTTGAGCTTGACCCACATGGTACGTGCGTCATCGCCCTCACGGACGACGGTGTGGAACAGGTCCCGCGAGTTGGTGGTGAAGAACCAGCGGATGAGCGTAGCGTCGATCGAGGTCCACTCGGAATCATCCAGCATGCCGCGCGAGTCGATGGAGCCGTCGATGTGATCCAGGAGGTTCTCCTCGCGAAAGAGGAGGGAGAAGTAGGTCTTCCAGGTGTAGTAGGAGGAGTTGGTGGCGTCGAGCGTCACGGGGACGCGCTGATGGATGTTGATGTCGCGGATGACGGCCGGGTCGGGGCCGGCGAAGGGGTTGGTGCGGCCGGAGGAGACGGACGATGCCATCGGCGCACTCGGTGAGGGTGTAGAGGCGGCGCGACAGGAGGAGGCGCGGCGTCTAGGGGGCGGCGTGGCGGCTAGGGCGCAGCGCGGGGGGAGAGGCGGCGGCGCGGTAGTGCGGGGAAGGTCGCGTGGCGGCTGGGGTGCGTGGCTGCGGAGGAGGGCAGCGGCGCGGGAGAGAGGGGAGGTGGAGCGTCGGCGCGGGGCGGCGGCGGCAGGATCGCGGTGGCGGCGAGTCGGCGGCCCGGGGCGGCGGCGGCGGCGAGTCGGCGGCCCGGGGCGGCGGCTTAGGGGCGGAAGCTAGGGTTAGGATGCGTAGGTGTCTGATACCATGTAGATGGGATTTGATGCATCGATCTATTGCTCATGTGCAAAGGCACGTATATATGATGTATAAGGGAGGGCCACGACCTCAACTATACAAGGAAACTAGGAGGTGGCCCCTAATACAACACGTATACTCAGAATATGTTCAACAACTGCGATGCATGCAAGAACCAACGAATGGATAATTTGAAGCATCCTGTGATAGGTGCATTTGACAGGGGCAGCCCAGTTACAGTATTCCCCTACATGTATGGAAGTGATTCCTCCTCTAATGACGATTACGGACCCGTAGATGACAGGAATGAGAGCTGCTGGGGTTAGAGTTGGGTAATGTATTTGATGACTTACCTTTAATTAGGCGATAATGTAACAGTAACATGCTGAGTTTCTGGGAAAGAATGCATCAATATGTTTGTGCCTCCAAAATGTTGAGTATTGAGATCATTACTCAGGTACCATTAGAATGGATGAATTTCTTCACAACAGCTTTATTATCACAGGACAAATTTATCTGGGCTAAAAATTTCCTTGCCACACAACTATGGAAATACATAGTGGAAAGCACAGATCCATCATCACTTAGACCATTTGTTATTCCAGATAAATGTCCTATCTCTGATGCATCTGCATGTCATGATCTTACGGGACAGGATAAACAATTTGAGTCACCTAAGGATATAGGATGTGCAACCAAAGGGAATGCCACCACATCAGCACTCCATGCTAAGAACAAGAAAAGGAAAGAGAAAGCCCCCCTTGTGGAGACTGAGGTAAGAAGAAGCACTAGACTACAACAGAGCAATAATGGCTTTAGGGCTAGGACTTGCAAGAATAAAGAATGTGTTAGCTGTTCTTCCAAACCCCCTATTATTCCAGCCAAAGTTGTGAGAAATCTCTCTGTTACATTTTGTAAGGTGAACTCTGCTGCTTGCTCAGAGGAGGAACTGCACAAAGTGGAGAGGAAAAAGAAGAAGGCTCAGATGGACACATCTCCCAGTGTAGAGGAGGAAGACTCAGCTTGAAGCACCTGCCTAGGCTTCTAGAGATTATAGTCTATCTAGTTTATCAATGTATTCCAAGATGTGTACTTTTGGTCATTTTGTGACAGCTGATCACCAAGACTGTATGGCATTCCAGTGCAACTATGTAATAACCATGATGCTTCCTGGATTATCTTGCCTTGTTTATTTTAAGGCAACAGGTTATGAGTCAGTTTATTTCAAGAATATATGGTCTCAATGGATAGAACCTGGGTGATACTGAATTGGAATATTAGAGGGATCAATGATCCTTATAAATGGATTGCTCTTAGTAACAAGATATTAGAATCAGGATGTCATATCATCTGTCTTCAGGAAACTAAGAGAGAAACTTTTGACTCATCTTATATTAGGAATTTTTGTCCTAAAAGATTCAACAAGTTCTGCTATTATCCATCTGTTGGTAATTCTGGAGGAATTATTATTATTTGGAATGGTGCTATTTTCAATGGCGACCACTTAGAATCTAATTCACAAGCGATTACAGTAAAGTTTACATCCAATTATAACAAGAAGGAATGGATTTTAACAAATATATATGGACCATGTGAATACAATGCAAGACAAGGTTTTATAACCTGGAATATGCAGAAGACAACAACTGGTTGGTTGTGGGAGATTTTAACTACATCAGATACCCTGACAATAGAAGCAGACCAGGAGGGAATGTTAATGACATGTTAGAATTTAATGAAGCTATTACCAAGCTGGCACTAGTTGATATACATATCAAAGGTAGAAGCTTTACATGGAGCAATATGCAGGCTGCTCCACTACTGGAAAAGCTTGACTGGATATTCACCTCTGAGGAATGGACACTAACCTATCCAAATACCATGGTTCTCCCCTTGGCTAAACCTATCTCAGACCACACTCCACTCATGATAAAAATTGGTACAGACATACCCAAGACTAGGATCTTCAGATTTGAAAATTTCTGGTTAAAGCACCAAGACTTTAAGGACACTGTTAAAAATATTTGGGAGCAAGATGTTCATATTAATGATAGTGCCAAGACCATTACAGCAAAATTTAAGAGACTGAGAAAAGGTATCAGAATCTGGTCCAAGAACAAATCTAGACTGGCTACTTATATCAGGAATTGCAATGACATGATTGGACTTTTTGATATGATGGAAGAATATAGAAACCTGACTACATGGGAAAGCAATGGCAGAGAAATCATAAAGGAACACATTCTTCATCTACTCAGATGTCAAAAGGACTATTGGAGACAAAGAGCTACAGTTAGATGGGCTAATCTGGGAGAAGCCAACACTAAATTCTTCCATGCCAAAGCCACTATTAAGTATAGAAGGAATTTCATTTCTTCCATCCAAGATGAAAATGGATATGATCATACAGAGCATGCAGCAAAAGCAGCAGTTTTAGAAAAAGCCTTTAAACAGAGATTGGGAACCACTGTTAACTGCACAGATGACTTTCAGCTGCTTTCACTAATTAAAAGAGTAGAGGGTCTGGAGGTTTTAGATGTCCCCTTTACTAGGAAAGAAATTGAACATGTGATTAAGGATTTACCTGCTGATAAAACCCCAGGCCCTGATGGTTTCAACACAAATTTCATTAAAGCATGCTGGTCTATTATTGCTGAAGATTTCTATAATCTAATTGAGGATTTCTACCATGGAAGAGTAAATCTACAAAGCATCAACAACTCATACATTACTCTGATCCCAAAGATGGACAACCCAACTAATGCAACTGATTTCAGACCTATCTCACTATTGAACTGCTCCATCAAGATTATTACAAAACTCTTAGCAAATAGACTTCAGAAGATAATGCACAAACTTATCCATGAAAACCAATATGGCTTCCTCAAAGCCAAATCCATACAAGACTGTATGCCATGGATCTATGAATATATTCATAAATGCTCACAGATAGCTCAAGAATCTATCATGCTGAAACTGGACTTTGAAAAGGCTTTTGATCTCCTGGATCATAAGGCCATTATTGATATTCTTAAAGCTAAGGGATTTGGTTATAGATGGATCAGATGGATTGAAATGATATACAATTCAGGATACTCATCTGTCCTCCTGAATGGAGTCCCAGGCAAACAATTCAGATGCATGAGAGGTGTTAGACAAGGGGACCCACTATCACCATTGATCTTTGTGATAGCTGCCGATCTCCTACAAGATGTTCTTAATGAAGCTATGATAAATGATTTGATCCAACCTGTCTTCTCATCATTGGAATGCCCTGATTTCCCTCTATTACAATATGCAGATGATACTATTATTATCATGAGAGCAGATATTACACAGGTTCATCATATTAAAATCCTGCTATCCCACTTTGAATCACTCACTGGATTGAAAATTAATTATCACAAGTCTAGATTAATCCCACTCGAGGCTAGTGATTTTATATGCCACAGGTTACAGAATATTATGAGTTGTAACATTGAATACATGCCAATCAACTATCTGGGACTTCCATTATCTATTGATAGACCTAAAGTGGAAGACTTTTGGCCTTTGATCAAAAGATTGAATGATAGACTTAATGGATGCACTACCTTTCTATCATATGGAGAGAAGCTGATTCTCATTAAGTCTGTTTTCACTTCACTCCCCATGTTCTACATGAGTACTCTTCAGATACCTAAGACTGTTTTGGATCATATTAACAAGAGCATTAAGCATTGTTTCCGGAGGAAATATGGCATGGAAGACAGAGGAGCTGCTCTTATATCTTGGAACAAAGTTAGCAAACCCCATGCACAGGCAGGTCTGGGTGTGATTGATCTTGGCATTCAGAACAAAGCATTGCTACTGAAACATCTACATAAATTCTTTAACCAAGAAAATTTCCCATGGATCAAATTGATTACAGAAAATCACTATCAATATAGTATGATTGATCTTAGGAAGAATGGATCCTTTTGGTGGAGAGATATGGTTAAGTTGATACCTGAATATAAGTCAATTGCTGCATGTGAAATAGGTAATGGAAGGACTATATCTTTTTGGACTGATAAGTGGTGTGATTTCATATGCAAGGATGAATTCCCACAACTTCATTCTTTCAGACATAAATCAAATATCTCTATAAGGGATTTCATAAATGCCAATGATAGCAGTGAACATTTCCAACTACCTCTGTCTTATATTGCACACCAGCAACTTGTGCAATTGCAACAACAGATTCAAGATATTCAGATTAATGGTGACACTGATAAATGGTCATTCAAAGGCAAATATAAAATCTTCAAGGTCTCAGCTGCTTATAAGGAATTCAGCAAGGGTCCTATTGCACACTCACTATTTCCTAGAACTTGGAGCAATGCAGCTATATTAAGATACAAGATCTTTTTCTGGCTATTACTACATGATAGAATTAATTCCAGAAACCTCCTTAAAAGAAAGCAATTTCACCTTCAAAGCTATGACTGTGAGAGCTGTCAAGAATACATGGAAGAAACAATACTGCACCTTTTCTTTGACTGTCCTTTTGCTATTAGATGCTGGGATTATCTTGGAAGAAACAGAAAGAGAGGGATCTCTATATATGATGAAATCATGCTATTAATGAATATCATTCCTCAAGAATTTGCTATGGAAGTGATCATCATGGGATGTTGGAATATTTGGAAGTAAAGAAATGATAAGATCTTCAATAATATTGCACCATGTCATAGATCATGGAAGATCCACCTGTCCAAGGACCTTCATCATCATCCTCCGTATCAAACCAAGACTTGTCGATTCTCTTAAGCACTGGATTGATTCAGTACTTAACCCTTCAGTATAGTCTTTAGTTTTTTCCATTTCTTAGATGTTTGAGAGAACCGGTATCGGTTGATGTTTTAGGGGCATTGACACTTGTACATTAATTTATATATATATATACCGTAGAACATTTTGTTCTACGGTTCTTTGCCTCTAAAAAAAATGGATGTATCTGTCATTGCGTGTCATTACTGTCACAAGAGGGAGTACTAAATTTCAGAGTCGCTGTCTATGAACTCAATTTAGTAAGGTTGGATGTCTTTTAACTTTTGTACTCAGGCTAGTTCCTCCAAACCTTTCTGTTGCAGCCTAGCAATGAAACTGCGTCCGTCTCTGTTACATATATATATATATATATATATATACTGTTGCTGCTCCCCTGGTTGGAGGTTGTAATCCAGCTACATGATCTCACTGGATGAGTAAGTAGAGTATTGTTTGATTTGGTTCATTTTCACCAGTCTGATGCAGCCGCTGTTTCTCTGTTGGACACTGTGGTTTATGCTTAGGGAGTTTGCACAAACATACACATGAACTGAAAATAAGTATGTAAACATATGTACCTATTTAGTGCGATGCAAGCCATAATGTGCAAAGTTGTGGTATTTGAGAAGCATATATGTGTATACTGATGTGGCGGTGTGTGTTGTTATCTGTTGTCGCTGTTGTGATGACAAGATTCAGAGATGTAACTCTGAACCATGTGTATGCTGTGTTGTGGATGAAATAAAATGCTCTATTTGGTTTGTGCGTATTTGTTTTGTGCGTGCTAGAGAAACAGAACGTAAGAGTCAATTAGCTCTAGATATCCATGTTGGAGTAGTACATTCATTACTCGTGTCGTCATTTTTCACTTGGTTCTGCGTATTATTTTCTGGCAAAAATTTCTCCCTGTAGCTTGACATCCCAACTTTGGTTCTACTTATCTGTGTTTAGATGCGTAGCCGTTGGTTAGACTGGTTAAATTCTTCAGAATTGTTTGAGAAACGAACAACTATATTAGTAGCTGAACATCAGCGTGGATACATTGGTAATACAGGACAAGCCTACAAAATCCGGAAACATCTGCGGCGGAACAAGAGAAACACATGACCTACTGTATCTATGTGTGCCGCTCACGCTCCAGAAATGCAGACCTTCTTCTTGTCATGCTCCTCTTGCTCATACATCCGGTAAAGCTTCCCGGTGAGATCCTCCAGAGGAGCGGTGATGTCTACGAGATCAAGGCCAGCCTTGGCGTACAGCGTCTCCTCCGTGAACCGGGAAGAGACGTAGAAATCCCGTTCGACGAAACTCAGGGCCACGGTGGCGGTGATGCAGTGCAGAAGAAACACGATGTCGCCAACCTTGACCCCGAGGCCATCGACGTAGGAAATGATGGAGACCCCCTCGCCGTCAGGCAACCTCTTGACAAGAGCGACCGCCCTGAGCGGCACCCCGTCCTTGACGATGCCCGGCTTGGGACGGTCGATGCTGCTGGGGATGTGGAAGGACAGGGCGCCCGGCTGCCCGCCCTCCCCCGCCTGCTCCAGACGGCGCTCTCCGTCCGCGCCGGTGACCAGGCGAGCGACGCGCATCGCGTACTTGTACTTTGGCCGCTCCGGAGGGAAGCGGGCGTACCGCTTGGACCACCACGAGATCCGCGCGTTCTTGGCGGACGCCTTGAGCTTGAAGAGGAAGAAGGCGCGCTTGGGGTCTCGCCTCGGGTCGCTCCTCTGCTCGGCGATGTGGTAGTGGGGCTTGGGCGGGCGCTCCCACTCGTCCAGCTCTGGGTCGTCCATTGTTCTTAAGTCGAAGGAGGCGAGTAGCTGCTCGTGTAGGCCGGCGTAAACCTGTTCCTCCTCGGCCGGAACGGTTGCGACGGAGAGAGCGTCGTTAGCCATGTCGACTTGCACGCAGTACACTTGATCGTGTTTTCTTCTTTGATCTTGATCAGATATATGCTGCAGACGAGACACTTTGTAGGCGTAATTACGCAATCGCGTTTCGTGTAGGAAACGGAAACCGGAATAGAACGGAAACGGAAGCCGACTCAGATATATGCTTGCACCTTCGTTTTTTTTTTTTCGTTCAGCGATGGTCACCGATCGATCTGGGCGACGTTCGTCCGGTCGTTTACAATAGAGATTGGCACGTACCACTACCCTGCTATAAATTCATCCGCTGGCTACCTGCTATCCATAAACAAAACGCAAAGATCTAGACTACAAAGCGAGCCAGCCACCCCTGTACGCTGCAACTCGCCGGAATTAACCACGTGAGGGAGGTCCTACGCGCTGTCCATCCAAGAGAGATGGTCTCCGCCGAGGTCGCCCGCAGCATCGCGGGCATCGCCGGCAACGTCGTCTCCTTCGGGCTCTTCATCTCGCCGGCGTCCACCTTCTGGAAAATCTTCAAGAAGAAGGACGTGGAGGAGTTTAGCCCGGATCCCTATCTAGCCACGCTCTTCAACTGCATGCTCTGGGTCTTCTACGGCCTCCCCGTCGTCCAGAGCCGGCCCTGAGGGGGGGGCAGAGGGTGCGGCCGCCCCGGGCCCCGGAAATTTAGGGGCCCCAAATCCCTGCAGTTAACCATACACGGTGGGGGAAAAGCTAACTTAGCTGTAACGCCATTGAAGCTGTGGCCAGAAGTTGGATGAAGGAAGATGAAAACGAAGCGGTATATGCTGCGTGCCTTGAACTTGGGCCTTTGCCTCTTAGCTCTTACGCTAACTTGGGCTTTTCCCCTAGTTGGTTAGTTGTAAATAAATTAAGTGACCCGGTCGATTAAAATAATTCTGGTGAGGCCCGTAGTATAGACTACGTCACGAATATCGTTCCAGTAATGCAGCATACTTCTCTCAAAAAAATAAAGTAATGCACCACACTCCCTTAAAAAGATAGTAACGAAGCACACAATCTACTTTTATTTTCTTCCACTACAAATAATCAACTCAACTTCCTTTTTTATACTTGTTGATTTCTCCTGTCGTTGCCTCGTTGGGATACACGAAATTGCAAGGACGTGTCTAGGTACTAATCTAATTTTATATTCGATAGCTGGAGGCCATGCATCGTCGGCCCTTTTACGGCCACGTTAAGAGGGGAGATGCCGAGTTAGTGAATGGATGCAACATAAGGCCCGCGTCCTCGTAGACGACATGGTTTTAAGCATTATTGACGTGATAATAATACAATGGATATTTATGTACCATTAGCCATGTTATGCATCTAGTAATGTTAGAAAAATTACTTAAACAATATGTAGATACAATAATTTTTTCACGTGCACTCTAATTTTTATATTTTAGTTGTGTTTTAGGAGTTCATCAACAACCCTTTATATATGCATAATGGGGCCTTGAATTTTTATTTCGCCCCGGGCCCCAAAATTCTTAGGACCGGCCCTGCCGTCGTCCGTCCCAACAGCACGCTCGTCATCACCATCAACGGGATTGGCCTATTCATCCAGGCCGTCTACCTCGTCACCTTCTTCGCCCTCGCTCCCGGCAGGAAGCGCCTCCGGGTGCTCTCCGTGCTCGGCGTCGAGGCCGTCCTCATGGTGGCCCTCGTGCTCGGCGTGCTCCTTGGCGCCCACACACATGAGAGACGGTCCATGATCGTCGGCATCATCTGCCTCGTCGCCAACACGCTCATGTTTGCCTCCCCGCTCACCGTCATGGCCAAAGTGATCAGGACAAAGAGTGTCCAGTACATGCCCCCCTTGGTCCTCTCCATCGCCGGCTTCCTCAACGGACTATGCTGGATAATCTATGCTCTCATCAAGGTAGACCTCTACATCATCATCCCCAATGGCCTCGGCGTGCTATTTAGCATCATGCAGCTCATCCTCTATGGATGCTACTACAAGTCCACTCCCAAGGAGAATAAGAACGGCGAGCTGCCCAATGTCGCCCCCAAGTCCAGCAACACCATCAACAACAACAATGACAAAATCTTCATCGGCTTAGAGACAAAGGAGAGCAGCACACCCCGTTGTCGTCCAATATATGGCTCCAGTGAGCTACTTGTTAGACTTGTATAAGATGTAGTATTACTGAAAGTGTTTTATGCTCCCGAGCGTCAGTGCTCCCGCCGTTTTAAAAAATTTGAATAAAATATTTAAATTTTTCAAAAAACTCTGATAATAAATCCAGAGGTAGCACATGGTGTGTCCTGTAAACGTGCAAATTTTCAATTTCAAAATACAAACTACATGAGCTACAAAAAAGAGATAAAATATGATAAAATTTAGAGATTTAAAATAGTCATACTCAGATCCACATTTTTATCATTTTTTATTTAGTTCAGAATACAAAGTATTTGGAATTAAAAATTTGCACGTTTGTAGGATACACCCCTTGACTATATCCGTACTTTTTTTCAGAATTTTTTGAAACTCATATGTTTTTTGAATTTTTTAAGACGGCGGGAGCACCGGAGCACCAAATATCCACTCGTAGAGTAGTATTTTGTTCACACATCAATATGTTATATTTTAACCGGTATTAGTTTTCAGTTATTAAGTGTACGTGCATTTAGTTTGTAAGTCATTGTCTTCATCTAGTTCATGTCTGTGTACGTTTGATGATTGGCTTAGTTAATTTGTTGCATCAATCTAAAAATCTTATTTCAAGAGAGATTAAAGACGACATGTTTTCGTGGAAAACTTCCAAATACTATGTAATACAGTATTTTTGAGAATATTTGGTTTGTATGAATGGAAGTAAAATAATATTTATAAATTTGTCTAGGTTTGAAAGAACATTTTTTTAGACTAAAAGGGGAGCCCTCCGGTTTCATTGAAACCAAAACGGCCAGCGAACGAGTTCAGTCTTACAACACACGAGCCAACGCCAGACTTGGCGAGCTAGTTCAAACGAGCATAAGCTCAAAAACGAAAGGAGTCAGGGAGAGCTCACAACCACAGACGGGCAAACACAGCCACTAAACTTAGAACAAAGATTTAGCCCATAAATTTGAAAGGAGACGCTTGCAGGTTGCTTCCTGAGCAGCAACCAGGCCCGGGAGCACCATCACCTCCAGGCGATCCTCAGCACTTCTCCTCGACGCTTGTTCATCTTCAGAATGATCTCGGCCAGAATCGGGGCAGCGGAGGGGGGAGCCAAGACCGTCCATTGTTCCTGTTCTTCCACGACGCCTAAAGGTGAGTCTCAATTCATTATTCTGGTACGCCTGAGCCATAATGATGTCTTGTTCATTGGATATTTCAAAAAGGTCCCAGTAATAAACAGCCAAGCTGCAATTACCTATCCACACATCACTCCAGAATTTTGTTTTCCTACCATTACCAACCTTCCACCTGTAGCCACATTTGGCAGGTCTAGCAGCCCACATCACTCATTTCCAAAAAGGAGAGCTTAGATTGGGGGCAGAGGAGAAGACATTTGGATCAGGGTCATACTTAAAGTCCACAATGTTTTTCTAGATTTTACCTAAATCATTATGGTACCTTTTAATCCAGGAGGCCATTAAACACAAGTTAAAATCCCCCAAATTCTGCACACCCAGACCTCCAAACTCTTTTTTCATGGAAACCAAGTCCCAGTTAGCTAAATAATATTTTTTATTATTCTCAGAGTCACTCCACAAGAAGTGATCCATTTGAGAGTTAATGGCCTTAATGGCCCATTTAGGAAACTTAATGACAGATAACAAGTACATAGGAATGCTGGCCAAACAAGCTTTCAAAAGCACTATCCTACTCTGATAGCTAAGGAGCTTGCCTCTCCATTCTGCAAACATTTAAAAGGTTTTATCAATGAGAGGTTGTAAATCTTCTTTTCTCAGCTTAGCTACAACGAAATTCAGCCACCTTACAACAAAAAATCTGGGCAAATTGATTAATTTGTTCATTATCCACATGGATAGACATCAGGTCAGACTTATGATAATTAATTTTCATGCCTGACATGTTTTGGAAGCATGAAAGAATCCATTTCATGTTCCTAGCATAGTCAATACTAGACTTAAGGAAGAGGATAGTATCATCAGCATACTGAAGGCTGATGATACCACCAGGCACCACTTGAGGGAGGGGGCCTTGAATCAGGCCAGCAGAAGCAACTTTGGAAAGCATTTTGGAAAATAGATCTCCCAGAAGGTTGAACGGGATGGGGGAACAGGTATCTCCCTGCTTGAGGCCTTTACCTACTTTAAAATAGGAACTATTAAGATCATTAATCCTAACACAGAGAGAGCCCCCAATCAGAAGACTCTTAATCCATGCCCTAAAAATAGGACCAAAGCCCCTAGAGAGAAGGATTTCATCCAGGAAGCTCCAATCTACCCTGTCATAAGCCTTCTCATAGTCCAATTTCAAGATCAGGGCAGGGTCACCCCTGGAGTGGGCAGCATGGATAAGCTCCTGAGCTGACACCACACTCTCCAGAATGAATCTTCCTTTAATGAAGACAGTTTGGTTGGCAGAGATTAATCTGCTACCAACAAGGGAAAGCCTATTGGTAATAGCTTTGGAAATAATTTTCAAGCTACAATTACCCAAACTAATAGGCCTGAACTTCTTCATATCTCTAGCTTCAGGTTCTTTAGGGATCAGAGTCACAATGACAAAGTTAAGCCTGTCAACAGGCAGGTTACCAAGCTCAAAATCCCTAACTAAAGCCATAAAGTCATGCTTGATGGTCTCCCAAAACTTTTGATAGAAAAGGAAAGAAAAGCCATCAGGGCCAGGTGCTCCATTGGCATAAGAGCCAAAGACAGCCTCCTTAATCTCCTCTTCAGAAAGAGGTTTTTCGCAACAAGAGATTCTCTTCAGATGTAACTTTGTCTTCAGGGTCCCAAAACCCCTCATCTAAGGACAAATTCATCCTAGATTCAGCAACAAACAAGGACTTATAGAAGTCCACTGCTACTTTGAGCACATCACTAGTTTGGTCAACAGGACCATCAGGCCCATCAAGGATATCAATCTGTTTCTTCCTTCTTCTCTGATTAGCCACAGCATGAAAGTAGGAAGTATTCATGTCCCCTTCTTTCACAAACTTGTCTCTATATCTCTGCTAGGCTTTTGTTTCTTCCCACCTAAGGAGCCTATCTAGGCCACTTCTAATCTGCTTTAGCCTCAGGTTTTCTTGTTCAGAAAGGAGGTTGGATTCAGAGAAGGTATCCAGAATATCAAATTCCTGGATAAGATCATTTCTCTCCTTCCTATTAGCAGCATCTATATCTATGCTCCAACCTTTGCAATTTTTCCTGAGACTCCTAAGCTTGAACTGCCACCTATCAATAGGGGAGCTCAGGGAACAGGGGAGAGCCCAAACTCTCTGGACCAAACCAATGAATTCTGGATAATCCAGCCACCATTTCTCAAACCTAAAAAGCCTAGGAGGTGGGGGGCATCAGAGCAGGTATCCAGAAGCAAATGGGTATGATCACTAACTGGCCTTGGCAAAGCCCTAATAGTAGTGAGTGGGTATTTACTATCCCAGTCAGTACTTGCTAGGACCATGTCCAAAGTGGCCATGATGGGGTCATCTTGATTATTAGACCATGTATAGCTCCTATTAGCAAGTTTATAATTAATTAGAGCCCAAGTATTAATCCAATCATTGAACAAGTAGGACCAGTTAGCATTAACTGTCCTAGTATTTTTCTCAGAGCAATCCCTAATCAGATTAAAATCCCCTCCTAAAAGTGTGGGGAGAGGGCTTTTATCCATAATCTCATGCAACTCAGCAATGAATTGCAATTTGAAATCATAGTAAGCAGTACCATAAACAACAATTAACTGCCAGGAAAAATTGTCCACAAGGTTCCTGACACTAACTGCGACAAAACAAGCATGAGCAATAATCTCAAACTTGTCCTTTCTGAACCCTACCAAAATACCACCAGCAGTACCTTTGGCAGGTAGGGTAATCCATGAGAAATCCCAAGGTCCAGAAATAAAGTTCAGGAAATTGGAAGGGAAAACCATCCTTTTAGTCTCCTGAATCCCCACAAAATATAACTTATTTTTACAAATGAAATCTGCTAGAGCTTGTTTGCGGCCAGGTCTCCCTGTGCCTCTATTATTCCAGAGTCCTCCTATCATGATTAGTAGGTTTGTTTTTCCTAGAAACTGTTGTCCAAGGATTGCTTCTAAGGCCAGACTCAGGATCAGATATCTGATCTGAGTATGGACAAGCAGGTTTATTAATTTTAGAGGGTGCGATAGCAGGAATCTGAACATCACATTCTAGATCAATAGACTGAGGAAGGGAAATGACAGGATTGTCTACAACAAACTTATGGTTCAGAGCAATCTCATCATGGACTATTTTATCAATGTTAACATGTTCTTATGCTAGACTTGACCCACATGAGATATTTAAAACATCTAACATATCACCAAGGATATTAGGATCAAGAACATCAAAAGAATTACCTTTAAATGTGGGCGAAACTTCTAAATTCTTCTTCATTTTGTATTTTTCAGCTTTCTCCACAATGTTACCAGCACCATGGTTCCTAGCACTTCTCCTTGTAGCAATAGTGGGCCCCCACTTGGGTTTCTTGGTCTGTTCAGGAGGAGGAACAACAGAGGATACATCATCAAGAGAGGGAAGGAGAGTCCTTTTGGTGCCACTGATGAGGGTGACAGTCTCAGGATTGAGGTGTTCTGAGCAAGGATCATCATCTGGAGCATCTTCATCAGTGTCCATACCAGCATCAAAGAGGTCCTTGTAGAGGTCCAAATCAATAGTGGAGTTCTCCAGCTGAAGGATGCATCTAGGAGTAGCAAATTTAGGAGCAGGTTCAGGAACCAACAGAGGATACATCATCAAGAGAGGGAAGGAGAGTCCTTTTGGTGCCACTGATGAGGGTGACAGTCTCAGGATTGAGGTGTTCAGAGCAAGGATCATCATCTGGAGCATCTTCATCAGTGTCCATACCAGCATCAAAGAGGTCCTTGTAGAGGTCCAAATCAATAGTGGAGTTCTCCAGCTGAAGGATGCATCTAGGAGTAGCAAATTTAGGAGCAGGTTCAGGAACCAACAGAGGATACATCATCAAGAGAGGGAAGGAGAGTCCTTTTGGTGCCACTGATGAGGGTGACAGTCTCAAGATTGAGGTGTTCAGAGCAAGGATCATCATCTGGAGCATCTTCATCAGTGTCCATACCAGCATCAAAGAGGTCCTTGTAGAGGTCCAAATCAATAGTGGAGTTCTCCAGCTGAAGGATGCATCTAGGAGTAGCAAATTTAGGAGCATGTTCAGGAACCACCTGCAGGGGTTTAGGAAAAGGGCCATCCCAGTCCCAGGCAGCATCGTCCAGCTTGTCATATTGAAGTCTATCAGGTAGAGATCCATAAGGGTTGTGACAGTGGTCAAGTGCAGATAATTCAGGGCAGCTCACAGTATCATCATCCATCACTCCTTTACCAGTTCTCTGGCTAACAACAGGAGCAGTGAGAAGAGGCACAGTTGGTATAGCATTTGATCTAGCAGCTGGCTGGTCATCCTCCATAGCAGTAACATGATTGGCAAGGTATCCATCAGGGCCATCACCAGGTGAAATAGAGTCAATAGCATCATTTTCTACTTCAATGTGTAGCAAGTAAAGGGCTTGATTCATTTCTACAACTCTTTGGGGTGGAATCTTGGACCTATCTTTCACAGAGAAAAGCATTCTGACAACATAGTACATGGACTTGAAGAGGAGGGACCAATCAATGTCAACCAGTACTCCCATGATTGAAGCAAATTGAGCAAAGGTCTTCAAAGCACACCATTGATGCATGTAAAATGCATAGATGAATTTTGCATATTTTCACATGGTTTTCTATTACATATTGCATCATATAAGGGTATAATTCAATGTTTTATAGTATTTTGGGGTTAAATTACAAAGTCCCCCAACTTTTATGGAATTAACCCTGTCTGTCAGAAACCCCGTTTTCTATATTTTTGACGTTTCAGGGGGCAAACTTCCGCGAAATCACCTGAAAATCTGCGGGGGTCATTTTCTTGGAAGGAGAAAACTTGCGGGCGAAGGATCCACGAGAATTGGGCAAGGAGGCCCAAAAGAGGACCCTCCACGCGGCCAGATTCCTTGGCCGCGTGAGAGGCCCCCTTTTGGCCCCTATGGCCCCAATTCCTTCCATCTTCGACTTACCGACTCCGTCTTGACCTAAAACCGACTATAAAAAGGGTCCCCCGTACCCTTACGGAGAAGAGCGCCACCGAAACACCTAAACACCGAAACAGAGACCAGAAGTTCTAGATTGGAGGGGGAAAACTCCGGCGGGGCGCCGCCGGTGTGATCTCCTACCCCTCCAACGGCATCTCCATCGACATCTCCATGAAGAGGGAGTAGTCCATCCTAGGGCTATGGGTTTGTGGAAGTAGCACTTGTATCTCTCTCTCTATGTGCTTCACTAATTAGATCCGTATGAGCTGCCTCACATGATTACGGGCACCGTTGTAATTCCTATGTGGTGGATCTTTTCTATGAGTTATTGAATCTGAGATTGCAATTGTTTCTCTTGAGTTATTTGAGTAGATGTATCTTATGTACCCCGTTCTTATTTGCTAGCTTTGATCAATCTAGTTCTTGAGAGGGTGTGTGGGGTGATGGGTGCATTAGTTGGAGTAACGGGGGGGGGGGGGGGGGGTGGCTAGTGCTGTGAAAGTGACAGAAGTTCAGCGACCTACTTAGGTTTTGTTAAACCTTTCTTAGTTACCTCACTAGGGATAAAAAGGAGTACCTTGTTACCGGGGATTTGAAGTGACACTAATCAATATCCATGACTAGATCTAGCAAGTTCTTACTTCAACTTCATGTCACATTGCTTAAAGCTATACTCTGGTTTTTCCTTAATTATCGAGGTGTTATGATTTATTTCGCATCTTGGTGGAGTATAAGAGGGATCAATATGACCGTAGAAATCTCTATGCTAGGACGTGATGCCCATATGAAAGTACTCAATGTTAAACATGTTATTGTAGTCTCACATGTAATTCTTTATGTCCACCGTCTACTACTTTATTTGAGAGAATGCAAGTGTGAAACCATGAACCCCGGTCCTATTTTAAATATAAGAAAACACTCTAGTTACTTTGCTGCAATTTACTTTACTTGCATCTCCAATTCGAATTTACATTATCTCCATCACCACTTGCATCACAAAAATACAAAAACAATCCATTGCATATTTATTTTCTCATTTGCATTTAGTAGTAGATTTAATTATTGCACATTTACTTTCAGTTTTGCATTGCAATTTAGAAGACTCACACCTTGTGCTTGACAACCACTTGGTGAGGTTGAGGGCACAAAATTCTCTACTTGTTTGCAGGATCCTGGAGGAAGCTTGGAAGACAACTGCTGAAATACTGGCTCCCCAAGAGTTCGATATAAACCCTCGAGTCACCCTCGTGGGGATGAAGGCTTGCCACTAGCTACACACTCTGCACTTGGAGTCTCAACCTAGCCATCAACCATTTTGGAGGAACTTCTTTGACCTTCACCCACAGCTCATCCAGGTATCCATATTACTTGACCTCACCATCCCAAGAAGTGATCTTAATAGTGACACCTTCTTTCTCTAAGTCAAAGGCAGGGAACTCACTGAGATCACAGACCTTCTTCCAAGGGGGAAACCTAACCAAGAAGGAATTTGCGTCAAGCTCCCTCATCTGCCATGGCCATTTCCTCTCCTTACAGAAGATAGAGTTGAAGTTGGCTTCAAGCTCAGCCAGAGAGAGGTCACCTTTCTTCACTAAAACGACACCACGGTTGGAGAAGTTGAGCCAATTAGTAGAGTCAGCTGCAGGCAAATCAATGTGAAAAAAACCCAGCCCTGGATTGCCACTGCCAAAGTATTCAGCAGAGGGGTGTTCTTTCAGCCATTCTGGACATGAATTCACAGGATGCCCAGGGAGATTGCAGATGAAGCATAGCCTGGGTTTGACACAGTTCCCAACGAAGTGTCCAGGATCCCCACAATTGAAGCAGATCAACTTACTGTACCTAGGATCTAGAATATGCTCAGGAAACGATGGAACTTCTGAACTAGCAGATTGAGACGAGGCAGACCTCTCAGAAGAAACCGGCTGTGGCTGAGCACTAGCAGTCTGACCTAGATTGGCAGGGGGGCACTTGGTTCTTCTTAGGGTAGAAATGTTGAGGAGGCCGGTAGTACCTTTGGTTTTTGGCAGGCGGCGGCCGAACTTGGGCACCCGCATAACCACTAGCAGCAGAGTTGGAGGCCTGGGGAGGAACGGCAGCCGGAGGTGGACCTCCACCACGACCACGACCGCGCCCTGGGTTAGGGAGACCACCCTGCATCTTCCGGCAGAGAACTTCAACGAAGGAGGCCGGACCAGACTAAGGCGGAGGCTTGAAGAGACGGACACGATGGTGGAGGAGGGCGGAGGTGGTGGCGGGGAAGCAGTCGGAGAGGGTGACCTTGGAGTCGTCTATCCCCTTCTGGATCCAAATGAGGAGCCGTCTCTGGTTATCTCCGCCGTAGCGAAAAGACGAAACAACCCATAGCTGGTCACCGAACTCCTCCACCTCATCCACCTCGACCCCAACATCACTGACCAGTGGGGACACGCAGGAGCGTAGGCCTGGACCCCCTCCCCGCGAGATTTCAACCCTCCCGCCATGGACGAGCCCGGGGAAAGCCGCCCGATCACCGGGCCAAGGAGGAGCAGGGTACAAGGGCGCACAGGACAGGCTAACCCTAACATATCCAATCTTCACCGCCGATCAAGCGGGAGCCTCGGAGAAGGGGCCCACAGGAGAAGCAAAAGCAACATCGCTCACCGACGGTGAACGACGAGGCAGGAAGGCACCACTCGCGGGCTCGTGGATAGGGGAGCTACCGCCGGACGCCGTCAAAGCACAGGAGAGTGCGTCGAAGTCCGTCGTTGCGTCATCGGGAGCCACCTCAGGGGCGAACCGAATGGGGGAGAGGCAGGGGAACAGAGCATCCGAAGAAGCAAGCGAGCGACGGGGGAAGGAGGCGGTGAGTGAGTAGCGGCAGCCCGGGGCCGAAGGGGAGAGGGGGGCTTCGGCAGGGAGCCGCCAGAGCGGCAGCGGGGAGAACGCCCTCTCCAATAACCATTTGCTAGGAAATCCCTCAGTATTGCTCAGGAAGTAGTAAAAAGCCGGTCGTTTGAAAGAACATGTATTGTGAAAGGAGTCTATTGTCGAATTTACAATTTATAAAGGCATGGATGTCCAAAACTTCCTTTTTTGCCAGAAGAAGCTCGATCTAATCGGCCTCGGAAAATCTGAAGATGGGTGACCTCTTGAGCACCGACACTAGCTTGTGCTCTGCTGGGTAGTCGTCAACCTTTGAGCTTACACATGTTTGGTCTGACCATGCATGCATGGAAACGTCGAGAATGCTTGCTACATGAGGTCAACGATGATGAAATGCACGGATGCACCGCTAAATGACACAAAAAAGTACCAGTACTAATAGGAGTACATGTGAATGATAAGTTCCAGTTAAGATGTACTCCCTCCGTTCAACAATAGATGACTTCCACTTGTCTTATATGAATATGTATGTGGACACTAAAACATTTCTAGATACATCCATATTTGGACAAATGAAATTCATCTATTGTTGAACGGAGGGAGTACATGCGGCCTCGGTTTTAGTGGAAACTTTCCGTGGACTCTGATACAGGTGGGAAAGCAAAGCAGAGCAAATGATACTATAGTTGAAGCAGCGGCAGTACTAGACACTTGTGAATGCAAGTATAACCAAAATGCCCCTCCCGAACTCGAGTGATTCCTTCTATATTTGAAAAAAAAACTATATTTACAAGTTTGAAAAGATTCTAAAAGTAAAAATCTGGATGTAGTCAATGATGCATCCTACGAGTATGTAAAATCAGAATGTAAAATTATTTATATTATGGGATACAAAAAGAATCTTGCATATTTTAGAGATTTCCAAGTATGTACTGTCGGGGGGTTACCCCCGAGTAGGGTAAAGGCAAGTAGTAAAGGCAAAGGTCAGAAGAGAAGTTTGGTCGAGTAGCCGCCTACCCGGTAATTGCTACCCGGTCGACTGCTACTCGGTCTTACGGAAAGATGACCAGAAGAAGGAATCAATCAAGTTCTATCCATTCGAGTAGAAGAGTTGGCCCGAGTAAAACTTGCGGGAACCTACTCGGGCCAGAAGTCAAAGGAGCCGTTCTGACACAGGATCCCACGTATCCTGGGTCCGTACTTGGCACTGTTCGAACCACTGTTCATCTGGGACCGGCCTGCCTGACAGCGACAGTGTGGAAGCAGGCGGTCGCAGGATAAGGGGGCCCTACTCTGTGTTTGGCACAGTGATACCAGACTGTCCCCTTGGTTTTGCCCAACGACTTTCCGGATGCAGCCAAGATTAGGAACCAAAGCTGTCAGCGAGAACTCGAAAGAACGACGATGTGCACACTATGTCGACACTTGTCCGTATTTGGACGTATCCGGCTGGGCACCGTGTATATAAGGTGCCCCGCCGCCTCCTGCGTGAGGGATCGCATACTGGAACACAGGAAACCCTAGATTCTTGACCTAGTTCATCACGTAGAGAGAAGAGTGGCTACTCGGTAGCAAGAACCATTGTACTGTGGCTACTCGGTGAGACATCAGAATACACAAAGAAAGGCAGGAGTAGGGGTTTTACCTCCTCACGAGGGCCCTGAACCTGGGTAGATCGTGTTGTTTGCAGTGTTTAGTTCTTACCTCACGCGGCTACTCGTCGCGTGATCCCTCCCCGAGCACCTCCAGCGTCCTTCGTCCCCACATCTTTAGCCATCCTATGGCATCTGCCGTGACACCACCACGACAGTTGGCGCCCACCGTGGGGCAACCAGCAGCGCTGGCTGGAGTTTCTGTTCGGACGGGATCTTCTTCAGCGGAGCGCGTAGTCTGTGGCCTTGTCCACAGATTCGGCTCCTTCGACTTCGTCACCGACAACGCAGGCGACTTCGGCGGCAAGGCCATGCCGGAGGGCGGTACGGTGATCTCCTTCGGCGCGCACCTCGTCTACGTCGCCACCGTCGTCGACCCCGTCTACCCCGAGCTGGTGCACGACGCGGAGGATCCTCCTGCGGTGATCGCTGCTCGCGGAAGGCCTGCGCGCCGTTCTGCGGACTGCGCTGAGGTGATGGTGACCGGCTTGGCGGCAAACGCCGGCGCAGCTGCTACTAGCGCCGCGGCCGTCGTCGAGGATCTTGCTGCCTCGAGCGCTGGTGGCAGGACCCACAGGCCTTACGAGAAGGACTGCAACCTCCCTCCCTCCACCACTCCGACCATTCCCGCGTCGGCTGGGCGGAACGGCATGCCACCTCCCACCAACCTCGAGCTCCTGAGCATGAAGGAGCAGCTCGAGCGGCAACGCCAGGAGCTGCTCGCCGAGCAGGCGGAGTTGGACAAGATCAGGCTAGAGCTTAGCTTAGATCAGCTTGAGTACAACAAGGCTCACGGCTTCACGCCAGTCACTAGGAGAGCTAGCAGAGTAGGCGCCACGCGGCGCAACCTTGGTGCCGAGATGGCGACAGTTGTAGAGGTTCCTGCTCAGTCCGCCGCCGCAAACACCTCCACTAGGCCTAGGTATAGCACGCCCGCCAAGACACTTAGAGCTGCAGAGGCCGTAGCCGCCGAGTTGCCTCGTCTCGACGGCGACGCGCGCGTTAGGCAGCAGGAAAGGCTCAATGAGTTGGTGTTAGAGGCTGCTAGGCAGAATGAGGAGTTCCGGAAAGCCAACCCGGGTGCTGGAGCTTCGCAGGTGGTGCACTCGCACGCGGCTAGATCTAACGATCAGGCCTCGTCTCCGCACCCCATCCGCGAGAAGAGCCATAGCGGACGTTCCGCCAGAGATAGGCAGATGCAGGTGTATGACCCGGCTGCTGCCGCGAGACAGCTTGCTGTGCCGCAGCAGCCCGGGCAGGAACACAATGCTGCAAGAGCAGCCTCTCAAGCCCATCAAGCTCAAAGCCAGACCCGAGGTGGAGCGCGCCCAGGTCCTTCTCAGCGTCCCGCTGCTCAGCCTACTCGGCAGAGGCAGCAGCCGCGCGCAGTGGCGCCAGTCGCCAACCCGGTGGAGCAGCCTGCAGCTGTGCAGGTGGACAGATATGATGACGGCTACTCGGCCATGGAGATGGCTGGCTATGACATTCTGGACCGTGTTGGCGAGCGCGTGTTGGCGCCTGGAGACGCAAGGCATCAGCTAGACCGGATCAACTTGTCGGCGCGGCTGGAGAACACGGGTCCTCCTGGCCCCGAGTGCTTTGGCCCGCGCATCATGAACGAGCCATCCATGAAGAACTTCCAGCTCGCAAGGGGCACCAAGAGCTACAATGGCAGCACCAAGCCCGAAGACTGGCTCAATGACTATGTCACCGCGGTTCATATCGCGAACGGCAACAGAAGATGGGAGGTGCGCTATGTCCCGCAGATGCTAGAGGGTCCAGCTCGCACTTGGCTCAACAACTTGCCCAAGAACAACATCAATTGCTGGCTGGACTTCTCGGACGCCTTCATCAGCAACTTCACAAGCACTTACAAGAGGCCGAATAGGCCACAGCAGCTGTCCGCTTGCAGGCAGCGAGAAGATGAGACGGACCGCGAGTACCTTACTCGGTGGAGTACGTTGAGGAACACCTGTGAAGGTGTGAATGAAGCCCAGGCCATCACTTGGTTTGCGCAGGGATACATGCATGGCAGCATGTTGTGGCAGAGGTTGCAGAGGGAGATGCCAAACACTCTGGCGGAGACCATCAAGATTGCGGATCAGTACGCACTCGGTGATCCTACTCAGCCCCTGATGGACTCCTCTGAGCCGAGAAGAAACTTCAGCAACAGCAAGCGCAACGAGTTCCGCAACAAGCGCAGGGGAAACCGAATAGATACTCGGTATGACCCTGAAGAGGTGAATGCAGTGGCTGTTGGAGCTGGGGGTAGCCAAAGGCAAAAACCTGCTGGAGCCTACGGGCAGAACCAGAACCAGGGCCAGGGCAACAAGAAACCATTTCGTACTCCTCAGTCGGGTAGCGGCAACTCCGAGCAGCCGAGGAAGTTCGTCTTTGACGACATGAAGGATGGCCCATGCAGTTTTCACACTCACCACCCCTCAAGGCCTGCTAACCACACTACTCGGCAGTGCGAGTGGTGGGATGTGATCAAGAATGATGGCTTGCCTCCACCTCCTCCTCTGCCAGCGGCCAATGCCAATGTGCAGCCTACTCGCGCACCCGCAGCTCGGCCGCCAGTGTTTCCGAGAAGAGAAAATGTGAACCAAGTGGCTTTGGGAGCCAACCGACACTTCAACAATGAGAGCTACCGCAACAACAACAACAACTACAACCGCAACAACAACAACAGAGGCAACAACAACTACCAGGGCAACAACAACAACGGCAACAATGGGGGCGGAGGCTCCAACCAGTACCAAGAGCACCATGAGAGCTACATGATCTTCACCTCAGAGCCAGTCGACAAGCAATCATAGCACAGGTGTGCCATGGAGGTCAATGCAGTGATTCCTGCTGTCCCTCACTACATGTATTGGTGTGACCAGGAGATCAGGTGGTCCCGAGTAGATCATTCCAAGGTGATGCCCAACCCGGGTAGCTACGCCTTGGTGCTGGATCCTACTTTCCTGGGTCCCGAGAAGAATGTGAGGTTCAGCAAGGTGCTAATCGACAACGGCAGCAGCATCAACATCGTGTACAAAGACACACTCGAGAAGCTTGGCCTGGCCAAGAACATGATGCTGCCCAGCAAGACCACCTTCCATGGTATTGTGCCCGGGATCTCGTGCAACCCGATTGGCCGAGTGTGGATAGATGTGCTATTCGGCACCAGGGAGAACTGCCGCACAGAGCGCCTGCAGTTCGAAGTGGTTGATCATCAGAGCCCTTACCATGCTCTACTCGGAAGGCCTGCTCTGAGCAAGTTCATGGCCTCTACTCATGTTGCATATCTGAAGATGAAGATCCCTGGTCCCAATGGCATAATTACTATCTCTGGTGATTACAAGAAGTCCATGGAGTGTGCCTCTGCTGGTTCCCAGTTGGCGGAGTCGATGGTGATTGCTGCCGAGAAGAAGAAGATGTATGAGGTGGTGGCCATGGCGCAATCCGCGAAAGCTGGCGCGCAAGGCGTGCCGAGTACCCAACACGGGACCGCGTTCCAGGCATCTCAGGAAACCAAGAAGGTCCAGGTCGACCCCGAGTTCCTGGAGCGCGTAGCCATCATTGGCTCCGGGTTGGCGGAGAAATAGGAAAGCGAGCTCATCCACTTCCTCCGTGAGAATCGGGATGTATTCGCCTGGTCCAATGAAGATCTACCAGGAGTCCCGAGGGAGTTGGTTGAGCACTCATTACATGTGCGTCCTGACGCCAAGCCAGTGAAGCAGGCTATGCGCCGCTTCGGAGATGAGAGAAGGAAGGCCATTGGTGACAAGATCACCAAGTTGCTGATAAGCAATTTCATCATGGAGGTGCTGCATCCGGATTGGCTAGCCAACTCGGTCATGGTCGAGAAGAAGAAGGAGGATCCCAAAGCTGCCACTGCATGGCGCATGTGTGTCGACTACACCGACTTGAACAAGGCATGCCCCAAGGATCCCTTCCCGCTACCTCGCATCGATCAGGTGATCGATTCCACTGCTGGTTGTGAACTGTTGTCTTTCATAGATGCCTACTCTGGTTTTCACCAGATTGCACTCAACCCTGCTGATCAAATAAAGACTGCTTTCATTACCCCGTACGGGGCTTATTGCTATCGTGTCATGTGTTTTGGCTTGAGGAATGCGGGTGTAACCTATCAGAGATGCATGCAGAAATGCTTGCACGACCAGCTCGGCAAGAATGTGCAGGTGTACGTAGATGACATTGTCATCAAAACGAATAAAACACATACTCTGCTTGCCGACCTGGAGGAAACCTTTGCTAACCTACGCAAGTACAAAATGAAGCTGAATCCGAGTAAATGCACCTTTGGTGTCTCGGCTGGCAAGCTACTCGGCTTCCTGGTGTCTAGTCGGGGCATTGAAGCCAATCCTTCAAAGATAAAAGCTATTGAGAGCATGTCTTTGCCGAGATCCCTGAAGGATGTACAGAAGTTCACTGGTTGCCTGGCATCTCTGAGCCGTTTTCTGGGCCGAATGGGCGAGAAGGCCCTGCCTCTATACCAGCTGATGAAGAAAAGTGACAAGTTTGTCTGGACTCCACAAGCGGATGTGGCATTCAACGAGCTGAAAGCAATGCTGGCTAGCGCTCCCATCTTGGCTAGTCCGCTACCCAAGGAGCCAATGCTGCTGTACATTGCTGCGACTAACCGAGTAGTCAGTGTGGTGATTGTGGTGGAACGAGAATAAGAAGGCAAGAGTGTGCAGCGCCCAGTGTACTATCTCAGTGAAGTGCTGTCCAGCTCGAAGCAAAACTACCCGCACTATCAGAAGATGACATACGGCGTGTACCTGGGCGCCAAGAAGCTAAAGCATTACTTCCAAGAGCATCCTATCACGGTTGTGAGCTCTGCTCCCATCTCGGATATCATGGGCAACAAGGAGGCGAGTGGCAGAGTAGCCAAGTGGGCAATCAAGCTGGCAGCGTATGCGCCCGCGTATGCGAGAAGAGAAGCTATCAAGTCTCAGATTCTGGCGGAATTCCTGGTGGATTGGGCCGAGGTGCAGTATGAACCTCCTGCTCCAGTTTCTAATTACTGGAAGATGCACTTTGATGGCTCGAAGGTGAAGGAAGGCCTTGGTGCTGGCGTAGTGCTGACGTCACCCAAGCGAGACCAACTCAAGTATGTGCTACAGATTCATTTCAAGGCGTCCAACAACGTAGCAGAGTACGAGGCAGTGGTGCATGGCTTGCGGGTAGCCAAGGAGGTTGGCGTGCAGCGCATTATATGCTATGGCGATTCAGATCTGGTGGTGCAGCAAGTCTCTGGCACTTGGGATGCTCTAGACGCCAACATGGCATCCTATCGATTCCTGGTACAGTCCATGACTGGATTCTTCGAAGACTGCGAGTTCCAGCACATTCACCGAGCAGAGAACGAAGCGGCAGATGAGCTGTCCAAGTTGGGATCTTCTCGGCAATCCATCCCGGCAGGAGTTGCCTTGGAGCACTTAAGGAAGCCATCCATCAAGCCCTCTCCCAACTCGGAGTCCATATTTGTTCCTTCTCTGCCAAGTGAGGAATCTCATCCCATGGAGATTGACTGGGAGAATGCTACAGGAAACCCGGGGACTGCTGCTCCTGACTCGGGGACTGCCGTCCTCTACTCGGGGACTGCCATTCCCTACTCGGGGACTGCCACTCCTTACTTGGGGACTGCCATTTCCTACTCGGGGACTGCCACTCCCTACTCGGGGACTGCTATTCCTTACTCGGGGACTGCCACTCCTTGCTCGGGGACTGCCACTCCATACTCGGGGACTGCTGTCCTTAACCCGGGGACTGTCGCATTCATTGAGGAAGTCCTTGCCAATCGATCTGGGCTCCAGAGAAGTGCTCCCAAGCCTAAAGAGCAACCAGAAGTGCCTGTCCCAATGGAAGTGGACGAACCAGTGTTTCCCACACGGGAGACACCGAGTTGGGCCATGCCCATATTATCCTTTCTAAGAGACGGTACTCTGCCAGAAGATGAAGTTACTGCAAGGCAGATTCAGAGAAGATCCAAGGGATACACTATATTCCGAGATGTGCTGCACAAGAGGAGTGCCACCGGCGTGCTGCAACGCTGCGTAGAACCAGAAGAAGGAGAAGAAATTCTGGTAGAAATACACCAGGGAGAGTGCGGGCACCACGCCTCTTCTCGGGCATTGGTCAGGAAAGCTTTTCGGCATGGCTTCTACTGGCTCACAGCATTGCAGCAAGCTGAAGACATCGTGAGGAAATGCAATGGCTGCCAGATGTTCGCGAGTAAGATTCACATGCCTGCTTCCGAGCTGAAGACAATTCCTATCACTTGGCCATTTGCTGTTTGGTCTTTGGACATGGTCGGACCCTTCCAGCCGGCTAGAGGCAACATGACTCACATCCTAGTCATGGTGGACAAATTCACCAAGTGGATTGAAGTGAAGCCTATTCGGAAGTGCGATGGGGCCACAGCTGTGAAATTCTTGAAGGATGTGATCCTGAGATATGGCTACCCGCACAGCATCATCACCGACAACGGCACAAACTTCGCAGAGGGAGCAATGGTGCGGTTCTGCAGAGATAAGCATATCCGACTAGACGTTGCGTCAGTCGCGCATCCCGCTTCCAATGGGCAAGTTGAAAGAGAAAATGGCATGGTGCTAGCTGGCATAAAGCCAAGGCTGATGGAGCCACTGCTGAAAACACCTGGGTGTTGGTTAGACGAGTTGCCAGCGGTGTTGTGGAGTCTAAGGACTACCCCTAACCGGTCAACCGGCTACACACCATTCTTCTTGGTATACGGGGCTGAGGCCGTGTTGCCAATAGACCTAGAGCATGACTCCCCCCGACTAACCCTCTACACTGAGGTGGAGGCGAGAGAAGCGCGAGAAGATGACGTTGACCTGCTTGAAGAAGCAAGAGAGCTGACTCTGTCACGTTCGGCTATCTACCAGCAAAACCTGCGGCGTTATCATAGCCGAAAGGTGAACCCAAGGGTTTTCCGAGAAGGAGACATGGTCCTTAGGCTTGTGCAGCGCACAACCGGGATGCACAAGTTGTCTCCTCCATGGGAAGGGCCCTTCATTGTGAGCAAAGCGCTGCACAACGATGCATACTATCTTATAGATGCGCGCCCACCACAGGCGAACAGGGCAGATAAAGCTGGAGAGGAAACCAAGCGCCCTTGGAATGTAGCTCTACTCCGTCGTTTTCATTCATGAGCAAAGATGTGTATGTACCCTCTTATCCGAGTTGAAATTCTATTCTGCAATCTGAAATTGAACTCGGGGACTGCCCTCGTCCAAAATTGCTCTAAGTGTTTCTACTCGGCTTTACCTTTTGCCTATTCGGTTGCTCTACTTCAAAATTCAAAGGTACATTGAGTACTGTGTTTAAACCTACATGCCAACTCTTCGACTTTGCTGCTGTCCGAAACCCGGCTTCATGGCAAGCAAGAGAACAAGCAAAAGGTCCATGAGCACAAGAAAAATTACTAAGGAAAGGAAGAGTGCAGGAACCGAGTAGGGTGCTTTTATTACTGTTCTTTGTCTTATCTTTTCGGCTAAGTGGTGGGCTGCGTTACTATGATTGTTTCTAAGCGGCTGAGTATTTGCAGCTCTGCTCTTTAACTCTTGTGACTCGAATACCAAAAAAGCAACAAGCTGCGGGTAGAGCTAAGACGAAAAGAGAGAGTGAATAAGAAATGCAACTCGGGGACTCGCATGATAACGCAACCCGGCATCGAGCCCAGGCTGAACAAATTGATTAAGTTGAAAATAACAAGTGGGAATAAAAATGAGTAGCAACGGCATAAATGGTCTGATACATTTTCACCCGGCATCCCGGGGATCTGATAAGGGTTTGAGCAATGAGATTGCAGGAAAAAGTTCAGGTCGAGGCGGCGTTCTCGGTGCTGGCTTTGGTTGCTTCATCTTCAGTAGCGGCCTTAGTCGCGTCCGCCTCCGAGCTGGCGTCGACAGTCTTCGCAGTTTCGTCCTTGGCGCTGGCCTTGGTCGCATCCGCTTCCAGGTTGACGGGGACGGTCTTCGTTAGCTCGGCGTCGGGCTCGGTGGCCTGGGCGCGAAAGCTGACGGTGTCGTCAAGGGCGGCTCCTGACGAGGTGCCGAACTCGAGCGCGGAGGTGTCGATCGACATCTCCATGTTCTCGCCCTCCTCATCGCTACCCGCGACGACCGCGGCCTTCCCCTTCCCCTCCTTGACAGCAGGAGAGTCGAAGTAGCTCAGGTCCGGCTCATCGGTGTCCGTCTCCTCGTCTTCATCCTCCTCCTCGCCCTCGTCCACCTCGGTGTCGGGCTCGGTGAGGCCGTCGATGAAGGTCGCAGTGTCAGCATACTGAGCGACCTCGTGAGCAACCAGCTGGCGAATAGCCACGCAGTCGGGGTCCTTCTCCCACTTGGAGTCTCGGCGCATCTCGCGGATAATCTGCATATTAAGGTTTTCGTACCAGGTGGTGACGAAGAGCAGCATCATGTCCGCACCTGCCCGAGCTCCCGAGGCGCGCCATGTCTTCAGTTCGGCTTTCACACGCTGCAACTTCAAGGCAAGTCCGGAGATTGTTGTCGGCGCAGAGTCATCAGGCCAGAAGAAGTTGTGGATCTGGAAGTCGACGCGCACCAGCTCGGTGCCCACTCCCGCTAGCCGCGGACACTGAGCCTGCATAATCAGGATACTTTCCTCGATCTCTGCTCTGGTGTCCAAAGGCTCGCCCTTCTCAACACGAGCTGCTCGGACCTTTTCCAGGGCGGGCACGCTAGAAGATTCAAGGTCGGGAAAGATTCCTGCAAGAGCTATCGAGAAGATCAGAAACAATAACAGAGTGGAAGCGTGAAACGAGAAGCAGAGAAGAAAGGCGCAGCCGAGTAGCAGAGAAGCAGAGAAAGGGGAGCACTTACTGTTCAAATCATGGCGCAGCCCTAGCAGCTGGGTCTTCCATGTTTCCTCGTTGGATATATGTTTCTCTTCGATCAAGCGGAGCTCCTCTAGCTGAGTGAAGAGCCCAGCGTTGCTCTTCTTCAGCACCTCACACTCCTGTTCGAGGGTTCTCTCCCTGGCCTTGGCTGCTGCTTCGCTCTTTGCCTTCTCGGCGATTACTCTATCTCTTTCGGCACCAAGGTTGATAGCATCCTGGAGCGCAGTCTGCAGCTGGACTTGGAGCTTCTCCATCTCGGTAGTGTGCTCTTTCACCAGCTCGACAGCCTGGCTGGACAACTGCTGCTGCACCTCAGCAGGTTTGAGGCAGTCTTGATGCTCCTCAACAAATTTCTTATGATCTTCTGCGGAAGGCAAAGCACGGTTAGCAGAGAAGCGAAAGAAAGAAACACAGGAAAAGCCGAGTAGACGGCAACGTACCTTCCAATCTCTTGATGGTGGCCTGGCCATTCTCGACGAAGGCACGACAGTTCTCGTGCTCGTCAGACAGGGCCTTCAGCTTCCCTGCAGGGTAAAATTAGTTAGCGCAAAAAGCAAAAGCGGGCGTAAACACCAAACGCAAGAACCGCGCAGCTAGAAGCGTACCTTCAACTTCAGACAGCCTCAGAGTGATGTTCATCACTTCCTTGTCGGCTTCCTCGGCGGCTATCTTCTCTTTTTCCAAGGCGGCAATGCGCCTCTTGGCAATAGCATGGTTCCAGAGTAGCCGACGATGCAAGTCGGTTCGCTTCAATACGCTATTCTGAGAAGCAAGAGAAACAAGAATCAGGCAAAGTACTAGAGATTCAACCCGAGAAGGCGGCTACTCGGGAGAGTGTCCGCCTACTCGACCAGAATCTCAGGGACTGGGTGATGGATAAGGAAAAGAAGAGGAGTAGAAAAGAAGTGAAAATGCAACTCGGAGAGGATGAGTAGGAACTTACCGCGTAGGATTGCTCGAGGTCTTCGACGTTCTTGCGGTGGACAAACATCTTGGCAGCAAGTGTAGCAGAGGTGGTTGAGACAGTCATGGGTTTGTAACCCAAGTCCACTTTGTTCGAATCGACACGCATATGGTCGATGTCGCCCAGATCGGTGCCGTTCCAATTGGTGTTGCCGAGAACTTTGATGTCCCACTTGGCATCGATGAAGCCGATCAAGTCGAGTACTTGCTCGAGGCTCTGGGACGTTATCGCCTGGTCCTGAACTCCACGAGAAGCAATGGAGATGGACTTGTCTTGATTAGGGGCCGGGGGCCTGGAGTCCACTGCCACGGCTTTCCTCCCTTTCTGAAGAGCAAGATTCCGGTCCTTGGGGGAAAGGCCGACCTGGTGCTGCTGGCTAACCTTCACCATGTAGTCAGGGTAGCAGGGCTGATCAGCTGCAGCGGCGGCGGCAGCAACCGCGCTAGGATCGCGAATAACCAGCTGACTGGACTGGCCAGTTGATGTTGGCGGCGGCATGACGGCAGCCCGCTTCTTCGTCTTCTCCTTCTGGGCAGTTGGCTTCGCGGCGACTGGCTTCTCGGTTTTCTGCTTCTCGGCCTTCTTCTCCTCAGTTTTCTCCTTCTCGGCGGCTTTCTTCTCGGCTGCCTCCTTCTCTGCAGCATCTTGGGCACTCTTCCTTGTAACCGGCCTGGCCGGAGGGCTGGCTGCAGCCTCGGTTGTCTGCACCAAGGAGGAATCAGGCTGAGCGCTACCTTGATCTGTTGGTGGCGCTAGGGGCGCGCTATCCGGTGCGGCATCCGGCTGGGCGCTACCCTGCGCGGCGACTGGTTGCGCGTCGCTCAGAGGGTACTGCCCAGTCGCGTCTTCTACCCGCTGCTCGGCAGCAGGATCTGGCTGTGAGGCATCCGGTTCTTCTACCCGCGGCTGGGCCGCGGGATCTTCTTGTTCAGCAGCCCCTGTCGCTGGCTGCTCTCTTTCTTCTTCCTGCCGCTCAAGGACGGCGTCGTGGTGCATCTCGGTGTCTTGTTCTTGGTTCTCCTCGGCAGTATTGGCCGGAGGAGAAGGAGGTCTATCTTGGTGAGCAGCATCCTACGCTTCTTGATCTGCGCGGGACTGCTGATCCAGCTCGGCTTTCTGGGCATCGGTGCCCTCTGATTGCGCGTTGGCGGCGTTGTTCTCGTCGTCATCGAGGTCAATAAGTTGGTCAACGTCGATGGCGGCTTTCTTCTGGGTCTCAGTGGACGCAAGAGCGGCGTCCGCGTCCAAGGGAGCTCTGAAGAGAAAATTGTCTTCAGAAATAAGAAGAGGGCAGAGGAAACAGCGAGGCAAAAGGATTGGGAATCAACCGAGAAGAAAGAAGTGAACCAAAGCGTATAACCGGGAAGGAACTTACCCCTGGCGGGAAGGAATCGCTGGCTTCTTTCTCTTCACGACCTTCTTGGTCGCCTTCTCGGTCGTCTTCTTCTTCTTGGCGGGAGGTTCTTGGGCGCCACTGCCTGTCCGCTTGCGGGTGACAGGAGCGGCAACTGAAAGAGGTGGAACGACCAGGGCTGCATCATCCTCATCCTCATCTTCTCCCTCGTCCCCAGCATCTGCATCATCTGTGAAGTTGAGAAGGAAGAGGAACAACTCAGAAACAGAAGGTTTGTGCTTCTCGCGACCAGACAGAATAAAAGTCAGTTACCTTCAGCTTCGTCTTTAGACCAATCGCGGAGAGACGCATCTACGCGGTGTTTCTCCGTCGTGGGGGCATGAGGAAGGTTAAGCTTGTCCGCGGTCTCGAAGGAGGCCCCATCATCTTCTTCTCGGTCATCTGACCAATTGCCCTCGAAGCGCTCACATCTCTCAACAAGCTGGCGGTCAAGGACCTGAAGAACAGAGAAACACCGCAAATTAGCCGAGTAGCGTGAAGGCATTCTACCCGGATGGGCGTGCAAACACAAAGCACACTAAGCCTAGGGAAATTTGCTAAGTGTCATACTCGACAAGGTGTGCAAACAACAAGCACATTAAGCCTAAGTATTTCTCCTAAGTATGCTACTCGACAAGGCGTGCAAACATCAAGCATATCAAGCCTAAGAAGTTCTGCAGAGTGCTCTGCTCGGCGCAGAATGCTATTGCTAGTCGCAGCAAGGAGAGAAGGCTCTCTACTCGGATTGCATATATTGGAAGCAGAATAAGGAAAACGTACCCGAGGAATCGGCTTCGTGCGGCTGAAGGGAATGAACCCATACTGCCAGTTATCTTGGAGGCTTGTGGTCAGGATGGATCTTGCGTGCGCGGCGACGTCCGTGTTGCTGAGCTCGAACGTGGTCGTCCGAGTGCAATCGCGGGGGCCTCCCAAGTAGCACATTGGGTGGGTGCGCTGCTGCAGAGGCAGCACCCGGTTCCGGATCCAGCAGGCGACGGGATCATCGCTCTTGAGGCCCTCTCCGATTAGTTGAGCGAGCCGCTCCTCCATCTGCACTGCGTTGCGGTCGTTGGAGGGCTTCGTCTTCCAATTCTGCCCGGATGGAGCTCGGTTGCTCCAAGCAGGAAGATTGATGCGGTCCGTTACCTTTCCCCCCTTCGTGGCGGGGATATTCTTCACATAGAGGAAGGATTTTTGCCACATACGGACGGAGTCCAAGCCCTTGATGCGAGGGTGATTGGTTCCCGTCCGCTGCACCATCATGGCGCTGCCGGTGTCGGTTACCCGGCTGCCAGCGGCCGCGCCGTCCTTCTTCCCTTTGCTCTGCTGGCGGAGGTGGAAGTACTTCAACCATGTCTGCACCGTGGGGCGGACGCCAAGAAAGGCCTCGCACACCACGGTGTGATAGGCGAGGAAGACGACTGCATTTGGGGGGAGATGATGCATCTGAACACCGAAGTGATCCAGAAAGGAACGGAGGAAATCGGAAGCTGGCAGGCCGAATCCTCGCGCGAAGTGCACGAGGAAGACGACGTGCTCGCCCTCCCGCGGGGCCGGAACGATTTTGCCGTCGGACGGCCGGCACTGAACACCAGGAGGAACCCTCCGGGTGTTCACGAGCCAGGAGCAGTCGTCGACAGTGACATCAGAACCAGCCCAGCCGGCGCGAGCAGCCATGGCAGCGAGTGAGAAAGTGGTGGAAAGTTTGGAAGAATCTGGTGAAGAGAATGAATCCGCGGCGGCGCAAAGAGTTGCGCGGCGGCGGAGAGCTCGGCGGCGGAGAGGAAACAGAGAGGCGAAAGAAGAAAGTACGGAGGAAGGAGAAGAGGAAGTTACCGATGGGGGTATTTATATCCTCTCCTCAGATTACCGTTACCATCGGGGTAGTGGGATCGATCGTGGCCATAACTCTCGTGTGGTGGGGTCTGTGGCCGGTTAGAAACGCACACAAGCGCGGAACGCGCGCGTAACGGCCACAATTGATCCCACGACCAGATCGTGGGCTATTACTGCGCTTGATGGGACATGACGAGCCGGTGGGCCCACTCCGTGAAAACTGGGCGCGTGGCACGTCGTGTCCTGGGCAGCGAGACGTCGGGGTCGCGGATGCTTGACACGTGTCCAGTTGCAGCACGGAAGGCTGGATTGTGCTCTGCGCTGCAGAGACTCTGCTTGAGAAATTCTCTAAGTCCTTTTACTCGGACGCAAAGAAGAAGACTAGCCCTATTAGGAAGAAAAAAGACCCAAGGTACTTTCCAGAGTGCTACTCGGAGGTTTCACTCGGCATCTTGAGGTTCAAGGGCGGTGTTGCAAAGATTGGTTTTAAGCTGGCAGAGCCTGGTGAACGAGTTCGCAAGACTCTACCAGCTTCGGGGACTGCTGTCGGGGGGTTGCCCCCGAGTAGGGTAAAGGCAAGTAGTAAAGTCAAAGGTCAGAAGAGAAGTTTGGTCGAGTAGCCGCCTACCCGGTAATTGCTACCCGGTCGACTGCTACTCGGTCTTACGGAAAGATGACCAGAAGAAGGAATCAATCAAGTTCTATCCATTTGAGTAGAAGAGTTGGCCCGAGTAAAACTGGCGGGAACCTACTCGGGCCAGAAGTCAAAGGAGCCGTTATGACACAGGATCCCGCGTATCCTGGGTCCGTACTTGGCACTGTTCGAACCACTGTTCATCTGGGACCGGCCTGCCTGACAGCGACAGTGTGGAAGCAGGCGGTCGCAGGATAAGGGGGCCCTACTCTGTGTTTGGCACAGTGATACCAGACTGTCCCCTTGGTTTTGCCCAACGACTTTCCGGATGCAGCCAAGATTAGGAACCAAAGCTGTCAGCGAGAACTCGGAAGAAGGACGATGTGCACACTATGTCGACACTTGTCCGTATTTGGACGTATCCGGCTGGGCACCGTGTATATAAGGTGCCCCGCCGCCTCCCGCGTGAGGGATCGCATACTGGAACACAGGAAACCCTAGATTCTTGACCTAGTTCATCACGTAGAGAGAAGAGTGGCTACTCGGTAGCAAGAACCATTGTACTGTGGCTACTCGGTGAGACATCAGAATACACAAAGAAAGGCAGGAGTAGGGGTTTTACCTCCTCACGAGGGCCCTGAACCTGGGTAGATCGTGTTGTTTGCAGTGTTTAGTTCTTACCTCACGCGGCTACTCGTCGCGTGATCCCTCCCCGAGCACCTCCAGCGTCCTTCGTCCCCACATCTTTAGCCATCCTATGGCATCTGCCGTGACACCACCACGACATGTACACTCAGATCCACATATTTTTCATTTTTGTGTAGTTTGGAATAAAAAGTATTTAAAGTTTGGGATATTTAATTATATGCCTCTGATTCGTTAGTCTTGCTCGTTCTTCCTCACGCTCTAAACTTGTGATCACTTTTCCCCATTCTCTTAGCTGAAACTCTCGCAAAAGTTGAAAGCTGGCGTTTGCCGTCCAGTCAATGCATTGACCCTCAACTCATGAGTTCATGATGACGAGTGGGGCCGGTTCCTCCTTTAACCGTTGCGTTCCTAGTGGGACCGCAAGGAGACACATAAGAGAGATTGTCTCAAACTGAAACAGATCGACATCGCTGCATCGTGCAACCTCGCCCCCTCCGCCGCCGCCCCATCCCCTTCGCCGCCCTTGTGCCGCATTCGCCACCGCCTCATCCCCTCCGACGCGTTCTGTGGCACATCTACCCTACCTCACCATCTGAAAGAGCATTTCCCCGCTTTTGTTTTGATGTTTGTTGACAAGACAATTAGAGCACTAATGTGTGCTAAGTGTTTTCAGGGTATTGAACATATATTTTATATCATGGTAATTCCCTTTGTACTCATGGTTGAAATTAACCTCAAAGGTGGGTTTTCTGTCTGGGCCGGTACTACCGGGCGTTGTCCGGTACTACCGGGTTATCCAAGGATGCGCACTGGAACTCAAGCTCCACTTTATGTCTAATCAGGAACTATCGGGTGCGTGCGGTAGTTCAAGCGCAGTACCGCATCTGTGCGGTACTACCGGATTTCCATTGAAGGTTCAAGTTATGCGCACTGGACGTGAAGCCTCACGTTCTGATTAGTTCAGAACTACCAGGTGCGTCCGGAAGTTCAGCGCGGTACTACCGGATTTTCCAAGAAGGTTCAAAAAATGGGCACTGGACTTCATCGCCAACCTTCTGTTTAGTGCGGAACTACTGGGGGCGTCCGGTAGTTCATCGCGGTGATCAGCGTCTGCGAAGCTGCGTTGACCAAAGGTGGAGATTTGCAAGGGCGGTACTACCGGAAGGCGTCCGGTAGTACCGGGTGTAGCATTAAATGACCAATCAGTCAGATTTGGGAGATGGGTATAAATAGCCCATCCCCTTCTTCCCTTAGATCCACTTCGTCCAATCATTCAAGTGCATTTATTAGAGCTCACCAAATCTTCGATTCCTTTCAATACCTCCACCAAAACTCATTGATTCTTGGGGGATTGAAGGAGAAGCCCCGGATCTACATCTCCATATGTCGTTCTTCATTTCCCCCTCATTCACTTGTGGGATCTAGTCTAGGATTTCCTTGTGGAGAACCTAGACTCCATTGCTACATTTGTTGGTGATTGGTGATTGTTGGGGGCCCTCAATTTGGTTGTGGGTGTGTGCCCCAAGCGTGTTTGTAAAGGATTCGATTCCTGCCTCAAAGGGGGTCAATAGTGGAAGGTGAACTAGGCCTTTGTGGCGGGGTTCATCGGAGAATAGGGTGAGGCCTTTGTGGCGTTGAATAGGACGTTGTGGCGAGCTCACACCCCTCCAACGAGACATACTCCCTTAACAAAGAGGAACTCTGGAATACATCGTGTCTCGGCGTGCTTCATATCGGTTACCTCGTTCCCTTCCTCCTTTACTTGTGCTTGTATTGTGTTTGTGCTTGTTCTAGTCATATAGGTAAATTCACTGTAGTTGCATTATCTAGAGAATTTACCTTTGTGTCAACCCTAATCTTGAAGTAAAATTAAAATTGGTCGTATCAGCTATTCACCCCCTCTAGGTGCCCTTACTATCCGTTCAATTGGTACGAGAGTCTCGGCTCTTGTATCGGGCTTAACCGCCTAAGAGTTTAGTATGGCTGATGATCCGGATGTCATCGGTTCCGTGGCGAATGTCTCTATGGATGATCTCAATGAGTTAAAAAATCCATTGACCTCATCCATGGAGAGCAAAATCGATGAATTGCGAACACTCATGTTGCAATTCATGAAAGCCAAGGAACCGGAAACATCCACTTCATCCCCTACGGTTGAACCACCGGAGGGTGCCAATATTGGGGAAGATCGTTAACCACTTAAAGATGCTTGCGCTAAGAACTCCATCGATAAGGGTATGGAAGGGAAAGGAGAATTCCAAGCCGTCGAAGGACGCTATTCTCCCGATCCTCCCGTACCACATCCCCATGTACCACATCCCCATATAATTTCTAGAGGAGATCCTCCTAAAATTGATGCACATTCGTTTGGTGAGTGGCAGTATTACATGGAAACTCACTTGAACTCTTTTTGTATAGATCTTTGGAGGGTCACTCGAGATGGATACAAGCCACATGACCCTAAGAACTTTACAAGAAGAGAAGCCGTAGATTGTCAACTCAACTACACCGCCTTGTCTATCCTTCAACAAGCCGTGGGTCCTAATTACATGCCTCATCTTGAACAATACTGAACCGCCAAGGAAACATGGGACGCTCTTGTCATCATGTTTGTGGGCAATGAGAGTATACAAAAGAATAGGTATGATGCCTTGAACAATGAGGCCGAAGGATTCTATATGCATGATGGTGATAGCCATGTTGACATGTACCGAAGGCTCAAGACTCTTTCCACCGCATTCAACAATGTCGGTGCGAAGTATATTGATGATGCTTGAATCAAGAGGAAGTACATGATCGCTCTCATGCCTTTCGAGCCCGCGGACTTGAAGAGCATTCAAGGAAGACATGACTTTGCATCCTTGACCTCAACCCAAGTGTTGCAAGAAGTGTGCTCCTATCAAGTGCAAACCAAAAATGCTCTTGACAACCGTGCGAGAGCTCTAGGAATGCACAAAGGAGCATCAGTTTCTTTGAAGGCCAAGGTTGTGTCAAGGGAGGTTGAGCATGAAGAAGATTGCTTTGAGAACTTGGCTCCGTTGAAGTATCAAGAGTATGACCCCGTGCTCAAAGATGTCATTTCTCTTACCTTGCAAAAGTTTTGTAAGAATCCATCCAAGGCAAAGGCATATGTTGAGGAGAAGACCAAGTCTTGCTATGGCAATGAAGGGAATCAAAGGGTGAAGTCGTGCTTCAATTGTCTTGACAAGCACCATTTCATTGCGGAGTGCCCCTTTGAGAATAGAGAACATCATGGTGGCAAGCTCATTCGCAAGGACAAGTCCAAGGTTGAGTACAAGAAGCCTCATTTCAAGAGGAAACCCTTCAACAAGAAGACTCCTACCAAGTTTGTGCTCGTGACTCAAGCGGAGTATGATTCCGGAAGTGATGAAGAAGAAGAAACCACAAGTGAAGTGGTCGCTCTTGCTATTGCCTCAACTCCATCATCTTCATCACTCTTTGAATCCCCCAATGAGAATCATCCTCAAGTCAATGCCAAGTGCTTCATGGCTAAGGCCTCGGAGGTATCACCTTCTCCCTACCCTAAGACCCCAAATGTATTGGTAAACCATGCTATTCTTAGAATGGAAGATGAAAATTGCCTCCTTGGAACATTTTATGTCTAACATGAAAGGTGAGACAAAGAAGTACTTTGATCACCTCATGAGCCAATTGGGAGAGGCCCATGAAGCTCTTGAGAAGAAAGGTGAGATTGAAAGGAGGGATGCGGATGAAATAGCATCTCACCCCATGACTCTTGAGGACGAGCATAATGGTAGAGTTTCTCTTGAAGAGGAACTTGATTCTATTTAAGAGTCACATAATGAACTTGTCTCTAATATCACTAAAGAACGTGATCTTGCAATTGTTAAATATAAAAGGCTAAAAAGGATAAGGTTGAGTTTGGGGTTGTTCATGATAAAATAACCGAGGAGTTTGAAAAGCTCACCAAGTCTCACAAGTCCTTGGAGAGTCAAGACTCTACCCTCAAAGAGTTACATGAACAACTTCAAACTCAACTTAATCAATTCAACAACCCTAGAACCTCTACTTATTCATGTGATCATGCAACTATTATTGAAGAAAAATGCTAGGTTGAAGGATGTGCTAGCAAGGCTCAAGGGAAAGAACCCTCAAGTTGAGAAGGTTGTGGCCTTAAGTACACAAGTGGTTGCTTCTAGACCACAAGTGAGTGCTCCTAGGCCACAAGTTGGCAAGCAAGGTCTTGGCTATGTTGCCAAGAAGAAGAACAAAAAGATCAAGAAGAAGGCCAAACATGTTTCTCCGGGTGGTATTCTCATTAGGGACAACACTACTCGTAGCATTCCCGCACAAGCCAACAATGTTGCTCCTAGTGGTTGTGTCATGAGGGACAACACTACTCGTAGAATTTCCGCGGGAGCTAACAATCCACACCATTTCTTATATGTTGATTATTATGGTGTTGTGCAAGCTAAATATGTTGGTCCTATTGAAGGTTACATTGACTATACTATTTGGGTTCCAAAGACCTTTGTTGCTAACACGAGGGGACCCTCCTCGGGTCCTAACTCTAGTCAATGATCTCTTGCAGGACTATGCTTTCGGTGGGTCTAAATGGATAATTGATAGTGGATGCACTAATCATATGACCAGAAGCAAAGAACTTGTGACGGAGTTGCACCCAAATGATATTGATGCAACCGTAACTTATGGAGACAGGTCCAATTCTAAGGTATCGGGGTTTGGCAAGGTTGTGATTGCTCCTGATATCACTATCGTGGACGTCATGCCTGTTGAATCCCTTGGTTACAATTTACTTTCAGTTCGTTCTTTAGGGAGGATGGGTTTCTCCGTCTTCTTTGATCCTGATATTGTGGTCCTTTTGAGGAGCAAGACTTTTGACGTCGCATACGTGGGACATGTTGAAAATGAGTTGTTCGTGGTGGACTTTTCGAAGTCTACCAACTCTCAAAAAATGTGTCTTTTTGGAAAGGCGGACGTGGGGTGGTTGTGGCATCGCCTCTAATCCCATGTCAACATGAGAACTTTGCAAAGTCTTCACAAAGGTGGCTTTATCCTCGGACTAAAATAAAATGTTTCCTTTTCCAAAGATCGCGTTTGTAAGTCGTGTGTTGAAGGAAAGATGCATGATGTCGCCCACAAGGCCAAGACTATTATCTCATCAAAGAGGATCTTGGAGCTCCTCCATGATGATCTCTTTGGTGTCCTGCCCGAGGCAAGTCTTGGAGGCAAGAAGTATTGTTTGGTGATTGTCGATGACTACTCAAGATACACTTGGGTTTATTTCTTCAAGTGCAAGAGTGAGACCCAACAAAATATCATCGACTTCACCAAGCATGTACAAGGTCAACACAATGTCCAAATCATGGCTATTAGGAGTGACAATGGCTTTGAGTTCAAGAACTACACTTTGAATGAATTCCTTAGTGATGAGGGTATTCGTCATTAATATTCCGCCACCTACACCCCTCAACAAAACGGTGTAGCCGAGCGGAAGAATAGAACTCTATTGGATATGGCAAGGACCATGTTGGAGGAGTATTCTTCTCCCCAATATCTATGGGCCGAGGCCGTTTCCACCGCATGCCACTCCTCCAACCGCCTCTACATCCGCAAGGGCTTGGACAAGACTCCATATGAGATCCTCACCGGCAACAAGCCCAACGTCTCCTACTTCCGTGTATTCGGTTGTAAGTGCTTCTATTTGAATAAGGGTATTCGGTTGTCTAAATTACAATCTAAAACTATTGAGGGTATATTTGTTCGTTACGGTGCCGAATCCCACACTTATAGAGTCTTTGACAAAACCTCACGGATTGTCATAAAATCTTGTAGTGTGGTTTTCTAGGAAAATGATGGCTCCCAAGTGGCGCAATTTCATGTTTCTAATGTAGATGTTGAAATGCCTCACGAAGCCATAGGAAGGATGGGTGTGGGATTTTTCCGCCCCATTGAGGGACACCTTATGGCAACTCGAGAAGGACTATGCTCTACTCAAGTGGTGCCATCCTCTACAATAAAAGATCAAGCCAAGGAGCCAAGTGATGCACCTAACCAAGAACATGTTGAAGACCCTGCTCTCATTGACCAAGTTAGTACGCATGATGCAACCACTCCTATCATTCAAGCTAGTCAAGGTCAAGGCCAAGATAAACCGTCCTCATCCTCCTCTCCTCAAGTTGAAGTAAGTGTTGATGATGTTGTTGTTGTTGATGATGATGATGATGATGATCAAGGCCATCAAGTTGTTCAAGACGGGGACCCAAATGATCAAGATGATGAAGTGATTCCTCCTCGCAATAATGAGGAGATCGAAGCCCGTCGTGCTAGAAGGATTAGAAGAGCTTTGAAGCGTATTCATGCTTCCAACAAAAAAGTGTTGGAAGATATTGAAACCAAAATATTCACAAGAAAGCAATTGGCGAACTTTAGTGAGCATCAAGCTCACATATCTATGGTGGAACCAAAGAAAGTGTTTGAAGCTCTTGAGGACTCCGATTGGGTTGAAGCTATGCATGATGAGCTCAATAACTTTGAGCGCAACAAGGTTTGGAGACTAGTTGAGAAGCCCAAAGATTGCCACAATGTTATTGGCACTAAGTGGATATTCAAGAACAAGAAAGATGAGCATGAGATTTTCACAAGGAACAAGGCAAGATTGGTGGCTCAAGGTTACACTCAAGTGGAAGGCATTGACTTTGATGAGACCTATGCTTCCGTGGCTCGCCTTGAGTCCATCTGTATCCTTCTTGCATATGCATCTTCGCATAACTTCGAATTGCAACAAATGGATGTCAAAAGTGCTTTCTTAAATGGACCACTAAAAGAGGAGGTATATGTTAAGCAACCTACGGGGTTCGAGAACCTCAACTTCCCTAAACATGTCTACAAGCTCGATAAGACGCTCTATGGACTTAAACAAGCACCACGTGCGTGGTATGAGCACCTTAGAGAGTTGTTGGATGACCGTGGTTTTAAAGTTGGGAAGATCGAGCCCACTCTCTTCACAAAGAGGGTAAAGGGAGAGCTTTTCATATGCCAACTCTACGTGGACGATATTATCTTTGGCTCAACTAACCAAGCTTTCAATAATGAGTTCTCAAAGCTTATGACTAACAGGTTTGGGATGTCTATGATGGGAGAGCTTAAATTCTTCCTTGGCTTTGAGATCAAGCAATTGACTCGTGGGACTTTCATTTCTCAAGCCAAGTACACCCAAGACATGCTCAAGAGGTTTAATTTCCAAGGTGCAAAAATGAAGCCATCTCCTATGCAAGTCAAATGCCACCTCAAGCGCAATCCGGATGGTAAAGATGTGGACCAAAATTTGTATCCTTACATGATTGGTTCTTTCCTTTATCTTTGTGCATCTATTCCCGATATTGTTTTGAGTGTAGGTGTGTGTGCAAGTATCCAGAGGCTCCTAAGGAAAGCCACTTAGTGGTGGTCCATAGGATCTTTCGGTATTTGGTTCATACCTCAAGTTTTGGTTTGTGGTACCCAAAGGGAGCACAATTTTATCTCAAGGGCCACACAGACTCGGATTGGGCCGGGTGATCAAGATGATAGGAAGTCTACTTCTGGGGCTTGCCAATTTCTTGGTAGGTCCTTGGTGAGCTGGTCTTCCAAGAAGCAAAATTGTATATCTCTCTCCACCGCTGAAGCCGAGTATGTGGCGGCCGCTAGTGCTTGCACCCAATTGCTATGGATGAGGCAAACCCTCAAAGAGTATGATGTTCACTTGGATAAGGTGTCTCTCATGTGTGACAATGAAAGTGCTATCAAGGTCGCCTACAAGCCCGTGCAACACACAAGGACGAAGCATATTGAGATTCGTCATCATTTCATCTGGGATCATGTGGCAAGAGGTGATATTGAGCTAGCATATGTCCCCACCAAGGATAATCTCGCGGACATCTTCACGAAGCCTCTCGATGATGCAAGATTCATGTTCTTGAGGAATGAGCTAAATATCATCGATTCTAGGAGTTTGACTTGAAGATCTTGCACACACCCCTATAGTTGATACGTGTTTGGGTTTAGGTGTAGGCATGGACATAGGGGGAGTGTTATCCTAACACATTGGGTTCTCCCTCCCCCATTATGCCCAAAGCAAAAATTCATTGTTATCTCTCTTTTTCTAATGTTGAATTGTGAGCTTCAATGTCGAGAATTGGCAATGCACCCAAGATATATCTTCGCGGTGGCATACCAACATTCTCTTACATGGTGGCTTAGGCCACCAACCTCTTCCTTGTGAAGAGTTGGATCTTAGTTGGGATTTATTTTTAGTCCTTTGCACTTCTCTCGTTTTCCTAGCTAAGTGTTTCCCTTAGGAAAATCTCTCTCACTTGGCCTTTATTTGTGTGTTCTTGCAAGTGAGGGGGAGAAGTACTATCACCAGTTTGGTTCTCCATCCTAAGCCTATCTCATCCTAGAAAACAACTTCTATTCTTGACCATACTAAAAAATTGACACTTGAGGAAGAGGAAGGGTGTCCCGGTACTACCGACCGGAAACCGGTACTACCGCGTGTGTATAGTCGAAAGTAGTTTTTCTGCTCAAACTTACACACCCGGTACTACCGGAAGCGCACGGTACTACCGTCTGTGGAGATAGAAACAGACTCTTGTCTGTGAAAATCTCTACAGCCGGTACTACCGAGCTTACACGGTACTACCGCCTGTGCAACATGCGGTACTACCGGGCTGGTCCGGTACTACCGGGAGAAGTAGATTCGACTTGAATCTCACAGTCGTGCAAGCTGGGGGTTATTCTCCACCCGCACGAACTGCTCCACTCCCTACTGCTCCCCTCCTCTCCCTCTTCCGGCTTGGCCTCCTCTCGACAGATTCTTCCGTTTCCAACCGGATTTACACTGTGGGAATCTATCCCACATCGATCTCCTCCATGTCCTCGGGTATTTTCCCTCTCTTTGCTCTTGTTTTGGTCCCCGTTGATGCCATTGATGAAGCCTAGATGAGATCTTGAGGATAGATTATTGTAGCCCCGATTTCTTTGGTTAAATTTGATCGATGATTAAATATAGGCTGGAAATTGTACTAGCTAGTTTCTCCTAGTTCCATTTTGTTGATTGTTCTTGATTTCGTGCTCAAATCTAGAGGATGGAACCAAAAAATTAATGCGGCCGGTACTAACGCATGCACAAGTTTGGGACAGATCAACTTAGTGAAACTTGAATCAACTAGTTTTGCTCCCCACTTTCTTTGAGTATGTTCCCTCATCTTGTTTCCCATCCCTATCCCTCTGTTTTCATAGGTTCTCGTGGTTCGGGGAATTTGGGGAAGGAATCGGTCACCTATGCTAGAAACAAGCGCAAGGCTCCGGGTGACAAGGCTATGGCTGCTGAGGATGATAGTGATGAGTTCATGGCAGATTTTGAGGCTGAGGGTGAGATTATGCCCGCCCCTACCACCGCTAGGACTCGTGGTCGTGGTCAGGGTGGACGTGTTGGTGGTAGCTCCTCTCAACCCAAGACAGTGGCTAGGAAATGTGCTCGCAAGCCTTTCAACAAGTGGAAGCCTGAAGCCTATCAAGAATGTAGGGAGGAGAATCCCTATGAGCATGAGAGGGATTTTATGGATAATCCCCACTTCTTCACAAAGGACCAAGAGTGTGTCTACAATGACATCTATATGGGCAAGGACTACTCCGTCACCATTCAACACACTCTCAATATTCCCCACATGAGCCTTCCCAAGTTCAAGGGGATATTTTGATGAATCTTTGTCTATGTGTGAGGAATTTGGACTCATTCCACTCATGAAGTTCAACCATTCATACATTGAGTATCACATTATGCAATTCTATGCAACTGTGCATTTTGGGACTGATGAGGAGAGGCCTTTGATGTGGATGACCAAGGATAGGGTGCTCTCGGCCACTTTGAAGGAGTTTGGTGCTCTGTTGGGATATGAAGATAAGGGGGCACATGAGCCATGTGGATGGAGGTGCCATGACAACAACACTTCTAGCCACAAGAATTCCATTGCAAACATCACCATGGAAGGAGGTACACCGGGAAAATCTACTCATCTGATTCGCCCTTTTGAGATCCTTCACTGTATCTATAGGGAGACTCTTGCTCCTCGTGTGGGGAATTGCGATGAGGTGCATGGCTATGTGTTTGATCTCCTCAAGGGATCCAAGGATAAGCAAGGTTCCGGTGAACGCTTTGATGTGATAGATTGGATCCATGAAGAACTTTGGCTCACAGTTATTGACAAGAGGGCTCCCATCTTTGGCCCTTATATCATGAAGCTCATAAAGAGGAAATGGTGGGAAGCCACAAAGGAGGACATTATGAAGGATGATAGTGTGGTTCTTAAGCAACCCGTGAAGGATCCTAGAGTGAAGGCTCATTTATCTCCCTCCGAGCTAGCCACTGCTGCAGCCCAAAAGGCATCTGCCTCTCGTATTGGTGTGAGGGATGGAGCATCTCCTGTTGTTTCTGACTTTGGGGAGGAACCCTCTTGGTTCAAGAAGTTCTAGATCAAGGATAAGAAAGCCTTTTGCCTCCAGCTCGACCTCCAGGAGTGCTTATATGATGCTCATGTCTACAACAAGAAGGCTGCTTCTCGTCAGAAGAAGATGATGGCTCAAGCGGGCGTGCGAGTGTCCTCCGGTTCTGAGGAAGCAATCACTCCCAAGGCAAAGTGGATCTCCGAGCATAGCACCTGGAGCAGCCCCGACATTCCTTCCTCGTCCACCCACCACATTCTCGACGACGAGGAGTGACTTGGGACGTTAGCCTCTTCTCCCTTTTTGGCATTTTATGACAAAGAGGGAGAAAGAGTATATTAGGTTGAGCCGGGATTTCATGGGTGGAGTCACAAGCTTGCTATCTTCGTTATTTTCTCGTGCTTGTGTCTCCGTTTTAGTTGAACCTTTTATTTGGTGTTGAAACATTTAAGTTGGAGTGTGGTGTAAGACTTGTTATCTTTTATCTCGTTAAGTATTATCTCTCTATTACAAGTCTTGTGCCTAGCTAATTATTTGTTCACTTATGTGAAATGCTATCAAATCCTTGCTCAACAATTGTGTTGTCATCAAACACCAAAAAGGGAGAGATTGAAAGATAATTTCCCCGCTTTGTTTTGATGTTTGTTTACAACACAATTAGAGCACTAATGTGTGCTAAGTGTTTTCAGAGTATTGAGCATATATTTCATATCATGGTAATTCCCTGTGTGCTCATTGTTGGATTTAACCTCAATGGTAGGTTTTCTGTCTGGGCCGGTACTACCGGGCGTGGTACGGTACTACTAGGTTATCCAAGGATGCGGACTGGAACTCTAGTTCCACTTTTCTCTAATCCGGAACTACCGGGTGTGTGCGGTAGTTCAAGCGCGGTACTACCGCATCCGCGCGGTACTACCGGATTTCCATGGAAGGTTTAAGTTGTGCCCACTGAACATGAAGCCCCACGTTCTAGTTAGTTCGGAACTACCGGGTGCGTCCGGAAGTTCAGCGCGGTACTACCGCACCCACGCGGTAGTACCGGATTTTCCAAGAAGGTTCAAGAAATGGGCACTAGACTTCATCACCAACCTTCTGTTTAATTCGAAACTACCAGGGGCGTCCGATAGTTCATCGCGGTACTACCGGGCCTGCCCGGTAGTACCGACTGTGATCAGCGTCTGCGAAGCTGCGTTGACCACAGGTGGAGATTTACAAGGGCGGTACTACCGAAAGGCGTCCGGTAGTACCGGGTGTAGCATTAAATGCCCGAACGGTCAGATTTGGGAGATGGGTATAAATAGCACATCCCCTTCTTCCCTTAGACCCAGTTCGTCCAAGTATTCAAGTGCATTTATTAGAGCTCACTAAAATTTTGATTCCTCTCAATCCCTCCACCCAAACTCGTTGATTCTTGGAGGATTGAAGGAGAAGCCCCCGATCTATATCTCCACCAAGTCGTTCTTCATTTCCCCCTAATTCACTTGAGGGATCTAGTCTAGGGTTTGCTTGTGGGGAACCTAGACTCCATTGCTACATTTGGTTGTGATTGGTGATTGTTGGGAGTCCCCAATTTGGTTGTGGGTGTGTGTCCTAAGCGTGTTTGTAAAGGATTCGATTCCCGCCTCAAAAGGGATCAATAGTGGAAGGTGAACTAGGCCTTGTGGCGGGGTTCGTCGGAGAATAGGGTGAGGCCTTTGTGGCGTTGAGTAGGCCTTTGTAGCAAGCTCACACCCCTCCAACAAGACGTACTCCTTTAACAAGGAGGAACTCGAGAATACATCGTGTCTCCGCGTGCTTCATATCGGTTACCTTGTTCCCTTTCTCCTTTACTTGTGCTTGTATTGTGTTTGTGCTTGTTCTAGTCATACAGGTAAATTCACCGTAGTTGCATTATCTAGAGAATTACCTTTGTGTCAAGCCTAATCTTGAAGTAAAATTAAAATTGATCGTAGCACCTATTCACCCCCTCTGGGTGCCCTTACTATATGTTCACCATCAACCCTACCTCACCATCTCTGAAGCCATGTTGATCTAGGACCCCGGAATGCCCTCAGCCGGGGAGAGGATGATCAACGGCAGATACTTCATGGATTAGACTCGGGTAAGCAACGTTTCCCCTTGAATTGGTGTTCTCAGGGCGAAACCCTGGAGCCACCGCCTCCCTCTCTTCCATTCCGCTCTCCCCGTCGTCGCCGCCGCCGAAGGGTGCCGACAGTCAAAGGCCGCGCGACTGACGTTGGTGGAGGGCTCTCATCCCGAGTGCGATTGGCAGTGGCGGATGCCTCTTCCTTCTCGTGTGGCGGGGTCTCCGATTAGAGTTTCGTAATGGTCTCGGACGGCGTGGCTCGTCCGGTGGTAATGGACGCTAGCGCGGCGAACCCGGTCTTCTTCCGCAACCGATGTGGCTGCGAGGGCGGCATGGCGCCTGGTTTGGGGGACTCGGTGCGGCTCAGACCCTCATCTCTGCATGGTGAGGGTGGTAGCAGTGGTAGCGGCGGTGTGTGTTGAGATTTCCTGCCCGTTGTTGGAAGCCGGTGGGCGATGGTGTGGGGGCCTGCCGATCTTCCTAATAAAGAAGTCGGTTCTAAGGTTCTTCTCGTGCCAAGACGGTGTTCTACTTGTTGCCTTTCCTCATTGATTTGGCCGGTGACGAGTTCCGGAAGGCTCCACCGGCGATCTTCATTTCGCGTCTAATGCCTCTAGATTGTCGGATTAGATGATATTTGGTCGTGTGCACCCATTTTTATGGCCATGCGGCTTCAGAAGGGAGTGATGGGAAACTTTGATGTCGGTTGCAATCATGGATACTACCGATTTTCGATTTCCACGATAAAGACAGTGGTGTGAGATCTAGTAATGATGGACCGAGTCTTCGAGGCGATGGTGACTTTAATTGGCGTTTCTTGAATTGTAGTAGAGGCATTGTGAAACGTGGAAGGCGGCATAGAGGAGTACATAGTCTTATATTTCAGGGTGAAAATCCAAGTTATGGGCTTAATTGGTTGTATCTTATTGAAGGTATAGTTTTGACAGTGCGGTCTTTCTCGAGGGTGAAAACATAATATCTATGATCGGGCGACATGCATACTTTATGGAGAATTTGGACTCCGAGTGATGTCTCGGCAGTGGTTTGTATTAAAGCTACGAGGTTTCGATAATCGTAGCGGTATCTTTTATTTCTTCCTCTTCTTCTTTTCTTGTTCGATTGTGTGCATCCGAAATGTTTTTAGACCATTTCGTTGTGGAAGAGGTTGGGTGTAAATAGATATCTTCACGATCTTAATATATTTCTTTTATCAAAAAAATAAAAGTGAGTACCAACATATATTTAGGTGTATGGTTCTGTGTAAACAATTTTCAAGAAAATTGTAGTGCAAGTCTCTGTTTGGTTGGTTAGACTCTGTTATTTAGCTAGTTCGAATCTATCCAAAGAGCACATAAATTTGCACCCAATTTTGGGGAATATTTTTTCTTCATCCAAATTTTAGGGGTCATAGTGTGTGCCAAATTTGGTTGCCAAATACCATATTTGGTTTTTGGCATCGGTTCTCTAAATTGTAGAGCTGCCAAATCTTTATGCCAAAGCCAAATAATTTGACGTATGAGCAACTAGAAGATCCACACATTTATTATTATTAGATGTAAAATAATAAGATGGAATGATGGGGTTAGAGAGAAGTGAGTAGCCTAAAATATTTTATTATTACTTTGTAATTAGTGAGCCACACATTTAGTGATTTTAGCATTTAGGTTTGATTTTGCCACATTGTAGCTAACACAGCAAACTTAGAACTAATCACAAATAAATCTATGTGGCAAATTTAGCTTTGGCAACATTATGATGCCATTAAAAAAAACTTTAGCCACCGCGGGCAACACGCTCGCTATCCTCGTTCGTCCACAAACCACGCACCAAAAACTCCCCCCTCGCTTTCTTAAAGAAAGAAACATTTTTTTTCTTATAAAGAAAGAAACAATTTTCTGCCCTTTATTAACCGTATTCTTCCTCTTTGCATCCCTTCCTCTTTTCCCCTTCTTCAGTCTGCTTGCTTGTTCTGTCCACATCGGATCCTCCGTTCTCTTCTCGCAGGACCTTTCCAAGAACCCGGAGCAGCCGACCTCGACGCCTTCTTCCACCCAGCCGACCGACCGGGTACGCCACTCTCTCCTCCTCCTCCTAGTCGGCCTAATGTTGTCAGCTTGGCTTTGCCAGTCCTATCCATCCACCCGTGCAAAATTAACACTAGAACATCTGTTCCGGGTTGGGGATTTTCTGTTTGATTGAGTGGTGATCCACTGATACGGTTCAGTTCTCGTTCGACCAGCCCCCGCTTATTTGTCTGGCTTGGGCACTACAGTCATTTCATGGAGCCGTACCCGTCGGCGGGATCCCAGGGGCAGAGGCGACAGGGCCGTGCGCCAGAGGAACTCGAGGGGATGGCGACGGCGGTCAGTGAAGAGGGGCGGCGCGCAGGGGGAGGGCGTAGGGTGGTTCGAGGCGAATGGCGGCTGATGCGTGGCTAGCTGCGGGAGAAGATAGACGAGAGTGAGACGTGAGCGGCGAGGGAAATCTTGGCCATAGCACAGAAATCGGACGGTAGTGAGCGCGTTCGGCTGTAAAAAAGATTTTCAGAACGTTCTCAAAATAGATATCCCGTTTAATTCCATCCGCTGCAGACCATGGGTTGTAAACTTGTAAAACCGCGCTATTTTTCGCTCATCACTGCTTCTGTTGATTTGATATTTGCCTATGGTCGGTGAAATCTGAACTGTTGAGGCCGGCTGCATCATCGCCCTCTCAAGCGCCGTCAACCATTCCATGCCAGACCGCAATCACGTTTTTTCTGTTCTTTTCATGGGAAATGGTTGCTTCTGGGAGTGCAAATCAGCGAGTCGGGAACATTGGCGAGCGCAATAAACCCTGATAGATCAGCAAAAGGGAATTAATTGAAACAGTTTGGTTGATGAATGTGTGTATCGCTGCAATTGTGAGGACATTCATACCTTCTTACCTATACAACGGATGGTGTCGACCGTGGTATAAATTTATCCGTACACTCGGGGTCTGGAGCTTTGGCCTCTTAGCAAATATTTTGCTTAATCCGATGGAATTACATTTTGACATGTAGAGATGTGAACATCTGTCAGTTTAGGCAGCCTTGGCGTTTTTTATGTTTCCTGGAAGGTTAACCTGATTTGTGTCTGGGTCAAGTATTTTGTCCATCTTTCTAGTAGTTCCAATAAAAAACTTCCTGATGTTTGATAAATGGAACCTTAGCATTTCCTCTGTTTGAGATTTATGTAACCATGCATAAGCTGTACAGCAGAGGATGTCTTCCTTATTGCAGTATTATGAGCTCAAATGCATAATGCGCTTCTCTTTGGAAAATCTGTTGTCATGCTAAACTGTTGAATCACCAAACAGCCTTGCTTACTGCTGTTGACAACGGTTCTTCTTGCTCAGCACTAATGTTTATCCTTTTTTTAATGATGGCATAATGCAGCACTGAAGGTACCTAAAATGGCGGCCTTGCCACTGGCGACCGCGGAAGTCTGCGATGCGAACTCGCACCTGATCACCAGCGGCGAGCTCCGTGCCCTCCAGCCCATCTTCCAGGTCTACGGGAGGCGGCAGGTCTTCGCAGGCCCCATTGTGACGCTCAAGGTGTTCGAGGACAACGTGCTGGTGCGCGAGTTCCTGGAGGACAAAGGGCAGGGCCAGGTGCTGGTGGTGGACGGCGGCGGCAGCCTGCGTTGCGCCATCCTGGGCGGGAACCTCGGGCAGCTGGCGCAGAACAATGGGTGGGCAGGCATTGTGGTGAACGGGTGCATCCGGGACGTGGACGAGATCAACGGGTGCGACATCGGTGTGCGCGCGCTCGGCTCGCACCCGATGAAGTCCAACAAGAAGGGGATGGGCGAGAAGCACGCGCCTGTGACCATCGCCGGCACCAGGGTCTGCGACGGGGAGTGGCTCTACGCCGACATGGACGGGATCCTCATCTCCAGGACCGAGCTCATCGTGTAGTAGAGGCCTCGGTGCTTGCTTCGTTCCCCTTTGTATTTTGCTTGCCAGTAAAATGTTGGATGGATGAATTGGGCTGTGCATAAAAGGAGAGGATGAGGAGGGGAGCTGCTGTTGCTGCTTGCTTCTGCCCTCCCTAACTGAAAATGCTGCTATATCTGAACATTGTAATAATCAGCTTGTACTCCTGAATCAAATGACGAATTGGAATAATAAAAGGTTGGATGCCTGCCTTGCACTATATATGAAAACTGTGTTTATTTCGTAGTGTGTTCAGTAACACTAAGCCAGACATGCTGATGTGGAAACATTCTTCTTTTTCCTCAAGAGCACCTATAACATAGTGGTAAGTAACATCAAGGCTCAGATGGAAAATACTTTGAGTTGAGAAATATTCTCTCCCGTTCCGAAATACTTGACTCTCAAGGGAGGTGTATATAAACAAAAAAGGACTTGTCTAGATACACTCATTTAGGAGCCAAGTATTTTTGAATGGAGGGAGTATGTGGTTGTCAAATTGTTCTATCTGACTTGTGAACCCATGAACTGCATTCACTCCTGATGATTAAACCAACCATGGAGCAGTAGGTTTTTACTGACTGTGAGACAAAGTAATTGCATTGTGCTTTCTTGAGTGAAGATACCCAGAATCGATTTTGGAATGATAGTAGTAGAAACAAATATTGTTTCTAATCAAGCAAAGCATAGCAAATGATAATCCAGTTGAAGCAGCAGTACTAGACACTTAACCAAGGCAAGTCATTTCCTTACCCAATTTCGAAAGCAAATACAGCCGCGGCGCCGGCTGCGCCGAGGACGGCCGGCTCCTCGGCCACTCACGGTTCCCAAGCCGAGTATCAAAGCTTCCATCATGATTCGGAATAGAAAAAGCAACTTGCGTCATGCTTGCACATTGGTTTGATCAAGTTATCCTGCTGTCAGTGTTGTAACCTTTGGACAACTGCACAAAAACTGCATCCAGAAGCTGATTTAAGAGTACAGAACTTCTCTCAAAGAAAAAGAATACAAAACTGGTGCACTGTTGCTGCTATGAGTTAATTCGTTGTCCTGATGGTACATACTCCCTCCGTTCCACAATATAAGATGTTGGCAACTTCTACAGTACCTTTTACTGGTCCTAAACATGACTAGTATGATTTCATATCCAACGGATGAGAGAGAATTGGCCCAACAGGCCCAGAGTTCACTAATTCGGTGGAAAAAATAAGTCACACGAACATGTCGCTCAGGAACAAGCCCGACGCGCCGCCGCCCCACAGGCCAACTCTGCACTCGCGCCGCCGCCACCCGCCGTGCTCGCACCGAGCCGCCACTTCCTGCCCGCTCTTCTGCTGAGCATCCCGTCGCCGCCTCCACAACGGAGGTCGAGCCGCCAGCACCCCTGCACGGTCAGGTCGACTCCCCTCTCACGGCGACGCGCCGTCGACGCCCCTCACACCAAGCTGCTCCGTAGACACCTCAGACGCACGCCGCCTGTGCTCTGCTTCTTGAACTTGGCGGGAATTGACGGACTCGCCGCGTCTACTGTTTGCTGTTTTCCGTCAGTCAAGGTAATCTGACAGTGACCAGTGAGAATGTTAGATGCAGATATACCTTCGTCTAATGTAGATTTACGGTATTTTTCGCAGCTTCTATCTGTAAGTATGCACTGAACAGTTCGAATGTTCCATGCATTTCCGTGTGCTTCTATGGAGTTACTAGTGTATTACCCAGATTTCACATCCAATTATGCCGTATTCAGATTCAGACTGCATCGCTTCACCACTTTCTGAATCAAGAGCTTCTGTTTTTCCAGAGTTCAACATCCATGTTCAGCAAAACTCTTTTTTGGGGTTCAACATAGCAATTTAATCTGATCAAGAACATATTCAGAGTTTAGCATAAATGTCGCTGTAAACTGAATCAAGAACCTATAAGGTTTGTATTTAGAGATTCCCATACCAGAAAAGGCCCGCGGTGGATGCCTCCGAGGCGCCGACGCCACGCGGCACAATGGAGTTGGACGTCGTACGGCTGTCCTTGAACAGGTAAAATATTCAATTTTCAGTTTCATCGGTAAATATCTTTCGGCACAGAATAGTGAAAAAATGCCGCAAGTTGTTTCCTTTGTTACTCAATTTAGTTTTCCATTGCAATGGCACCATTGCCTCGTACCCCGTTGTTGTTCCCGACTCACTGAGGTTTAATTACCGCAATTAGAAACAAAGAACAAATAGTAGACATTTAAGCTAGACTACTGAATTAAGCACCTGTGTGAGCATAGTTTGATCTTAAGTTAAACATGTAAGATGAAGACTTGATTTGTGTCATTGTATCGGTGCTTTCGTCTCCTTCATACATGCTAAATGTAATGTGTAAGACGCCCAAGAAGATGCCTTTTGTGGTACACGTCATTGTATCAGCATAGACTCGTTAAAATTGTGTGACAACATGAAAAAAACAGAGATAGAAGCACCTGTCTTTCCATCTTTCACATACAGTTGTTATTTTAAAAAAATGATTTACTTGGTTAGTAACTTTGCATTAGTTCACATGTCACCACTAGTGGGAGACCTATGACTGTAACAAACAGAGTGCTAGATTTGCTTGCTTTGAGCAGCTCTTCGTCAGGTATGCTCATTTGCTGAACTTTTCAGATGTGAACCGACATCATCCTGGAGATTGGATAGGATACTGAGGTAGGAGGGTATGACGATCATCCAAGAACGCACAGCTAGCTTTCTGAACTGTGAAACCAGCCGTGATAGTGTTTTACCATCCCAGTGTAGTAGTATGTCACCACATACATGGTCACTTCTGTCTTGCCCTTTTGTGTCTAATTCTTTGTAGTTACGATGAAAATGAAAAAAAAATACAATATGCAGGGGAAGAAGTGCAGACCTTAATTGCACAGGATATTACTTCCTGTCGTCGATTCCCAGTATCATACATTGAGCAGAGAGCATAAATATTTTTACCTTGTAATATGGTGGCATCGAAAGTATGTCTTACTATATATTGAGCTTAACTGGAGCTGGTCTTTACTGAGTTTGCTTATCTAGCACTTACAATTGTCACATCAGTTCATTCGATGAGTTCTTTCATGTTTTTTCGTACATTCATAGTGGCAAAATGTGTGTCTTTCCAGTTTTATATAGATCATTTAGTTGCTTTCAGTAATATAGAAAAATTCATTTGAACCGTGCAATTAACCGTATCCACTATGATGACTCATTCAGATTTCAGAAAATACAATCATGGCCAATACGACTCATTATATCGTCATGAAGCGAGTTAGCCTACTGCCCCAAGTATGCAATATCTAGTAAAAGTAGCACATCACATTCCTTTAAAAGACAAACAAAAACATCACAACAACAGACAAAGTACCACCTAATTATACTGCTATGAATCTCCATCAAGTGCATGCAAAGTCTAATTCTTTATCGTCAAGGGTACATAAACATAATGCACGCAGCATGATCCCGGCCGGCTGGAACATGGAGCGTGTGTCCAAGACGCTGCGACCAGTGCCGCGAATGTCTTGCAGCCTCCCTTCGCCATGAACCCCCGTGATGTTTGTTAGGGCTGCCAGCGCAGCGGGCGCCTTTGCTGCCTCCTTGCCACGGCGAAGTGGAAGAAGCCGTCAAGGACGGCGGTGAGGTGCTCACCTCGATTTAGGTTTCTCTCGTCGATTTGGGTGAATTGGAGTTCGAAACGAGCAGCTAACCGCGTCCTCAAAAAAAAAAAGAGCAGCTAACCGCATGTACCCAGACTGCTTGTTCTTGGGCCGGGGCCATCTACGAAACTGGGCCAGAGAGCATCTATCGTACGATTTCATACTAGTGGCGATTTAGCACTAGCATGATTTCTACTAGTCACGTTTTAACTACTAGTATGAGTTGTTAGCAGCCTTTGGATTAACGAAAATGAATGGCTCTTATTAATTTGGGGGTTCACATTTACATATACACATATGTATATATCTAGACATGTTTTAATCTATATGTCCACTTAGTTTAGTCCAAATCTAGATAACATGTGAAACACTTAAGGCCTAGTTTAGTAAACGTGTATGAATGAGTATTTGAGTGTATATTCCCAAGGGGATTGGGTGAAAACACTAATCTCACCCAAAACACTTTATTACACCACAATCTCCTTCGTTAGCAATACTCCAATGATTTGTCTGTTTGGTATTGTGAGTGGTTAGAGGCGTCGTTAATATGCTGGGCTTCCGTGCGAGCGATTTGCATGGTCAACCGACTAAAACGCGAGGTGGGACGATCATTTGTAATACACGCTGACCCAACGTGTATTGTAGTGTTTTCTAGAGATTGGCCTGGCTAACACCATGCTGCCAAACGATGGGCAGGTGGTTTCTTGTGTATTCAGCTGGGCCGGAAATATACACTACAAACCCATCCAACACACATGTGCCAAAAGAGGCCTAAAACATTTTATATTATGTAATGGAGGGAGTATATTTTAGTTTGTGTTTCAGGCTTGGAAAATGCTTTAGGTAGGGCGACCTACGTCGCCCCATCGTAGGTCGCTGCGTTGCGCACGTCCTGACTTCCTTCGCTCGTGTAATCCCGGCCCACTAGACCCATTTTATGTGGAAAATAGGCCAACATTCCAGATCCAACGAGGTTTGCCTGGATTTTTTTTCAGCAGCCCAATGCAATAATTTCGTGCAGTCATATATATGCTAAGTGTCTTCGCCATTTTCGATCATTGTTGTGTACGCCTTTAAAATTTGTAACAATTTCGCACGTTTTTTGTTGAGAAAGCACAAACGAGATGTTGCAATGTTTTTCTGGATGATTTCTAGAAAATGCTTATTTGGAATGACATGTTTATGAGCTCTTTTACATGTTGTAAACATGTAATGTTTTTGTTGCTATCGATTTACCTTTTTGTTGAAATAGGTGATGATTTTTGTTGCAACTGAAACAGTGACAAATTATTTTGTGTTGCTTATCAACTTTTTAATTGACGCAATTTTTTTTGTTGCAATAGGTTGTGATTTTTGTTGAATTGTTTAAACTTTTTTGTTGCAACGCAATAACATATTTTTTAACTATTATTTGAAACATTACTTATTTTCCGAAAAAGATTTGGAAAAAATTGTTGTAATACTTTTTTTTGTACACGGGGCTATATTTTTTGTTGCGACACAAGTGAATTTGTTGAAATGGCAGTTTTGCTGTAATTATCGAGATAACCGGGGCAACACAATATACCTTTTCGTTTTAAGTGGGGCTGCTGTGGACTGCGGGTTCTCTATGCGAAAAGCAGGGGGGCTAAAATGTAAAATTGTATTGAGTTGATTCAAGCCACAAGATGAAGATCGGACGGCTCGCGAGGGGACCTACGTTCGCCAAACGTAGGACGACCTACGCAGAGCACGTCCCTTCAGGCTTTCAGCCAAGCAGCCCTGCAAAGTTCCGTGGGCGAGTATGGCTCCCCAAAAAAGACCTAAAACTTGATAGAGAAACGAGACGGCCACCTGGGCATCTCCGGAGGCGGACCAAACCCTAGCCAAACTGCCCCTCCCTTCTCCTCTCCACCCTCGCTGATGCCGGTGATCGCCGTCGACGACGGCGGCGAGGCCCCCCTCCTCGCGCTTTGCTGACTGCTGGCGACCGTGAGCCCCTCGGTGGGGGTTGCGTGATGCGGCCATGGTGGCGGTTCTGACCGGTGTCGGCGCTCCGACTGGGAGGTTGAAGACGGCGGCGCCTGGGTAGCTGTGCTTCGGACGGAGCTCTGGCCGCCTCACATTTCCGGGCGAGGGCAGGAGCCCCAGGCCCTGCGAGCTCACCTGCGTTCCCTTCCTTTAATGGGTTGTTGCCGGCAGTTGCAGTGGCTGCAGGCCGTCGTTCTTGGGAGGATTCATTTCCTTCCACCTCTCACCTCCAGATCTGAACTCGGCAGCAGCCATGGGGGTGAGGTTCTTCTTTCAGACTGGAGGGGTTCAGGTGCACTGGCGGCGGCGGTTCTCGTTTTCTATCTAGTTCAGTGGATCGGGGAGTTTGGACGTCGGGGCGGCGGCCCTGGACGGTTGAAACCACGTTGGTTGGCGGGCGTGACTATGGTTTGGGTGCTCGTGGTTCGGGTGCTCGTCGATGTTCTCGTCCGTGAGGATGGCATGGTGATCGGCAAGCGTCATGACGTGGCAGGGGTGCAGAGATTGTTTCGGCGGCGTTACTTGCCCTATGTTGGGAGGCTTTGAGTTCATGCCGAGGGGAAACCCTCTCCCAGGAAGTTGGCGGCGACGTCCATGGACACCGTCCCCTTATTGAAGGCGCCGCTGTATCTTCTCTTAATCCTCCTACGTGCTCCGCGTGAAATCTCAAGATCCTAGGATCTGGCTGTGGCGGCGCGTTGGCATCGTGCTCTTCTTGAAGATGTTGTCTTGGAGTTCACGACGTGTTGCTATCTGGACAACGTCTTCATAGCTACCAACATAAAACAAACACCAACATAAAACAAACACCGACGAGGAGATGCCGCACATCTACCGCATCTGTCGCCATATGAAATCCTGTAAAAATATATATTTATGCAATTTCATAGCTACCAACATAAAACAAACACCCCTATAAAGATTCTAGTTTTGGTTTTGTTCTCAACCCCATTCACCAGTTTCCTCCAAATACCCCATGGGAGGAAAAAATGCCCAATTGTTTCCTCCAAATCACGAAAACCACATTTTTTTTACGTCCATTCCATTGCCGCTTGGCCAAATTATGACTAGTAAGAAGCAATTTTCTATCAAGGAATCATTTTAAGAAAATTATCTTGAGAGAGATTTTAAGCTTACATGGATATTTATGGATAAACCTCGTATGACCATTCATGAGGTCAGCATACATCGACTTCACCGAACAAATACTAGAGTCAATAGGCCTCCGCACGAAGCTATCTGACTCATTAATTAGCCGAACTGCCATTAAACTTTGACATAAGTGTAACCGCTTGTTCCCCAGTTATGTCATGTTAAGGCCCATCTAAAACCAATTTTCAGATGAGCATGAGATAATACATGAGCAACCAAAACATATTTGTGGTGCATACAATGATGAATGACGGGGTAAGTCACCTAACCAAACAGCCTTCCAGAATCTGGTACTAACATTTTCAATTTTGAAAAAAACTCAATTATAAAAATCATCTTTAAAATGCATAGACCCTTCGAAAATGGAGAGCCATTTTGTTTTGCTTGCACCCGAGAAAGTGTTCTATGACAAAGATATTTATTATGTAACAACTCTTGCCATAACCATTTCTCGTTAAGAAGACTAACAACCAATTGCTGAGTAAACCCATGTTTTTTAGATCTAGAACTTGTATACCTAGACCTCCTTGATCTTTAGGTACACATGAAAGATTCCACTTTGTCATCTGATATGTACGTTTATTATCATCACTTTGCCGGAAAATTTGTGATCCGTAAAACTTAGGACATTTAGATAGCCCTTTGGGCATTTTGAGAAAGGATCAAATAAACCTAGGTAAACTTATTAGAACGGAATTTAAAAAAAAAGTCGGTCTCCATATGATAAAAACTTGTCCTTCCAACCTCCAAGATTTTCTTCAAAATGCTTTTCCACTCGATGAAATTCATAACTACACAACTTTCTGTAATGAATACGAACCCTAGGTACCTAAAAGGTAAGAAACCCGACTTGCATTTTTTTTTGCTTGTATGGTTGCTCCTCATGTTTTTCCTACCCAAAACAAAATAACGTACTCTTTTGAAAGTTAATCTTAAGGTCGTAAAGTTGCTCAAAAATACATAAAATTAATTTCATGTTACCGACCTTCTCAAGTCATGTTCAAGAGAATAGTCTCATTGGAATATTCTAAAATGGCCACCCCCATAACCCCTGGGACGTGGCCAGCTACTTGACCATACTCCTTTTCCCGATGATGACTCGAGGGTCAAGTACTCCAACTCAAACATTGAGGAGACTTTCCCATTGTTGAATAAAGTCATGTTCACCAGACGATTAACAATGAAGGATTTGAGCATTCCAAGAATGTCGATGTTGAGACCCATATCGTCATCCACATGATCATTTCCTTAGAGAAATAGAAGTGATTTGAGAGCTCTTCCCCACTTACTCAACACACACCACTTGCGAAGCAGACGCGAGCCATCGTACCTCCATCCGAGTGAGCATCAATCACAATAATATAATCATCCAATGTATCAAACACTCACAAGTGATAACAGTATGCACGTAGGAAATCATCTCGCTATTTGTGCACTAAAACGGGTTATGGCCAAGATGTTATGGCCAAGAGAACATTATGGGGTTTTTTGATGGTAAATGGAAGAAAATCTCACACAGCTAAAAGTGATCATTAGATAAGTGGAAGTCTTATAATCGAAGTTATGCAAGGAGTAGTGATTTCCACACAACGGATGCACATAGGGCTATAAGTATATGAAAGCTCTCCAATGAAACTAGCATGGGTGCATCCAATTTGCTTGCTCATGAAGACCTATAGTACTTTTGAGGAGGCTCATCATTAGATTATAAATACAAACCAAGTTCTATAATGTAAGTATCCCCACATAGTTATGCAAGTAATAATATGAAAACTCTCTCCAAGTTGAAGTATAGGTGTTAAACATAAGCACAAGTGTGGAATAAATGATAGTAATACTGCCTCCTCTTTTTTTCTTATGGTGGCCTCCGTGGCTCTTTTATATTTTCTCTCATTTGTCCTCTTTGGGATCTTTATTTTATGGCCAGTTTGGACTCTTTTTATGGTCTCTTTGGACTCTGCTAAATCCTCACCGGTAGGGCAACATTCTACATTACAATGAATCATCACACTTTTAGTATTCATAACTGATAATAAAATAATTCTGATGTCTCAAACTAAATATAACAATGAAGCACGTCATCAAGTAACATAATGTAGATGGATATTGTATAGCAATATATCTTGCAACGGCTATGGAAATGCCATGGTAGGTAGGTATGGTTGTTGTTTTGAGGAAGATATATGCGATTATGTGTAGGAGAACAAGATGAAGTCCTCCCACAAGTTTTGGATGTACTGACGAAGTATGCTCCTACTCTTAATGTGAGAAATAGAAATGCACAACACTGTAGAGGCTAGCAAATATGGTTAGTGAAGTGCCAGAAAACCACAACTTAAATTGAATAAAAGGAACTCACAAGTTTAAATATTCCAACTAGTAGTATGATCTTGCAAGACATATTGAATATCACTCCAAGAGGGTCATGGAGATGACAAGTTACTGTTGGCTACCCCGAATGTAGCGCGTAACAAAAATTATCACGGCTGCTATCCACATTTAAAATCATATAGCATCGTACTTTCAACTGACTATTCAAGCATGGACAGTTTCAAGATTTTTAAACAACCATTAATTTTTATTATTTAATAAACCATAAAGTTTACCCATTAAGCATATTAATATCTCAAAACTACACCAATGATTCAAGTGAAATAATTTAACGTTCTACAGGACTATACAGTTTTTCTCATAGCACTACCATAAGCATGCCAATTTCCCGTTCGAGCTAACGCCAATCAATTCATTTGAAACAACTCTCTAAACAAATATTCAATAAAGATCAGAGAGCTAATCATATCTAAATATAGCAAACAAACAAACTCTGAACAAAATAAGTAAGGAAAACAAGAGCTCAAAACAACAGTTGCAAAAATTGAACACTCACAAAGATATAAAAGTGAAAATTAGAGTGTCCTAAACAATAATAATGGAGTGTGTTTCTCTCCAACAAAGAATGTTAGGATCCAACCAATTATGAACAGCAAGCAAACAAAATAAAATGAAATAAAAATAAAATGATGCTCCAAGAATAACACATACGATGTTAAGCAATAAATATATAGTGTCTTGAAAGATGACCTGATAATTTTGTTGATGAAGAAGGGGATGCCTCAGGCATCCCCAAGCTTTTATGCTTGAACTTCTTGGATATTTTTTGGGGATGACATGGGCATCCCCAATCTAGAGCTCTTGTCCATACTTCATCTTCTCATATCATCCTCCTCTCCTTACACTTGAAAACATCCTCCACACAAAACTTCTCAATCTTCATTAGCGGTGTTAGTGCATTAAATAAATAAATTCACTTGGTTCATGGTCAACACAAGACAAACTCAATTTAAAAATTAGCAATTGTCGCACCTTCTTTTAAAGCTCTCCTCCTTAACATAACACAAAAATAAAAAGATTAAGAGAAAAATGCAAACAAAGGCATAAATCTGTCAAAACGGAACTAACAGTAAAGATGACTTTTTTTCAAGGCACTTTCGTAGCTCAAATAAAAAAGTGGTCAGCTAACAAAATTTAGATACAACTTGGGACAGACGCCTGATTTTTTTCAGAATTTTATTGCACTCTGGCTGAGAGATAGAAATTCTTTGGTGAAGCATAAAAATCTTTCAAATAGAGGTTAATCTTGGCACAAAAACAAAACAAAAGGATAAAGAGCGGTTGTAACAGAGATAACAACTTCAAGGACTCACAGAAAAAAAAAAAAAAACACAAGAGAAAACAAGGTGAGTTGTCTCCCACAAGCGCTTTTCTTTAACGCATTTTAGCTAGGCATAAAGCAAGAATAAAGTATTATCAATAGAATTATAACTAGCCCTCACAATGGGCTCAAAAGATAACTTTATTCTATTTCTAGGGAAATATTCCATGACCTTCGTGAATGGAAACTGAAATCTTATAATTCTCTCTTTCATATTAGTCACAACACCAACGGTGCGAAGAAAAGGTCTTCCCAAAATAATAGGAAAAGAAGCATTGAATTAAATATCCAAGACAAGAATATCAACAGGAACATAATTATCATTAACAATAATAAGAACATCATCAATCCTTCCCAAAGGTCTCTTAACGGTGGAATGGGTAAGATGGACTCCCAAAATACTAGCATCCAAAGGCTTAAATTCAATCATATCATATTTTTTTTTGGCATAATAGAATAACTAGCAACAATATCACATAAAGCATTGCAATAAAAATAATTCACTCGTATTCTAATAGTAGATTCCCAACCATCTTGTAATTTTCTAGGAATAGAGGCTTGAAGTTTGAGCCTTTCTTCTGTAGCTTCAATAAGAGCAGTAGTGATGTGTTTGGTGAAATAAATATTTAACTTACTAGCATTTGGAGGGTACAATTATCAAAATCAAGTCTATCATCCTAAAATATAGTGGGAAAAGTTTCTCCTAAAGTCATATTATCATCAAGCCCACTTTCAACAATTTTCTCACTAGAAAAACTAACACTCTCCAAATCTTGGGAACTCATTCTACCTAAAGTTTTGACCTCTTCAATCCCCTTTGTTTGACAATTAACATGTTTAGAATCATTATGATACTAATGAGTACTGAAAGTTTTAAGTTCTTCAAAGGGTTGGATGCTGCAAATTTTAGCAGACTCTCTTTCAGCAGAATTTTCAGACCTTCTTCTCTTTCTCTTCTAGCACAAATTTGAGCTAACATTCTTACATTCTCATTTATTCAAACTTATATAGCATTTATAGGTCCAGTTTTCTTGAATTCAATAGGTATAGTCATAATTTTTAACATTTCAACATCATGAGCAAGACTATCAACTTTCAAGACAAGATTATCTAGTTTTTCATGCTTTTCCTCAACAGTTTTATTGAAAAAAATTGTGAAGAAATAAAGTTTTTGAGAATCTTTTCTAGATTAGAGGTGGAAATTTTAGGATTGTTATAAGAATTTCCATAAGAATTCCCATACGAATTGCCATTATTAGAAGAATATGGCCTATACTTGTTACCACCAAAGTTATTTCTATAAGCACTGTTGTCAAAATTGTTTCTAGCAATAAAATTCACATTAACTTGATCATTTTCATTAGAAACCTGACAGTTTAAGGGAACATTATTAGGATCCATATGCACTTGTTTATCAAGCAAAGAAACAAGCATATCAATTTTATCACCCAAAGAAGAGACCTCCTCAATAGAATTTACCTTTTTACCTATTGAAACCCTTTCTCTGTGCCATTGGGAATAGTTTGTCATCAAATCATCCAATAATTTATTTGCTACAGCTAAGGTGAGGTTCATAAAGGTTCCTCCTGCAGCTGAATCCAATAAATTCCTCGACTTTTTTTAATCCTACACAAAAAGTTAGGACAACCATCCACGTAGTTAATCCTTGTGTGGGATAATTCTTTACCATAGTTTTCACTCTTTCCTAAGATTGAGAAACATATTCATTATCATTCTGCCTAAATTTCATAATGTTACTCCTGAATTGAAATTATTTTTACAGGTGGATAATACTTCCCAATAAAAACATCATTGCATTTAGTTCAAGAATCAATACTATTTTTTAGTGAAATAAAATAACCATTCTTTAGCTCGAGAAAGGGAATAATATAATTTAACAATGTCACCATCTACATATTTATATTTTTTGCATATCATATAACTCAAAAAAATTATTTAAATGAGAGGCAACATCTTCTCGAATACAAGAAAATTGTTTTTCATGAAAATATTCAACAAAGCTGGTTTAATTTCATAGAATTCTGCTCTAGTAGCAGGTGGAGAAATTAGTGTGCATATGAAATCATTATTATTGGTACTAGTAAAGTACAAAGATGGGTGGTATCATTGGTACCCATGCTTGCGAAATAAAACAAGACAAACTCACGAAGCTAGTAACAGACAAGAAACTAGAGAACTATTTTTTTTTGGATTTTCGATATAAGAGAAACAAATCTAAATAAAAGTAAACTAAGTAAGAACAAAAAAAAAGAGAGAAAGTGAAACTGTCCCATAGCTGAAAGCTTGAAGTCCCCGGCAACGACGCCAAAAATGTAGCTTGATGGCGTGAAATCACACAACCGTTGGGAGACCCCAAAGGAAGGTATAATGTAGTATGGAAGCAAATTTCCCCCAGTTAAGAAACCAGGGTGATCAATTCAGTAAGACTTTGAAGTATCTCAGTAGGTTTCTTGTAGCTACGGCGTCAGAAATGTAGTTGATGGCGAGAGCCAAGCGTGGACCTGCACACAAACACAAACTCTCTCTTCCTCCTAACTTTCTAAGAAGGGTCTCAATCCTCCCGTCTTGCTGAAAATTAGAGAATTAATTGTATCTAATAGTTGAAGAATACTAAATGAAAATGGAACAACGAGGAAGTGATGATGAAAGCAAATAAACAAGGTAGTAATCAATGAGAAACATAGGACCGGGGGCCATAGTTTCACTAGTCGTGTCTCTCCTAAGAACAATAAACATGTTGGGTGAACAAATTACAGCTGGACAATTGACAAATCATGAGTGTATAACAATACTATTATGATGAAATATAATTCACGTGTTCTATCATTGTAGGCACTACGTCAAAATAAATAGACCGCCATCCGACAACATCTACTACTAAGAGTCCACCTTGAGACACCAATCCAGAAAATCTCACTGGTATTAAGTTGCATCAACAAAGTGATTGTTTGTGTGCAACAGACAAATGCATTAAGAATTATACATCATGTAAACAACGATCTTTATTGTAGATAAGAATACATTTGTTTTCTCCCTAGTGGCAACATCACATCCTCCACCGTCATGTTTCTGTCACTCGAGCACAGCTGTAAAGGAGACATGAACCCACTATATAGCATATAAACCCTCTCTTGGAAGTGCATAAAATAATTTGGCCAAAGAAATCATACACACCGGAGAGCATCTCAAGACAAGATTAAAAATCTATAATGATATAAGCGAAGCAACTCAATATGACATGAACAAAGTAATCAGTATCTCATGGTTCATCGGATCCCACCAAACACAACATGTAGCAATTACATAACAGTGATCTTGATCATGTAGGGAAGCTCACAAGATCTAAACATGGTGGCACAAGGAGAAGATAACACCATCTAGCTAATTATATGGACCCGTAGTCCCGGAATAAACTATTCACACATATGTCCGGAGGCAATCATGGCGATATAGAGGCCTCCGGTAACGATCCCCCTCTCCGGCAGGGTGCCGGAGCAAAACTCCAGAATCCCTAGATTGAACTTTCTAGGTGATGGAGCCTTAATTTCTTTCGTGCAAAATTTCTCCGTCCCCGACCATTTTAGGGTTAAAGAGAATTTATAGGCGAAGAGGTGACGCGAGGCTGTGGCCAGGGTCAACCAGGCGTGGCCTAGGGAGGAGCCTGGCAGCCCCATGGTGGCCTCCTGGGTCCCCTCCATATCTCATCTGGACTACGTCTTTGTTCCGGGTTAAAAATGACCTCCGTGAATTTACAGGACTTTTGGCGAATATTTTCTTGAGAACTTTTCTGAAACATAAAAATAGTAAAAAACGGAAACTTGCCCTGGGTATCTTGTTAATAGGTTAGTCCATGAAATCATCCGGAAAACGGCGTAAAACATGTAAGGACATAAAGAAAACAAGCATGGAGCATAACAAATTATAGATTTGTTTGGGACATACCAGGGGTGTGCGGCTAAAGCGCTGTTGAGTCGTATTTCATGTTTGCTACAAAATAGGGTGAACTATCTCTAGGTAAATTTAGAGCCATTGTCTGTGATAATTTTGTTTGGGTTTCTGAGTCAAAAGATGATTTACTTTAGTAACGGTCGAACCATCGAGCTTTCCAATAGACCTGGCTTCTACCCACTTTGAAATTTTTCGACTGCCACTAACAAATTGGTTATGCCTCCAGATGCCTTTTTAAATGGTCTCAACATATCCAGTTCCCATACAACGAAGGGTCATGCAATAGCGATGGTCTTCAAGGTGGTAGTCGCATATCTGGTTGTCTTGCATGTTTTTTCAACCAATAATAAATTTACATAAAATGTCTCCCTGCATCAACATGTGTGTAAATCCAATAAAGTCCCTACTCGGAGGCCTTGGCAAAAAGGGATCGTGTGGATGCATAATGTCCACAATCTTCAGAGTGGATTTCATTCAATATTTTCCTACCATCTTGAGGATTCACACATTTTTGAAAGATATTGGAAAAGTTACCATCTAAACTTAACGGTGTGGAGGATGATTGTAATTGGCTGCACCATGTTGATGCAGTGGAAAATAATAGAAAAATTATGCTAATCCAAAAATAAAATATTGTTTACGCATGTTATTTATATCATGAATTTTTAATGCCCAGATCATCCTTGTCAACTATTGTAAGTTAATATTTTGAAGAAAAAATGTACGATAAAATTAAAATCCTTGTTTAAAAAATTCTCGGTTATTATTTTCAAGGATATAAAATTGATCCTATATGACAATGTGTAGTAACATCAACGTACAGGCAATATCTATATCTATATCTAGATCTATTTTTATGTCTATATGTACGTCCATATTTATATCTATATCAAGATCTATACACACAATATCTATAACTATATCAATATCTTTTTTTATGTCTATATATACATCCATATCTATATCTATATCAAGATCTATGTCTAAATCTATATCCATATATAAATATATCAATATCTATGTCTATATGAATTACCATATCTATATCGGTATCTATAATATTATGTCTATATCTACATCCATATCTATATCTATGTCCAAATCTATGTCTAAATCTATATCCATATATAAATATATCTATATATGTGTCTATATCTAATACCATATCTATATTTGTATCTATCTATATCTATACCTAATATCAAAAAAAATCTTTAAGTCTTCTTGTTCGTTCATCATGATTTTGCATATTCACCCACCAATTGTTTGGAAATTAATCTACATTCTATGGCCCTTGCAAAAGAAGAAAACGAGGCAGTAAAACTACATACAAGCTCCGCTATATTACCATCTACAACGATAATACATGAACACTAACAAATAATTGTATGACTTCTGTCAGATTTGCATTTGTTTAATATCAAAGAGGTTAACCATCATCCGAATGTGTGTAAGTTGTGTCCAGAACTTTCAAAAATAAATTGTTTTTAGAACTCTTCTGTAGTTTATATTCAATAAACTTCAGGTAAAATGATTAGGATACGTCCCCAATGTTAGTTTGCAATTTGATTGCAATGAAATTAGCAATATAGAATTTTCCATCCATCGACCATTGTTACTGGGTCTACACTATGCAGTTTCCTCAATTCTATATTTTCTCACTTTTCTATTTTGATTAAGATTCAAAATATATATGATTTTCTGATAAGGAAAGATACATATGATTTTTCAGGATATATATGATAGCGTTGGTTAATTAGCTATTAATTAGTGAATTAGCTATTGATTACCTATTAATATTGAATTAGCTATTACTTATTAGCTATTAATTAGCTATGATTCCTCAATTAGATATAGTTGTTTCCCCAGATATCCTGCTTTCCTATATAAACTCGTATAATGTCCATAGAACGATGTACACCGAGCCACCGAGGGCATTCCAAGCAAAGTGACAATGGAGAATTTTAGGGCCTTGGTTCTCCTCTTGTGCGCCTTGGCGTCTTCTTGCGAGGTCGCCCTCTCCTACGTCGACTCACCGCTGGCAGCCAAGGAGGATTTCCTCACATGCCTCATGAAGGAGATACCGCCTTGCAACCTCTATTCCCAGACCTCGCCCGCCTACCCGTCCGTCCTGGGGCAAACCATCCGAAACTCGAGGTGGTCTTCCCCGGACAACGTGAAGCCGCTCTACATCATCACCCCCACCAACGCCTCCCACATCCAGTCTGCCGTCGTGTGCGGGCGCCGTCACAGCGTCCGCATCCGCGTGCGCAGTGGAGGGCATGACTACGAGGGCCTCTCGTACCGCTCCTTGCAGCGTGAGACGTTCGCCGTCGTCGACCTCAACAAGATGCGGGCGGTGCGGGTAGATGGAAAGGCCCGCACGGCCTGGGTGGAATCTGGCGCGCAGGTCGGCGAGCTCTACTATGCCATCTCCAAGGTGAGCCGCACGCTCGCGTTCCCGGGTAGTGTTTGCCCGACCGTCGGCGTTGGCGGCCTCCTCACAGGCGGTGGCTTTGGCATGCTGCTCCGCAAGTACGGTATCGCCGCAGAGAATGTCATTCGACGTGAAGCTCGTCGACGCCAACGGCAAGCTGCACGACAAGAACTCCATGGGGGAGGACCATTTCTGGGCCGTCAGGGGTGGCGGGGGCGAGAGCTTCGGCATCGTGGTCGCGTGGCAGGTGAGGCTCCTGCCGGTGCCTCCCACAGTGACCGTGTTCAAGATCAACAAGACACTGAGCGAGGGCGCCGTGGACATCGTCAACAAGTGGCAACTGGTTGCGCCGGAACTTCCCAGCGACCTTATGATCCGCATCATCGCGACGGGGCCGATGGCCAAGTTCGAGGCCATGTACCTCGGCACCTGCAAAACCCTGACGCCACTGATGGACAGCAAGCTCCCCGAGCTTGGCATGAATGCCTCGCACTGCAACGAGATGTCATGGGTTGAGTCCGTCCCCTTCATCCACCTCGGACACAAGGGCACCCTGGAGGAAGACCTCCTCAATCGAAGCAACACTTTCAAGCCCTTCGCGGAATACAAATCGGACTACGTCTACCAGCCCTTCCCCAAGAACGTGTGGGAGCAGATCTTCGCCTGGCTGGTGAAGCCCGGCGCAGGGGTCATGGTACTTGACCCCTATGGCGCCACCATCAGCGCCACCCCAGAATCGGCGACGCCATTCCCTCACCGCAAGGGCGTCCTCTTCAACATCCAGTACGTCAACTACTGGTTCGTCCCAGGAGACGGAGCCAAGTCGTTGTCTTGGATCAAGAAATTCTACAACTACATGGAGCCGTACGTGAGCAAGAACCCCAGGCAGGCCTACGCCAACTACAGGGATATTGACCTTGGGAGGAACGAGGTGGTGAACGGTGTCTCCAACTACAGTAGCGGTAAGGTATGGGGCCAGAAGTACTTCAAGGGTAACTTCGAGAGGCTCGCCATTACCAAGGGCAAGGTCGATCCTACAGATTACTTCAGGAACGAGCAGAGCATCCCTCCACTGGTCCAGAACTACTGATTGGTCGAGGGTGACCAATCATGCATTTCCTGTGGTGTTCGTGGAGAGCAACGAGACAAGTTTGACGATTAATTAGATGATTTTCATGGAGATTTAGAGCTTGTTTGGACTTTCACATGGCCAACTAATAAGTGAGGATCGCAAATTAATGGGCGCAAATGCTTGGCACTTCTTATGTGTTTGTTTCGTCTTCCGGTTTTTATTGCATTTGCTTCCTAAGTGAATAAGTGATGGAGCTTGCGAAAATACATAGAAGCACATATGGGTACCTACTACCTATATATGCACCCGACATTCAGAAAAATAGTAATTAAAAAAAGTTCAAAAAATCCGAAACTATTATTAAATATCCGAAACTGTTGGGAAAATATGATTATTATGAGTACAATATTTTGAGAATCAATTTTTGACCAAACATTCTTATATGAGTACAATATTTGATCATCTTTGATCCCCAAAAGATTCACAAAATTTTAAAAAATTAATTACTAAATGCATTTTCACATATCAGGTGCAAGGGTACCCAAGAGCCATTAGTCTGCGTCCATGGAGATTGTCCGTTCTTAACACTCATGCTCATGTTTAATGTAAGTTGCAAACATAATTCTTCTAAGTCTACAAAACCACGTTAACACTTGCAAACAAAATGTTAGCTCACTACTGGAGACGGTGCCTATTGTCTCGGCCCGTGAGGGGTTTTAGTCCCGATTGGCCAACCGGGACCGGCCAAGCGGGACTAAATGCCCAACCTTTAGTCTCGACACTGTTACCAGTCGGGACCAATGGCTCTCCATGTGGTCGGCGCGGAGCCTGCTGGGGGCACCCCTTTAGTCTCGGTTCGTATAACGGGTCGCGACTAATGATTCTCTGCCGCGGCAGAAATTTGGGCACTTTCTATGCCGCGCCGGAGAATTCATTTTGTTTTTATTTATTTATTTCTTCATTTCAAAATAGTTTTTGTATATTTCTACGCTACTACATATATACCGTACACGTTCGTGAGTATATAAGATAAATTGTCTTACGATGGAGTATATAAATATATACAATTTTGATAGTTACATGGAGATCACAATTACCGGGACTAGAGCCCGTCTATTCGATTACACGGGGATCATCAGTAGGAGCGACTATTTACACTAAATAGTCTGGCGTCGTCTATCATATCTGTCATAAAAAAACCCGTCGGCTCCTCTGCAATTCCTATTAGGCGTTGCTCTAGTAGGAGATCAATATGATTGATAACAAAAAGTGACGGTAATAAAATAAAATTGTGAATGTATTGCTTACGTCGACTCTATAATCTTTGTCCTCAAAGGTAAACGTGGGAATGAACTTGCAAACGTAGTATCCACATAGATGCATCCCCGGTGGCTGTTGTGCGCACTTTACGAGAATATAATTCAATCAGAATAATAATCTAGCATCATAATTGTATTAAAAACTAGAAGTAAAGAGATGCGTGGCTCTATCTCATACTACTTACCGAGGCCCTCTTAAATGTCAGCTCCTCATGAGAGATACCCTTAGTCACACTCTTGAACTGCTTCCAAACTCTGGCCGGCAAGAAAATGAATGAATGAGTTATTCATTACTTGGTATTTCAGGAAATCATCGGAAGAGACCGACATAGCGCGAGAATGATTGAAATTACCTCATGAGCATGTCCTGCATGTTGTGGAACTCTTCCATATTTCTCGTTAATGGGCCGAAAACTTCAACTCTTCACTTATCAATTTGAATGTCTAGCAGAATCCAGTGGAATCTGCACACGTTTATATATACGCCATTAACTCATCATGTACACGTAACATCGAGTGAGCAAAAGTGAATGGACACAACAGAGTAAAACCCTCGCCTGAAGTTGTAAGGAAACAGTATATGGTCAGATAAATGTTGTTCCATTAGAAACCTTAGAATATTTACCGCCGTCTCGTCGGGATAGCTCGTTAGCGTCTTTATATGTACTTTCTCTGGGTCAATGAACCCAACATTATAGATCTTCCTACTTTTACAGACCGGGATCTTCGTTTTGCATGATAGAGTAAAAAAAGGATATAATGAGGATAATTAGATGCAATGAACTAAACAACTGAAATAATTGAACAACTTATATGTAGACAATGAATTCAACAAGTTACAGACAATCGCAACTCTTGAGAGATTTGTCGAGGGATTCGAAATTGTACATCTAGAAGAGCTCTGAAAAATTGACATGGATCTCGTCGGGTTGGAAGTAGTACTCCCATGGCACTTTCGCCACGATCATTTTTCTGTCGGGTCTCAAGTACCATTCATGCAAAATACATATATGTGCTGGCAGTTGTTGCAGCTTCTCTTTGCTGACCAAAGGCTTGCATGGGACATATTTAGGCTTAGGGGCTACATCAGCCTTGGGTAACTTGTCATCTTGGGAACCTAGCAAGTCAGAAACACTCACACCCATATCGGAAGCCCACTTTGCAGCTTCTTCCATATTTATTGGCTTCCCTAGCAGCGGGGGAACATTTTCAAATAACACCTTGAGAGGTTGGATTGATTGTTTGGCCTGTTGTCCGAGCTGGGGAACGTCTGATCTTTTCCCGCTTGCACTTTTACTTGATTTGCTCCCGCTTGCACTTCTACTTGGTTTGCTCTTCCTAGTTTCCTTTTGAAGAGTGTGTAGATATATAGTCAACGGCGCCTGAAAGATATAATTGCAGAATCTAAAAGAAATAACTTTAAGCACTCATAGAGGATGCGAGTACCTTTTACCTTACCTCCCCAGTAACGGCGCCAGAAAAGAGCTTGATGTTTACACACGCTTCTATTCTTGTAGAGCAGTGTTGGGCCTCCAAGTGCAGAGGTTTGTAGAACAGCAGCAAGTTTCCCTTAAGTGGATTATCCAAGGTTTATCGAACTCAGGGAGGAAGAGGTCAAAGGTATCCCTCTCAAGCAACCCTGCAATCACAATACAAGAAGTCTTCTGTGTCCCCAACACACCTAATAGAATTGTCAGTTGTATAGGTGTACTAGTTCAGTGAAGAGAGAGTAAAATAAAAGTAATATGGATGGTTATAAGCGATAATAGCAATCTGAAATAAAAATGTCAGCAAGCAAACATGTAGCAGAAAAGGTTATAAATCGTGTTTCAATGCTTGAAACAAGGCCTAGGGATCCTACTTTCACTAGTGGACACTCTCAACAATGATAACCTAATTGAATGCATAAATATATCTCTTCGCTATACCACTCCAAACCACTCTCCGGTCAGATAACAAACACCGATTCATTGCGTAGGGCTACAAAACACACCTTAAAGTCGCATTCCCATGTCTAGTTGACCCCACACTGTCAACTTGAGAGCCCTAGAAGGTACTAGACAAACACCACAATTTCATAGGGTCATCCAACACAAGATATAAATATCATGCTAAACCATACGGTGCACACACTGTCACCATTACACCATGATCAAAGTTTCTACGGAGATCTAATAACAAAACCACTTGAGCATAACAGATGAAGAGCAACATCTACTTATTCAACTAGATTACTAAACTCATGATCACATAAAGATCACACCACGGGAGAGAGAGAGATAAGACACATAGCTACCGGTAGAGCCCTCAGCCCCGGGGGAGAACTACTCCCTCCTCATCATAGGAGACATCAACAACGATGAAGATGGTGGTGGAGTCGGTGGAGATGGCTCCGGGGGCACTTTCCCGTCCCGGCAGGGTACAAGAACAGAGATTTATGTCACCCGAAACTTCTCGGCGGCGGCGGCGGAGCTACGGAACTTTTCGTGGAAGGGGCGGTATATTTAGGGTTTATGCATCGGGAGGCATATATAGGCGAAAGAGCGATGTCGGTGGGTGCCTGAGGGGCCCACACCACTAGCCGGCGCGGCCAGGGGCCCACCAGTGTGGAGGCATGTTGTGGGGGCTCCAGGGGCCCCCTCCGGGTCTCTTCGGGACTCCGTGGAACCTTCGGGAATTCTAAGACTTTCGGGCTTCGAATTTTCCAATTCCGAGAATATTTCCAGAACAACTCTTCTGAAACTAAAAACAGCAGAAAACATGAACTGTCTCTATGGCATCTTGTCAATAGGTTAGTCCTGGGAAATCGATAAAAATGACATAAGGTGTAAGGAAAACATGTAGCATATGGCATGAAAACAACATTTAACATCAGAAATTAAGGATACGTTTATGACATATCAACATCCCCAAGCTCAGTTCCTACTCGTCCTTGTAACACCCGGGGTTTCCCCAATTAGAACTGCTTGTTTTTTTTTCTTTTGCATCACATGGCATCATGCATCATCATGCATTTAAAACTTGAAAACCAATTGAAATTACTGAAATCTTGTTTGCTAAAATTTACTGAAATTTATTTGATGTCTAAATCTTTTTCTTATTGCCTGAACAATTTCTGCAAAAAAAAGGGGGCTTTAAAAGGGAGAGAGAGCAGCCCAGCAGGTCGGCCCAACTACCCCAACCCGAAGCAGCCCACCAGGCCGAAACCAGCCCCGAGCGCCCCAGCCCACCTCTTTCTCCTCTTCCTCCGTACAGGATGTCGACATCCAGGAAAAGCAGAGCACCACCCACCTCCATGGTCCCCTCCTCCCCCTCCTTCTTATCTACCCGGGTGAGGATCCCCAAACCCTAGCCTCCTCCCTTCTCCTCCCTGCGCCGCCACCCTTCCTTCTCTCCCTCTATCTTTTCTCCTCTGTTCCAAATTTCTCCTCTGAAATTCTACTGAACCGGTGAGAGAGAGAGCCTCCATGGCCAAAACTTGGAGCGCTTGGCACCGTCGCCTCGGTCATCGTCGGGCCGTGATCTCGGCGGGAATGGAAACGGGACAGTGCCCTCTCCAAGCTCGCCTCCTCGGCCGGTCCCGGGAGGCACCAGCAGCGCCGCGCCGTCCTCGCCAAGTCGCCGTCCGTCCGTGAGGGACACAATCAGGGCGTCGTCGTCTTTGACTCCCGCGGTCCAGGTCGTCGTCTCGTCACCGCACCCTCGCGCCATCGACCTTCCCGAGGTGAGCCCAACCGCTGAGACACCCTCCCCTTCCTCCTCTTGCTCTGTGCCCTCGCCATCGTGCGAGTCCGTTCCGGTGGCACTGGCCATGGTCCCGTGTCCCAACCGCACATGCACAGGCACACAACGCACCTGTTCCCACCACTCCCACGCATAGGCTTGCGATCTAGCCATGGTCACCGTCGTTCCTTGATCCGTCGTCGTTGTTCTACCTGAAGTCTGAATCCTTTTCAGATTGAAAATTCAGTTAACGTGGAGACAACCTATTTGTAGCGTTAGCCTCCTTCACTTTCACCAACAGCAGCAACAGCCCAGTGGCTGCGCACACCGATCCGCACCCAGGAGGTCCCTGGTTCGAGTCCTCCTTAGCGTTGTCGCACCCGGACTTCTAGAGGATACTCGCAGTTCCGTTGAACAGTAGTTGATTGGATTACGGGGCTTACCGGCACCCGCATCTCTTACGAGTAGGCCAACACACGTATGTGTGACAACCAACCCCTACTGTTCATCGTCTACGTAAACCATCCCATAGAAATCAGGATACTACCATTGACGTACTTCATACCATACACACATGGTACGTCAACGGCGTTTAACAGAATGATAGCACAACATATCTCTAAGACACAAATAAATAGAAATAAGTTGCAAATAGCTCTCACTAGAGCAGAGATAGCAAATACAATCATCCAGAGGACACATGTCCCAACATATCATCATTACATCTCAGCGGAAGCATTCAAAGGGTCTGAGTACAGACAAAATCCAAATAGGCTTAAGAAGTCGGGAATGAAAAGATGGAGCCCATCCACGATGTCTCGGATCCTGCCCAGGTCCGCTATCTACTCGTCAGCAGCCTCATCAAACTCCACGTAGTAGCCGTCACGGGGATCCTCGTAAGCCAAAGGATAACTAAACATAGCTAAGAATGGATACATCGGTACTCCCATGCTCATCACGCAGGACGGCGGTGAGTAGTACGACGAGAGGTACGGTGAGGAGCACGCCCACAAAAGTAGGTAGAACGACGATCCACATAGATCTGACGTGGTCTGAGAGCGACTCTAGGTGTGGTGAAGTACATAGCATCGACTCCCTGTGCTCCAAAGCGTGGGATCCCAGTGTAACCAGCACCGAGGTTGAGGAGTGGACCTCTGATCGGCTCGTAACCTCCAGCATCCGGCAGACGACGACCAACTGGCTGATCGAAACGTGCAAAGCGCTCATCTCCAACAAAGTCTGTGGTGTACGTCGCCAGACGAGTCAAAGCAAGGTAGAGCTGCTCTCTGACTGAAGCCAACTCCTGAGATAGTGTGTTGGCAACTGCGTCACTATGCCTCACAAACTGAGCGGTGGTGTGCAGCCTGGAGTTATCATGCTCGTAGACATCCAAGTTGTCGTAGAGAGTGAAGTGAGCTCCCTCCGAAGTGATTTAACCACGGGGAATGTGGCGATAGATGGAATCGTCAAATCCCCAGTAGTCAGCACGAAGGACGGTGAGACTCACATAAGCTACCTGCTGCACGGCCATATCCACTGTGGAACCTACTGCCTCGTAGCGGTGGACAACGCTCATGCCATCATCTGATAGAATGTAGACGATAGCCTGGTAGTAGGTCTGGTCAAACTCTCGCTGCTGCTCGTAGACCTGGTACTCTGGTGCCCAACGGAAACCCAGATAAGTGACCATGTCTCTCAGCATCTCCGGATAACCGGCAGTGCTCTCACAACGAGTCATCCAAACCACCTGCGGGAAGAACCTGAGATCCATCTGCAGATGATCGGGGAAGTTTTGATTAGGCGCCGGTAGAAGAACTGAAGTGGAAAGCAACAACAAGGTTTGAACGGACGATAAGGATGTTGAGAAGAACAGGATATCGAAGCAACAACGGGAAACACGAGACCAAAAACTCCTGAGGTACTACGGAAAACCCATCCGGGCTTCTAAAGGATCAATATCTACTGCTTAAGGAACGGAGGATTTGCTTCCGGGGCTTACACGCCTCCGTTCTCAATCGTGAGTAGGCAACATGATAAATCATGTCACAACCACCTCCATTCCTATGGTCTAGTAGATATAACTATCCTAGAGAAACCAGGATACATGAAAACCTAACTTGAAAGTTTAGGTGAGAAGAGAAAACAACGTTGCACTTCCTTACCAGAAAAAGGGAGGGTGGGTGGGGAAAGAAATAAAATGGCAGAATTCCTACTCTCACGTTTCATTTTTCCTATATAGCTACAAAATAGTTTCTAGACTCAAACTGCGACCAGTAAAAGGGATCCTACAGGCAGACTGGCTCTCATACCATTTGTCGCACCCGTACTTCTAGAGGATACTCGCAGTTCCGTTGAATAGTAGTTGATTGGATTACAGGGCTTACCGACACCCGCATCTCTTACGAGTAGGCCAACACACGTATGTGTGACAACCAACCCCTACTGTTCATCGTCTACGTAAACCATCCCATAGAAATCAGGATACTACCATTGACGTACTTCATACCATACACACATGGTACGTCAACGGCGTTTAACAGAATGATAGCACAACATATCTCTAAGACACAAATAAATAGAAATAAGTTGCAAATAGCTCTCACTAGAGCAGAGATAGCAAATACAATCATCCAGAGGACACATGTCCCAACATATCATCATTACATCTCAGTGGAAGCATTCAAAGGGCCCGAGTACAGACAAAATCCAAATAGGCTTAAGAAGCCGGGAATGAAAAGACGGAGCCCATCCACAATGTCTCAGATCCTGCCCAGGTCCGCTATCTACTCGTCAGCAGCCTCGTCAAACTCCACGTAGTAGCCGTCACGGGGATCCTCGTAAGCGGTAGTCTGCGGAAACCACAGCCCCAAAGGGGTCAGTACAACAACGTACTGGCAAGCAAGACTCACAGTTCACCAAAGTGTAACCCGTCAACACCAAGCACAGATGCTTTGGGTTCAACGGAAGAAAGGGGGATACAAAAGATGCGGCAGCTGGCTGCACTAACCAACTACAGAAACATGCTACAACTTCCGGCTAACAGAAAGGGGATAAGATAGCGTATCGTAACCAACTACAACTAACCACCAAACAAACCCATCCTGGATCTCGCCTCTTATCCAAAGAAGCAACCCGAGGATAACTCACACAGTTGGATTAATGCTGGATCAAGTTATTGTGGCAATAAAGCTATTACTAGTCAAGTTATCATTATTTAGGTGTAAGTTGTTCTGAGTACTTGTTAGCCAGTACTTTCACCAAGTCATCCATAACCGCGGAAAACACGGCTTCTCGAGAAGATTTATCCCTGCAGGGGTGCACCAATTTGGCCGTACACGTAAGAATATCCCGCCAGACGGGAATCAAACCCACCAAGCGAGGCACTCTACACAACTCAACTCTTCTTCGCATCAAGCCCAAAGAACCACGTGTTGTGCGTGCGCGGCTAATCGAGCCCCACGAAGAAAAGGGGACCCTCATAGCACTCTAAGACCACGCCGCCCTAAATGCCGACTACAAAAGTTCCACCCTGGCCTCGGGTTCGTACCTGCATATGAGTGCATCAAATGGAAAGCCCGAACTAAGTGTGGCGATTTGGACGAGATGCGAATCGAATCAAATTGAGGGGGGCGCCCATACTCGCTTCCCACATGCGGACAGTGCGCTCATCATGGATCAGTAGACAAGACCCTTTTCCTAATTAGGGTCGACACTAGCAGGCCTCAAAACCACGCCGGGCCTTCTGCCGGTGCCTTATCAGCAAATTATTATTACCTCAAAATTAACAGGTTGTTGTTTAACATCGAGCCCCAGAACATAGTAGAAATATAGTAACAGACAGTAACGGTTAACAGACTCGAGCAAAACAACCCTAAGCATGCTAGTAGGACACAGGCAACAAGCAATGGGGTTATAGGTGTGGAGGTGAGGCTATATCAGGTTTAAAGGATAACATGTGATAGGATAGAACAGAAGCAACGATTCATAGGGCTAGCAGAATAGACAACGGAAAGTATCGGTATCCAATGTTGAAAGGAACAGAGTGGTTCATGTGAGTGAATACTTGCCTGCAAACTCAGCAGCCTGGTACCGAGCTAGATCCTCAGAAGGGGTGTCGTAAGTATCGTCTGGCTCAACGTCGTCGTCTATTCGAGAAGAAGCAAACAAACAACGCAGAAAGATAAACAATCAATAACATGGCATAGTGCACAATCATGGGATGATGCATGACCATTTAATTGATGCATCAAAATAAACTAGTTGACATGGTAACATAACATGTTTAAATGGACCCATATGCAATTTGAGTTGCATATGAAAAGGTCCATGAATTATGGTTGAAACAATTGTTTTACAGCTAACCAACAGGTGAATGTGAATTAGCATGATGCATGGATGAGAAAAACAGAAAAATAACAACAATAGAACAATTTTGAAATAAGGTTTACCAAGTTTAGAAATTTATTTATTAAGTTAGGGAATTTTGGTTACTTAAAGGTGTTACACAAGTATTTGTTGTTTTCACCAATTCAAATTGTTCAAAACAGATAGCAAAGTTCATATTTGAAAAGAACACAAAATTTTAAGTGGATTACATGTTTCAATTATTGAAAAAGGAATTACAATGATTTAATTATGAATTAAACAAGTTTAAACAAGATTTAAATGAATTTAAGACAAGTATGAATATTATTTGAATTCTATTTGTTCAAAACATAAATTCAAATTCATATTTGAAAAGTTTATGTTTTTCTGGTTTGAAAACATATTTTATAAGTTCAAAAATAATTTAATTTGAGCAAGTTATGAATTTAGCAATTTTAAATGATTTAAACAAGGTTTAAATTATTTAAGAAATTTTAATTATTCAAAACATGAAACAAAATTTATATTTGAAAAGGTGGTTTAAAATAGCATGGAAAACATATTTTATTTGTGTTATTTGAATTAAGTATGAATTATTTATGCATTTAATCAAATTTTAAATGAATTGTTTGAATTTGAAATTTGAATGCATTTGAATTATTCAAAACAGAATACAAATGGTATAAACAGGTAGAGAATTAAATTTGGTTCAACAAGCATATTTTATTTTTATTATTTGGATTTGTAATTTAAAAGTTATTAGCAAATTAAAAACAGGGACCAATCTGTAATGAAAAAGGATTTAATTTGAAAAAGAAAAGCTGAAAAACTATTTTCACTCTGCAGTGGCTAGCCCTAGCCACTGACAGAGGGGCCCGTGGCTGCGTGGCGCTCACGTGGCGGCAGAGGCCACTGGCAGGTGGCCCCTGCCTGTCAGCACCCTTGCGCGAAAAAAGGTTGGGTTAATTTGCGGGAGCAGGGATCGAACATGCGCCCTGCTGCGCGCGCTCGCTGTGCTGCTACCAGTGCGGTAGCGAATCGCTCTTTGTCAGTATAGGGGGCGCAGCTAGGTTATAGTTCAGTTTCGTTAACTGAACTTTTAACTACGCGCGCGTTTCTGAACTTGGACAGAGATCGACGGTGGCGCAACGACGGCGAGCTGCTGCATCGCGTTGGTGTTGCCGTGCTGCTGCGGTGCGTGTGCTTGTGCTTGCGATGCAGAGAGAAGGAAGGAGAGGGGTGAGGAGCAGGTGATCACCTCGAGGGACAGAAGGGGAAGCAGGGGCTCGGGGGAGAATTCCGGCGGCGACGCTCCGGTGGATCTCCGCGGCTGATGTGGTGTCCAAGAGGTAGACGGAGATACGGAGGGCTGATTCCAGCTGCTAGCTAGTGAGGTGGAGCGAGGTAACGGCGGCGATCGCCATGGCTTCAGAGAAGTGGAGCTCGGGTGGTGGTTTAGAGAGGGGGGGGGGGGGGAAATCCGGGTAGAGAGAGAGAGGCGACGGCGCTCTGCGAGGGAGAAGGGGTGGTAGGGCTAGGGCTAGCAGGGGAACCCTAGGGGGTAGGCTATATAGGGCTAGGGGCGCGAGCTCGGCCGTTCGCTGTGCGCGCCGTCGACATGGAGGGCGGCATCGCCCTGCCGTACACGGAGAAGAAAAGCGAGGGGGGAGCGAAAGGGTACCGGGCCGGGGAGCTGGACTGGGCCGTGCTGCTCCCCTCCTCTGCGCGTTGTTTGCTTTTTATTATTTTTTTCCTTCTATTTTTTTTTGCTGAAAAGAAATAGGAAGAAATAGAAAGGTTTGGGGTTTAGAAAATTTTGGAAAAAAATTGTGTAAATTAGTTATTACAACAGCAACAACTTGCCAACTTTGGTTTTCCAAAAATTCAAAATAAAAGTGATGTTTGTAATTGATTCAAATTTGAATGAATTTGAATATTAAGTGAATATTGAAAACAAAATTTCAATTAGGGTGAACCTTATAGTTTAAGTGGAAGCAAATGATTAGAATTGCTTTGTAATTTTCATCAATCCAACATGGTTGCTGTTTGTAAAATATGATTTGAATTTTGAATGCAATTTGAATTAAGTGGATTATTAAAGAACAAATTAATAGTTGAGCTTTTTATTTTTCATGGAAACAAATGGATGTTTTATTTGAACCTTTTATTTGGAAAGTTGTAACATAACAAGTATGAACAATTTGATTTGTAACTTGGTTTGAATTTGAAATAGAAAGCAAATGAAAACAGATGCAAAACAAAAGGAAAACAAATGGAAACAAATGCAAACAAAGTAATGAGTATGATGACATGATGCAAAACTTTAATAAAACAAGAAACAAACATTCTAGGGTGGTTTTCATACTTGGGATGTTACAAAACGCCCCCCTTGAAGGAATCGCGCCCCGAGATTCCTACTGAGAAGAGAAAAGGTCCGGATACTTCTTGCGAAGATCCTCTTCAGTCTCCCACGTTGCTTCTTTATCGGAATGATGCGACCACTGCACTTTCAAGAACTTGGTGCTCTTGTTTCGAGTCTTACGCTCGGTCTCATCGAGAATACGAACAGGGTGCTCCTCATAAGATAGATCTTCTTGCAGTTCAATGGAATCATGATCAACTGCACGATCTGGATCTTTGAAACACCTCTTGAGCTGTGACACGTGAAACACATTGATGAGGGGATAGTAACCCGGTAGACTAACTCCCGGGTGTGATCCGGCCCAAACGGCGGCTGGACCAAATCCGGCTAAAGACAAAGAAACTTCTGGAAGGCCCAGGGCATGTAACGTTCGTGACCCGGATTGTGGGTTGCGGTAAGGAAAGTTAGGGTTTGTGTATAGAGTTCGAGTGGGACTCAGGAAGCGCTTTGTAAAGGCAAGCCAAGGGGGGTATGAGTGCTATATAAACCAACCCCTAGGCTTAGCCTCAGAGAGATTCAAGTCATAGTTGTAACACCTGTTATCGAGTATCCAGTATAATCATATCGAGAGCCGGCGAGTTGCTTTCCGGTTCTTAGATTGCTTTCGCCATGTCCTCCTTCGAGCTAAACCCTCTCCCAAATACCTGTGTCGACTTGCCCCAAGATCAGTTACCCCAGGTAACATCTGCCATGATTATCCCACGACAGTTGGCGCCCACCGTGGGGCCTGCGTCCAAAGGTGTTTACATCACGGGAGAAGCTCGGAAGAACATGAAGAACTTTGTCATCGGCGAGATCTACTCCAATGACGAAGGAGAAAAGATAGTGGACAATTCCGGATGGGAGTTGGGGCCGGATCACTTCGAATCCGGATCCATGGTGTCAATCGGCCAAATCAGTATCTTCATCGGCATGGTACGTACGCTCAATTTGAAAGGACAATATCATGTGCATGTTACAGGGATTTCCAGCAGGGACAAAAGGGCGTTGAAACAAACAGCGAATCCAGCCTTCTCGAGCCCTCCGGGATACTTGAGATGGGCAGAGCAAGAGGTAACGTGGAGCAGAAGAGATCATCCAGAAGGAGTAGAGCACCCCGGAACTTTGGCGTTAGTGGTTTCGCCACAGGTCAATGGTTATGAATTGAGAAAGGTATTGATGGACGGAGGGAGCAGCATCAACATCTTATATTGGGAAACCTTCTTGCGCATGAACCTCAAGGAGTCCCAGCTACAAAAAAGTTCGGCGGTGTTCCATGGGATCGTACCGGGTCATTCAGCACGCCCCGAAGGAAAAATCGCATTGGAAGTAGCCTTTGGAGAATCGGTAGATAACTATCGGGTGGAGTGGCTCACGTTTGAAGTAGTCAAGTTGCATAGCCCCTACCACGCGTTGTTCGGAAGGCCGGCTTACGCTAAATTCATGGCTAGGCCGTGCTATGTATATCTGCAGCTAAAGATTCCAGGCCCTAAGCAGACCATCACTATCCATGGAAACCGGGACATAGCAGCCGAATGCGATGAGGGAGATTCAGTAATGGCTGAACAAGCCTGCAGGAAGGAAGAACTTCAGTATTACCGGTCTCAGGTGGATCCGGATGATGGAACAGCATTGAGAAGACCAGACGCTGAAGACGAAAGAGTAAAGTTTAAGGCGGCTCAAGATACCAAGAAAGTAGATTTTATGGAAGGAGACCCCACCAAGCAGTTCACTATAGGGTCCAATTTAGAGGATGCGCAAGAAAAGGCTCTAGTGGAGTTCATCCGTTCAAATGCGGATGTATTTGCCTGGACACCCAGCGACATGCCGGGTATCCCCACCGAGTGGACAGAGCCATATCTGGCCTACTTATCACGAGGCGAACTGCCAGAACAAGAAGTATTAGCAAGGCAAATCCTGAGGCGGGCAAAAGGATATACTATTATCAATGGGGAGCTGTACAGGAGAAGCGCAGCAGGAGTCTTTTTGCGCTGTGTGACACCGGAAGAAGGCCGACAGATCCTTAAGGAGATCCATGAAGGCGATTGTGGGCATCATGCGTCCACAAGATCCCTTGTGGCCAAGGCCTATCGGCATGGGTTCTTCTGGCTCACGGCTCTAGCAGATGCGGAGCGGATAGTGGCAAGGTGCGACGGATGTCAAAGGTACGCTCGCCAAACTCATGTGCCGGCTATGGAGTTACGGACCATCCCATTAACTTGGCCGTTCGCTGTTTGGGGTATGGACATGGTTGGCCCTTTCCATATGTCACCTTGCAAGAAGACACACCTTTTAGTGGCTGTTGACAAGTTTACCAAATGGGTGGAGGTTATGCCGGTCACCAACTGCGAAGCGGCCACAGCAGTCAAGTTCCTGAAAAGAATTATATACCGGTTTGGGTACCCCCACAGCATAATTACCGACAATGGAACCAACATGTCCCTCGGAGAGATGGAAAAATTTTGTGGCAACAATGGAATCAGGCTCGATGTAGCGTCAGTAGCACATCCGCAGGCCAACGGGCAAGTGGAGAGGGCGAACCAGGAGCTACTTCGAGGTTTGAAACCGCGACTGAGGGTTCCTTGTATCAGGGCCGCCGGGGCATGGGTTGAAGAACTTCCTTCCGTGGTCTGGGGCATCAATACTACACCTAACCGATCCACCCAGATGACACCTTTCTTCATGGTATACGGCGCAGAAGCAGTATTACCAAGCGACATCATTCATGATTCACCAAGAGTGGCAGCCTACGTCGAAGTGGAGAACGAGAAGAACCGGCAAGACGCCGTGGATATGTTAGAAGAACAAAGAGAGCAAGCCTTAGAAAGGTCAGCCATATATCAGCAGGATTTGCGAAGATATCATAGCCGGCGGGTGAAAAGCCGGGTCTTTCAGGAGGGAGACTTGGTCTTGCGCTTGGTTCAGACAAACGAGGGAAGGCACAAACTATCGCCACCATGGGAAGGACCTTTCATCGTAAGCCGGAGCCTGCATAATGGGTCATATTACTTGATAGATGCAAGAGAAGAATCGACCACAGCCAACGATACTGCTCACACAACTGCACCTATGCAAGAAAGAGATAGACCGTGGAACGTGGCTCAGCTACGTCCGTACTATACTTAGCAGAAAAAGATGTAACAGGCAGCAGGTTTCAGACGCACTCTCTTCCTATCCAGGGCACCCTTGGGGACTGGATGGGTTTTTAACGAGGCGGCTTGCTGGCCTAATTTTCTCATATCAAATAAAAAGGGATTATCAAGAAAAGAAGCAAGTGTTATTTGTACGATGTGCATATTCAGGTCTTGAGGGCTGGTTGCTCATACAAGCACAGCTGCAAACTCAAAAAAGACCCGGCCTTGATGCCAATGAGTTATAGGGGCCGGTCATTCGAAAAAACGAGTGCGGCTACAATCTTATAACCGGACAAAGAAGTCCAAATTTCTCGGCTATTCTTACTTAAGCTCGATGTGACTCGCAACAAAGTGGCATGACTTGTTCGCCTACGATTACCGTCAGTCATGAGACCCAAACGGGACTTGCTTGACCCCGTTTTCGTATTGATGTAACAACATGGTATCCACGCGAAAGCCGGCTTATAGTACAAGATAGTCGAAAGGGTCATCTAAACCACAAGTTATGCAGAGTATAAGGCCGACAGCCGGAAACTCAACGATTATCAAGCATAACTTCAAACCTCATAAAAAGCTGTCCTGAAGTCTTGGGCATTCAGCGACAGGCGATTCGTTTCCTTGAAAGAAAACAATCATGTGTCCTAGACGCGGAAACCCGGACTGGGGACTTATGAGCTCTAAGGAAGAAACAGCATCATCCATCCGATAAAATTACAATGAGCCACGCATCCGGGTCTCAGGAGCTTAGGGATTCAGGTGTAAAACCGTTCCCTAGACGCCAACGACACCCGGTGGACGGGTCTTGCTAAGGAAAGTATAAAAAAAAAAGTATAAGGTATCGAGAATAAAGCAAGTGGATATCAAGAACAAGCAAATGCAAAGACACATTCATCAAAAGCCCAAAGGGGCGCAAATGCATCGGGAGTATAAGCAAAAGTGTTACAAAAACCTTAAAGTGTCAAAAGAGCACAGGCGCTCCGCTTAAAACAAGTAATAAAGCTGTTTTGACGACGCTTTGCCGACTAATGCATATGGAATGACAGGAGACATTCATTACTTCAAGCTGCAGGATCCATCTTGGCCTTGCCCTTGTTGCCGCTGGTGGTGGCGGCGCCACCCGGATTAGTAGCAGTTCCGGGTTGCGAAGCTGCAGGAGCAGAGTCGGCAGCGGCCTTCTTGGCAGCTTCGTCCCTTATCTTGAGCGCCTCCTCCCTCCAACGGGCAAGCATATCGAACGGTTGGGGGCGGTTCGCCTTGACAACCTTGTCATTAGCATCATAAGCAGGGAGAATCTCATCAATCTCTAAGCTGTCAGCAATAACGCTAGCCGGATGGCGGACTTCTTTCTGAATAGCCTTGAAGTCCTTTGGCAAAAACTTGGACCCATCCAAGTTGAACTCCGGAAATCCACTCATAAGTTTGGCAAGTTGTAGCTTGGGGGCGTAGGCTTTAGCCAATGCGAGCCCCCGGGTTACCCCAAATCGGCAGGAGGACCGTTTCCAGTGCCAAATCCACTCGGGGATCGTGGAGCAGAATTCCAGTAATCTCTTCATATTATCTGGCTTGACATCCGGCAGTCGCAACTCATCAAGTATCCAGCTAACTCCGCCGCAAAGTTGGCGAAGAGTATTCTTGATGGTTTTAAGCTTGGCAGCATCATCTTCTTCGGGGGCAGCATCACGTGGGCCTGCTAAAAAAAAGGCAAAAGGAGCAAAGATAGTAGGCAAGTAAGTGCAGTTGTTCAATCCGAGTCATAAAAAGGTGAAATTTAAAAATCTTACCAGTCGCAGTACGGTGAACATCAGCAATTTGAGCAGAAAGAGTTGTAAGTTTGTCCTTAGCCCTGTGAGCTCTCTTCCTGTACTTTTTCATCATCTTTTGGCACCTGCGAGCCTCAGTCTCAGCAGCTTCACGAAGGGCCGTTTCTTTTTCAATACGCTTGGTGGACTTGGCCAGCTTCTTCTCCAACTGTGAAACATAGTCCTGTAAAGAAGCATGAAGAATGATCAGCCAGAAACATTATACAAAGTTCCAAGCAAGTTACCTAGTAATTTACTCGGAACTTGGGGACTATGTATGGAAACAATTGATGATTAGTCGGGATTACCTCGTGCTTGGTTATTAAGGCATCTAGTATGTTTTCTTCGTCGCCCTTCAAGGTATGGAGGGCATCTAGCATTTGAGCAAAGGTCATGTCTTCAGGGCGAAGTTGAGAAGGGCCGGAGGATTGGCCCTCTTGTGGAGGAGTTGTTCCGGGTTTGGGGGTCGAAACTCGGATTGTTTGAACGTCCGGGATAGGAGAGCCCGACTTGGTCTCCACAATGATGTCTTCGTCCACTTCTTCAGAGGGCTGGGGTGATGCAGTCTTTGGTGGAATTGGGTCCTTAAAAGGATCTTCTCCATTTCCGTCCTCGGCCTCGTCCTCAACCTCAACGTCCATGTCATCACTCGGCTTTTCTTCTCCCTGCTCTTCTGATTCAGGGATATCCGGGTCGCTCAGCGTAACTGTGGCGCTGAAGAAAAGAAGGGAGACATTGATCAATGGAATATACGGAAAAAAGAAAGGTAACCGGTACGAGAAAATGCAAGTAAAGGTAGTTTACCCGGTGTTCACGGCATAATCCGGGGGAAGCTCGCCGCTGGAGGCGGATGACGTTGGTAAGAGCACTGGCTGCGGTACGCGAAATTGCCCGGCAAGTGGATGATTAGGAGACGGATGACGTTGAGGAGATTGGGAAGGTTGAGCTGGAGGGGTACTGGCTCGATGAGTGGGTGAAGTGGAGATACCCGGGTTAAGGGGATCATCCCCCGGAGAATTCCGGGTCACCCTACGTTTAGTCGGGAGAGGGTCCTTCAAGAAGGGTGAATGTGATAATCGCTCGTTAAGTTCATGCATAGCAGCAAAGGAGTAAGGCGCACGAGACATAGAAGAGAAGGGAACCTTTTCAACTACCCCTCTAGCCTTCCTTTTGTTTCCAACTGGGGGCTCCTGGTCAGACTCGGTGGCTTCCGGGTCATTTTCTTCTTCCTCCTCTTCATCTCCCGACCCTGAAAGCCGAGTAAGTATCAGATAAGAGAAATAACACAGATGAAGGGCAGGTGTAAAGGGTGTGGGAGAGTACCCTCATCATCATCAACAGATTCGGTTTCCTCTTCGGGGTCTTGAGAAGGAGGAGGGTTTTCGACTTTCCAGAAGGGATCGTCAGCCTGTGAACAAATAAACACAAGTGGTGGTTAGAGACTATAACGGACGAAAGTACTGAAATAAGAAAAAGGAGTCAGGTCTTACCGCTGGGGCGGGATTTTCCCGAGTAAACGGGGGTAACCCGGCAGTGTTCTTTATAACATCTAGTCTCTCCATCAGGAAGCCCTTGATGGTCTTGTTGGTGTTACCGGCAGGGAAGTTCTTGGTGGAGTAGCGGAGGGAATCTGTGACGTGACCCGAATATTCGTGTAACAGCTTCGGGCGAATCGAGTTGGGCTGAACCCGGAAGTCTACCCAAGTCTTTATTAGATTGAGCCCAAGAAGGCCGTGGGCTGAGAGAACTGCTAGTTTGGCCAGAAGGGGCTGAATCGCTTCCCTATCAAGGTCAGATGCAAAAGCACTGAAAGACTCGGAGGGCTCGAGAAGGCTCTCCGAATAACCCGGTAGTTTCCTCTCACCACCCGGAGAAGTGTCGTGGCAATAAAAGAAGGATAATTGCCAGTTTTTGGCGTTGGAGTTCAGGTTAAGAGGTGGCATCAATGAGTGTTTGCGGCGCTGGATGGATACCCCGCCGCAGGTAAGAAGCGTTCCGTCACCGCTCTCATAACATGGTTCGCATTGGAATAATTCGGTAAAAAGAGCAAGGTTTGGTGGAGTGCATAAGTACGACTCGGACAAAACTATGAAGTGGGTGATGTTCAGCATAGAGTTAGGCCCTATGTCGAACACCCGGAGGCCGTAGTGGCTCAAGACTTCCCGGAAAAAAGGGTGACCCGGAGGACGGAATCCCCGGGTCACATGCTCGGTAAAACAAATTACCTCGTTCTCGATGGGAGTGGGACGGGTCTCATGGCCAGGAGCCCTCCAGTGTATTTCCTTTTGAGAAGGAAGGATTCCTAACTCGGCCATCCCATCTAGCTTGGCCTTTGTCGTTGAAGACCGACCCCAGTTGGCAGAAGTGGTTTGAGAGGCCTTTGCAGAAGCCGGGTGTTTTCCTTGTCTTTTAGGAGCCATGGAGTTGACCTGCAAGGGACAGGAAATGTATGGAGTAAGATTCGGAACATCAAATCATTCGAGTCCGGAGACGTCAAGACGTTGAAGGCTGAAATGAGACCCGGATAATGCACTACGATGTTAAATGCGGAAGATTTTCCGGGTGTCAGATGAGGTTGAGTAAATTGTTAATTACTTACGCGTTGAGGTGAATTGGGTGAACATGGATGGTTGCCCATACCTTTATTGTGGAGGGATTAGCTGGAAAAAGAGGATTTTCCGGGTGTTAATGCGACAGGCGGAAAGAACAAGGTGGAATGGATCTAGATCGAAAAGCTTGCAAGCGATCTTATGCAAAGTTGGATGGCCAATAAAGGCGCGGGGATGAGCTGCGACTACGCATCAGGTGATTAAAGGAACTAAGGTCTATCGAAGCGGTTCAATTTGATGATATCAGAAAATTAGCTTACGGGTTGACCCAGATCCAATCTTGGTCAGATTGAAAAGGTTGTGAGTTTCGATTGAATGGTTGAGAAAGGCTTACCAAAGGAGTTGAGGTCCGAAGTGAGGGTGGTGCGTGGCGCGGCTTGAGTGTCACGTCACGGCCCTCGATGAGGGAGCGCGGGTGTGACAGCGATGCTTAATGGCGGTGCTGGATAGCTCGAGGATGAGTGCGGCCGGTGGTGGCCTTATCTTTCTTGGAGCGTGCGAGCCCGGTGGCAGAAATTGCGAGGGAGCGTGGAGGAAAGGGATGATGAAACGAGATGAATGGCTTAGGGTTACCATCGGTTGATATTTATAAGGGAGGTGGTGAGCTCACCTACGGCCCGAAAGCCGGAAATTACGGAACAATAATTATCCGTGCGGATCTGGCGGCATATGCATTCGGAATTAGGCAAAATATCCCGTTGATGGGGGAAGTGCAGCTTGCCCCGAGATATCAGGGATCTTTATCGAGTAGGGCCCTGACATTTTAGGGTTTAAAATTGGAAAGGCCAGTTAAGCATTCAAGGAAGGATCGAGCTATCACATGACAGACATGGAGCTGTGCCTGGTCATCTGTTAAAGCAACTTAACCCGGTTCCCATAGGCTTGGGCATTTCACATCTTTTTCAGGGAATAGCGAGCGCTCCGAGGATGAATCCGTGAAGCCCGCGCTATCCTGGGGACTACTGATGAGGGGATAGTAACCCGGTAGACTAACTCCCGGGTGTGATCCGGCCCAAACGGCGGCTGGACCAAATCCGGCTAAAGACAAAGAAACTTCTGGAAGGCCCAGGGCATGTAACGTTCGTGACCCGGATTGTGGGTTGCGGTAAGGAAAGTTAGGGTTTGTGTATAGAGTTCGAGTGGGACTCAGGAAGCGCTTTGTAAAGGCAAGCCAAGGGGGGTATGAGTGCTATATAAACCAACCCCTAGGCTTAGCCTCAGAGAGATTCAAGTCATAGTTGTAACACCTGTTATCGAGTATCCAGTATAATCATATCGAGAGCCGGCGAGTTGCTTTCCGGTTCTTAGATTGCTTTCGCCATGTCCTCCTTCGAGCTAAACCCTCTCCCAAATACCTGTGTCGACTTGCCCCAAGATCAGTTACCCCAGGTAACATCTGCCGTGATTATCCCACGACACACATCGTGCACCTTGGATAGTTTTTCTGGAAGTTCAAGACGATAGGCATTTTCCGCATGCCTTGAAAGAATGTTGAAAGGACCAATATATCTTGGTGCAAGTTTTCCTTTCACACCAAAACGATGAGTGCCTCTTAGGGGAGTTACACGGAGATATGCTTTGTCACCAGGTGCATAGATCATATCCCTGTGCTTGCTGTCATAGTAGCTTTTCTGACGAGACTGAGCAATCTTGAGATTGTCACGAATGATGCGAACTTTCTCTTCGGCTTCCTTAACAATGTCAGGGCCTAAGAGTGAACGTTCACCAGCTCCAGACCAATTGATTGGACTCCGGCATCTGCGGCCATAGAGAGCTTCAAATGGAGCCATGCCTAGGCTTGCCTGGAAGCTGTTGATGTAGGAGAATTCAGCATATGGAAGGCATTCCTCCCATTTCAGGCCAAAGGAGATACCACATGCTCTGAGCATATCCTCGAGAATCTGATTGACTCTTTCGACTTGCCCTTGAGACTGAGGATGGTAGGCTGTGCTGAACAGAAGTTTGGTGCCCAATGCTTCTTGAAAGCTTTTCCAGAAATGAGAAGTGAATATGCTTCCACGGTCTGAGCTTATTTCCAATGGAACACCATGAAGGGGAACAATCTTTGCTGTGTAGAGCTCTGCTAACTGGCTAGCTGAGATTGTTTCTTTGACAGCAAAGAAGTGAGCTACTTTAGTGAGACGATCAATGACAACGAAGATTGCATCGTTGCCCCTCTTGGACTTTGGAAAACCAGTGACGAAGTCCATTTCAATCATGTCCCACTTCCACTCAGGGATTTTTAGAGGTTGGAGTAGACCGGCTGTTTTCTGATGGACTGCCTTAACACGTTGGCAAACGTCGCATTCAGAAACGTATTGAGCAATTTCACGTTTCATGCCAGGCCACCAATACAGTGTCTTAAGATCCTGGTACATCTTTGTACTTCCAGGGTGGATGGAGAGAGGAGTTTCATGAGCCTCCTTGAGAATGATATCTTTGAGACTTTGAACTTGAGGAACTGCAATGCGTCCTTCGAAGAACACAGTTCCTTTGTCATCAACTGAGAAGGACTTAAATTTATCCTTGCCTTCTTTGATGTGCTCTACCATCTTCTTGATTTCAGCATCACGAAGTTGTTCAGAACGAATCTTGTCCTCGAGAGTTGGACTGGCTGTCAAGCTTCCAAGATAACCTTGAGGAACAAGAGCAAGGTTCAGCTTCTGGAATTCTTCATGAAGTGGAGGTTGGCTTTCCATGATCATGAGATTATTGCAATACGACTTGCGACTGAGAGCATCGGCCATAACATTAGCCTTGCCTGGAGTGTAAGAAATGGTGAGATCAAAGTCTTTAATCTTTTGAATCCATCTCCTTTGCCTGAGGTTTAGATCTGGTTGAGTGAAGATGTATTTCAGACTCTTATGATCGGAAAAGATTTCAGTGCGATTACCCAACAAGTATTGCCTCCATTTCTTGAGGGCAAACACAACTGCTGCAAGTTCAAGGTCATGTGTGGGATAATTTTGCTCATGTGCATTCAACTGACGTGAAGCATAAGCCACAACTTGACGTTCTTGCATAAGAACTGCACCTAGACCTTGGAGAGAAGCATCACAGAATATCTAGAAAGGTTTGGTAGTATCTGGGCCAACCAGAACTGGAGTAGAAGTGAGTTTAGTCTTCAGGAGATTGAAACTTTCATCACATTGTGGAGACCAAACGAACTTCTTGTCCTTCTTTGTGAGATCAGTGAGAGGTTTGGCAATCTTGGAGAAGTTTTGGACGAAACGACGGCAATAGCTAGCCAAGCCAAGAAAACTTCTTACTTGCTTCACCGTCTTAGGAGGTTTCCAATCAAAAATTGCTTTAACCTTTTCTGGATCAATGGCTATGCCCTTGGCGGAGATGACATGACCAAGGTAAGCAACTTCTGGAATCCAGAACTCACATTTGGAGAATTTGGCATATAAACGATGCTCGCGAAGTTTCATGAGAGTGATACGAAGATGTCCTTCATGCTCTTCCTCGGATTTTGAGTAGACAAGGATGTCATCGAGATATACCACAACGAACTTGTCGAGGTATTCATGAAAGACAGAATTCATGAGCCGAGAGAATGTCGCCGGTGCATTGGTGAGACCAAAGGACATGACGGTGTATTCATATAGACCGTACCGAGTGGTGAAAGCTGTTTTTGGAATATCCTCTTTTCTGATCTTTATTTGATGGTAACCCATTCTCAAGTCCAACTTGGAGAATATTGAGGCACCAGCAAGTTGATCAAAAAGATCATCGATACGAGGAATTGGATACTTGTTTTTGATGGTTTTCTCGTTAAGAGGACGATAGTCAACAACGAGTCTCTTTGTTTGATCCTTCTTCGCAACGAACAGAGTTGGGCAACCCCAAGCGGAAGAACTAGGTTGAATGTAACCTTTCTCCATGTACATATCGATTTGCTCCTTCAACAATTTCAGTTCAGGAGGAGCTATCTTGTATGGATGCTTAGAGATTGGAGCAGTACCTGGTTCAAGCTCGATCACGAACTCAACTGCTCTGTCCGGGGGCATCCCTGGCAACTCTTCTGGAAAGACGTCAGGGAATTCACAAACCACCGGAACATTTTCAATTGCAGGAAGAGGTTTTGCATCGAGGGTGTACAGCTGAACAGAACTTGATTCATTTGGAGAATAGACTATCTGGCCAGAAGGGTGGAACAGAGTTATTGACTTCTGAGCACAGTCAATCGTAGCTTTATTGGCCTTCAACCAATCCATACCAAGAATGACATCAATGTCAGAATTGCCAAGCAGTATGAGAGAAGCAAGGAATATGTGACCTCCAATTAGGATCTGATTTTTATGACTGATCTTGGAAGTTTGCATAGTTGCTCCAGGGGAGTTTACTACTAGTGGGGAACCCAAACCAACAAAGGGGAGCTTAATTGCAGTCGCAAAGATCTTTGACACGAAAGAATGTGATGCCCCGGTATCAAACAACACTTTAGCTGGAATAGAGTTTACGGGAAATGTACCGAGAACGACGTCAGGAGCTTCCTCAGCTTTGTCGATCTTGACATGATTCACCCTTGCGGTCCTCCCGACAGGCCTGTTGTTGGAGTTGAAGGCTTTAGTCGGGGGAGCACGCACCATTGTCTGGTTTGTGTTGGGACGAGGTGGTGGTGGAGGTAGCTGCCTCTGCGTGCACTTGTCAGCGTAGTGCCCCGTCTGCTTGCACTTGAAGCAAGTGACGACACGAGGAGGATCTGGCCTTGGCTGCCCCATTAAAAACCTCTGACCTTGCATGTGAGCTGGGTTGGGTGGGCGGGGAGTGAAGCCTGGAGAAGCTTGGGCGTATGGAGCCCGAGTGACAGCACCATTTGGCACCCAGATGCGGCGCTTCTGCGGAGGGGTGGTCATGTTGGAGGAGGAACCACCCTCACGCGAGTGCTTTCGAGACTCCTCCAACGCCTTGCGCCCATTTTCCTCATTGAGCGCGGTGTTCACGAGCTCCTCGAAGTTGTTGGCCTTGATGTTGGTGAGGGCGTACTTGAGTTCCGGGTTAAAACCTCTGCGGAACCTTGCCATCTTCTTAGCCTCAGTGGACACCTCATCACCAGCGTAACGAGCGAGGCGATTGAACTCACTCTGATAGCCAATGACGTCCAGCTTGCCCTGCTTGAGAGAGCAAAACTCTTCACGCATCCTTTCCATGAGACCATCTGGAATGTGGTGCTTCAGGAAAGCTTCCTTGAAACAACCCCAGGTGATTGGATAGCCAGCTCTCATGGTCTGGTAGTTTTCCCACCAAGTAGCTGCCTGACCCTTCAGTAGATAGGATGCATACTTGACCTTGTCTTCCTCAGCAACGTGAGCAATATCCAGAGCCTTAGCTATCTCACGGATCCAGTCATCATGTAACATCCCAAGTATGAAAATCATCCTCTTAGAATGTTTGTTGCATGTTTATTTAAGTATTGCATCATATCATCATTTTGTTCCATGTTGTTTGCATTTGTTTCTTAATTGTTGCAATTGTTTTCCACTGTTTTCACAACTCAAATTCAAAGCTTATTCAAACAATGGTTTCATACTTGCTCTGTTACAACATTTTGAATAAAAATCACAACTAAAAACAACCATTTTGGTTCCATGTTTTTCCATAGTGAACACTTGTGAAAATGATGTTTTAAATCAATTATTTATTTTCCAAACACAATTTAAAATTCAAATCCAAGCACACAAACAGAACCATTTTGAATTTATGTTGTTACCAAAAACAAATCAATTCAAATTGCCTTTTTACAATAGGGGTTACCCTATTTAAATGGTTGATTTTATTAATGTTTATTAATAGCAACCATTTCACTCGAATTTGGTTCAAATTTCAAAAAGCAATCAAATGTTTAAATTTTTGAAAATAAAAGTTGCCAAATGGTTGCATTTGGCCTAAGGAGTTTATCTGAAATTTTTTCAAATTTTTCCCTAACTTAAAAACTATGTTTTTCTTCCATTTTTGGTTTCAGCAAAAAAAAATAGAGAGCAAAAAAAAAAAAAAAAGCAAAACCTACGCGCGCGCAGCACCTAACAGAACCAGCCCAATCTATCTACCGCGCGCGCCAGCCCAGCCCAACACTTAACGCGCGTAACGCTTCAAGATTCGTGCGGATCTTCTATTCGTCTTCGTCAAGCGGTACGGCAGCGCATCGGAGGCGCCACCGCACCCCCGCAGCGACTCCGGCGGCCACACCGCGCCTCCACGCCTATAAGTAGAGCCCTAGGGCCCCGTACCTAACCCTAGCTAACCCTAGGTCCTGTTTCCCCTCTCCGCCGCCGTCGTTCGCCTCCTCCCCGACGAGATCCCCTCCTCTGTCACCCTCACCGGCGGCCACCCCTCTGAAGATCCCGATGGCGCCGCCACCTCGTAGTCCTACCTAGCCAACCACGTACTGGAATCGATCCGCCACCCTACCAGCTACACCTTGGACACCCGCAGGAGCACGGAGGAGCACCACATCCTCGACGCCGTCCTCGACTCCGTCGCGGCCACCGTCGTCAGCAGAACGTCACCGTCAGCCCTCTGCTACCTCGACGCCGGTGGTGAGCACCGTTTTCTTCCCTCTCTCCCTTCTGCTGCATCCGCGCACATCTCTGCACCGCAACCACGCACCACCAGATCGAGCACAGCGGCGTCACCGCAACGCCGGCGAACTTCTGTTCTGACGAACGAGCAAGCGTTTGCTCGTCAGAAATTCAGTTAGCGCGGTCGATGAACAATAACCTGCATCCATCCCCTATACTGTCAAACAGTTTCAGTTAGCGCAGTGGTTCTGCACCTATTGCGTGCGGGCGAGGGCGCGGGTTCGAGCCGCAGCGCCCCCAAATTTTTGTTCTTTTTCCGTCCAAGCGCGAGCAGGCCCACCTGGCATAGACCCCACTGCCACGCAAGCATGTGCTCAGCGCCACGCTGTCTAGGCCCACGGGACAGTGCCAGTGGGTAGAGAGCAGCTGCGTAACAAATGTTTCTGCGAATTTCCTAAAATCCCTAAATCATTTTAATTAGCAGAATTAAAACAAAACTTCAAAAGTTAATAACTTCAAATCTATAATTCCAATAAATAAAAACTTTATATGTTTTCTGATCCAAATTTCCTAATCTTTCCAAATATCCAATTTGTGTACTGTTTTTGGAACCTTCAAATGTATTTAAAATTCAAACTTAAATATTTCAAATGCTAATTGCTAAAATCCATAACTAATTATTTATTAATCCAATAAATGCAAATAAAATGTGTTTTCCATATACCATTTTAAATAACCTATTCAAATATAATTTTTGTTTTCTGGTTTGAATAATTTAAATTGCCTAAATAATTTAATACTTGTTTAATTCAATTAAAATTTGATAAAATCATAACTTGCTCAAAATAAAATAATTTTGAACATGCAAAATATGTTTTCAACCCATCAAAGTGTGAACTTTTCAAATGTGAGTTTGAATTCATGTTTTGGAACAAATAAAAATTCAATTAAATTCAAACTTGTTTTAAATTCATTTAAAACTTGTTTAATACTGTTTAATTCATAATTAAATAATCCAAATTCCAATTTCAAAATTTGAAACATGTAATCCAACTAAAATTTGATGTTCTTTTCAAATATCAACTTTGTTATGTGGTTTGAACATTTTAAATGGTTGGACACAACAAGTATTTGTGTGTCACCTTTAAGGCACCCAAAATTCCCTAAAATTAATAACAAAATTCTAAATTGCTACACCCTATTTTAATTTGATCCTAATGTTGTTATTTTGCTGTTTTCCTTTTGCATGCATCATACTAAACCACTAGCACCTGTTGTTTAGTTGGAAAACAAATAATCTAACCAAAATCTTTGAGCTTTTCATATGCAACTCAAAGTTGCATATGGGTCCAATTAAATTGTGTTGCCATCTCAATTAGTTTATTTTGATGCATCTATTAACTTGTCATGCATCATATTTGATTGTGCACTATGCCATGACAATGATTGTTTATATTATGCCTTGTTTGTTTGCTTCTTCTCGGATAGACGACGACGTTGATACCGACGACCTTTACGACACCCCTTCTGAGGATCTAGCTCAGTACCCGGCTACTGGGTTTGCAGGCAAGTTATCACTCACATGAACCATTGTGTTCCTTTCAACATTGGTTACCGATACTTTCCGTTGTTCTTTTCTGCTAGCCATAGTGGTAGTTGTTTCTGTTACGAACCTATCACATGATACCCTAAACGATATTGCCATCACCTCCAGTCCTAAAACCCCGTTGCTTGGGCCCGTGTCTTACTAGCATGCTTAGGGTTGTTTTGCTCGAGTCTGCTATCAGTTACTTTCTGTTATTATATTTCTGTTATATTCTGGGCTCGATGTTAAACAACACTTGTTAATTTGAGGTAATAATAATTTGCTGATAAGGCACCGGCAGGAGGCCCGGCGTGGTTTTGAGGCCTGCTAGTGTCGACCCTAATAGGAAAAGGGTCTTGTCTACTGATCCATGATGAGCGCACTATCCGCATGTGGGAAGCGTGTATGGGCGCCCCCCTCAATTTGACTCGATCCGCATCTCGTCCAAATCACCACACTTAGTTCGGGCTTTTCCATTTGATGCACGCATATGCAGGTACGAACCCGAGGCCAGGGTGGAATTTTTGTAGTCGGCATTTAGGGCGGCGTGGTCTTCCAGTGCTATGAGGGTCCTCCTTTTCTTCGGGGGGGGGGGGGGGGGCTCGATTAGCCGCGCACGCACAGCACGTGGTGCTTTGGGCTTGATGCGAGGAAAGGTTGAATTGTGTTGAGTGCCCCGCTTGGTGGGAAAGGCCTTCCCATCTGGCGGGTTATTCTTACGTGTACGGCCAAATTGGTGCACCCCTGCAGGGTTAAATCTTCTCGAGAAGCCGTGTTTTTCGCGGTTATGGTTGACTTGGTGAAAGTACTGGCTAACAAGTACTCAGAACAACTTACACCTAACTAATGATAACTTGACTAGTAATAGGCTTATTGACACAACAACTTGATCCATCATTAATCCAACCGTGTGAGTTATCCTCGGATTGCTTCTTTGGATAAGGGGCGAGATCCAGGATGGGTTTGATTGGTGGTTAGCTATAGTTGGTTACGATACGCTATCTTCTCTCTTTCTGATACACCGTAAGTTGTAGTATGTTCTGTAGATGGTTAGTGCAGCCAGTTGCAGCATCTTTCATACCCTTTTCTTCCGTTGATCCCAAGGCATCTGTGCTTGGTGTTGACGGCCTACACTTTGGTGAACTGTGAGTCTTGCTTGCCAGTACGTTGTTGTACTGACCCCTTTGGGGCTGTGGTTTACGCAGACTACGACTACGGCTACGATGACCACCAGGATGGCTACTTCGTGGAGTTTGACGAGACTGCAGACGAGTAGTTAGCTGGACCAGGGCTGGATCCAGGACCTACGTGGATGGGCTTCGTCTTCTTTATTTTCTCCGGCTTCTTAAGTCTGTTGGATTTGTCTGTACCCAGACCCCTTTGATAGCTTCCGCTGATGTAATGAATGCTATGTTGGGACATGTGTCCTCTGGATGATTGTATTTGCTATTTCTGCCTTAGTGAAGGCCATTTGCAACCTTATTTCAATCTTTTGTGTCTTAGAGGCATGTTGTGTTATCCTTTTGTTCAAAAACCGTTGACGTACCATGTGTGTATGGTATGAAGTACGTCAATGGTAGTATCCTGATTACTACGGGATAGTTTACATCGACGGTGAACAAGTAACGGTTGGTTGTCGCACATAAGTGCTGGCCTACCCGTAAGGGGACGCGGGCGCCGTTAAGCCCCGTAATCCAACCAAAATACTGTTCAGTTCGTACGGTGAGTATCCTCTAGAAGTCCGGGTGCGACACATCAGCATCCAGAGGCTCCCGTGTTGCCACGAAAGCTCTTGGGCCCAGACTGAGAAACTCCTTGATACTGACTCGTGGAGCATTCTGGTTGTTGTGCTGGTTAGTCTGGAACTGGGCCATCTGTGCCATGACTTGGGTCATCTGAGTCAACAGCTCCGTGATTGGCGGTGGCTCAGGCGGGTTGTTCCTTGTTGGCGGCATCCTGAATGGAAATGCATTTTAGCACAACAACAGACAAGGATAGACTTTGTAACCGAAAGAGAGATTATTCCAACGCATGAATAGATAACCAACTGGTGCATCATCACATGTTCAAATACATCAGAATATCCAACACACCATAAATGGTTTGAAAGCCAAAGGATAACTAAACATAGCTAAGAATGGATACATCGGTACTCCCATGCTCATCACGCAGGACGGCGGTGAGTAGTACGACGAGAGGTACGGTGAGGAGCACGCCCACGAAAGTAGGTAGAACGACGATCCACATAGATCTGACGTGGTCTGAGAGCGACTCTAGGTGTGGTGAAGTACATAGCGTCGACTCCCTGTGCTCCAAAGCGTGGGATCCCAGTGTAACCAGCACCGAGGTTGAGGAGTGGACCTCTGATCGGCTCGTAACCTCCAGCATCCGGCAGACGACGACCAACTGGCTGATCGAAACGTGCAAAGCGCTCATCTCCAACAAAGTCTGTGGTGCACGTCGCCAGACGAGTCAAAGCAAGGTAGAGCTGCTCTCTGACTGAAGCTAACTCCTGAGATAGTGTGTTGGCAACTGCGTCACTGTGCCTCCCAAACTGAGCGGTGGTGTGCAGCCTGGAGTTATCATGCTCGTAGACATCCAAGTTGTCGTAGAGAGTGAAGTGAGCTCCCTCCAAAGTGATGTAACCACGGGGAATGTGGCGATAGATGGAATCGTCAAATCCCCAGTAGTCAGCACGAAGGACGGTGAGACTCACATAAGCTACCTGCTGCACGGCCATATCCACTGTGGAACCTACTGCCTCGTAGCGGTGGACAACGCTCATGCCATCATCTGATAGAATGTAGACGATAGCCTGGTAGTAGGTCTGGTCAAACTCTCGCTGCTGCTCGTAGACCTGGTACTCTGGTGCCCAACGGAAACCCAGATAAGTGACCATGTCTCTCAGCATCTCCGGATAACCGGCAGTGCTCTCACAACGAGTCATCCAAACCACCTGCGGGAAGAACCTGAGATCCATCTGCAGATGATCGGGGAAGTTTTGATTAGGCGCCGGTAGAAGAACTGAAGTGGAAAGCAACAACAAGGTTTGAACGGACGATAAGGATGTTGAGAAGAACAGGATATCGAAGCAACAACGGGAAACACGAGACCAAAAACTCCTGAGGTACTACGGAAAACCCATCCGGGCTTCTAAAGGATCAATATCTACTGCTTAAGGAACAGAGGATTTGCTTCCGGGGCTTACACGCCTCCGTTCTCAATCGTGAGTAGGCAACATGATAAATCATGTCACAACCACCTCCATTCCTATGGTCTAGTAGATATAACTATCCTAGAGAAACCAGGATACGTGAAAACCTAACTTGAAAGTTTAGGTGAGAAGAGAAAACAACGTTGCACTTCCTTACCAGAAAAAGGGAGGGTGGGTGGGGAAAGAAATAAAATGGCAGAATTCCTACTCTCACGTTTCATTTTTCCTATATAGCTACAAAATAGTTTCTAGACTCAAACTGCGACCAGTAAAAGGGATCCTACAGGCAGACTGGCTCTGATACCATTTGTCGCACCCGGACGTCTAGAGGATACTCGCAGTTCCGTTGAACAATAGTTGATTGGATTACGGGGCTTACCGGCACCCGCATCTCTTACGAGTAGGCCAACACACGTATGTGTGACAACCAACCCCTACTGTTCATCGTCTACGTAAACCATCCCATAGAAATCAGGATACTACCATTGACGTACTTCATACCATACACACATGGTACGTCAACGGCGTTTAACAGAATGATAGCACAACATATCTCTAAGACACAAATAAATAGAAATAAGTTGCAAATAGCTCTCACTAGAGCAGAGATAGCAAATACAATCATCCAGAGGACACATGTCCCAACATATCATCATTACATCTCAGTGGAAGCATTCAAAGGGTCTGAGTACAGACAAAATCCAAATAGGCTTAAGAAGCCGAGAATGAAAAGACGGAGCCCATCCACGATGTCTCGGATCCTGCCCAGGTCCGCTATCTACTCGTCAGCAGCCTCGTCAAACTCCACGTAGTAGCCGTCACGGGGATCCTCGTAAGCGTAGTCTGCGGAAACCACAGCCCCGAAGGGGTCAGTACAACAACGTACTGGCAAGCAAGACTCACAGTTCACCAAAGTGTAACCCGTCAACACCAAGCACAGATGCTTTGGGTTCAACGGAAGAAAGGGGGATACAAAAGATGCGGCAGCTGGCTGCACTAACCAACTACAGAAACATGCTACAACTTCCGGCTAACAGAAAGGGGATAAGATAGCGTATCGTAACCAACTACAACTAACCACCAAACAAACCCATCCTGGATCTCGCCCCTTATCCAAAGAAGCAACCCGAGGATAACTCACACAGTTGGATTAATGATGGATCAAGTTATTGTGGCAATAAAGCTATTACTAGTCAAGTTATCATTAGTTAGGTGTAAGTTGTTCTGAGTACTTGTTAGCCAGTACTTTCACCAAGTCATCCATAACCGCGGAAAACACGGCTTCTCGAGAAGATTTATCCCTGCAGGGGTGCACCAATTTGGCCGTACACGTAAGAATATCCCGCCAGACGGGAATCAAACCCACCAAGCGAGGCACTCTACACAACTCAACTCTTCTTCGCATCAAGCCCAAAGAACCACGTGTTGTGCGTGCGCGGCTAATCGAGCCCCACGAAGAAAAGGGGACCCTAATAGCACTCTAAGACCACGCCGCCCTAAATGCCGACTACAAAAGTTCCACCCTGGCCTCGGGTTCGTACCTGCATATGAGTGCATCAAATGGAAAGCCCTAACTAAGTGTGGCGATTTGGACGAGATGCGAATCGAATCAAATTGAGGGGGGCGCCCATACTCGCTTCCCACATGCGGATAGTGCGCTCATCATGTATCAGTAGACAAGACCCTTTTCCTAATTAGGGTCGACACTAGCAGGCCTCAAAACCACGCCGGGCCTCCTGCCGGTGCCTTATCAGCAAATTATTATTACTTCAAAATTAACAGGTTGTTGTTTAACATCGAGCCCCAGAACATAGTAGAAATATAGTAACAGACAGTAACGGTTAACAGACTCGAGCAAAACAACCCTAAGCATGCTAGTGTGACACGGGCAATAAGCAATGGGGTTATAGGTGTGGAGGTGAGGCTATATCAGGTTTAAAGGATAACATGTGATAGGATCGAACAGAAGCAACGATTCATAGGGCTAGCAGAATAGACAACGGAAAGTATCGGTATCCAATGTTGAAAGGAACACAGTGGTTCATGTGAGTGAATACTTTCCTGCAAACTCAGCAGCCTGGTACTGAGCTAGATCCTCAGAAGGGGTGTCGTAAGTATCGTCTGGCTCAACGTCGTCCTCTATTCGAGAAGAAGCAAACAAACAACGCAAAAAGATAAACAATCTATAACATGGCATAGTGCACAATCATGGGATGATGCATGACCATTTAATTGATGCATCAAAATAAACTAGTTGACATGGTAACATAACATGTTTAAATGGACCCATATGCAATTTGAGTTGCATATGAAAAGGTCCATGAATTATGGTTGAAACAATTGTTTTACAGCTAACCAACAGGTGAATGTGAAATTAGCATGATGCATGGATGAGAAAAACAGAAAAATAACAACAATAGAACAATTTTGAAATAAGGTTTACCAAGTTTAGAAATTTATTTATTAAGTTAGGGAATTTTGGTTACTTAAAGGTGTTACACAAGTATTTGTTGTTTTCACCAATTCAAATTGTTCAAAACAGATAGCAAAGTTCATATTTGAAAAGAACACAAAATTTTAAGTGGATTACATGTTTCAATTATTGAAAAAGGAATTACAATGATTTAATTATGAATTAAACAAGTTTAAACAAGATTTAAATGAATTTAAGACAAGTATGAATATTATTTGAATTTTATTTGTTCAAAACATAAATTCAAATTCATATTTGAAAAGTTTATGTTTTTCTGGTTTGAAAACATATTTTATAAGTTCAAAAATAATTTAATTTGAGGAAGTTATGAATTTAGCAATTTTAAATGATTTAAACAAGGTTTAAATTATTTAAGCAATTTTAATTATTCAAAACATGAAACAAAATTTATATTTGAAAAGGTGGTTTAAAATAGCATGGAAAACATATTTTATTTGTGTTATTTGAATTAAGTATGAATTATTTATGCATTTAATCAAATTTTAAATGAATTGTTTGAATTTAAAATTTGAATGCATTTGAATTATTCAAAACAGAATACAAATGGTATAAACAGGTAGAGAATTAAATTTGGTTCAACAAGCATATTTTATTTTTATTATTTGGATTTGTAATTTAAAAGTTATTAGCAAATTAAAAACAGGGACCAATCTGTAATGAAAAAGGATTTAATTTGAAAAAGAAAAGCTGAAAAACTATTTTCACTCTGCAGTGGCTAGCCCTAGCCACTGACAGAGGGGCCCGTGGCTGCGTGGCGCTCACGTGGCGGCAGAGGCCACTAGCAGGTGGCCCCTGCCTGTCAGCACCCTTGCGCGAAAAAAGGTTGAGTTAATTTGCGGGAGCAGGGATCGAACCTGCGCCCTGCTGCGCGCGCACGCTGTGCTGCTACCAGTGCGGTAGCGAATCGCTCTTTGTCAGTATAGGGGGCGCAGCTAGGTTATAGTTCAGTTTCGTTAACTGAACTTTTAAGTGCGCGCGCGTTTCTGAATTTGGACAGAGATCGACGGTGGCGCAACGGCGGCGAGCTGCTGCATCGCGTTGGTGTTGCCGTGCTGCTGCGGTGCGTGTGCTTGTGCTTGCGATGCAGAGAGAAGGAAGGAGAGGGGTGAGGAGCAGGTGATCACCTCGAGGGACAGAAGGGGAAGCAGGGGCTCGGGGGAGAATTCCGGCGGCGACGTCGAGGATGGCGGCGACGCTCCGGTGGATCTCCGCGGCTGCTGTGGTGTCCAATAGGTAGACGGAGATACGGAGGGCTGATTCCAGCTGCTAGCCAGTGAGGTGGAGCGAGGTAACGGCGGCGATCGCCATGGCTTCAGAGAAGTGGAGCTCGGGTGGTGGTTCAGAGAGGGGGGGAAAATCCGGGCAGAGAGAGAGGCGCCGGCGCTCTGCGAGGGAGAAGGGGTGGTAGGGCTAGGGCTAGCAGGGGAACCCTAGGGGGTAGGCTATATAGGGCTAGGGGCGCGAGCTCGGCCGTTCGCTGTGCGCGCCGTCGACGTGGAGGGCGGCATCGCCCTGCCGTACACGGAGAAGAAAAGCGAGGGGGGGAGCGAAAGGGTACCGGGCCGGGGAGCTGGACTGGGCCGTGCTGCTCCCCTCCTCTGCACGTTGTTTGCTTTTTTTTTTCCTTCTATTTTTTTTGCTGAAAAGAAATAGGAAGAAATAGAAAGGTTTGGGGTTTAGAAAATTTTGGAAAAAAATTGTGTAAATTAGTTATTACAACAGCAACAACTTGCCAACTTTGGTTTTCCAAAAATTCAAAATAAAAGTGATGTTTGTAATTGATTCAAATTTTAATGAATTTGAATATTAAGTGAATATTGAAAACAAAATTTCAATTAGGGTGAACCTTATAGTTTAAGTGGAAGCAAATGATTAGAATTGCTTTGTAATTTTCATCAATCCAACATGGTTGCTGTTTGTAAAATATGATTTGAATTTTGAATGCAATTTGAATTAAGTGGATTATTAAAGAACAAATTAATAGTTGAGATTTTTATTTTTCATGGAAACAAATGGATGTTTTATTTGAACCTTTTATTTGGAAATTTGTAACATAACAAGTATGAACAATTTGATTTGTAACTTGGTTTGAATTTGAAATAGAAAGCAAATGAAAACAGATGCAAAACAAAAGGAAAACAAATGGAAACAAATGCAAACAAAGTAATGAGTATGATGACATGATGCAAAACTTTAATAAAACAAGAAACAAACATTCTAGGGTGGTTTTCATACTTGGGATGTTACAAGCGCGGAATAAAACCACCCCTTTTTCTCTTTTCCACCCCGCGCCCCGGTCCCACCTGTCGGCGACCCGGGAGGCCCAGTCACCTCCACCCACGCACAGTCAGCACCACACTGGCGCTGGACCCACTTGTCAGCCGGCGTGGGTTCCTTTCCCCCCGGTGTGAAAAGTTGCTGCACCTATTTTATTTTTCCAGAAAATGGCAGAATAAACCCCAATTTTGTAACTGCAATAAATTTTCCAATCCAACTCCCTTTTGGGCAAATAAAATATGTATCCCAATTAAAATTTCCTAATCTTTTCAAATATGCAATTTGTTTAATGTTTTGACTAATTAAAAATTATAATATATTCAGTACTTTATTTAATTCATTTAAAATTGCATAAATCATAACTAATTCATTTTAACTCCAAATTTGAAAAGTAAAATATGTTTTCCAATCAAAATTCTCTGTACTTTTCAAATATACAATTTGTTTACTGTTTTTCCTAATTAAAAGTGGTGCAATAATTTAATGCTTTAATTAAGCCTTTTAAATTGCAAAAAATCATAATTAAATATTTAAAATTCCAAATTTGGCAAATGAGATATCACATTGAAGCTAATGTTGTATACATTCTGTTTTCATCATCCACCATGCAATTTAATCACTTCAACCTAATGTTTGCTTGTAATTCACTTAAATAACTATGCATGCACCTGGGATTTTCCAAATGCAACCTTATCTTTGCATTTGGGCCCATTTAAAATGTTTCATCATGTCTTGTATTTATTTTGATGCACCCTTTAACTTGTCATGCATATAAAATAGGATCATGCTGGATCTTTTGCCGTAGTAGTAATTTTTGCATCCGGTGTTTGTTCTAGTTCGTTGCTTCTTCGCGGATAGGACGTTGAGATGATGTGAGCAACGACAAGTTCTGCGGATGTACCTCTACTTGCTGGATCTCAGGCAAGTATACTCACTTGCTACCTATGTTGCCTTTCATCACTTGTTACCGATTCTTTCCGTTGTCCTTATGCTAGCCTTATGATTCGATGCTTGTGTCTCTATCCTATCATATGTTTACCTTGCAACCATGATATAGCCTTCCTTCTACTTCCTATTAACTGTTGTTTGTTTACCTTGTTGGCCCTCGTGTCGTAGTTGCATGCTTAGTGTTGTTTGCGCTCCAGTCTTGTTGTACGTCTTATCACCTGTTTAGTTTGATAGTTGGGTTTCAACTTAATCGACAACATGTTAATGTTTTGGGTAATAATAATTTGATGATAAGGCACCGGCAGGAGGCCCGACGTGGTTTTGAGGACTGCTAGTGTCGAACTTAATTAGGAAAAGGGTCTTGTCCTCCGATCCATGTTGAGCGCACTAACCGCATGTGGGAAGCGTGTATGGGCGCCCCCGCAACTTTGATTCGATTCGCGTCTCGTTCAAATCGCCACACTTAGTTCGGGTTTTCCATTTGCCGCATGCATATGCAGGTGCGAACCCTTGGCGCCAGGGTGGAACTTTTGTAGTCGGCATTTAGGGAGACACGTTCTTAGAGTGCTATGAGGGTCCCCTTTTCTTCGTGGGGCTTGATTAGTCGTGCGCTCAATTGCACGTGGTTCTTTGGGCTTGATGCGAAGAAGAGTTGGGTTGTGTTGAGTGCCTCGCTTGGTGGAAGTGCATTTCCATCTGGCGGGTCATTCTTACGTGTACGGCCAAATTGGTGCATCCCTGCAGGGTTAATCTTCTCGAGAAGCCGTGTTGTCCGCGGTTATGGATGACTTGGTGAAAGTGCTGGCTAACAAGTACTCAGACAACTTACACTTAACGATGATAACTTGACTAGTAATATAGATTACCTCCACCATGAAAATGAATGTCACCTTAATCAACCGTGTGAGTTTCCTTGGGTTGCTTCCTTAGTAGGGGGTAACACTGGATGGGTATTGTTTGGTGAGTAGTTATAGTTGGTTTTGTCGCGCTCTCTTATCCCTCTCTAATAGTCGGGAGTTGTAGCGTGTCTCTCTAGTTGTTGCTGCCCGCTGCCGCTTCTTTGCACTACCCCCTTCTCTTTCCGTTGTACCCAAAGTATTTGTATCTTGTGATGATTGGTTACGCTAGTATCTTGTGAGTATGGTTTATCCACTTGCCAGTACTTAATAGTACTGACCCACGAATCCCTTTCGTGGCTGCATATTCCACATTGCAATCAACAGGTTTGAAGTCTGACGACGTTAGCTTGGGCATCCCTCCGGCTTGGCCTGGGCAGGGATTGGACGCCATCGGTTATCTTCAGGACTCTTAGTCCAATTTGTATCTTGTCCGTAGCCGGATATTTTCGTCTTCCGCTGTTATTTGGATCTTTGTATTGTATCAGTTGTATCCTTGACTCGTTTGAGTCGTCTTGTATATACCTCCTCTGTTGTTGTTGTGGATTATTCGTGAACTGTTGTAATGTTATCACAAGTGGCAACCTGAAATCGGTTAGTATGCGGATTTGGGTGGAAATGCTGAAATCTGCATAGTGCCCGATCTCGGGGCATCACAAATGGTATCAGAGCATGGTTTCCGATTCCCAAAGTTGTTTCGATACGAATGGTTATCGAAGCAACGGGTCCGCAAAGCCTGTAGGATAACCTCGCTAACGGTCGTTGTTTCTAGAGTGTCAAAAACTATTTCTGCTAAACTATTTTGGAAACATCTCAATAGGATTCTTGTTTTCTCCTTATCTCTATTCTATTCTCCTTCTACCTTATTTTTTTGGAGTCTCCCCTCTTGTCTATCTTCAAAGTTTAGGATCCTACGTGGATGGACGTTCTCTTAGCCTTTTAACCTAATAGGTTCGATCTTCGGAAGATTCTCGACGGAACAACATCGTCATCGAAGTGAGCAGGAACCTCTTGTTAGTGGTGTCGAGAAGATCAACCATGCGACCGAAGACTCGATAGCTCTAACTTCTTCCCTCTCCCGTGGTTGTGAGCGGATTGCGAGGGCGCAATCCCTTGTTAGTGGTGTCGGCTGTAACACCCGGGGTTTCCCCAATTAGAACTGCTTGTTGTTTTTTTTCTTTTGCATCACATGGCATCATGCATCATCATGCTTTTAAAACTTGCAAACCAATTGAAATTACTGAAATCTTGTTTGCTAAAATTTACTGAAATTTATTTGATGTCTAAATCTTTTTCTTATTGCCTGAACAATTTCTGCAAAAAAAAGGGGGTTTTAAAAGGGAGAGAGAGCAGCCCAGCAGGTCGGCCCAACTACCCCAACCCGAAGCAGCCCACCAGGCCGAAACCAGCCCCGAGCGCCCCAGCCCACCTCTTTCTCATCTTCCTCCGTACAGGATGTCGACATCCAGGAAAAGCAGAGCACCACCCACCTCCATGGTCCCCTCCTCCCCCTCCTTCTTATCTACCCGGGAGAGGATCCCCAAACCCTAGCCTCCTCCCTTCTCCTCCCTGCGCCGCCACCCTTCCTTCTCTCCCTCTATCTTTTCTCCTCTGTTCCAAATTTCTCCTCTGAAATTCTATTGAACCGGTGAGAGAGAGAGCCTCCATGGCCGAAACTTGGAGCGCTTGGCACCGTCGCCTCGATCGTCGTCGGGCCGTGATCTCGGCGGGAATGGAAACGGGGCAGTGCCCTCTCCATGCTCGCCTCCGCGGCCGGTCCTGGGAGGCACCAGCAGCGCCGCGCCGTCCTCGCCAAGTCGCCGTCCGTCCGTGAGGGACACATTCAGGGCATCGTCGTCTTTGACTCCCGCGGTCCAGGTCGTCGTCTCCTCACTGCACCCTCGCGCCATCGACCTTCCCGAGGTGAGCCGAACCGCTGAGACACCCTACCCTTCCTCCTCTTGCTATGTGCCCTCGCCATCGTGCGAGTCCGTTCCGGTGGCACTGGCCATGGACGCGAGGCAGAGCTCCGAGCGATCGATTTTGAGGGCTAATGCCTCGTCCCGTGTCCCAACCGCACATGCACAGGCACACAACGCACCTGTTCCCACCACTCCCACGCATAGGCTTGCGATCTAGCCGTGGTCACCGTCGTTCCTTGATCCGTCGTCGTTGTTCTACCTGAAGTCTGAATCCTTTTCAGATTGAAAATTCAGTTAACGCGGAGACAACCTATTTGTAGCGTTAGCCTCCTTCACTTTCACCAACAGCAGCAACAGCCCAGTGGCTGCGCACACCGATCCGCACCCAGGAGGTCCCTGGTTCGAGTCCTCCTTAGCGCGGAATAAAACCACCCCTTTTTCTCTTTTCCACCCCGCGCCCCGGTCCCACCTGTCGGCGACCCGGGAGGCCCAGTCATCTCCACCCACGCACAGTCAGCACCACACTGGCGCTGGACCCACTTGTCAGCCGGCGTGGGTTCCTTTCCCCCCGGTGTGAAAAGTTGCTGCACCTATTTTATTTTTCCAGAAAATGGCAGAATAAACCCCAATTTTGTAACTGCAATAAATTTGCCAATCCAACTCCCTTTTGGGCAAATAAAATATGTATCCCAATTAAAATTTCCTAATCTTTTCAAATATGCAATTTGTTTAATGTTTTGACTAATTAAAAATTATAATATATTCAGTACTTTATTTAATTCATTTAAAATTGCATAAATCATAACTAATTCATTTTAACTCCAAATTTGAAAAGTAAAATATGTTTTCCAATCAAAATTCTCTGTACTTTTCAAATATACAATTTGTTTACTGTTTGTCCTAACTAAAAGTGGTGCAAAGTTTCAATGCTTTAACTAAGCCTTTTAAATTGCAAAAATTCATCATTAAATATTTAAAATTCCAAATTTGGCAAATGAGATATCAAATTGAAGCTAATGTTGTATACATTCTGTTTTCATCATCCACCATGCCATTTAATCACTTCAACCTAATGTTTGCTTGTAATTCACTTAAATAACTATGCATGCACCTGGGATTTTCCAAATGCAACCTTATCTTTGCATTTGGGCCCATTTAAAATGTTGCATCATGTCTTGTATTTATTTTGATGCACCCTTTAACTTGTCATGCATATAAAATAGAATCATGCTGGATCTTTTGCCGTAGTAGTAATTGTTGCATCCGGTGTTTGTTCTAGTTCGTTGCTTCTTTGCGGATAGGACGTTGAGATGATGTGAGCAACGACAAGTTCTGCGGATGTACCTCTACTTGCTGGATCTCAGGAAAGTATACTCACTTGCTACCTATGTTTCCTTTCATCACTTGTTACCGATTCTTTCCGTTGTCCTTATGCTAGCCTTATGATTCGATGTTTGTGTCTCTATCCTATCATATGTTTACCTTGCAACCATGATATAGCCTTCCTTCCACTTCCTATTAACTGTTGTTTGTTTACCTTGTTGGCCCTCATGTCGTAGTTGCATGCTTAGTGTTGTTTGCGCTCCAGTCTTGTTGTCCGTCTTATCACCTGTTTAGTTTGATAGTTGGGTTTCAACTTAATCAACAACATGTTAATGTTTTGGGTAATAATAATTTGATGATAAGGCACCGGCAGGAGGCCCGGCGTGGTTTTGAGGACTGCTAGTGTCGAACTTAATTAGGAAAAGGGTCTTGTCCTCCGATCCATGATGAGCGCACTAACCGCATGTGGGAATCGTGTATGGGCGCCCCCCGCAACTTTGATTCGATTCGCGTCTCGTCCAAATCGCCACACTTAGTTCGGGTTTTCCATTTGCCGCATGCATATGCAGGTGCGAACCCTTGGCGCCAGGGTGGAACTTTTGTAGTCGGCATTTAGGGAGACACGTTCTTAGAGTGCTATGAGGGTCCCCTTTTCTTCGTGGGGCTTGATTAGTCGTGCGCTCAATTGCACGTGGTTCTTTGGGCTTGATGCGAAGAAGAGTTGGGTTGTGTTGAGTGCCTCGCTTGGTGGAAGTGCATTTCCATCTGGCGGGTCATTCTTACGTGTACGGCCAAATTGGTGCGTCCCTGCAGGGTTAATCTTCTCGAGAAGCCGTGTTGTCCGCGGTTATGGATGACTTGGTGAAAGTGCTGGCTAACAAGTACTCAGACAACTTACACTTAACGATGATAACTTGACTAGTAATATAGATTACCTCCACCATGAAAATGAATGTCACCTTAATCAACCGTGTGAGTTTCCTTGGGTTGCTTCCTTAGTAGGGGGTAACACTGGATGGGTATTGTTTGGTGAGTAGTTATAGTTGGTTTTGTCGCGCTCTCTTATCCCTCTCTAATAGTCGGGAGTTGTAGCGTGTCTCTCTAGTTGTTGCTGCTGCCCGCTGCCTGCTTCTTTGCACTACCCCCTTCTCTTTCCGTTGTACCCAAAGTATTTGGATCTTGTGATGATTGGTTACGCTGGTATCTTGTGAGTATGGTTTATCCACTTGCCAGTACTTAATAGTACTGACCCACGAATCCCTTTCGTGGCTGCATATTCCACATTGCAGTCAACAGGTTTGAAGTCTGACGACGTTTGCTTGGGCATCCCTCCGGCTTGGCCTGGGCAGGGATTGGATGCCATCGGTTATCTTCAGGACTCTTAGTCCAATCTGTATCTTGTCCGTAGCCGGATATTTTCGTCTTCCGCTGTTATTTGGATCTTTGTATTGTATCAGTTGTATCCTTGACTCGTTTGAGTCGTCTTGTATATACCTCCTCTGTTGTTGTTGTGGATTATTCGTGAACTGTTGTAATGTTATCACAAGTGGCAACCTGAAATCGGTTAGTATGCGGATTTGGGTGGAAATGCCGAAATCTGCATAGTGCCCGATCTCGGGGCGTCACAGTCCTCTAGTAGGTAAACGATAAAAACACATAATTACTGAGGTGACATGCTACCAACATAAACTTGATAGTCTAAATTGTAAAAGCATAAGCATAGGCGAGATCATAGAACTTTAACACAAGCATGATAAATATAATTCTAACAATAAAACATAGCAATCACCTTGCATCATGAAAAGTAACACAAACAAAAGATCATGAATAATAATGCACTCAAAAGTTATACATTTGTTTCAAGCATAGAGATAACATAGCAAAGTGATATTTTGCTTGTCCTTAAGAGTGAGGCAAAAACTAAATGCCAGGACACATTCAAAGTTCAAGAGGAAGACTAGAACAAATAATTTGAGAACAAATAATAACACATCATGAATCAATTAATAATGTTTCTGGGACAAATGCACATTAAACTCAGAATAGCAACCATGCTCTATCAACTGTGCATAAAGTTAGAAGATGGAGACTCAACATAAAAGTAAAATAAAGGCCCTTCGCAGAGGGAAGCAGGGATCAACTCATGTGCTAGAGATTTTATTTTGTTAAACAGAGGCATTGAAAACATTTTTTTTAGAGAGGTGTATGCTTATGTCAACGAATGGTAAACAGAAAATACATTACGTCACAAGCCAACTAGACTTCACAAGAGCGGCTCCCATAGAAGGACGCATCTGGGTAGAAGGTCATCCCTCTTTCTCTTTTGTTTACACAATTATGCTTTGACTGATAAACCAGGGGCAAAAATAGTGAAGAGAATTTGTTGTTTTACTTTGGGGCTGGGCACCCCACTGCTAGCTCTTCTATCATTGGATAAGCGGATTAAGCCACTAGTCCAGGGTGTGAAAGTCCAATCAACAAGTGAGATAAATATTCTCTATTTACGTCCTCATGAGCTAAAACAAGAGTAATTTTGAAGGTTTTAAAGGTAACACATGAGCAATTTAGTTTGGAGTGGCAGTTAAATACCACATGTAGGTAGGTATGATGGACACATTTGGCAAACTTTGATTTTTTGAAGTTGGATGCACGAGTAGAGCTCATACTCAGTACAAGTGGAGGCTAGCAAAAGACTGGGAGCGACAAATCAAGAGAGCAATAATGGTCATAATCATGCATAGCGACAAAAACATCATTAATCAAAGCATAAGTGGTACTACAAGTTCAAAACTAAATGATAATAGAAGCTATAAGTGACTGATTTTTAGTCATAAACATGGTGTGAGAATGCGCCAAGTCAACCAAATAAAACATTTAAAGGAGAACACAACAAATGTATGCTTCAATATGTCAAGAACAACTCATGATTCTTTCTAAGGCACATTAAACACTCTCATCTATTTGAGACAAATCATGCTACAAAATAACTACTAGGCTTTACAATCAAAATAACATCTAGAATGACATGAAAAGTCTAGCCACAGTCTATACAAGCTTCTAATTGCACCGTTATAAGCACGAAAACTGTATTACTGCTTTCCAACACCAAGCATTTCATAATAAACAAAAACTCTCCAAGAGATGCAGGAATTAAACAAGATAGTACTAACACAACTCTACTAAAACTAACATCTCTAAATAAGAGATGCAAGAAAAACATGAGCTAAACAGGAATTTTGCAGCATCTAGAAGAAAAACTAAAAATACGAGCATAACGAGTATTCAAACGAAAAAGCGGAGCGTGTCTCCCCCACACAAAGAATGCTAGGTTCCAACTATATTATTGAAGCAAGGAAAAAAATAAAACAAAATAAAAACAAATATATGCTCCAAGTAAACTTCATATGATGTGACCGAATAAAAATATAGTTTCACTAGAAGTGACCTGATAAATTGTTGATGAAGAAGGGGATGCCTTGGGCATCCCCAAGCTTAGATTCTTGAGTCTTCTTAGAATTTTCTGGGATGAACCACGGGGGCATCCCCAAGCTTGACCTTGCACTCTTCTTGATCACATTATATCACCCTCTTCTCTTTACCCTTGAAAACTTACTTCGCACCACACTCAAAGAGTAATTCGCAATTTTCTGGGATGAACCACGGGGGCATCCCTAAGCTTGACCTTGCACTCTTCTTGATCACATTGTATCACCCTCTTCTCTTGACCCTTGAAAACTTCCTTCGCACCACGCTCAAGGAGTAATTCGCATTAGAGGGTTAGTGCAACAATAATAAAATCCATGGTTTTTGCATGGGAACAAGTGCTATTGATACTTTTAAACATTATCTACATCCACTGATGTTTCGTGAACCAAGGAAATCCACTTGACATCGTAAAAGAGCAAATGCAAGAAAAATGGCAGAATCTGCCAAAACCAGAATAGTCTGTAAAGACAAATTTTTCCAGGGGCACTTACGTTGCTCAGATCGAAAAACTTAAAGAATGAACAAGTTTCAGAATTAGCTTAGGAATAAGCACAAAAAATTTCAGGTCATTCTGATCTTTCTGGATTTTATACGATTTTTTAGGTGGACAATAATACATGAAACTAAAGATACAAATGAGTTTATAGAGAAGTATACAACCCCTTGACTCAAAGAAAACAGAGAAAAACAAAGCAAAAAATAAAACCATGGGTTATCTCCCTAGAAGTGCTTTTCTTTAAAGCCTTTTAGCTAGGCATGATAATTTGAGAAGACTTTCCCACTTCATATGAATTGAAGCAAAAGAGAGCATCAATAAGAAAATGTAAAACAATTTTTAGTCTAACCCACTTCATATAAAAAGAATCTTGTAGAAAAACAAGTCATGAAAGCACAAGGCAACAAGCATAGGAAAGCAAAAAAAAGTGCAACTTTAAAATTTTCAACATAAAGAGGGGAAACTTAATATTGTTGAGATGCATAAGACTATGTTTCCCTCTCTCATAATAACTTTCAGTAGCATCATGAAAATTTTAACAATATAACTAGCACAAGAAACATTCTTATCATGATCCACATGCATAAAAGAATTAATAGTCTCCACATAAGCATAGTCATTCTCATTAATAGTAGTGGGAGCAAATTCAAAAAAAGAGCTATCATTATTATTCTCATCACCATAATCATCAAATATAGGAGGCATATTGTAGTCATAATTAATTTTCTCCTCAATAGTAGGTGGACTGAAAATAACATATTCATCATTGTAATCATCATATATTGGAGGCAAAGTATCATCAAAGAAAATTTCCTCCTCAAAACTTGGGGAATTAAAAATATCATATTCATCAAAAACAGCTTCCCCAAGCTTAGACTTTTCAATAGAATTAGCCATAATGGTGTTCAAAGAATTCATACTAGTAACATTGCTACTAGCATGCAAATAAAGTTCCATAGGTTTTTAAATTTTGCTTTCAAAAGAATCATGTCCTAATTCAAGATAAAGATTATAAAGTTCTCTCATATTTTTGTTGTTTTCCATTAATCCTAACTAGTAAAAATAAAAACAAGAAACAAAAAGATATAATTGCAGAATCTAAAGGAAATAACTTCGAGAACTCACATAGGATGTGAGTACCTTTTACCTTACCTCCACGACAACATCGCCAGAAAAGAGCTTGATGTCTACGCACGCTTCTATTCTTGTAGACAGTGTTGGGCCTCCAAGTGCAGAGGTTTGTAGAACAACAACAAGTTTCCCTTAAGTGGATTACCCAAGGTTTATCGAACTCAGGGATGAAGAGGTCAAAGGTAACCCTCTCAAGCAACCATGCAATCACGATACAAGAAGTCTCTTGTGTCCCCAACACACTTAATACAATTGTCAGTTGTATAGGTGCACTAGTTCAGCGAAGAGAAAGTAAAATGCAAGTAATATGGATGGTTATAAGTGATAATAGCAATCTGAAATAAAAATGGCAGCAAGCAAACATGTAGCAAAACAGGTTGCAAACGGTGTTTCAATGCTTAGAAACAAGGCCTAGGGATCCTACTTTCACTAGTAGACACTCTCAACAATGATAACATAATTGAATTCATAAATATATCTCTTCACTATGTTACTCCGAACCACTCTCCGGTCAGATAACAAACACCAATTCATTGTGTAGGGCTACAAAGCACACCTTGAAGTCGCATTCCCATGTCTAGTTAACCCCACACTAACAACTTGAGCACCCTAGAAGGTACTAGACAAACACCACAATTTCATAGGGTCATCCAACATAAGATATAAATATCATGCTAAACCACACGGTGCACACACTATCACCATTACACCATGATCAAAGTGTCTACGGAGATCTCATGACAAAATCACTTGAGTAGCATAACAGGTGAAGAGTAACATCAACTTATTCAACTAGATTACAAATCTCATGATCACATAAATATCACACCACGGGAGAGAGAGATGAGACACATAGCTACCGGTAGAGCCCTCAACCCCGGGGGAGAACTACTCCCTCCTCATCATAGGAGACAATAACGACGATCAAGATGGCGGTGGAGTCGATGGAGATGGCTCCGGAGGCACTTCCTTCTCCCGGCAGGGTGCCGGAACAGAGATTTCTGTCCCCCAAAACTTGTCGGCGGCGGCAAGGAGCTTCGGAACTTTTCGTGGAAGGGGCCGATATCTTTAGTTTTTATGCATCGGGGGGGCATATATAGGCGAAAGGGCGATGGCGGTGGGCGCCCTAGGGGCCCACACCACTAGCCGGCGCGGCCAGGGGCCCACCCGCACGGAGGCATGGTGTGGGGGCTCCAGGGCCCCCCTCCGGGTCTCTTCGGGAATTCTAAGACTCCGGGCTTCGAATTTTCCAATTCCGAGAATATTTTCAGAACAACTTTTATGAAACTAAAAACAACAGAAAATAGGAACTGGCTCTCTGGCATCTTATCAATAGGTTAGTCCCGGGAAATAGATAAAATTGAAATAAAGTGTAAGGAAAACATGTAGCATATGGCATGAAAACCACATGGAACATCAGAAATAAGGATACGTTTATAACGTATCAAGGGGCGACTGTTTTCGCTTTGGCTCTGTCGGTTAGAACTCATCGACGGAGCATTTTTGGCACGCTTCCGCTTAGTTTCCTTAGCGAGCGGACGCGGCGGTGGCGGAGAAGATGGCCGAACCAAGTACGGCAGTGGAGATTGAGATGGACTCGTGTTGTGACCTACGACGACTCGGATGTGGTGTTGTCCTTGGCACCGAGCCTGGAAGCTTGATGTAGTTCTTGTCCCATAGAATGATACCACCCACTAGTTCTCCGAATGTCCTCTCATCTTCAGTTCTAAGGATATCAAGATCCATATCATGAAACCCCATTAAGATTTTTCATCCACCCCGACTTTAGCATAGTCAGCTCGAATCTCACGGCCATGCCAGCGTGCGTCCGGTAGACAAGGTAAAGTATATCCTACCGCCAACTTCATGGATATGTATTTCATTTTCTGATGGGGCTCACAAGATATTGAAGCATTGATTCCATCCACGGGGTAGCCGGGACCGCCCTCTATCCTCCGTGCATCATCAACCAGGACCTCCGAGTTAGCCATGCTGCTTTTCCGTTGAGATGGGCCGGCGGTAATATCGAGTGCAAGATTTTGCACACGCACTACTCCTCTAAGTTCGTCAATCTGGTGCTGCAGCTGGTTAATTCTGTCAGCCAACTGGTTGAACCTGTCTCCATCCTCCTCTTGTTTTCGCTGCTTTGCTCTCGCTCGGCTTCTGTAAGTTTCTATGTCATTGGCAAACGCAAGGCACCATGGAGTCTTGCCAAGGCCTCGTGCTCGCCCTCCGTGTTCGTCATTCCCGAGGACCAGTGTCAGCAATTCTTTCTCTCTATTGGGATGGAACTTTAACTTCCCCTCTTTAATTTCTTTCACCACTTTAAGCCAATTTTGCCTAGGTATCCTAATCTCGTCACTGCAGACAAGGTCCCATGTTGTTTCGTCGTATGAACCCCCCATGCGCAAGGAACCAATTTCTTGCCCTCAATTCTTATTCTTCGTGCATCCTTTCTAGGGTGATCCTTTTATCAAGCAGCTGTTGCTTTTTTTTATCCCACTTTGGCATGGTAGTCTTGTAGCCCCTAGCCCCAATTTATGGTGCTATTTCTTCTTCTCAGCATTTTTCTTGTTCCGTTTTTTACATGTCCTTGGCATCTTCTAACTCCTTAAATGTGTTCCAGTGATTTCCCTGCTTTGCTAGATAGACTTTGAATACTGGAGAAGTCTTTTTCTTCTGATAGTCTTGCCATAATCTTTTCTTCCACACCTGGAATAGCTCGGCCATCTTCTTAAGATTCCGCTGCTTGACTTTCTCTCTCAATTTGGTAGTGTCGGCACGATCCTCACATTCTAGCAGGGTGAAATGTGCCATGAGGTCATTCCAAAGACCCTCTTTGTACCTTTCGGCGACATAGTCACTATCGTTTGCCCATTTGCGCTTATTCCACTCTCGGACGGTGATCGGGACGTGATCCCTAACCAGAACTCCTCATTGTTTTTTAAATACATCGGCAACCTTCTTGGGTACTTTCGGTTCACCCATAGGGGATATGACCACAAATGTATAATGCGTAGTTGCGGCCAACTTTTTGGTCGGACCTCATTTGGAAGATTTGCTCGATGTGAAGGCCTAAGAGAAGAAACATTCGTCAATTTAAATATATACAACTCAAGTAATGCCTCTACTGATTGCTGAACTTCATATATATACCTCGCCGGACTTTGTTAAGGTTCCACAGGCTACTCCATCATCGGAGCTATCGCCTTCTCCATCATCGGAGCCGTCGGCTTCATCCTCACTTTGGTCGAAATCCATTCCATCCCCGGAGGGGTTCAGATACGACGACGAAGATTCGGCTGGATTAGAACCTACGGCTTCGTGGATAATATCCTCGGGAATTTCTTCCTATATTAGGTCTCTGCGGATTGGACTAGGTGGATCCACAGTTTCTGCAAAATGCACACAATATTATTTCAAAATGCATAATATTATCTCTATCTCTATCAGTATATCAACACAGTTATTTTTATATATCTACCCTATTTTTTCAAAAACAAGTAGCAAATTTTTAGATGAAGCTGCTAGGTTATCTACAAATTTTTAGATGCAGCCACTAGCAAATTTTTAGATGCAGCTACCCTACTTGATTTTCTTCTAAGTGCTTCTACTTCTTGGAGATGCTTCTCAAGTTTGTTTTCTTGGCTAAGTCCTTCGTTAATCTTCTAGCTTCATGTTGACTCCAAGGATAACAAAGGGGACATCTTTCTTGCACTTCATTGTTTTCACAATTCCCGACTTAGTGGTTTCAACTAGAAGGGTCAACTAGCACAAAATTACATGGACATGATTTCAAGGCATCCAAAGGCTTAGGTTTTGGTCTCTCTGGTCTAATGTTAGTACTTAGAACAAATTTGCTAAAGAAAGCATATTAGAAATATTTACAGAATTTAAACTAAGTCAAAAATACTCAAAAAGGCCAAAAAAATCTAAATTCAAATTTAATTGGTTCTAAATTATATTGGAATAGAGAATATGAAATTACACGTCCTAAGGTTTCCAGCGATATTTTATTTGTAATTTTTAGATTTTTTAGAATTTTAACTATGCCAAAACTCATCAAACAAGCCTATTTAAATTTGAACATATTTAAGTTTGTCAAATTTAAATTTGAACACTGCTAAAAGATTCTACATATTCAGAGATTTTCAAAAAATTTAAACTTTTCTTAATTTGGATCTATGGTTAAAAAGATATGAGGTTTCTAAGGTGTACGGACTTTTCTGCAAAGCTGCCAATTGTTTCTATTCGGGAGAAAATTCAGAAAAAGTCTGGCCTACGTGGCGCGCTCTGATTGGCTAGGCTGGCTGACGCGGAGCTGGTGCGGGAGCTGACTGGGCTACTGACTGGATTGACAAATGTCTAAATCTTAAGGGCTGATACCCCTTCGCTAAGTGATCTATTTACGCGTGTTGGATTTGGATCGAACGGCTACGGGGCTTGGGTTCTCACCGCCCGGTGCTTGGGTGGCCGGAAATGTCTACGCGGCGGTATTCCGGTGATCTACGGCGAAGAATCTAACGACGGCGATGTTCCAGGAGGCCTCTGGGCACGGGGAAGGCATGAAGAGGGACGACGTGGCACGACGAGCTTGTTAGCGCTGACGGCGGCGTCTACTGCTTCATGTATGGGTTGCGACGTGCGAACGGTGAGGTTTCCGCGTTGGGGATCTCTCGTTCAAGGTCGCTCTCGATGTTTTGGTCGTGGAAAAGGAAAAACAAAGGCATGAGGACGTGCTAAAGAGAAAGGGGATGCGCAGAGACCAAAAGAGGGTGGTGCAGACCTGCTGTGTCGCTAGAAATTGATGAATTGCGGCGACGGCCGAAGATTTTATGGCGGCGAGTGAAGGAATGCAGCGGCCGGAGGTGGAAGAGACGACGACACCCACGCAGTGACGTAGATACGCTCGATGGGGTCGCGTGTCGCCGGAGACGACGGTGATCCACAACGGCCGGGGAGCTAGGGTTTGGTCTTCGAGGGGAAGAAACAGAGAGCAAGGAGGACTTAGGCCTGCACAGGCGGAGGCGATTAATATACCTCCCCCCTTTTGCCCTGGTGTGTGGCACGAGTCGAGACTAAAGGGGGGTCTTTAGTCCCGGCTTGTTCCACGCACCGGGACGAAAGGGGGGGGGACGGTTTCACAAATATCACGCAAACTACACCCTTTAGTCGCGGCTGGTGATACAGGTTGCGACTAATGGGCCCAAAATTTGCGCGCGAATACATTGGCCCGATCGGAGGGCCGCATCGCCAATCCGCACAAAAACACTTCTGGCCAATCAGAGCGCACCGTTAGTATAGCTCTGGATTGATCAATTTTCATTTTTATTATGAATTAAAACAGAATTGATCTAAATATTCAAAAATTCATAACTTCTATTATGTAATTCCAAATTAGATGAATTTGGACTTTTTTTAATCAGCATAATGTGTAGATTAACCTAGGCCAATAATATTTTAATTTTATACCGTGCACTCACCTATTATTGGTAGATCTATTTAAATTATTATTTTGGGCATATCTTTTAATCTAAAAATACTTTTAGGGTGAATCCAATTTATATGATTTTGTTTTCATGTCCCCTATCCAGTAGAAACAAAAGAAATTCATTAAGGAACTATTTCACAGGAATAATAATAGATTTCCACTTATAGCCCATATTTGATCACTATTAATGTTTAATTTTGTTTTATGATTTATAAAAAATCCATGCATCATGGCTAAGTTATTAACACCTGAAAACAACTTTGCTATTAATCTTGCTGTTAGTAATTTTGTTGCATCACTTTTGAGGTTTTTTGAATTTTCTGGAATTTTCTTTGTCGGTTTCAGGAAAAAGTTAAGACGGCGGGCGTGACCGTTTGCAGCTAGGGGTTGAATATTGAGAAACTCTTTGATGTATCTCTGATGAAATAGGTATTTCTGTACCTAAAAATTATTTTTGCCAAAAAACATGAGCAAACTAGGAGGCACTTGTAGTTCAAATTTGACCCGTTTCCATCTAAATCAGCAAAAACTTTTCACATGCAGCACTTTGGTTATTTTGTGCATATAACACGGTCTAGTATTGTAAAAAAATGCGACTCCCAAGTTTTGCAACATATTTGTGGTTGGTCCTTCACAAAAAAACCTATTTTTTCGCACTCGGAAAATGATTTTTTTATTCAATGAAAATGAAAATTTTCTCCGTCAACATTGTTCATGCTTCCAAGAAGCATGTTTGTGTGGAATATGGGCTCATTTCAAAAAACTATGCCATGGATGTGGCCATAACACCCATCATTTGGCCTGAAACCCAAGAACCATCGAAGGCGATAGCTCATTTCTAAGAACATTTTTTCAACCCAAATGTTATATTCCAAGTTAATTATTTTTGGTGGATACTAGGAAATATATAATGACACCACGTGAAGGTCTTGCATAATTTTGAGTTTTTTTTTTGAATTTTCTATACCGATTTCAGGAAAATGTCAAGAAGGCGGGCATGACCGTTCGTAGCTAGGGGTTGAATATTGAGAAAATTTTGGTGTATCTCTGATCAAATAGGTAGTTGTCTATCTAAAAATTATTTCTTCCAAAAATCTTGAGCAAACTACGAGACACCTGTAGTTCAAATTTGACCCGTTTCCAACTTGATCGGCAAAGATAGTAGGCAAGTAAGTGCAGTTGTTCAATCCGAGTCATAAAAAGGTGAAATTTAAAAATCTTACCAGTCGCAGTACGGTGAACATCAGCAATTTGAGCAGAAAGAGTTGTAAGTTTGTCCTTAGCCCTGTGAGCTCTCTTCCTGTACTTTTTCATCATCTTTTGGCACCTGCGAGCCTCAGTCTCAGCAGCTTCACGAAGGGCCGTTTCTTTTTCAATACGCTTGGTGGACTTGGCCAGCTTCTTCTCCAACTGTGAAACATAGTCCTGTAAAGAAGCATGAAGAATGATCAGCCAGAAACATTATACAAAGTTCCAAGCAAGTTACCTAGTAATTTACTCGGAACTTGGGGACTATGTATGGAAACAATTGATGATTAGTCGGGATTACCTCGTGCTTGGTTATTAAGGCATCTAGTATGTTTTCTTCGTCGCCCTTTAAGGTATGGAGGGCATCTAGCATTTGAGCAAAGGTCATGTCTTCAGGGCGAAGTTGAGAAGGGCCGGAGGATTGGCCCTCTTGTGGAGGAGTTGTTCCGGGTTTGGGGGTCGAAACTCGGATTGTTTGAACGTCCGGGATAGGAGAGCCCGACTTGGTCTCCACAATGATGTCTTCGTCCACTTCTTCAGAGGGCTGGGGTGATGCAGTCTTTGGTGGAATTGGGTCCTTAAAAGGATCTTCTCCATTTCCGTCCTCGGCCTCGTCCTCAACCTCAACGTCCATGTCATCACTCGGCTTTTCTTCTCCCTGCTCTTCTGATTCAGGGATATCCGGGTCGCTCAGCGTAACTGTGGCGCTGAAGAAAAGAAGGGAGACATTGATCAATGGAATATACGGAAAAAAGAAAGGTAACCGGTACGAGAAAATGCAAGTAAAGGTAGTTTACCCGGTGTTCACGGCATAATCCGGGGGAAGCTCGCCGCTGGAGGCGGATGACGTTGGTAAGAGCACTGGCTGCGGTACGCGAAATTGCCCGGCAAGTGGATGATTAGGAGACGGATGACGTTGAGGAGATTGGGAAGGTTGAGCTGGAGGGGTACTGGCTCGATGAGTGGGTGAAGTGGAGATACCCGGGTTAAGGGGATCATCCCCCGGAGAATTCCGGGTCACCCTACGTTTAGTCGGGAGAGGGTCCTTCAAGAAGGGTGAATGTGATAATCGCTCGTTAAGTTCATGCATAGCAGCAAAGGAGTAAGGCGCACGAGACATAGAAGAGAAGGGAACCTTTTCAACTACCCCTCTAGCCTTCCTTTTGTTTCCAACTGGGGGCTCCTGGTCAGACTCGGTGGCTTCCGGGTCATTTTCTTCTTCCTCCTCTTCATCTCCCGACCCTGAAAGCCGAGTAAGTATCAGATAAGAGAAATAACACAGATGAAGGGCAGGTGTAAAGGGTGTGGGAGAGTACCCTCATCATCATCAACAGATTCGGTTTCCTCTTCGGGGTCTTGAGAAGGAGGAGGGTTTTCGACTTTCCAGAAGGGATCGTCAGCCTGTGAACAAATAAACACAAGTGGTGGTTAGAGACTATAACGGACGAAAGTACTGAAATAAGAAAAAGGAGTCAGGTCTTACCGCTGGGGCGGGATTTTCCCGAGTAAACGGGGGTAACCCGGCAGTGTTCTTTATAACATCTAGTCTCTCCATCAGGAAGCCCTTGATGGTCTTGTTGGTGTTACCGGCAGGGAAGTTCTTGGTGGAGTAGCGGAGGGAATCTGTGACGTGACCCGAATATTCGTGTAACAGCTTCGGGCGAATCGAGTTGGGCTGAACCCGGAAGTCTACCCAAGTCTTTATTAGATTGAGCCCAAGAAGGCCGTGGGCTGAGAGAACTGCTAGTTTGGCCAGAAGGGGCTGAATCGCTTCCCTATCAAGGTCAGATGCAAAAGCACTGAAAGACTCGGAGGGCTCGAGAAGGCTCTCCGAATAACCCGGTAGTTTCCTCTCACCACCCGGAGAAGTGTCGTGGCAATAAAAGAAGGATAATTGCCAGTTTTTGGCGTTGGAGTTCAGGTTAAGAGGTGGCATCAATGAGTGTTTGCGGCGCTGGATGGATACCCCGCCGCAGGTAAGAAGCGTTCCGTCACCGCTCTCATAACATGGTTCGCATTGGAATAATTCGGTAAAAAGAGCAAGGTTTGGTGGAGTGCATAAGTACGACTCGGACAAAACTATGAAGTGGGTGATGTTCAGCATAGAGTTAGGCCCTATGTCGAACACCCGGAGGCCGTAGTGCAACGCTGTTTAGAACAGGTTAGCTTCCAGGACACTTTCCAAAGATTACATTTAAATCTTTGACCATACCAAATACTTCAGCACCAGTACGGGAGGCAGACTTCGTCCGGGTTTCTGCCTTGCCATCGAAATGATTTCCTTTTTCCTTAAGGAATGTCTAGGTGGAAGAAAACGAAGATTATACGGGTACATATTCTTCGTACATTTATCCATATATATACTTTTCGTTTGATCCAAATAATGCACGCATGCATTCTATCCCTTGTTCGTCTGTTCTGAAATGTTACAAAGAGCTAGCATGCCAATCATTGATAGTTACGAAAATCAACGCTCGTATGTCAAATGGCTCCTGTTTGTGCTCATCCCACACACTTACACCTGGTTTGGCCCACAACTGCAAAAGTTCATCGACTAATGACCTTATGTACACATCAATATTGTTGTCGGGTTGCTTCGGGCCTTGGATGAGTACTGACATCATAATGAACTTTCGCTTCATGCACAACAAAGGAGGAGGGTTGTAGATACATAGAGTCACAGGCCCGGTGTTTTGACTGCAGCTCTGCTCCCCAAAAGGATTCATGTCATTTGTCCTTAGACCAAACCATAAGTTCCTTGCGTCACCTGCAAAGTCTTCAAACTCTCTCTCGATTTTTCTCCACTGTTGACCATCAGCGGGGTGCCTCAACTTGTCGTCTTTCTTACGGTCTTCCATGTGCCATCGCAACAACTTGGCATGCTCTTTGTATCTGAATAGACGTTTCAACCGTGATACTATAGGAGGATACCACATCACCTTAGCAGGAACCCTCTTCCTGGACGGCTCGCCCTCAATATCACCAGGGTCATCTTTTCTGATCTTGTATTGCAATGCAGTGCATACCGGGCATTTATCCATATTATCGTACTTCTCATCGCGCTAGAGGATGCAGTCATTAGGGCATGCATGTATCTTCTGCACGTCTAATCCTAGAGGGCAGACAAGCTTCTTTGCTTCGTATGTGTTGGCGGGCAATTCGTTATTTCTTGGAAGCATCTTCTTCATTAGTACCAGCAACTTTTCAAATGTCGAGTCAGTCACACCGGTCTATACCTTCCACTTCAGCAATTCCAGTGTGCTACCCAGTTTCTTCTAGCCATCTTCACAAGTTGGATACAACAATTTTTTGTGGTCCTGTAACATCTGCTCGAACTGCAACCTCTCCTTTTCTGTGTCGTAACCTCGCCTTGCATCAGAATTGACCCGATCAAGATCATCAGCGGGCTCATCTGGTACCTGTTCTACACCCTCTTCTTCTTCATTGTCTTCCATTGCGGTATCAGTGTATTCAGAGAACATAGATCGGTAGTTATCGTCATCGTTCTCTTCTTCGTCGCCGTCTTCCATCATAACCCTCTTTCTCCGTGTTTGGTCCAAACATTATAGACGAACATGAAACCGGACCGAAGCAGATGGCTTTGAATGACTCTTGAGGAAGTGTGATCCTTCTCATTCCGACAGTCAACACATGGACAAATCATAAAGCCATCCCGCTGCTTGTTCGCCTTGGCCTCAAGGCGAAAAGAACGCACGCCTTCTCTGTAAGCGGCAGAGCGTCGGTCACCGTACATCCATGGATGTCTCATCTGCATCATAGAACAATATATCAAACGCAATCACGATGCTAAAATTAGTGCCGCGCGTTCTAAACGAGAAAAATAGTTGCTAACCTTTTAGGACACTTGGAAACAGAGAGGAGGAAGCTTAAGTGTGGTTCGGGCACCTCATAGCATGTTTGTCTTGTGTGAACTCAAGTGGCATCGCTCTAACAACCATTTCACCGAACACATCTAGTGCACGTGAAAAAAAAACTAGCACAAAGCTACACCACCTCCTAACAGAAAAAACAAGAGAGAGGGGGCAGGGGCTGCCATATGTATAGTGCCAACCCAATAGTCCTGGTTTGAGATACAAACCGGGACTAAAGAAGCGGCACCAGGCTGCAACGGGCCACAGATCCTTTAGTCTCGGTTTGTATCTCAAATAGGGACTAAAGACTAACGTACGCTTCGGCGTTTTCGGAGTGACATGTCCGGACTATTAGTCCCGGCCTAGGCCACGGCCGAGACTAATGGACCGGACGAAAAGCCTGTTTGCTACTAATGACTGCGAATAAATTGGTTTTGCAGGATATACATGTGATTTGGTATAACTGTCATGACTACACTTACGAAGATGTGATCTTTTGTACTCCCTCCGTCCCAAATTAATTGTCTCAAAATTGGACAAAAGTAAAATCATTTGGGACAGAGGGAGTAATATTTAGTCATAACCTGGCATGATTACTTCTAGAGACCGGTGGAATTTCTCTCGTTGACATTTCCGTAAAGTTCTAAACTATTTGGCCCACCTATTAATCAAAGTTTGATATTTCCTATGTAATTAATAGTAAGGATATCCTTACTATTAATTACATAGGAAATAAGTATCAAACTTTGATTAATAGGTGGGCCAAATTCCCGCCGCATTAATTACATAGGAAATATCAAACTTTGATATCAAAACCTTAGTTGCGAGTATTTTGTGGAAGTTGTCATCTAAACCTTAGTTTAATTACGTAGGAAATTCTCGTTGCGAGTATTTTGTGGAAGTTGTCATCTAAACCTTAGTTTAGAGGGACATTCTAATTGGTTGCATCGTCTTCATGTCGTGGTGAAGAACAGAATTTTTCACTTTATCTAAAATAAAAGATCGTTTACGCATGGAATTTTGAACAGCCCAGCTCTTCCAGCCTACTACACAGCATAACGCTTCCTCTCCTGAAGCGCACAGCGGCACGGGAGAAAAACTCGGACATGCTCTAATGGCGCAGCCGAATAACCTCTGCCACAGTAAAACAAACCGCTGTTCCCGCTGCATATGTCATATTCTGGACTTTGGCGACCCTTGGTCTCGGAGGGCCGGGTCGGCCGCCCCCCTCAGGGACGGGTTTGCGTTGCGTCCACGCGCGCCCCTTACTAGTATACGTCTACACCGAGTTACACTCCAAGCTAAGCAACAATGGCGGATTATAGGGCCTTCGCGCCGGTGCTCCTCTTCTGCGCCTTGGCGTCCTCTTGCCAGGTCGCGCTCTCCAAATTCCCGCCGCCGGCAGACAACGAGGATTTCTTCGGATGCCTCGTGAAGGGGATGCCGCCCAGCCTCCTCTACGCCAAGAGCTCGCCCGCCTTCCCCTCCGTCCTGGGGCAAACCATCCGGAACTCAAGGTGGTCGTCGCCGGAGAACGTAAAGCCGCTTTACATCATCACCCCCACGAACGCCTCTCACATCCAGTCCGCCGTGGTGTGCGGCCGCCGTCACAGCGTCCGCATCCGCGTGCGCAGCGGTGGGCACGACTACGAGGGCCTCTCGTACCGCTCCTTGCAGCCCGAGACGTTCGCCGTTGTGGACCTAAACAAGATGCGGGCGGTGAGGGTGGACGGGAAGGCCCGCACGGCGTGGGTGGAATCCGGCGCGCAGCTCGGCGAGCTCTACTACGCCATCTCCAAGGCGAGCCGCACGCTGGCGTTCGCGGCCGGTGTGTGCCCGACCGTGGGCATCGGCGGCCACCTCGCGGGCGGCGGCTTCGGCATGCTGCTGCGCAAGTATGGCATCGCCGCAGACAACGTCATCGACGTGAAGCTCGTCGACGCCAACGGCAAGCTGCACGACAAGAACTCCATGGGGGCGGACCATTTCTGGGCCGTCAGGGGTGGCGGAGGCGAGAGCTTCGGCATCGTGGTCGCGTGGCAGGTGAGTCTCCTGCCCGTGCCTCCCACCGTGACCGTGTTCAAGATCAACAAGACACTGAGCGAGGGCGCCGTGGACATCATCACCAAGTGGCAACTGGTCGCGCCGAAACTTCCCGGCGACCTTATGGTCCGCATCATCGCGGAGGGGCTGAAGGCCAGGTTCGAGGCCATGTACCTGGGCACCTGCAAAACCCTGACGCCACTGATGCGAAGCAAGTTCCCGGAGCTTGGCATGAACGCCTCGCACTGCAACGAGATGTCGTGGATCGAGGCAATCCCCTTCATCCACCTCGGTCACAAGGGCACCCTGAAGGACGACCTTCTCAACCGGAACAACACCTTCAAGCCCTTCGCGGAATACAAATCGGACTACGTCTACAATCCCTTTCCCAAGAACGTGTGGGAGCAGATCTTCGCCTGGCTGGTGAAGCCCGGCGCCGGGATCATGATATTTGACCCCTACGGAGCAGCCATCAGCGCCATCCCAGAATCGGCGACGCCGTTCCCTCACCGCAAGGGCGTCCTCTTCAACATCCAGTACGTCAGCTACTGGTTCGCCCCGGGAGCCACCAAAGCGTCCATGTCGTGGAGCAAGGAAATCTACGACTACATGGAGCCGTACGTGAGCAAGAACCCCCGGCAGGCCTACGCCAACTACAGGGATATCGACCTCGGGAGGAACGAGGTGGTGAACGACGTCTCCACCTACAGCAGCGGTAAGGTATGGGGTCGGAGATACTTCATGGGCAACTTCCAGAGGCTCGCGATTACCAAGGGCAAGGTAGATCCTACGGACTACTTCAGGAACGAGCAGAGCATCCCGCCACTGATTCACAAGTAGTGATTGATCAAGGGTGATCGATCATGCATTTCCTGTGGTATTTGTGGAGAGCGACCAGAGTAAATAAGTTTTGACTACTTCTAACGACCAATAATATTTCGCTTGTAAGCCCTATGCGTCAATTTTTAAAAACTAGGCATCACATATGCACTACTTTAAATTAATAAAGCAAGTAGTTCAGTTAACAAAGCCAGGGCTCATACATGCTAAGGCATACAGCTTCGCCAAACAGATAGAAGTGAGGGGTCGGCCACCCCAAAACAGACCGGTAAAAAAGGCTAAGCATGCTGCGGCGCTTAGGGACGATTCGATAGCAATTTTGTTGCACGTAAGCCAAAGAACCCTTCCTAGAGCCGCAAACAGCACCCAGCTGGTGTGGCGTTCACGATGAAATTTGATGCACGGGTGGGGCTTTCTTCCCATTTCGAAAAAAAAATGAAATTTCGGTTGTAAGGTTCTAATTAAACTATTTGCCCACATATTAATCCAAGCTTGATTTTTTTCTTTGTAAATTGCATCCACTTTTTTTTTTGGAAAAGGCATCATCTAAAATAGAGGTTCAATTCATTTCATTCATTCATTGTAATTGGCTGCACATCTTCATGTGGTGGCAAAGAATAGCAAAGTTCTCTTTATCTAAAATAAAAGATTTTTACGCACGCTATTTATATCATGAGATTTTTAAATCCTAACTCATCGTTGTAAACTAATATAAGTTAATATTTAAAAGATGAAATGTTCTGAAAAAATCTATTGTTTAAGAAATTCTCCGTCATTTTCCTTTTTGGGAATATAAAATTGGCCACATATGACATATATGTGTTAAGATCCAGGAACAAACTATATTGTTTAAATATATAGCATTTATTTTTCTAACATATTGGAATTTCGGGTGAATTGTCCTGTGCATCAATTCAATAACATATTAGAGCTACGAATTCCCGAGTTAAAGATCTTGTGCCAATCGACTATCATCACTAACATCAGTTGTCCAATATGTTGATGAGAATATATGGATTACTCACATCAGTTGTCTAGTATTTTCCTGAGAATATTTAGATGTAACGACGTCAAGCAGAAAGTTAATTTCTCATGTTGAGCATAACATGATTTCATCCAAAATGCAAGTTGTAGTAGTCATCGTCCGCTCCACGTGCGATATATGGTGGCTTATAAAAAAATAACAGAAATGGCAATTCTAATGTCATCGTTATCTGAAATCCGAATCCAGCTCATGATCGGACTCAAATAAAATAAGGGACCCGCGCAGGTAGTATGCCTACAAATATCTATATCTATATATCATATTAATTATATTTATATCCAAATCTTTATATCTATCTCTATAACCATAAATAAATCTGTATCTATATCTATATCATATGTATGTCCATATCTACATATCTATCCGTATATATGTTTATACCTAGGACGCACACGATATCTACATCTATATCATATTTATGTCTATATCTACATATTTATCTATATCCGTATCTATACATGTATCTATATGTGTATCTAAATCTATATCTATATCTATGCCTAATAATCTTAAAATCATTAAGACTTCTTGTTCGTCCATCATGATTTTGCATTTTCACCCTCTAGTTTTCAGAAATTAACCTACATTCTATGGCTCTAAAACATCCCAAGTGAGGTTTCTTGTAGTTTGGTTGTGTAATTTTTCATTTTATCCCTTCATAAATTTGCAAATAAACTCGGGGTACGCCACCCAAGCTGGACTTTGTACGTGGTTAGCCCGCTGTGTTTCGTCGTACACGATGGACCGCATATGGCGGCTGCATGTTGGGCTGCGTCACGGTGCAACACGTTGTATGGAAGAATGTCTTCGGCCATGTGGTTGTCCTTAACCTAGAGAATAAACAGCTCATCTTGTCCTCTTGATTTTTCTTTGCAACACTTTGTAAATGTATTAATTAAACTGGTTACAAGTAAATCGGAATAAATTAATTTGATGGAAAGAATATACGAATGTGAAAAACGTACTGCCTAGTCAGGCAAAAAAAAGGTGCTACTTGGATGGTTGGGAACGTTTCTTGTGGTCGATCGTGGACTTATACATGTTAGCCCCTCAAAACTTGGGATATCAAATTGCGGTGCCTGATGAGCGCTTCTGCAAAGAATTTTATTATTTTGCTCGATTCGTGTGCGTCCTCGGTCCGAGCCGGAGGAACTGGTGGTGCCACGGGTCCTAAGGGGATAATTTACTATAACCCCTTTGTTGGTCAAAACTTGCTCACATGCCCTTTGTATTGTCACTGACATGTGAAGTTTTAACATGTGGAGTTTAAGTGACCTGGGGGTTATCATCAAATTCCCTGATCCCAAGCGGCAAAACAGACATGTGCGTTGTGGTCCACTAGGTGGAGGAGACGGGGTCGTCGGGAGAGCATACACGTCGGCGGATTACGAGGGCCACACATAGTGTACCACGGACCGGATACCACGCTCTCTCGCCATTGGCTCGGCTTCTGCACCCTGTACCCCCATATTCCTCGTATACTCCACCACCAGATCCATCTGGTCCACCTGCAGCTGCCCTCCCACATCCATGCAAAGCAAACAGAAGTATGCCTTTGAATCCCTTCCATCTGCTGAAATCAAGCACTATCTAGTTGTTCAGTTCCTTCTCTTGAGATAAATAAAAGTGTTACTCTCTTTGTTCCGTAATTCTTTTCATGGAGGTAATACTTTTTTCGGGAGTGAGAGGGAAAGCCAAGACAAGCACTTCCTGCTGAGCACCAAATGGGGGCATCGGAGACTGCTCCATGGTGGGGATGATTTCCCTACAAGAGAAGGACGATTTCAACGACGAGCAATTTCAATGTATCTTATTGCAGAAATATAAGGAGCCTAACCACTACATTGATTTTTTTAAACACATTGTTTAGGTATATCAGTAGTGCCTTCGGATTGCCACAATGCTATGGTAATGCAGCAAGAATGCAAGGTCGTGACTGATTAGTTGATTCCGATTTGCTTGTATAAACTCTCGGGGCTCTGCTGATGCTACTGTGGTTTGGATTATCTATGCCTATTTTTTCTTGGCACTACCATGTCTCTTCGGATTGTTGGACGGTAATCCTCGCTAAACACAATATTTTCTTGGCTTCAGGCCAATCTCAAAAAAAAAACTAGAACGATATGAAAATAGTAGATCTTAGAGAACTACAAGAATCAACTTCATGATACAGGAAAAAATAAAAATTCATAATACAAGCAAGACAAAACAACGTAAATGAAAAACAGCAGTAATTTCTTGCCTTATCTACACGCTCAACGCTACGAAACTCAACACGAACATCCACCATGATCTGCACCTTCTTCAATGGCCTTGGCCGCATCACGGCCTACGACGCTACATCCTCTGCCCCGTCTGCGTTTATTAGCCCACCATTCTGGTCCAACTTGTATGCCGTCTCTTCCTTCTTGTACGGCATGGTGGTGTCGATACTATATTAGAATTAGATTCTAACAGCCTAGGGTAGTTACTTAGTGCCCAAATCATTTTACGGATGCGTCCATCCATATGGACTAATTTTCCTTTGTATAGGTACCTTTTCTCGTAGTGATGCTTCCTACACGCGGCTCCTCCTTGTAACCGACATTCCCAAGAGATGAGAATCCCTGTTATATACCCCCATGTAACTGATCGATGAAGGAAACAGTTCGTTCACAATCCATTTCTTACACGTTATCATGCATGCATAGCTCTGCCGAGAGAAATCACAGAAAAAGAAGAGGAAGGACAAAATAGAAGGAAGATTTCTACAGGAGTCAATCCAAATAGGGATGTGCCATATAGAAAATGGTACCACAAACTCTATACTTAGAGAAATAAAGTATTTTGAAACTCTCAAACAAGTTAAATGGAAAAAAAATTAACAATCATTAGATGTGATGTTGTAATCGTCAGCACAGGACATGCCATATTTACCCTTCCTATGGGAACACACATCATAATTGAGGATGATTTATTGTATCCAGATTTAACTCGTACCCTCATAGGTTATAGAGATGTCTGTAAAAAATGGTTTTCACATTGAACCCATGAAGAAAATAAGGCAGAATTTATCCTATTTACCAAGGACATCGAGTATGGCAAACAAATATTTGAGAAAATTGCCTCTTTATCATCGGGATTGTACTATACATACGTAAAACCCGTAGCACACGTTGTGTATAAGGTAACTTTTAAGAATGTCAATGCATTAAAAATTTGGCATGATCGCCTTGGTCATGCCGGTATCAGGATTGGGAGGAAAATTATCTACAAATTCCAATGGTCCGGACTTAAATGAAGAAAAATTCTCACGATCAACAGATTTTATGTGCAATGCATGTGTTATTGTGAAACTCGATTTAAGAAGCTATTATCTTAAAATTCAAGGGGAACCACTCTGATTCCTTAAAAACAATTCAAGGGAATATTTTTTGTCATATCTAACCATTGTTTTAAACTTTTAGGTACTTCATGGTTCTAATCCACGCGTCTACATGATGGTATCACATGTGTCTATTATCCACACGAAACCATACATTTTACAAAAAAAGAGACAAGTTATTAAATTACAAGCTCATTATATTGAGAATAGAATTAAATCAATTCGAATGGACAGCGATGCTGAATTTTCCTCGCATGCATTCTTGCATGAACCTTGGAATTGAAGTGTAACACCTGGGGTGTTCCCCCTAAGTAGAAAATTGGTTGCTTTCCTTTTTCTTTTTGCATCACATGCATCATATGCATTACATCCTGTTCTCAAAACCACTCAAAAATCCAAACCAATCTAAACTTTTAAAACATGTCTAAAATTTCCAATTGAAAGTTGCAACCTAAACACCTCAACTTGTTTTCAAATAGTTTGAAGTTGATTTATTCAATTTGCTTGTTAATAAAAAAAATTGCCCTTTTGTTAAAACCCTAATGGTAAATTCAAATAACAAATTCAAATCAAATCCATCCATACCTGGCATATTCCAATTGTGGTTTAAAAATTAAAATCTTGCACATATTTAAATTCAATAAGTCTCATAATTGTTGAGTTTATTGAATAAAATTGTTTAAAAATCAAATCTTTATGAAATACTAATGGAAATTCAAATAGCAACTTAAAACTCAAATTAATATTTCAAATATTTGGACATAATGTTAGCATTGCTTTGAATTGCTGTTTTGCAAATTAATAAAATCTATTTATAAAATAAAAACCCCAAACCCTAGTCTTATCTCTCTCTCTCTCTCTCTCTCTCTCTCTCTCTCTCTCTCTCTCTCTCTCTTTTCTACAAAAAAATGTGTGTGCAAACAAAAAGGAAAAAATTAAAAAAAACAGCAAAGAGAGGCAGACCAGCCCTTTTCCTTCCCCTCTAGCCCACCTGGCCAAGCCCACCACCTCAGCCCACCACCCCTCTCCTGGCCCGGTACCCCTTCGCTGCGAGGAGATCGTCGTCTCCGCTGTCGTCATCTCCCTGTACGACCGCACCGCCACCGTGAGATCCTCTCCCCCCCACCTCCGATGTGCAGCCGTACGAGCGCGAACGCCCATAAAACCGCCACCCCCTCCTGCTAGCCCTAAGCCCTAGCCCTACTCCTTCTCTCTGCCGCCGCCCTCCTTTTCCTTCCATCCCCCACCCTCTCTGCTTCTCCTCTGAACATCCACCCGAGCAGCTGCAGCGGCCGTGGGTTGCCCATCATGGCGCCGTCGCCCTGGCCATCACCGGAGCAATCCGAGGCCGGGAATGGCACCGGGGGGTTGCCCTCTGCACCTCCGTGCCCTCGATCAGGACCGGGAGGCATCGTAGCCCCCCCCCCGTCGTCGCCGACTTCCTCCCGGGCGCAGCGAGCAACGTCACCACCTCCGCCGCCTTCTGCTTCCTCGACGGCAGCAGGTGAGCGCCTTCCTCCTTCCTCTCTCCCTCCCGCGCCTATGTGCACGCCTCCACACGACCTTCACGTAAGCACCAGCACCCCACCAAGCGAGGATCCCCGTCGATCAGCAGCAGGTTTGCTCTGTGCCATCGCTGATGACTGAAGGCGGTTTCAGTTTCGTCAGAGAGGCACAAGGCCAGGCCTTTTATCTGAAACCCACCGCATCTGCACTCTGAACACAAACACAGCAGCAGCGTACTGGTAGCACTCCCCCGCGCGCTCGCCTCGGTCACGGGTTCGATTCCCCTCGGGAGGTATTTAGCCCCATCTTTTTCACTGCACGCGCACCCCCCCCCCCCCCCCCCGTGGTCCCACACGTCATTGACCCCCTGCGCCACATCACTGTGCACACACGGTACTGTGGCGCCACGCTGGCCTAGGCCCACTGTCAGCCAGCGTGGGTAGCCCTGCCCTCTGTATAAAATATTATGTCCTATTTCTTTTAAATGATATTTGAACCCAAATATTGCCAAATTAATATCTTCATCAATTTAACTTCAAATTGCACAAATAAAATATGCATCCCAATCAGAAAATCATGACCTTTTCAAATATGCATTTTGTTTTCTGTTTTGAATATTTCAAATGGGTTCAAAAATTCAAATTCAAATACCTCCTTTTGAATTTGATTAAATCCATAACAAATTCAAATTTATTTCAAATGGCCCATATAAAATATGTTTTCCAACCAAAATTTCATGCTCTTTCCAAATATAACATTTGTTTTCTGTTTTGGATAAATAAATTAATGCAATTACTTAATGCTTTAATTAGATCATTTAAATGGTGAAAGTCATAACTAATTCAATATTAATTCAAATGTCACATATGAAATATGTTTTCCATGCCAAATTGAACCACCTTTGCAAATATAAACTTTGTTTCCTGTTTTGAATAATTAAAAGTGGTTAAATAATTTAAATCTTGTTTAAATCATTTAAAATTGCTAAATTCATAACTTGGTCAAATTAAATTCTTTTTCAACTTATAAAATATGTTTTCAAACCAGAAAAGTATAAAATTTTCAAATATGAATTTCATTTAATGTTTTGAACAAATAAAAATTCAAATAAATTCATACTTGAATTAAATTCAATTAAATCTTGTGTAAACTTGTTTAAATCATAAGTAATTCATCTTAATTCCTTTTTCAATAATTGAAACATGTATTCCATCTAAAAATTTGTGTTCTTTCCAAATATAAACTTTGTTATCTATTTTGAACAATTTAAATTGGTGAAAACAACAAATGCTTGTGTAACACCTTTAAGGAACCAAAATTTCATAACTTAATAACTAAAATTCCAGACTTGGTAACCTCCATTTCAAATTGAATCCCTTGTTGTTTTCTCATTGTTTTCCTCATCCATGCATCATGCTAATCAACTTTCACATGATGGTTATTTGTAGATCATTTAATTCCACATTAATTCATGGACTTTTCCATATGCAATCCAAATTGCATATGGGCCCATTTAAATATGTTTACCATGTCAACTAGTTTATCTTTGATGCATCCTTAAACTTGTCATGCATCCATATCTTGATCACGCTGGATCTTTTGCCGTAGAAGTAATTGTTGCATCCGGTGTTTGTTCGAGGTTCGTTGCTTCTTCCCGGATAGGACGTTGAGATGATGTGAGCAACGACAAGTTCTTCGGATGTACCTCTACTTGCTGGATTCCAGGCAAGTATACACACTTGCTGCCAAATGGCTGCCTTTCATCACTTGTTACCGGTTCTTCCCGTTGCCTTTATTCTAGCCTTTTGATTCGATGCTTGTGTCTCGATCCTATCATATGTTTACCTTGCAGCCATGATATAGCCTTCCTTCCACTTCCTATTAACTGTTGTTTGTTTACCTTGTTGGCCCTCGTGTCGTAGTTGCATGCTTAGTGTTGTTTGCGTTCAAGTCTTGTTGTTCCTTTCATATCACCTGTTTAGTTGATAGTTGGGTTTCACTTCAATCAACAACATGTTAATGTTTTTGGGTAATAATAATTTGATGATAAGGCACCGGCAGGAGGCCCGGCGTGGTTTTGAGGCCTACTAGTGTCGACCCTAATTAGGAAAAGGGTCTTGTCTACTGATCCATGATGAGCGCACTAACCGCATGTGGGAAGCGTGTATGGGCGCCCCCCTCAATTTGATTCGATTCGCATCTCGTCCAAATCGCCACACTTAGTTCGGGCTTTCCATTTGATGCACTCATATGCAGGTACGAACCCGAGGCCAGGGTGGAACTAATGTAGTCGGCATTTAGGGCGGCGTGGTCTTAGAGTGCTATGAGGGTCCCCCTTTTCTTCGTGGGGGCTCGATTAGCCGCGCACGCACAGCACGTGGTTCTTTGGGCTTGATGCGAAGAAGAGTTGAGTTGTGTTGAGTGCCTCGCTTGGTGGGTTTGATTCCCGTCTGGCGGGATATTCTTACGTGTACGGACAAATTGGTGCACCCCTGCAGGGTTAAATCTTCTCGAGAAGCCGTGTTTTCCGCGGTTATGGATGACTTGGTGAAAGTACTGGCTAACAATACTCAGAACAACTTACCCCTAACTAATGATAACCTGACTAGTAATAGTCTTACTGACACAATAACTTGATCCATCATTAACCCAACTGTGTGAGTTATCCTCGGATTGCTTCTTTGGATAAGGGGCGAGATCCATGATGGGTTTGTTTGATGTTAGTTGTAGTTGGTTACGATACGCTATCTTATCCCCCTCTTTTAGCCGGATGTTGTATCGAGTCTCTGTAGTTAGTTAGTGCAGCCCGCTGCCGCTTCTTTGCAATAATCCCTTCCTTTCCGTTGTACCCAAAGTATTTGTATCTTGTGATGACTGGTTACGCCGGTATCTTGTGAGTATGGTTTATCCACTTGCCAGTACTTAACCGTACTGACCCATGAATCCTTTTCGTGGCTGCATATTCCACATTGCAGTCAACAGGTTTGAAGTCTGACGACGTTAGCTTGGGAATCCCTCCGGCTTGGCCTGGGCAGGGATTGGACGCTCTCGGTTATCTTCAGGACTCTTAGTCCAATTTGTATCTTGTCCGTAGCCGGACGCTATGTTGTTTCTTCCGCTGTTATTTGGATCTTTGTATTGTATCAGTTGTATCCTCGACTCGTTTGAGTCTTCTTGTATATATCTTTTCTGTTGTTGTTGTGGATTATTCGTGAACTGTTGTAATGTTATCACAAGTGGCAACCTGGAATCGGTTATTATGTGGATTTTGGCGGGAATGCTGAAATCTGCATAGTGCCCGATCTCGGGGCATCACAAATGGTATCAGAGCCTTGGTTCCGATTCCCGATATTGTTTCGATACGAATGGTTATCGAAGCAACGGGTCCGCAAAGCCTGTAGGATAACCTCGCTAACGGTCATTGTTTTTAGAGTGTCAATAACTATTTCTGCTAAACTATTTTTTTTGGAAAAAACATCTCAATAGGATTCTTGTTTTCTCCTTATCTCTATTCTATTTCCCCTCCCATCTTATTTGTTTTGGAGTCTTCCCCCCTTGTCTATCTTTCAAAGTGTTAGGATCCTACGTGGGTGGACGTTTTCTGAGCCTTTAACCTAATAGGTTCGATCATCGGAAGATTCCTGGTGGAAGAACATCGTCATCAGCCCGAGCAAGATTCCCTTGTTAGTGGTGTCGAGAATCCCTTGTTAGTGGTGTCGAGGAGATCAGCTGGAAGCATGAAGAATCGATAGTCGAACTTCTTTCCCCTCCCAGGTTAGCAGGTGGATTGCGAGGGCGCAATCCCTTGTTAGTGGTGTCGTCTGTAACACCTGGGGTGTTCCCCCTAAGTAGAAAATTGGTTTCTTTCCTTTTTCTTTTTGCATCACATGCATCATATGCATTGCATCCTGTTCTCAAAACCACTCAAAAATCCAAACCAATTTAAACTTTCAAAACATGTCTAAAATTTCCAATTGAAAGTTGCAACCTAAACACCTCAACTTGTTTTCAAATAGTTTGAAGTTGATTTATTCAATTTGCTTGTTAATAAAAAAAATTTCCCTTTTGTTAAAACCCTAATGGTAAATTCAAATAACAAATTCAAATCAAATCCATCCATACCTGGCATATTCCAATTGTGGTTTAAAAATTAAAATCTTGCACATATTTAAATTCAATAAGTCTCATAATTGTTGAGTTTATTGAATAAAATTGTTTAAAAATCAAATCTTTATGAAATACTAATGGAAATTCAAATAGCAACTTAAAACTCAAATTAATATTTCAAATATTTGGACATAATGTTAGCATTGCTTTGAATTGCTGTTTTGCAAATTAATAAAATCTATTTATAAAATAAAAACCCCAAACCCTAGTCTTATCTCTCTCTCTCTCTCTCTCTCTCTCTTTTCTACAAAAAAATGTGTGTGCAAACAAAAAGGAAAAAATTAAAAAAACAGCAAAGAGAGGCAGACCAGCCCTTTTCCTTCCCCTCTAGCCCACCTGGCCAAGCCCACCACCTCAGCCCACCACCCCTCTCCTGGCCCGGTACCCCTTCGCTGCGAGGAGATCGTCGTCTCCGCTGTCGTCATCTCCCTGTACGACCGCACCGCCACCGTGAGATCATCTCCCCCCCTCCGATGTGCAGCCGTACGAGCGCGAACGCCCATAAAACCGCCACCCCCTCCTGCTAGCCCTAAGCCCTAGCCCTACTCCTTCTCTCTGCCGCCGCCCTCCTTTTCCTTCCATCCCCCACCCTCTCTGCTTCTCCTCTAAACATCCACCCGAGCAGCTGCAGCGGCCGTGGGTTGCCCGTCATGGCGCCGTCGCCCTGGCCATCACCGGAGCAATCCGAGGCCGGGAATGGCACCGGGGGGTTGCCCTCTGCACCTCTGTGCCCTCGGTCAGGCCCGGGAGGCATCATAGCCCCCCCCCCCCCCCCCGTCGTCGCCGACTTCCTCCCGGGCGCAGCGAGCAACGTCACCACCTCCGCCGCCTTCTGCTTCCTCGACGGCAGCAGGTGAGCGCCTTCCTCCTTCCTCTCTCCCTCCCGCGCCTATGTGCACGCCTCCACACGACCTTCACGTAAGCACCAGCACCCCACCAAGCGAGGATCCCTGTCGATCAGCAGCAGGTTTGCTCTGTGCTATCGCTGATGACTGAAGGCAGTTTCAGTTTCGTCAGAGAGGCACAAGGCCAGGCCTTTTATCTGAAACCCACCGCATCTGCACTCTGAACACAAACACAGCAGCAGCGCACTGGTAGCACTCCCCCGCGCGCTCGCCTCGGTCACGGGTTCGATTCCCCTCGGGAGGCATTTAGCCCCATCTTTTTCACTGCACGCGCACCCCCCCGTGGTCCCACACGTCATTAACCCCCTGCGCCACATCACTGCGCACACACGCCACTGTGGCGCCACGCTGGCCTAGGCCCACTGTCAGCCAGCGTGGGTAGCCCTGCCCTCTGTATAAAATATCCTGTCCTATTTCTTTTAAATGATATTTGAACCCAAATATTGCCAAATTAATATCTTCATCAATTTAACTTCAAATTGCACAAATAAAATATGCATCCCAATCAGAAAATCATGACCTTTTCAAATATGCATTTTGTTTTCTGTTTTGAATATTTCAAATGGGTTCAAAAATTCAAATTCAAATACCTCCTTTTGAATTTGATTAAATCGATAACAAATTCAAATTTATTTCAAATGGCCCATATAAAATATGTTTTCCAACCAAAATTTCATGCTCTTTCCAAATATAACATTTGTTTTCTGTTTTGGATAAATAAAATTAATCCAATTACTTAATGCTTTAATTAAACCATTTAAATGGTGAAATTCATAACTAATTCAATATTAATTCAAATGTCACATATGAAATATGTTTTCCATTCCAAATTGAACCACCTTTTCAAATATAAACTTTGTTTCCTGTTTTGAATAATTAAAAGTGGTTAAATAATTTAAATCTTGTTTAAATCATTTAAAATTGCTAAATTAATAACTTGGTCAAATTAAATTCTTTTTGAACTTATAAAATATACTTTCAAACCAGAAAAGTATAAACTTTTCAAATATGAATTTCATTTAATGTTTTTAACAAATAAAAATTCAAATAAATTCATACTTGAATTAAATTCAATTAAATCTTGTGTAAACTTGTTTAAATCATAAGTAATTCATCTTAATTCCTTTTTCAATAATTGAAACATGTATTCCATCTAAAAATTTGTGTTCTTTCCAAATATAAACTTTGTTATCTATTTTGAACAATTTAAATTGGTGAAAACAACAAATGCTTGTGTAACACCTTTAAGGAACCAAAATTTCATAACTTAATAACTAAAATTCCAACCTTGGTAAACTCCATTTCAAATTGAATCCCTTGTTGTTTTCTCATTGTTTTCCTCATCCATGCATCATGCTAATCAACTTTCACATGATGGTTATTTGTAGATCATTTAATTCCACATTAATTCATGGAGTTTTCCATATGCAATCCAAATTGCATATGGGCCCATTTAAATATGTTTACCATGTCAACTAGTTTATCTTTGATGCATCCTTAAACTTGTCATGCATCCATATCTTGATCATGCTGGATCTTTTGCCGTAGAAGTAATTGTTGCATCCGGTGTTTGTTCGAGGTTCGTTGCTTCTTCCCGGATAGGACGTTGAGATGATGTGAGCAACGACAAGTTCTTCGGATGTACCTCTACTTGCTGGATTCCAGGCAAGTATACTCACTTGCTGCCAAATGGCTGACTTTCATCACTTGTTACCGATTCTTCCCGTTGCCTTTATTCTAGCCTTTTGATTCGATGCTTGTGTCTCGATCCTATCATATGTTTACCTTGCAGCCATGATATAGCCTTCCTTCCACTTCCTATTAACTGTTGTTTGTTTACCTTGTTGGCCCTCGTGTCGTAGTTGCATGCTTAGTGTTGTTTGCGTTCAAGTCTTGTTGTTCCTTTCATATCACTTGTTTAGTTGATAGTTGGGTTTCACTTCAATCAACAATATGTTAATGTTTTGGGTAATAATAATTTGATGATAAGGCACCGGCAGGAGGCCCGGCGTGGTTTTCAGGCCTGCTAGTGTCGACCCTAATTAGTAAAAGGGTCTTGTCTGCTGATCCATGATGAGCGCACTAACCGCATGTGGGAAGCGTGTATGGGCGCCCCCCTCAATTTGATTCGATTCGCATCTCGTCCAAATCGGCACACTTAGTTCGGGCTTTCCATTTGATGCACTCATATGCAGGTACGAACCCGAGGACAGGGTGGAACTTTTGTAGTCGGCATTTAGGGCGGCGTGGTCTTAGAGTGCTATGAGGGTCCCCCTTTTCTTCGTGGGAGCTCGATTAGCCGTGCACGCCCAGCACGTAGTTCTTTGGGCTTGATGCGAAGAAGAGTTGAGTTGTGTTGAGTGCCTCGCTTGGTGGGTTTGATTCCCATCTGGCGGGATATTCTTACGTGTACGGCCAAATTGGTGCACCCCTGCAGGGTTAAATCTTCTCGAGAAGCCGTGTTTTCCGCGGTTATGGATGACTTGGTGAAAGTACTGGCTAACAAGTACTCAGAACAACTTACCCCTAACTAATGATAACCTGACTAGTAATAGTCTTACTGACACAATAACTTGATCCATCATTAACCCAACTGTGTGAGTTATCCTCGGATTGCTTCTTTGGATAAGGGGCGAGATCCAGGATGGGTTTGTTTGATGTTAGTTGTAGTTGGTTACGATACGCTATCTTATCCCCCTCTTTTAGCCGGATGTTGTATCGAGTCTCTGTAGTTAGTTAGTGCAGCCCGCTGCCGCTTCTTTGCAATAATCCCTTCCTTTCCATTGTACCCAAAGTATTTGTATCTTGTGATGACTGGTTACGCCGGTATCTTGTGAGTATGGTTTATCCACTTGCCAGTACTTAACCGTACTGACCCATGAATCCTTTTCGTGGCTGCATATTCCACATTGCAGTCAACAGGTTTGAAGTCTGACAACGTTAGCTTGGGAATCCCTCCGGCTTGGCCTGGGCAGGGATCGGACGCTCTCGGTTCTCTTCAGGACTCTTAGTCCAATTTGTATCTTGTCCGTAGCCGGACGCTATGTTGTTTCTTCCGCTGTTATTTGGATCTTTGTATTGTATCAGTTGTATCCTCGACTCGTTTGAGTCTTCTTGTATATATCTTTTCTGTTGTTGTTGTGGATTATTCGTGAACTGTTGTAATGTTATCACAAGTGGCAACCTGGAATCGGTTATTATGTGGATTTTGGCGGGAATGCTGAAATCTGCATAGTGCCCGATCTCGGGGCGTCACATGAAGTTCAGTAGTCGGTCTGATATGTCAACTCACAAAATAGATTGGCAGAATCTATAATTAAAAGAATCGGGCTCATTGCACGACCATTACTAATGAACATCAACCTACCAACTTCATGACGGGGTCATGAAGTTTTACGCGATGCTGACTTAATTCAATAGAGACCAATTGTGTATGAAATCACTTACCCTCCACGGTTACCACGTGGAAATATACCAACTATTTTACATATGTGTAAATTAGGATACGCCACATGTGCACCAAATTGGGGGTCTATGAGAGTAACAAATCACCGTCAATAATAAATTATAATGAACCTCTCACAGGGGATCTATTCATGGCCAGTCATGTTGATCACATCTTCAGTGAGGACCATTTCAGGCATTAGGGGTTTTCTCCTCTGATCCACTTACTCAAGAAATCCCAAGGAGTTTTCTCCTCTGATCCACTTACTCAAGAAACTGAATTTTTGGTTCGATTTTTTTTTTTGATATGGAGCACATTACAAATAACCTTCCAGATTCATTTACTAACTACAAAGGTATTAAAAAATCCTGCAATCCTTCCAAAAATACGCCTGAAATAGCTGAGGTACCAACAAAAAATCACTCAACCCGTGTTCAAAAAAAGAGGGGGGGTACGGCCACAGAACAAGATTCACACCTCAAAAGAAAAAAAAAATTGGAAGAAACCCTCTAAACAAGTAAATGTAAATCAATCTAGAATTGATAATCATCAAATGGTTAATGAAAACACGGTGGAAGGAGAACCTCCACAGCCCAACTCAATTATGCAGCCAATAACTAGGACATCGAAAAACCATAACTCGATCATGTTGGGAAATCACAACCAGTCAACAAGGGTAACAAAAGGTTCCATAAACTATATAGATTCTAGAGAATCTTACAACCATATGTCTATCTACATAAATTTCTCAACTATAGTTGTAGACAACCTCCTACATGACATGATCCAAAGAAACGCTTCAACTAGCCTAAATGGAAGGATGCGATCAAAATAGAATTGGCCTTGCTCAATAAACGAAAAGTATTCACTAAAATAATACTTACATCTCCCAGCTTTCCCTATGGGGTTCAAATGGGTTTCGTCTATAAGAGGAATGAGAACAATGAGGCGGTGGGACATATAGCAAGGCTTGTAGCCCAAGATTTCACGTACATAGCATACATTGATTCCAATGAAGCATATTTTCCAATAATGTGTGGTATTAATTTCCGATATCTTATTTCAGTAGCAATATAAAATCATCTATCAATGATTTGATGTACGTAGTGACCGCTTACTTTGACAATTCCCTTGATTTGGACATATACATGAAGATTCCAGATGGAGTCCCAAAACCGAATCCAAATGCAAAACGCAACGCATATTGTGCAACAATAAATAAATTTTTATATAGCTTAAAATAGACGGGACGCATGTAGTACAACTAACTTAGTGAGTTCTGATAGTGCGAGAGTTACGGTGATGCTTGCTTGTTGGGAGACCCCAAGTGTAGGGTGTGAAGAGTGCAACGGCAAGTTTTCCCTCAGAAAGAAACCAAGGTTGAATCGACTAGTAGCCGAAAGAAATCACTTCCGAAGGTTGATGCAGCTGATGTGGTAGGGCGCACTACCGGTTCAGAAGAAACGTGGAACCTACACAACATAATCAAATCACTTTGCCCCCAACGAACCAGTGAGGTTGTCAATCTCACCGGTTTTGCTGAAAACAAAGAGGTTAAACGTATGGTGTGGAAAACAGTACTTGTTTGCAGTAGATGAAAAGAGAACATTGATTGCAGTAGGAAAACAATAGTAATAGTATGAAAACAATGATTGCAGTGATTGTATTATCACTATAGAGGAAATGGACCGGGTTCCACAGTTCACTAGTGGTGTCTCTCCAGAACAGATAGATAGCATGTTGGGTAAACAAATTACAGCTGGGCAATTGACAGATATAAAGGTTGCACCGTAGTGCATATGCATGACATGATGATTACTATGTGATTCATGCGGGCATTACAACAAGATACATAGACCGTTATCCAACTGCATATATGACTAATAATCCACCCTCAGAATGTCATCCGAGCAAATCTTGGGTATTAAGTTGCAAGCAACAGATAATTGCATTAAGCAAAGTGTGTAATGTAAATAACAAAATCATCCTTAGACAAAGCATTGTTGTTTTCTCCCTAATGGAAACAACACATCCCCCACCCGTTTATGTTTCTGTCACTTCAGCGTGAGTGAAAGGGAGGCATGGACCCACTATCGAGCATAAATACTCCCTCTTGGAGTTACAAGCATCTACTTATCTAGAGCATCTACTAGCAACGGAGAGCATGCAAGATCATAAATAACATACACATAAAAAGAACATGATAGATTGATAATCATTGGACACAGCATTCAATATTCATCGGATCCCAGCAAACACAACATGTAGCATTACAATAAGATGATCTTGATCATGTTAGACAGCTCACAAGATCTAAACATGAGGCATAAAGAGGAAAGAACAACCATCTATCTAATGCTATGGACCCGTAGTCCAAGGATGAACTACTTACGCATCATTCCGGAGGCGGGCATGGTGGTGTAGAGACCTCCGGTGATGATGACGGGGTTGCAGATGTTTTTGGTGGAAAAGGGTGTCGGGGAGAGCTCCAGAACCCTCCCCAACTAGGGTTGACGATGACAGTGGATGCGGATGTTTTTGGTGGAAAAGACTCTTCTCCTTAGGGATAACCTCCCGAGAGGTATAAATAGGCGAGAGGGCAACATCGGTGGGCGGCCAGGAGGGCCACACCTCCCCCAGGCGCGGCCAGAGGGTGGCGCGCCCCCTATGGTGTGGGGCCCCTGTGGCCCCCCTCCGGACTCCGTGTGCGCGACAGATTTCTAAGACTTCTGGGCTTCGAATCGTCCAATTTCGAGAATATTTCTAGAGCAACTTTTCTGAAACTAAAACCAACAGAAAACAAGAACTGGCTCTGTGGCATCTTGTCAATAGGTTAGTCCCAAAAAATCGATAAAAATGGCATAAAGTGTAAGGGAAACATGTAGCATTAGTATGAAAACAACATGGAACATCAGAAATTACGGATACGTTTATGACGTATCAGCATCCCCAAGCTTAGTTCCTACTCGTCCTCGAGTAGGTAAACGATAAAAGAACAAATAATTTCTGAGGTGACATATTACCAACATAAACTTGATCATCGTAAAGTAAAAGCATATGTACACTGAGATCATAGTACTTTAAACACGGGCATGATAGATGAAATTCTAACAATGAAACTTAGCAATCACCTTGCATCATGAAAAGTAACACAAATAAAATATCATGAATAATAATGCACTTGAAAATTATACATTTGTTTCGAGCATAAAGAAAACGTAACAAAGTGATATTTTGCTTGTCCTTAAGAGTGGGGCAAAACATAAATGTCAGGACACCTTCAAATTTCAAGTGGATGACTAGAACAAATAATTTGAGAGCAAGTAATAACACATCATAAATCAATTAATAATAGTCTTTGGGACCAATGAACATTAAACTCAGAATGGAAACTACGCTCTCTCAACTGTGCATAAAGTTAGAAGATGGAGACTCAACATAAAAGTAAGAGAAAGGCCCTTCGCAGAGGGAAGCAGGGATTAACTCGTGCGCTAGAACATTTTATTTTATTAAACAGAAGTATTGAAAAAAATGTAGAGAGATGTATGCTTATGCCAACGAATGGTACATAAAATACAGTACTTCACAAGCCAACTAGACTTCACAAGAGCATCTCCCATTGAAGGACACATCTAGTATAGAAGGTCATCTCTCTTTCTCTTTTGTTTACACAATTGTGCTTTGACTCATAAATCAAGGGCAAAAATAGTGAAGAGAATTTTATAGTAAGCAATTTTGGGGCTAGGCACCCCGCTGGCAGCTCTTCTATCATTTGGATAAGCGGATGAAGCCACTAGTCCAGGTGTGTAAAGTTCAATCAACAAGTGAGATAAAGATTCTCTATTTACGTCCTCATGAGCTAAAACAGGGGCAAAAAATAGGAATAATTTTGAAAGTTTTAAAGGTAGCACATGAGAAATTTACTTTGGAGTGACGGTTAAATAACACATGTAGGAAGGTATGGTGGACATATTTGGCAAACTTTGGTTTTGGGGAGTTGGATGCACGAGTAGAGCTCATACTCAGTACAGGTGGAGGCTAGCAAAAGACTGGGAGCGACAAATCAAGAGAGCAATAATGGCCATAATCATGCATAGCGACAAAAACATTATTAATCAAAGCATAAAGGGTATTACAAGTCAAAAAAATAAATGATCATAGAGGCTATAAGTGACTGGTTTGTAGTCATAAACATGGTGTAAGCATGTGCCAAGTCAACCAAATAAAACATTTGAAGGAGAACACCACAAATTCATGCTTCAACATGATAAAAACAACTTATGATTCATTCAATGGAACATTAAGCACCCTCAGATATTTGAGACAAGTCATGCTACAATAACAACCACTAAGCATAGAATTAAAATAACATCTAGCATGACATGAAAAAGTCTAGCCACAGTCTATATAAGCTTCTATTTGCACCGTTATAAGCACGAAAATTGTACGACTGGTTTCCAACACCAATCATTTTATACTAAACAAAAACTCTCCAAGAGATATATAAATAATACAAGAGAGTACTAACATAAATCTACTAGAACTAATAGCTCTGAATAAGAGATGCATGAAAAACATGAGCTAAAAGGATTTGCAACAGCTAGAAGAAAAACTAAGAATACGAGCATGGAATAAAACGAGTATTCATATAAAAAAGCGGAGCGTGTATTTCTCTCACACAAAGAATGATGGGTTCCAACTATATTTATTCCAGCAAGGAAAACAAAATAAAAAACAGATGCTCCAAGTAAAGTGCATATAATGTGACCGAATAAAAATATAGTTTCACTAGAAATGACCTGATAAACTGTTGATGAAGAAGGAGATGCCTTGGGCATCCCTAAGCTTAGACGCTTGAGTCTTCTTAGAATTTGCTGGGATGAACCACGGGTGAATATCCAAGCTTTGTCTTTGCACTCTTCTTGATCACATTATATCACCCTTTTATCTTGACCCTTGAAAACTTCCTTCACACCACACTCAATGTAATTCGCATTAGAGGGTTAGTGCACAATCCAAAAATTCACATGTTCTACATGAACACAAGAATTATTAATACTTTTAAACATTAGCTACGACCACTGATGTTTCGTGGAGCAAAGAAATCCACTCGACATAGTAAAAGAGAGAATGCAAGTAAAAAAGGCAGAATCTATCAAAACCAGAACAGTCTATAAAGACGATTTTTTTAGGGGGCACTTATGTTGCTCAGATTGAAAAATGTAAAGCTAGAAAAAGTTTCGAAATTAGTTGAGGAAGAAGCACAAAAAAATTTAGGTCATTTTGATCTTTCTATGAACTATGCGATTTTATACGGTGGACAGCAGAAATCTGTTTCCTATGCAGAAATCCAAAACCAACCTCAACTTTCACTATAGACTTTACTTGGCACAAAAAGTGCGAGAAAATAAAGATACAGAGGAGTTGCTACAGAAGTATATAAAACCTTTACTCAAAGAAAACGGAGAAAAACAAAGCAAAAATAAAACCATGGGTTATCTCCCAAGAAGTGCTTTTCTTTAATGCCTTTTAGCTAGGCCCAGAAAACTAGAATCAAGTATTTTAAAGTGAAAAAGCATCCAAATTGTAACTTGTTCTAATAATAGAATCAAAAGGCAACTTAATTATCTTCCTAGGAAATTGTTCCATACCTTTCTTGAGTGGGAATTGATATTTAATGTTCCCCTCTTTCATATCAATAACAACACCAACAGTTCTATGAAAAGGTCTTCCCAAAACAATAGGATAAGAAGCATTGAATTCAATATTCATAGCAATGAAATCAACGGGTACAAAGTTATTATTAACCATAATAAGAACATCATCAACTCTCCCCAAAGGTTTCTTTCTAACATTATCAATAAGACGAATATCCAAATAACAGTGTTCCGAAGGTGGAAAATCAAGCATATCATAAAGTTTCTTAGGCATAACAAAGATACTAGCACCAAGATCATTCACCTTCATTTTAATGATGGGTTCCCAACCATCATATAACTTCCTAGGGATAGAGCCTTCACATCTTAATTCATCTTCTCTAATTTGTATAAATGCATTTGTAATATGTTTTGTGAAAGTCATATTCATAGCACTAGCATTAGGACAACTAGCAAGCTTTTGTAGGAACATAATTACTTCAGATATATTGAAATCATCAAAATCAAGATCATTTTTATAAAAGTTAATGGGACCATTGTCTCCCATATTTCAAAAATTTCAGCACTTTTATCGGGAACTGTTTCAGTAGTTTCCGGCAATTTTAAACGTTTAACAGCAGAAGTGAAAGTATAGCCAACACCAATTACTTTACCATTAATAGTAGAAGGTTTACTAGCATGAGAAGCTTCATTTTTACTAGTGGTGGTAATGGTCCAAACGTTAGCTATATTATTCTTTCTAGCTATTTCATCTTTTCTTTTCCATCTAGCATGGAATTCAGCTAACATCCTAACATTATCATCAATTCTAACTTGAATGGCATTTAAAGTTTTGATTTCTTTAATATCATGAGGAATAAGCTTTATTTTAAGAAGATCAACATCAAGAGCAAGGCTATCGACTTTAGAAGCAAGAACATCAATTTTCCCAAACTTTTCCTCAACTGATTAATAAAAGCAGTTTGTGTACTAATAAAATTCTTAAGCATGTTTTCAAGATCAGAGGGTACACTTTTATTGTTGTTGTAGGAATTACCATAAGAGTTGGCATAAACATTGCCATTATTAGAAGGATGTGGCCTATAATTATTGCTACCAAATTTATTCCTATAAGCATTATTGTTGAAATCTTTATTTTTAATGAAGTTCACATCAACATCCTCTTCTTGAGAAACCAAAGAGGCTAAAGGAACCTTGTTTGGATCAATAGGAGCATGGTCATTAACAAGCATAGACATAATAGCATCAAGCCTATCACTCAAAGAAGAGGTTTCTTCAACAAGATTTATCTTCTTAGCTGGTGGAGCTCTCTCAGTGTGTCATTCAAATAATTTACCATCATATCATCAAGACGCTTTGTTGCTTCCCCCAACGTCATGGATATAAAGGTTCCTCCAGCAGCTGAATCTAGAAGGTTTCTTGAAGAAAAATTCCGACGTGCATAAAAGGTTTGGATGATCATCCAAGTAGTCAGTCCATGAGTGGGACAATTCTTTACTAAAGATTTCATTATTTTTCAAGCTTTAGCAAGATGCTCATTATCAAGTTGCTTAAAATTCATAATGCTACTTCTTAAAGATATAATCTTAGCAGGAGGATAATATTTTCCAATGAAAGCATCTTTATATTTAGTCCAAGAATTCACAAAAAAAGAATCAATACTATTTCTAAGCATTCTTTAGCTCTTCCTCTCAAAGAGAAAGGAAAGAATTTTGGTTTAATAATATCTTCATCTACATCTTTATATTTTTGCATCTCACGGAGTTGAACAAAATTATGAAGATGGGCAGCAGCATCAGTACTAACACCAGAAAATTGCTCTCTCATAACAAGATTTAATAGTGCGGGATTAATCTCATAAAAATCAGCAGTAGGAGCAGGTGGAGAAATAGGTGTGCTAATAAAATCCTTGTTGTTTGTGCTAGTGAAGTGACGCAACTTAGTGTTCTCAGGAGTACTCATTTTAGCAAGATTAAAAATAGGATAAAAGTAACAATTAGAATAAGAAATAACTTTTTTGTGTTTTCGATAAAGAGAAGCAAACAAGACAAAATAAATAAACTAAGCAAAACAAAGACAAAGTAAAGAGATTGAAAGTGAGAGACTCCCCCTTGTAGAAATCCTCTTTCTCCCCGGCAACGGCGCCAGAGAGTTTGATGGTGCAAAAGTTACGGTGATGCTTGCTTGTTGGGAGACCCAAAGTGTAGGGTGTGAAGAGTGCAGCGGCAAGTTTTCCCTCAGAAAGAAATCAAGGTTGAATCGACCAGTAGGAAAAAGAAACCACTTTCAAAGGTTGATGCAGCTGATATGGCAGGGCGCACTACCTGTTCAGAAGGAACGTGGAACCTACACAACACAATCAAATAACTTTACCCCAACGAAGCACTGAGGTTGTCAATCTCACCGGTTTTGCTGAAAACAAAGAGGTTAAACGTATGCTGTGGAAAACAATGATTGTTTGCAGTAGATGAAAAGAGAATAGTGATGGTAGTAGGAAAACAGCAGTAGCAGTATGAAAACAGTGATTGCACTGATTGTATTATCAGTATAGAGGAAATGGACCGGGGTCTATAGTTCACTAGTGGTGTCTCTCTAGAATAGAAAGATAGCATGTTGGGTAAACAAATTACAGCTGGGCAATTGACAGATATAAAGGCTGCAACGTAGTGCATATGCATGACATGATGATTACTATGTGATTCATGTGGGCATTACAACAAGATATATAGACCGTTATCCAACTGCATCTCTGACTAATAATCCACCCTTAGAATGTCATCCGTGCAAACCCTGGGTATTAAGTTGCAAGCAATAGATAATTGCATTAAGAAAAGTGTGTAATGTAAACAATAAAATTATCCTTGGAAAAATAAGTATTGTTTTCTCCCTAATGGCAACAACACACCCCCATCCATTTACGTTTCTGTCACTTGAGCGTGAGTGAAAGGGAGGCATGAACCCACTATCGAGCATAAATACTCCCTCTTGGAGTTACAAGCATCTACTTGGCCAGAGCATCTACTAACAACAGAGAGCATGCATGATCATAAATAACATACACATGAAAATAATATGATAGATTGATAATCATTGTACATAGCATTCAATATTCACCGGATCCCAGCAAACACAACATGTAGCATTACAATAAGATGATCTTGATCATGTTAGGAAGCTCACAAGATCTAAACATGAGACATAAAGAGGAGAGAATAACCATCTAGCTACTCCTATGGACCCATAGTCCAAGCATGAACTACTCACGCATCATTCTAGAGGCAGGCATGATGGTGTAGAGCCCTCCGGTGATGATTCCCCCTCCTGGCAGGGTGCCGAGGAGGGCTCGAGAACCCTCCCGAACTAGGGTTGATGATGACGGTGGTTGGAGATGTTTTTGGTGGAAAAGGATCTTCTCCTTAGGGTTAACCTCCTGAGAGGTATAAATAGGCGAGAGGGCAACGTCGGTGGGCGACCAGAGGGCCTACACACCCCCTAGGCGCGGCCAGAGGGGGGGCGCCGCCCTATGGTGTGGGGCCCCTGTGGCCCCCCTCCGGGTCCCCTCTGGACTCCGTGTGCACGACAGATTTCTAAGACTTCCGGACTTCGAATCGTCCAATTCCGAGAATATTTCTAGAACAACTTTTCTGAAACTAAAAAAATCAGAAAACAGGAACTGGCTCTGTGACATCTTGTCAATAGGTTAGTCCTAGAAAATCGATAAAATCGGCATAAAGTGTAAGGGAAACATGTAGCATATAGTATGAAAACAACATGGAACATCAGAAATTATGGATACGTTTATGGTGTATCAAGTTCCAATAGTGATGATGTCCATAAGTGTTTTCAACAAAAAATTCTGCAACCAAATTTTGCATCATTTCATTGTACGTAGATGATCAAAACATCATAGGAAAAACACAAGAGACTGACAAAGCATGCAATCACCTAAATATCGATACATAATTTAAGATCAAGGATTATGGTACAGCAAAATTGTGCTTGGGATTACAACTCGAGCACCTTCCCTCAGGTTTTTGGTTCATCAAACCGCCTATACATAGAAAATATTGGAAATTTTCAATATGGACAAATCCTATCCATAAAAAACTCCCATGGTTGTTCGATCTCTAGACGTAGAGAATCATCAATTTATACCAAGGTATGATGGATAAGAGATAGTGGATCATAAATTCCAATATCCCAGTTTTGTTGGAGCGCTCATGTATCTTGCAAATTGAACTGGGCTGGTATTGCATTTGCAGTGAATTTACCAGCTATCACTAAATTCCCTTGGGCGGGAAAAAAGAATATATTCCGATATCTTGAAGGCATAAAATAAATTGGACTATTATTTCGATTTCAGAAAAATCTAGACATGGATATGATTGGGTATACCGTTGTTGGCTACTTATTAGACCCCCATGATGCGAGATCACACCGGTTTCGTGTTCCTACATGGTGGGAGATCCATCTCATGGAAGTCTTCCAAACTGAGTCTAGTGGCTACATCCACTGACTATTCTTACATAATCACAATATATGAGGCAACACACAAATGCGGCGTGTGGCTTTATAGAATGATAAACCACATACAACAATTGTGTGGTAATTGTTGAGACATCGTAGTAGAGTTCATAGACCGGGGTGCCATGAGCCTACGGGTAGAGACGTGGGGGACGTGGTAGCACAACAACCAGGAACACCAATTTTACCCAAGTTCGGTACGTCGCAACTAGGCGGCGTTCCTACTCATGCAATCTCACTAAATCGGGGATGAAGCCTAAAGTATACAAAGTACAATATGAGTAGGGTTTCGCTAACTCGGCGAGGATCAACTTCCCGGCGAGTTGGCTTCTAGCTAATTGTTCTCTCTGTTATTCTCTCCCGTCCGGCTTTATATAATATCCGGGTTAGGGCTTACAGAAAGGAAACCTAGAAGACTATGGAAAGTATCCTAACTTGGAAGGCAGGAATCCGTCTTATATTCCAAACTGCACCACTTTGGGCCGTGGTCCGGGTTATTCTAGAATCCGGCTTCTGTGCGTCAGCTTACTGGGCCGCCTAATGGACTGTGATCCATTACCAATCAGGCCACCCTGGTAATCCGGATCTTTAGGACCATGCCGGATATACCCCTACTCAGTATATATCCGACAGTAGCCCCCAAGAAGGATTGAGACTTGATTCTGACACCTTTCGTCAACTCGCATTCTGCTCCGAGAAATGTTGGCTCTTTGTCACGATTCTTATTTTTCCCAAAATGCCATAATGCATAACTCGAATTTCATAAAATCAGGCTGTCCCTTTCATGAACCTGGAGAAGGAGTTTCTTGACATGTAACCCAAAACTCGGATTTTCCAGAATCCGGCTTTTCTTCCACGATCCTTCGTGGAGAAGGAACCTCGTGACATCAGCGATAAAAGCGTGCTGACATCACGGACGTTTGGGTTCAGTCAAATCCTGAAACGTATCTCTGACAGATTCTCGCGTGAAACGAGGAGATAGTAGTTATCATTCCGCCTCCTCATTTCCCGGATTTTTTGGCGTGACACGCGTCGCAGATCTAACGGTCAAAAGAGCCGTTACCACGTATCGTAATGCTTTTCCGTCTATAAATAGCCATCCACGGGCACTCTAGTTGCCCTCCCGCTCTCTCTTCCATCTTCCAAAGCCCTCAAGCGCCCATTGCTCCCGAGCCAAGGACTTAGTGCGAGCAGAGCCCGTGCACACCGCGTCGTCCCCGGAACTTATCGTCGGAGGCTCGCAATCCTCTTCGCGCCGCCCGCAAATGGCATCCGGCGATTGACCGCGCGCCGCAGAGTAAAACGTCATCGCCCGCGACATCGACGACATCATCAACGACATCGACCCTTTGCCCGATTCCCCGAGCCGCGCCGCCGCGAACACGCCGGAGAATCCTTCCGGTGACCAGGCCCGCGAGGATCCCCCTCTAGCGGCAGATAACCTGGCGGCCTCATCTTCTAGCCTCCTCCTCCATTCGTCCCCGAAACGGCGGAAGAAAAAATCCTCCTCGTCGGCGAGGAGCTCGCCGCTGCAGTTGTTGCCGGAGCAGAAGACGAAGGCGAGATGTCCAGGAACTGGATCCGGTGCAACTTGGCCCCTTCCCTTCTTCGACAATGGAGAAGGAGGGCCTGATTGTGAAGGGGGAGTGGCGGCACGAGGAGGACGACTCCGAGCCCTTGCCGAACGCCGGGGAAAGGGTTCTCCTAACCTCGCACATCAGTCGAGGTATGGGGTTTCCACCTTCCGCCTTTTTCCTCCAGGTTTTAAACCACTACAACATCCAGCCCCACAACCTTCCTCCAAACTCCATTCTATATCTAGCCGGGTTCCAGGCCCTCTTTGAAGGGTATCTAGGATTAGAGCCTAGGTTAGATTTTTGGCAGTATTGTTTTGGGGTTAAGCGAAACCCCTCGAAGGGCGCACTCCCGACTTGCGGGACCATATCCTCACCCTACTTAGATTTAGGGAGGATTGGTTCCCCAAGAGAAAAACATCGGAATCCGTCAAATTTTGGATGGGTTCCTTCTTCTACCACCAAGACATCCCGTTTCCTGGAAAGAAAACGGGGATTCCTCCTTTCTCCAACTGCGCTGCACTCCCCAAGACAACTGGGCTGTGGAGGCAGTTCAGACTCTGCCGGATGATTTGATGAAACGGCGCATCGCCAAACTCGTCTCCTCCGATCGTCCTCTCACTAGAACCGACACCGTTTTGTGTTGGTTTGGAAGACGTATCCAGCCTCTGGCGCATCGAACCCGACTTCTGTGTGAATACAAGGGCCCGGAAGATACAATGAGGGGAACGGACAAGGCATTCTCGAAAAGGGACTTCAAGAAGCGGGTTAATCATTTGGTCACCACACGCGACCAATATGAAGAAAGCCGAGAGATGTACCATGAAGGAAATCCAGTTCCAAACGTAATATTTTTTCCTCTTTGGGAAAATTCTCGGATTTTTATCTTTCTTAGGTTTCCTGACTTAGTCGGACATTGTTATTTTTCCATAGTTTGCCGACCTCACCGACAAAGATCTTGCAACCGATGTCGAACTGGACGCAATGCGTGCCAAGTTTTCTGGTGGTCGGAAACGCAAGAAGTCATCAACTGCCGAAGAGGTGGTGGAACTTGACGGAATTCTCGTCGCTACTTCCAGGTAATCATCTGGGTTTCCCTTTTTCTCTGCTTTTAGTCGCAGGAGTCATTTTACTTTCTCGGAAAACTAATTTCTCGGAATTTCTTTCACTTCCTTTCTTTTTCAGCCTTGCTCCTACTTCTCTGAAGCCAAAGAAACTGAAGAGACATAAGGCAGCTACTGGCAAGGGAGTGCACCCATCCCCTGCTGCAGCTCCTGCTACCCCAGCTGCCCTAGGAGGAGAAAACCAATCTACAAGAGAGGAAGAGTATCCCCTGCCGACCAGCCAGCCCATTGCGTCTGAGACATATGCGAGGGAAAGGGCGGTGCCAAAAATGGGTGGCCCTTCTCGTACAACTGAGGAGGAATCCATTCCTACTTTTTACAAGGAATTTAAGGTAAACGAAGAACCGTTTGACGAACACGGATACATTCATTTGTGGGCTACCAAATTCTTCGGTCCAGCACCGCTAATCCGTCCTTGGCCGCAAGGCGGGCTTATTGTAAGGAATAACTTCGTGTTTTCACCTTGGCAGGTCATCCAGGACGGCCTTTGCCATGTTGGGATTCTTTTTGCAGACCATGCAAAAGAATTCAATGAAAACTTGGCAAACCTGACCAAGATGAGCCAGGTAAATATCTCTAGCCCCCAAGCAATAAGTCAAATGATTACTTTTGTCTTAATGTTTTTTTCATTGTTATGCTTGTTTTTAACTTAAGCATATTTTGTCTCTTTTCCGTGTTTCAGCAAACTGCTGAAAACATCAACATGGAAGTTTTCAATAAACTTACCATCAAGAACAAGGAGGTGAAAACCCTTCTTTCCATTCTGGAAGATAAAGAGGCAGAACTGGCATCCATTCAGCAACAGCTGAGTGAATCAGCAGGTAAAATATTTCGCTGCTTTCAGTTGTGATTTTTTCTAAGTAGTTTTCCGAGTTTTTAACTCTTCCTTTACTTGCTTTTCAGCTTGTTTGGCGAAAGCCAAACAAATTGCCAAAGATGCCGGCAACACCAAGAACCTCCGCCGCGAGAACCTGGATCTTCACAAGCTGACTGTGAAGCTCTAGAAGGATCTGGAGGCCAGCCAACTAGCTATTGGCATTGCCGAATCCAAGGCCTCCAACCAGGCCGAGAAAGATAAAGCTACGATCAGGTACCTCGAGAACGCCCTGAACCAACGCCTGGAAGAAGGCGCCGAGATGGATCGGATTCTCGGTAAGTAATTTTTCTTTTACCGGATTTTCCTTGTTTCCCTTCTCCTTTTTTTCCTAACTTTTATTTGTTGATTGACAAAGAAGCTAGCCCCCAGCTTACCCGGATTGAGAGAATCCAGGCTTTCGGGAAAATCTTCACCGCGCTCAAGGCCGCGGGAATGCTACTTATTAATAAGTACATTCCCGAGAAATCTGGGGAGCTCTCGGAAGTCAGCAAACTTCCTGGGGCTATTGTGGACGTGGCGAACCGCAAGGAGTCGTGGCTCCGCTCCGCGGCTCGTGGTGGTGCACGCATGGCCCTTGGGCTTATGCGTATGTACTACCCCACCACCAAATCTTGGCGCGTGGCGTCCGGCATCCCGCAAGGATACACGGATGCCCAGCGTACCAGCATCTTTGATAAAATCAAAGGTCACGCCACCAAGATTGCCAATATGGTGAACATCTCCACCTTCTACCCCGAGGAGGCAATCCCGCCAACTCCTGAGGAATCCAGCAGCGAAGAAGAAGAGTCAGATGCCTAAGGAAGCTGCTTGGTCCTGGGTAGGAGATAGGAAAATAGAAGCATTACTGATCTTACAATGTAACACTTATTGTAATGCTATCTATTCTTTTGTATAAACAAGTACTCCGCTTTTGCAGTTAAATTATTAAGTCTTTGCAAGTTTTCTAGGTTTTAATTCCTTTATCTTCTAAGTTCTCTAGTTTGTATGTCTTAATTGTCCTTACTGTTTCAAATGGCTCGATAGTACGTAATCTTCATGCCAAGTGACTGGGTACAACCAATCAGTCAAAACTCGGAAACATGGATTGTACTAAAGGCATTTTTACTGACTAGTTCCAGTGACCCAACATAAAAACAATCAGATAATACTTAGAGAAAAAGTAAGGAATTGTCAAAAAGTATGAAACTCATGCACGCAGGCACAATCTGGGTTTCCTTAAGCCTCCTTAGGCTGAGTAGCATTCAGTTTTTATAACTCCGAGCACGCAGGCACAATTCAGGTTAATATTGAGCATTTTGAAAGTTCATTGGGAAATAGATAAAACGGACTTATGTTTTGCATAAAAACAGATAAAACAGTAATGCATGAATTCCGACAAATTTATTTCATGATCTCAAAGATGTTTACATAGAAATTGAACTAAGTGTAAAAGGGACGTAACTGTTGGATGCTCCAAGGCCATTTCGTCTCTCCTAGCTCGACATCTATATTTCTCTTTTTTTTGTGATTTGGACGCTTGGGGTCATCTTCCGTGTCTCAAATATCTACAAGATAATAAGATCCATTTTTCATAGTCTTGCTAATGAAAAATGGTCCCTCCCAGACTGGGGCTAACTTGTGCTTCCTTTCTTGCACCAATCTTAGCACTAGGTCACCTTCTTTGAAAGATTGATGCCTAATTTTCCGACTATGGTAGCGTCTCAATCCTTGCTGATAAATGGAGGATCTTTGAAGCACAAGGTCTTGTTCTTCTTCTAAAAGATCGACGGCATCCTGTCGCGCACATTCGGCATCCGAGTCATCGTAAGCCTGCACTCTTGGGCTGTCATGGAGCATGTCCGTTGGAAGCATTGCTTCTGCGCCATAAACCAAGAAAAACGGGGTTCGCCCTATTGATCTATTTGGCGTTGTTCGAATACTCCAAAACACGGAAGCCAGAAAAACCCTGCACGGAATGCTTTTTTGACTATGCTTTTTTATTGAGCATGATGTCCGCAATCTCCTGCATGGATTTCTTGCAAGTTTTCTTGTCCTTCTTCTGGCGAAATACATCACTGAAAAATTCCGATAGTGTTGCGCTTATAAAGGCAACCATTAATTACCGTATATCCTTTGCATCGATGTTGTATCTGTCTTTGCAAGACCTCGTCTGCTCCATCCGGGAACTTCTGATCAACTAAGAAGTTTAAGTATGGAATTGTCCAATCCGGGTTGACGAGCAAAACTTCTATTGACTCGGAAACGAGAGGATAATCAACATCTCCACCTTTGATTGATGGTTCGTGCAAATGCTGGACAAACACACCGGTGGTAAGGTTCTTACTATTTCTGATCCCATACGAGCTAATGCATCCGCGTTCTAATTTTCTTCCCTTTTGATGTGAAGTACTTCAAATCCAAGGAAACAAATTGCAAACTCGTCCGCCGTTCTCTGATATTCGGCCATGATGGGGCTTTTGGCGTCCCAAGTTTGGTTTAGCTGATGGTGTACCAGATCTGAATCACCATAGCATAGTATGCGTTTGACGCCTATTTCTTTTGCAATATGCAAGCCATGAAGCAAAGCTTCGTATTCTGCCACGTTATTACTGGCGTTGAAGTGTATCTTCAATACATACTCCATAATGTCACCTTTTGGGGATTTTAGCACTACACCAGCTCCAGTGCCTTCTTTCATCTTGGATCCATCAAAGTGCATGATCCAGTATTCCGACTCCGGCATTGGTGTGTTCTCCATCGCTTCTGTCCAATCAGCGATAAAATCTGCCAACACCTGGGATTTAATAGCCGTCCGGGGTTGGTACTTAATGTCGAACGCGGCTAGCTCGATGCCCCATTTGGCTACTCGGCATGTTGCGTCCGCATTGTTAATGATATCTCCTAGTGGTGCTTTGCTTACCACTGTTATGGAATGTCCTTGGAAATAATGGCGGAGTTTTCTAGATGCAAAAAACACGCCATATGCCAGTTTTTGATAATGTGGATACCTTTGCTTTGACTCGGAGAAAACTTCCCGAACATAGTATACAGGATGCTGATCCGGTATACTTTGTTCTTCTTTCCGCCTTTCCACAATTATCACAGCGCTAATAACCCTGTTTGTTGCTGTAAGATACAACAACATAGGTTCTTCGTCTTTTGGCGATGCCAAAATCGGTGCTTTCATCAAGGTTTCTTTTAGCTGGGTTAATGCTTTGTCCGCCTCTTCTGTCCACTCAAATTTGTCGGATTTCTTCAACAATTTGTATAATGGCAGAGCTTTGTCTCCTAGCCGGCTTATAAACCTGCTGACTGCGGCTGCAGAACCCGTCAATCTTTGTACATCTTTTAAGCACGCAGGCTTTGTGATGTTCAGGATTGCCTTGATTTTTTCCTGGTTTACTTTTATTCCTCTGTGAGAAACGATAAAACCCAGAAGCTTTCCCGAAGGAACCCCGAATACGCACGTTAATGGATTCAACTTCATTTTGTAAGTGCGCAAATTTTCGGAAGTTTCTCGTAGATCTTCAAGGAGTGTATCTTTTTCCGTGGAAACGACGGAAATGTCGTCCACGTAAACGTGAACATCTTTGCAAATCTGACTATGCAAACAACGTTGCATGCAACGCTGATAAGTTGCACCTGCGTTCTTCAGGCCAAAAGGCATGGTTATATAGTAGTATGTTCCATACGGGGTTATGAAGAAAGTTTTGATTTGATCCTCTTCCCTCATACTTATTTGATGGTACCCGGAATAAGCATCCAAAAAGCATAAAAGCTTAGAGCCAGCAGTGGCATCTATTATTTGATCGATTCGCGGTAATGCGAACCTATCTTTTGGACACAACTTGTTCAGGCCAGTGTAATCTATACACATCCTAAGAACAGTACTATCTTTCTTCAGGACTTATACTGGGTTCGCAGACCTGTCAGTATGTATAACCTCCCGGATAAAATCAGCTGCTAAAAGCCGGATAATTTTCTTGCCTATAGCCTTCCGTCTTCTTCCATCAAAACAACGGAGACCTTGTTTGACGGGTTTTGAACCTGGAATTACTTTCAATTGGTGCTCAGCAAGTTCCCTGGGTAATCCCGGCATGTCCGCAGGACACCAGACAAAAATATCCCAGTTCTCATGGAGGAACTCGATGAGCGTGCTTTCCTATTTGTCGGTCATCCCTGTCCCTACTACGACGAATTTTGTCGGGTTTTTGGGATCAAGGATAACATGTCTTGTATTCTCGGAAGCTTTGAAGCTATCTTCTGGCCTCCAGCTTTCTTTTCCTGCCGGCATTTCCATCAGCGATACTTCCTTTGCCTGCTCTTTTAGTTCTTCCTTTGCTATTACTTTTTCAGCACAAAGGGCGTTTCCTTTTTCCAGCTCGTTAGCCAGTTTGAAGTTTCCCGATATGGTGATTACTCCTCCTTTTGGCCCTGGCATCTTCAGCTTGTTATAAATATAACATGATCTTGCCATGAATTCGGCGGAAGCTGGACGTCCGAGTATTGCATGGTATACACTTTTGAACGGCACGACTTCGAATGAGATTTTTTCCTGTCGGAAATGTTCTCTTTCTCCGAAGGTTACATCTAGGGAAATTTCTCCTAGGGAATATGCTTGCCTGCCAGGAACGATGCCGTGGAAACGTATGTTGCTATGTTTGAGCTGGGTCTCGGAGATTTGCAGATGATTCAATGTATCCAAGTACATAATGTTGATACTGGATCCTCCATCCATCAGTACTCTTTTTAGCCTAGTGTTTTGAAAAATAGGGCTTACAATTAGAGCTTGTGTGCCAGGTGTACAAGGCCGGGTTTTAATCCATTAATGAAATCATGCATTGCTTGTACATCACTTACTCCAGAGCAGCAGTTTTTCATTGTTGTCCACCTTGATATAAAATCGACATACGACTCGTCTTCAAATTGAACGCAGCGATTTAGCTGGTTGATGCTCTTAGGGCGTTTGTACGTACCCCGGAAGTGCTGAGCGAACACTTTAGCCATATCATCCCAGCTATCCACTGTTCTTGACGGAAGCCCGTTAATCCAATCTCTGGCTCCATCCATCAACATTAGGGGGAGGAATTTTACTGCTTCCAAGTCTGTTCCCTTGTTGATCTGGACGGAAGTATAGTAATCTGAAAGACATGTATCCGGGTTTGTACTTCCGGTATACTTTTGATAAGTTGGACCAACTTTGGCAAAGCCAGAATGTAGAGTTATTCTTCGGATCCTGTCAGTGAAACACTTAGGTCCGAAGTATAGATCATCTCTTTCCACCTTATCGGCGTGAGCGGAATATCTACCGGCTGGATGGACAGAGGGGGATCTACTCCTTTCTAGCCCATTGTTGCGCGAATGCGCTCTTCCGGGATTATCCCTGTTTCGTCCATTATCGTTTCCTTTGGAATGAGGCGGAGTTCTACTCCTTGGCCTTTCCTTATTCCTAGGAGGGGTACGGGACCTTTCACGTCTATGAGGATTTTCATGTCTACCGGCTTTTTCAGCAGGGCGTCTTGGAGGCGGCATCATTTTTCCGTCTTTCGGGTTTTGTTCCTCCCGGTCTTTATGATCGCGGGGTATATTTCCGCCTTTCGGCATATGGGATCCTGTTCTGGACGCTTCATCCCTATTGTCCGGAATTTTCTTGTCTTTTTAGGGTCTCCCTTTTTGTCCTTAGAAGCTCCTGAATCTCCAGGTTCTCCGGGTCCAGGTGCCCCAGCAGCGCAAGTGGCAGTTTTGCATAGGGCCGAGTCATCATGCAACTTCCCTGATTTTGCCTGGCCTCGTTGCTGCTGTTCCAGTGCTTTACCCAGGAAAGCATACACTCCTTGCAACTTTTCTTCTTTGGAGTACAGATCATCATTAAGGATGGCGAACGCGGTCTCCGCGTTTTCAGCTGCGGTTTTATAAATGCGTTCGCCCTTGGCATTTACGCCGTCAACATGTCGTTGCCAGGAAGGGTTTTGAAACCGTTCCTTTGCTGGCAGTACATCCGGCCTTGTGATTCCGGGTAGTCTCGTGGGTTTTATCCCGGACATATTCCGTCTTTCGAATTCTTCAATTTCCTCTTGCTTCGCTTTTATAGTGGCTTGGACTTTGAGGAGATTTTCTTGTGATCGGAACAGTTGTTGTTGTTGCCGCATAATGGCTTGCCTTCTGGCTTCCAGCACTTTCGGTGGCTCATATGGTCCGGCCGGGGTTTGGATCAGATTGATCTTGTCCTGCTCCGACAATTCAGGGACAGGGATTTTCTTCCTTTTCTTCTCCACAGGTGTGACCCCGCTTGCTCCCCCGGTTTCCATGTTTTGGCTAGTATTATCTGCTAACTTTTTCTTCTGGAGTTTGTACTGGAGTTTCTTGGCAGTCTTTTTCTTCTTCTTGGAAGAGGGAGGTAAGCGTCTTCATCTTCGTCTTCTGAATCTATGTCAGATCCAGGTTCCGACTCCAATCTTGCCTCTATGGCAGCTAGTACAGAATCGGCTTCCGAGTGCGTCGCCGTGTCGACGGGTGTCGGATCTTCCACCTTTGTTGTGAGATTGTTTTCTTCTGCCTCTTCCACGGGATTGCTTTCATCCGTGTTTCCCCGATCTCGGATTGCACCATACCAATAAAGTGAGATCTGATTGTGGGCATCTCCGAAGAGACAGCAAATTCAGCAGGATATTGGCGATCTGAGCAAAACCCAGTGATGGAGGGATGATAACCCGGTATGCTAACGTCAAGGAGTAACTCGGCCCAAAGGACGCTGTGCAAGACCCGGCTTAGGGAAAGGGAGCTTCTAGAAGTCCCAGGAGTGTAGGCCTCGTAACCCGGATTGTGGGTTCCGATAAGGAAGTTTAGGGTTTTGAAAGTAGTGTCCGGGTAGGATTCCGAGTACGCCTTGGATAGCAAGCCAGGGGTACCGGGGATTATGTAAGCCGGCCCCTGGCGTTAGATCGACGAGTTCACCAGATTCACAAGTTTACGAGACAAAGATTGTGAGATATCAAGCATCCATTGTAACACGAGTATCGAGATAGTATATTCAGATCGTAGACTCGGCGACTTGATTGCCGGCTACCAGATTGTGTATCACCATGCTTTCCCCTGAGCTAAACCCTCTCCCAAACACCAGAGTCGATTTGCCCCAAGATGAGTTACCCCCGGTAACGTCTGCCGTGATTATCCCACGGCAGTTGGCGCCCACCGTGGGGCCTACGTCCAAGGGTGTTTACATCTCGGGAGAACATGAAGAACCTCGTCGTCGGCGAGATCTACACCAACCCTGAAGGAGAGAAGATGGTGGACGGTTTTGGCTGGGGGCCAGAGTCGGATCTGCTCGAATCCGGATCCGTCATCACGATCGGCTGGGTCAATGTCTTCGTTGGCATGGTACGTACGTTCGGTTCAATCCCTGACGATTTTGGATTTGATTCTGTGTCAGGAGAGGCCACCCACGTTCAGTCGGACGGAGAAGAATCGGTCGGGACGGTGGATCCAACAGAGAAGCCCACCACCAAGAGGGAACAGCCGGAGGAGCCGGCATGGACTCCGCGTGGCCGGGTCATAAAGGAGGATGATACCGAGTCTATCTTGCACCTGCTGGAGGACTGGTACGAGGAAGATAGCTACGATGAGGAGGAGTACGAGTCTTCGCCAAGCATTGCGCGCCAGGTCGCGGTCTACACGGCCCCTGCAACCAACCTCAATCAGGGGAACGTGACTACGGCCGCGGTCGGAGCGGCGCAAGCATTGGCCCAGCAGCAAAATCCGGCAGAAGGAAATCCGGTTCTGACCCGGGTTGACGGAGAGTCGGCTTCAGTTACCATCCGAGCGGCGGATAGCAAGATGCAGGCAAACTTGTTCGGGTTCTTGGCTAACAGGGCGCCAGGGGCGGGTCCTTCGAATCCGCAACACCCGGCCCTGTTCAGTAACAATATTATCTTGGACCCAACAGTGTTAGCTACTGTAATAACTCCGGAAAACGCCGCGGCACGTGCTAGGGACTTGGAGGTGGCACGCCGCGCGCTAGAGCAACAATGAAGAGATGTAGAAGCAGAGAAGCAAGGGGTAGCCACGCGCCAACGTGAACTGGACGCGCTGGAGAACCGGCTCCGAGCCGAGACAAGCAGGGTGCATCAGAGATACCAGACGAGATTACCAGCGATGGGTGGAGTCATAAACCCTAACGCATTATTCATCACACCCCAGGATCAGCCGATTCCGGCTGTGAATCAGGAAACTGTGCATCAACCGGCAACTGGAGCAGGACAGCCGGCAAACGTGCAAGCCGGGTTACCCACACTACAGACTGGGGCCCCTGTCGGCAACACAGCGCCACCACCACCACCACCACCATCACGATTTCGTACACCACCAGGTCACTTCAATAACCCCATGGATAATGTATATGCCGCAACGTTAGCATTGAATCAGATCCCCGTAAGAGAGTCACCCCATGCGGAGCAGACCCGACGGGCGATCGATTTGCTGCATACGGCAGTGGCACAGCAGGTTAATTACCCGGATAACAGGAGTGGAATGCATGGAACACCTTATATCAGCCAGCAACACGGCAATGCCGGCAATTTGCAAACAAGTTCATCGCGCCGGAGGGCAGAGCAGCAGCAAATGCCGCCTCCTCCTCGCATGCAAGCAGCACCAGCAGTATCAGCAGCACAAGATATTGTGGATAGTTCCAGAGCTAGGAGAGCCGCGGCCGGGTCTGCGGTGCATGGACCAGCGGCAGCGCCACGTCCAGCCGTACCCCCCGCAGGGTCGCATGTTTCACGGGTGAGGCCAGTACCGACTAATCTCGCTGGGCCCAAGTGTCTGACGGATAACATCAAGGCTGAGCCTTACCCGGATAAATTCAAGGAACTGCGTAAAGTAGTGAACTATGAGCCGACTATGGACCCTGAAACATGGTTGAGCAGTTACGAGATGGCTATGTCGATCCGCAACGCGTCTGAAAACCTTCAAGCCAAGTTCATGTACCTAATGATGTCGGAAGGAGCAGCAAAGTTGTGGTTCAACAATTTACCGGAAGGATCTATCAAGTCATGGGGAGAATTGAAAACTGCGTTTATCAAGCACTTTCACGGAACGTGCAGGAAGTTGTTTACTATCGACGATCTAGAACGGTGTGTACAAAAGAAGGGAGAGTCGGCGCGCAGCTGGGTGCGCCGGGTTATGGAGATATTGCATTCATCTACAGATATTCAGCCGAAAGATGCGTTGCAGGCTATGGCCAAAACATGCAAGTATACACCTTTAGTGCAGAAATTAACTCGCATGAAATCCAGTCGGAATGCTTCAGAAGTTACAATGGGAGAACTAATGGATGCGTGCAACAAACATGCTGCAACGGATACCACGGAAGAGGACGTTGATGACAAGAAAGCAAAAGCAAATACAGGCAGTAATGGAAGAACCGGCAACGGATCTACACCGGGCAACCATGGAGGTAACAATGGGAACAACCAGAACAAGCGCCCGTTCGAGGGGAATTCCGAGTTTGTCGCTAGCACAGAAGACGGGTCTTCAAGGCCCAGGCAGAAGGAAATTTCAACGCAGGAAATCATAATGGAGGAAATTATCAGGGGCCACCAAGGCCGGGTAACAACTGGGATATCTTCAGAATGGCGTGCCCGAAACACAGCAGGAACGGAAGGCCAGCTAACCACTCATTGGAGCAATGCACGCATTTGCAGAGATGGAAGAACGAGGAAGTGAACAAGGCTACGCGAGGTGCAGGCCGGGGAGGAGGACCGGGTCCGGGTGGGAACCCAGGCAACGGCCCACCCCCAGCAGGCAACCCGGGAGTTGGGAATCCGGGTAATAACCAGGGAGGAGCTGGAGGTTTCCAAGCCAACCCCAAGCAATTGGGCCAATACCACGTTCACACCACAGGAATTTCTAACAAGGATAGAAAGATACTAAAGAAGGCAGTAAACTCGGTTTCCTCAGCTGTCCCGAGATACCTGAGGTGGTCCGAGCAGGATGTAACGTGGAGCAGAAGAGATCACCCGGAGAGAATAGAACACCCGGGAGTCCTAGCATTGGTGGTTGCGCCACAGGTTAATGGTTATGAGCTGAAAAAGGTCTTAATGGACGGTGGAAGCAGCATCAACATTCTATATTGGGAAACTTTCTTGCGCATGGGTCTCAAGGAGTCTCAGCTACAGAAAAGTTCGACAGTTTTTCACGGGATCGTGCCGGGTCATTCGGCGTGCCCTGAAGGAAAGATCACTTTGGAGGTTGCTTTTGGAGAATCAAAGGATAATTTCCGGGTAGAGTGGCTCACGTTCGAAGTGGTGAAGTTGCGCAGTCCTTATCACGCGCTATTTGGGAGGCCGGCTTACGCCAAGTTCATGGCCAGGCCGTGTTACGTGTACCTACAGCTAAAAATCCCGGGTCCTAAACAGACCATCACTATACATGGAAGCCGGGATATAGCGGCTGAGTGTGACGAAGGATATGCGGCAATGGCAGAACAAGCCTGTAGAAAGGAGGAGCTTAAATACTACAGGTCTCAGGTAGACCCGGATGACAGGACAGCGCTGAAGAGACCAAACACTGAGGATGAGAGAGCAAAATTCAAAGCAGCACAAGATACTAAGATGGTAGCCTTCGTCGAAGGTGATCCGTCCAAGCAATTTGCCATAGGATCTAACTTGGATGATGAGGAGGAAAAAGCACTTGTGGAGTTTATTCGTTCAAATCAGGATGTGTTCGCTTGGATGCCTAGCGATATGCCGGGTATCCCTACAGAGCTGGCAGAGCACAGTTTGCATGTTGACCCCAAGTCCAGGCCCGTGAAGCAGGGACTGAGAAAGATGAATGAGGAAAGAAGAAGGGCCATCGGCGAAGAAATCGCTCGGCTGTTGAAAGCCGGCTTTATCATGGAAGTATTCCACCCGGAGTGGCTAGCAAATCCGGTTCTCGTGATGAAAAAGACCAATGAGTGGAGGATGTGCATTGATTATACAAGTCTCAACAAGCATTGCCCAAAGGATCCGTTCGCACTTCCAAGGATAGATCAGATCATAGACGCAGTAGCTGGAAGTGACCTATTATGCTTCCTGGATGCATATTCCGGGTATCATCAGATCAAGCTCAAGAAGGAAGACTGGGAGAAAACGTCGTTCATAACCCCTTTTGGAGCCTTTTGTTACAAAACTATGACTTTTGGATTGAAGAACGCTGGCGCAACCTATCAGCGGTGCATTCAGAAGTGCTTTGAGGACCAAATTGGACGCAACGTTCATGCTTACGTGGATGATGTGGTAATTAAGACCAGGAAAGCAGAGACATTCATTGATGATCTGAAGGAAACATTCAAGAACTTGAGAAGATACCAGATGAAACTTAACCCGACAAAGTGTGTATTTGGAGTCCCAGTAGTGAAGTTACTCGGCTTCATCATTTCAGAGAGAGGGATTGAAGCAAACCCGGATAAAATCAAAGCTATCCAGAGTCTGAAAAAGCCGGAAAACCTGAAGCATGTTCAGAAGCTTACAGGGTGCGTAGCAGCGCTGAGCCGATTTATATCAAGACTCGGAGAGAAGGCAATACCCTTGTACTGGCTCTTGAGGAAATCTGATAAATTCATTTGGGACCAAGAGGCGGATGAGGCATTCGAGGCACTAAAAAAGCAACTATCTGAGGCACCAGTCCTAGCAGCTCCGGGTCCTAAAGAGCCCATGTTACTATACGTTGCAGCGGGGCCCCGGGCGGTTAGCGCAGTGGTTTTCGTTGAGCGCAAGGAGGATGGAAAAGATCACCCGGTCCAGAGGCCGGTTTATTACGTCAGTGAGGTGTGATCAGAAGCAAAGCAGCGCTACCCGCATTGGCAGAAGTTGGTTTTCGGGGTCTTCAAGGCCAGCCGGAAATTGAAACCGTATTTCCAGGAACACCCCATAACAGTGGTTAGCTCTATACCAATGTCAGACATCATCAGAAACTCGGATGTAACAGGCAGAATAGCCAAGTGGGCGATCGAGATGGGAGATTATCATATCAACTACGAGCCCAGGTCAGCAATCAAATCTCAAGCTCTAGTTGATTTCATTAACGATTGGACTCACACAGGCATGCCCACAATGACTCCAAGTTCCGAGTCTTGGATCATGCACTTTGATGGCTCCAAGCAGTAAGAGGGATCAGGAGCTAGAGTGGTACTCACATCACCTAAAGGAGACAAGTTGAGCTACGTATTGCAGATTCACTTTGATTGTTCCAACAACGTGGCCGAGTATGAGGCATTATTGCATGGATTGAAGATAGCCAAGGAGATGAACATTAAGAGGATACGATGCTATGGGGACTCGGATCTTGTGGTACAGCAGGTCTCGGGAACTTGGGATAGAAAAGATGCAACTATGGCAGCATACCGCAGAGAGGTGGACAGGGTTGCCGGGTGCTTTTCCGGGTACGAGGTAGAGCATGTAGATAGAAGGAAAAACGAGGCAGCAGATACACTTGCCAGACTCGGCTCGCGCAGAGCTCCGGTTCCGCCCAATGTGTTCCTGGACGAGTTATGGTGGCCATCAGTTAAAACCGAGTCTGAGGAAGAACTGGCTAACAAAGACCCGGATTTGGAGCTCGTGGCCACAATACGCACTGTTCCCGAGTGGACAGGGCCGTTCCTGGCTTACCTATCACGGGGCGAGTTACCACAGCAAGAGGTACTAGCAAGGGAAATTTTGAGGCGAGCAAAAGGTTATTCCATCATCAACGGGGAGTTATATAAAAGGAGCGCTGCAGGAGTATTTTTGCGCTGTGTAGCACCAGAAGAAGGCCGGCAAATCCTGAAAGAGATCCACGAAGGCGACTGTGGGCGTCACGCATCCACAAGATCCCTTGTGGCCAAGGCATATAGGCACTGCTTCTTCTGGCTCACAGCTTTAGCAGATGCGGAACGCTTGGTGGCAAGGTGCGACGGATGCCAGAGGTACGCCCGCCAAACCCATGTGCCGGCTATGGAGTTGCAAACAATTCCTTTGACCTGGCCTTTCGCCGTTTGGGGTATGGACATGGTTGGCCCCTTTCACATGTCACCTTGCAAAAAGACACATCTCCTGGTGGCTATCGATAAGTTTACCAAGTGGGTTGAAGTTATGCCAGTTACTAATTGTGAAGCGATTACGACAGTTAAGTTCCTGAAAAGGATTATCTACCGATTCGGGTATCCTCACAGTATAATTACCGACAATGGAACCAACATGTCCCTTGGCGAGATGGAGAAATTTTGTGCCAACAACGGAATCCGGCTTGACATAGCTTCCGTAGCTCATCCACAAGCCAATGGACAAGTGGAGAGGGCGAATCAGGAGTTACTTCGTGGATTAAAGCCACGACTGCGAGTCCCATGTATCAGAGCTGCTGGAGCATGGGTTGAGGAGTTACCTTCAGTGGTTTGGGGGTATCAACACTACACCTAACAGATCTACTCAGATGACACCGTTTTTCATGGTTTATGGCGCAGAAGCGGTGCTGCCGAGTGATATCATCCACGACTCGCCTCGAGTATCGGCTTACGTCGAGGTGGAGAACGAGAAGACCCGGCAGGACGCCGTGGATATGTTAGAAGAACACAGGGAACAAGTTTTGGAGAGATCAGCCATATACCAGCAGGATTTGAGGAGATATCATAGCCGGAGAGTCAAAACCCGGGTCTTCCAGGAAGGAGACCTAGTTCTGCGCCTAGCACAGTCAAAGGAAGGAAAACACAAGTTATCCCCACCATGGGAGGGACCGTTCATCATAAGCCGGAACCTGCATAACAGATCATATTACTTGATAGATGCAAGGGAAGATTCGGCAACGGTTAATGACACCGCTCACACCACTTCATCTATGCAAGAGAGAGAAAGACCCTGGAACGTAGCTCAGCTGCGTCCCTACTACACCTAGTCCAGACTAGATTCACAAGTGGAATTACACGATGTAACAGGCAGCAGGTTTCAGACGCACTCTTTTCCTATCCAGGGTACCTAAGGGGACTGGAGGGTTTTTAATGAGGCGGCTTGCTGACCTAACTTTTCTCATATCAATAAAGAGATGGTTAAACAATATATTGTTTCCTTTTCATGTGTTTTTTATCAAGTTTTTAACTCTGTTGTGTTTTTATTTTCGGTATCATTTCATTCGAGATCACGTGGACAATGGAGATATCTCACTTTCCTATATCAACACCAAAGATCAACTTGCCGACATCCTTACAAAACCTCTAGATGAGAAGAGATTCAAGCAATTAAGGAGTGATCTCAATGTCGTATGTGCAAGCAATTTTAGTTGATTGAAAATCTTGCATACACACCTCTACTAGACTCTTATTTGGCTCTTAGATGTACGCATAGACATAGGGGGAGTGTAGCTCAATCAATGAGTCAACACTACTCCTATAATGCATAAATAAACAAATCATGCATAATGGTCATTCCAAATGATATAATGTGCTTCAATAATGAGTCTCGACAATGCACCCAAGATATATCTTCGCGGTGTCATATCAGAACATACTCATACATGGTGGCTAAGGCCACCGCCCAAAATTCAAGATTCGAGTGTTGTTTGGTTTTCATATTGATAAGACATTTTGTGTTCCACTCATATGCATTTTCGTTTTTCATATTTCATATTGCATCCAATGTTGTTTAATTCACTCTTATTTTTTCCCATTGGATGCATATGGAAATCATCATGTTCATTTCATCTCATCACATTTGTGCACATGGTCGAGTAAAACTTGCTAACATAAAAAGAAAATTTACCTTTGTTTACACTCATTTAAATAAACTTGTATTTTTTTAAAAAAAAGGGAAAACAATTCAACAATTCCGGGTTAAAAAAAGGGGGAAGAAGATTTTTTTTGCCCGAAACCGGCCTGGACGGTTGTCGCACCCGGACTTCTAGGGGATACTCACAGTCCGTTAAACAGTAGATAAATGGCTTACGGGGCATACCGGCACCCGCATCTCAATATGAGTAGGCCAACACGTAAACGTGTGACAACCATTCTCTAACTATTCATCGTCTGCGCAAACCATCCCATAGAAATCCAGATACTTCCATTGACGTACTTCAAAACATACACACATGGTACGTCAATGGCATTTGAACAAGTGATATCACAACAGATCTCTAAGACACAAATAAATAGAAATAAGTTGCAAATAGCTCTCACTAGAGCAGAGATAGCAAATACAATCATCCAGAGGACACATGTCCCAACAATTCATCATTACAACACAGCGGAAGCATCCAAAGTGTCTGAGTACAGACAAGATCCAAATAGGCCTAAGAGGCCGGAAACGAAAAGACGGAGCCCATCCACAAAGTCTCAGATCCTGCCCGGGTCCGCTATCTACTCGTCAGCAGCCTCGTCATACTCCACGTAGTAGCCACCATGGGGATCCTCGAAAACGTAGTCTGCGGAAACCACAGCCCCAAAGGGGTCAGTACATAAACGTACTGGCAAGCAAGACTCACAATTCACCAAAGTGTACCCGTCAACATCAAGCACAGATGCTTTGGGTTCAACGGAAGAAAGGGTGATACAAAAGATGCGGCAGCGGGCTGCACTAACCAACTACAGATACATACTACAACTTCCGGCTAACAGAAAGGGGATAAGATAGCGTATCGTAACCAACTACCAACTAACTCCAAACAAACCCATCCTGGATCTCGCCCCTTATCCAAAGAAGCAATCCGAGGATAACTCACACAGTTGGATTAGTGATGGTTCAAATATTGTGTCAATAAAACTATTAATAGTCAATTTATCATTGGTTAGGTGTAAGTTGTTCTGAGTACTTGTTAGCCAGTACTTTCACCAAGTCATCCATAACCGCGGAAAACACGGCTTCTCGAGAAGATTTATCCCTGCAGGGGTGCACCAATTTGGTCGTACACGTAAGAATAACCCGCCAAATGGAATGGCCTTTCCACCAAGCGGGGCACTCAACACAACTCAACTCTTCTTCGCATCAAGCCCAAAGAACCCCGTGCAATTGAGCGCACGGCTAATCAAGCCCCACGAAGAAAAGGGGACCCTCATAGCACTCTAAGAACGTGTCTCCCTAAATGCCGGCTACAAAAGTTCCACCCTGGCGCCAAGGGTTCGCACCTGCATATGCATGCGGCAAATGGAAAACTCGAACTAAATGAGGCGATTTGGACGAGATGCGAATCGAATCAAATTGAGGGGGCGCCCATACACGCTTCCCACATGCGGTTAGTGCGCTCATCATGGATCAGTAGACAAGACCCTTTTCCTAATTAGGGTCGACACTAGCAGGCCTCAAAACCACGCCGGGCCTCCTGCCGGTGCCTTATCATCAAATTATTGTTACCTCAAACATTAACAGGTTGATTGTTTAAACATCGAGCCCCAGAACATGATAAAATATGTTAACTGAAAGTAACGGGCAACAGACTCGAGCAGAAACAACCCTAAGCATGCTAGTAAGACACAGGCAACAAGCAACGGGGTTTTAGGTGTGGAGGTGAGGATATATCAGGGTTAAAGGATAACATGTGATAGGATCGGAACAGTAGCAACGAATCTTAAGGCTAGCAGAATAGACAACGGAAAGTATCGGTATCCAATGTGGAAAGGAACACAATGGTTCATGTGAGTGAATACTTGCCTGCAAACTCAGCAGCCTGGTACTGAGCTAGATCCTCTGAAGGGGTGTCGTAAGTATCGTCGGTCTCAACGTCGCCGTCCATTCGAGAAGAAGCAAACAAACAACACAGAGAGACAAACAATCAATAACATGGCATAATGCACAAACATGGGATGATGCATGACCATTTAATTGATGCATCAAAATAAACTAGTTGACAAGATACCATGTTTAAATGGACCCATATGCAATTGGATTGCATATGGAAAGCCCATGAGTTAAGGTTGGAATAATTGTTCTACAACTAACCAATAGGTGAAAGTGGATTAGTATGATGCATGGATGAGGAAAACAGAAAGAAAACAACAATGGAATCAATTTGAGATAAGGTTTACCAAGTTTGGAAATTATTTATTAAGTTATGGAATTTTGGTTTCTTAAAGGAGTTACACAAGCATTTGGTGTTTTCACCAATTTTAATTGTTCAAAATAGTTAACAAAGTTCATATTTGAAAAGAGCACAAAATTTTAGGTGGAATACATGTTTCACTGGTTGAAAAGGATTTAGAATAAATTAATTATGAATTAAACAAGTTTAAACAAGATTTAAAAGGATTTAATTCAAGTGTGAAATTATTTGAATTTTTATTTGTTCAAAACATTAAATCAAATTCATATTTGAAAAGGTTATCCTCTTATGGTTTGAAAACATATTTGATATGTTCAAAAGAATTTTAATTTGACCAAGTTATGAATTTAACAATTTTAAATGATTTAAACAAGGGTTAAATTATTTAACCAATTTTAATTATTCAAAACGTGAAACAAAGTTTATATTTGAAAAGGTGGTTTAATTTAGCATGGAAAACATATTTTATTTGTTGAAAATGGATTTAAAATGAGCAAGTTATTAATTTGGCAATTTTAAATGCATTAATTAAGAAACAGTTGTTTTCAGCAATTTAAATTATTCAAAACAGCAAACAAAGTTGATATTTGCAAAGTACATGAAAAATTGAATGGAAAACATATTTAGTTTGTTGAATTTGGAATTTTTATGCCCAAGTTATGAATTTTGCAAAATCAAATGAATTAAACAAGGATTCAAATTTTTCACCAATTTAAAATATTCAAAACAGTAAACAAAATTTATATTTGGGTAGAGAATTTAGAATGGAGTGGTTTACATGTTTAAAGTTTTGCAATTGGAGTTTCCAAACAAAAGTTATTAAATTACAAAGATTAAGCATTTTTATGGTTTGTAGAAATAACCATGGACCTAGAAAAGCTACAGGGACTTGGAAAGAAATTAACAGGGACCTAGATAAATGCTAGCAGGGACCTAGAAAGAACTGGCAAGGACTGATCTGTGATTAGGTAATTATTTTGGTTGTGAAAAATAAAATGGAAAAGGCTGGTTAAACCGCGGGGGGTGGGATTCGAACCCAAGCCCCCTGCTGCGCGCGCAGCGGCTGTAACCACTGCGGTGTTTGCTGAACTCGTGACAGAAAGGGGGACCGGGGGCTTTTGTGGTTCAGTTAGCGGTAACTGAACCTGAGCGCACAAGTTCACTTGTCTGAACTTCGTCAGGGCGAGCGGACGGGCGCCAGCGGCGATCTCTGCGGCGGTTGCTGCTCGAGTGGGGTGTGCGCTGTGGGTGCGGGTGGTGCTGCGGGCTCGCGGCGCTACAGAGAGGAGGAAGAGAGAGTGGGAGGCGGGCTCACAGCGATGAGGAACAGAAGGAGCAGGGAGCGGTGCAGATGGTTGGCCGGCGACGAGTCCTTGACGGCGGCGGCGGCACAGCCCTTCCCCGTCCGCGCCGAGTGGTCGAGGAGGAAGCTGGTGGCGCGGGGGATCCATTCCCGTGCCTAACCTGGCCGGAGGGAGGTCCTAACTGCGGCGATCACCGGAGGGAAACGATGTGGGGTTCGGGTTCAGGTTCAGAGTAGCAGAGGGACAGAGAGAAGATGGAGGTGGGAGAGGAGAAGAATGGAGGCGGGGGAGAGAGGAGGGGGGAGATGGAGGCTAGGGCTAGGGAGAGCATCGGGGTTAGGGTTTTTAAGGGGGAGGAGAGGAGCTGATGGCCGTTGCTGCTCCTCTCTGTAACGTGGACATGCCCGATGGCATGCCGTACGAGAGGAGGAAGATGAGGTGGGGGTCGAAGGGGTACCAGGCCAGTTTGGGTGGGCTGGGCCTGCCCACTGGCCTGCCTCTCCCCTTCTCTCTTTATTTTTATTTTTTGTTGTTCTGTTTCTTTTTTTTTTTGCTGGATAGAATTAGGAAGAAAAGGCTAGGGTTTTGATGTTAGAAAATTTTAGGAAAATTTGGTTTTTGCTTAATTATTGTAACATCAACAACTTGCCAAGTTTTTAGTTTTCCAAAAAGTTCAAAATAAATTGTTGTTTATAATTTGATGGATTTTGAATGAATTTTGATTATTAAGTGAAATATTGAAAACAAAATTTAAATAGTTTGAACCTTATAGTTTAATTGAAACAAAAGGATTAGAATTGTTTTGTAATTTTCATAAGTTTCAACATGGTTGTTGTTTGAAAGGTGATTGAATTTTGAATGAAATTTGAGTTAAGTGAGTTATTTAAAGCCATAATTTTAAATAGTTTGAACCTCATGGTCTAATGGAAACAAATGATTGTTTTGATTTGAATATTCATTTTGGAAATTGTAACATCACAAGTATGAAACAAAAGGTTTGAAATTTGGTTTGAAATTCAAATAGAAAACAAGGGAAAACAAAGGAAAACAGAGGAAAACAAATGGAAAACAAAGCAAAACAAATGCAATGAACATGATGTCATGATGCAAAACATAAAATAACAGAGAGCAAACATTCTAATGGCTATTTTTCATACTTGGGATGTTACAAAACGCCCCCCCCCCCCTTGAAGGAATCGCGCCCCGAGATTCCTACTGAGAAAAGAAAAGGGTCGGATACTTCTTGCGAAGATCCTCTTGAGTTGTGACACGTGAAACACTTCGTGCACCTTGGATAGTTTTTCTGGAATTTCAAGACGATAGGCATTCCTGGCAACTCTTCTGGAAAGACGTCAGGGAATTCGCAAACCACCGGAACATTTTCGAGTAAAGGTAGAGGTTTTGTATCGAGGGTGTATAGTTGAATAGAACTTGATTCATTTGGAGAATAGACTATCTGGCCAGAAGGGTGGAACAGAGTTATTGATTAGACGCCGGTAGAAGAATTTAAGTGGAAAGCAACAACAAGGTTTGAACGGACGAAAAGGATGTTGAGAAGAACAGGATATCGAAGCAACATCGGGAAACACGAGAACAAAACACTCCTGAGGTACTACGGAAAAACCCATCCGGGCTTCTAAAGGATCAATATCTACTGCTTAAGGAATAGAGGATCTGCTTCCGGGGCTTACACGCCTCCGTTCTCAATCGTGAGTAGGCAACATGATAAATCATGTCACAACCACCTCCATTCCTATGGTCTAGTAGATATAACTATCCTAGAGAAACCAGGATACGTGAAAACCTAACTTGAAAGTTTAGTTGAGAAGAGAAAACAACGTTGCACTTCCTTACCAGAAAAGGGAGGGTGGGTGGGGAAAGAAGAAAAAGAACAGAATTCCTACTCTCACGTTTCATTTTTCCTATATAGCTACAAAATAGTTTCTAGACTCAACTGCGACCAGTAAAAAGGGATCCTACAGGCAGACAGGCTCTGATACCATTTGTCGCACCCGGACTTCTAGGGGATACTCACAGTCCGTTAAACAGTAGATAAATGGCTTACGGGGCATACCGGCACCCGCATCTCAATATGAGTAGGCCAACACGTAAACGTGTGACAACCAGTCTCTAACTATTCATCGTCTGCGCAAACCATCCCATAGAAATCCAGATACTTCCATTGACGTACTTCAAAACATACACACATGGTACGTCAACGGCATTTGAACAAGTGATATCACAACAGATCTCTAAGACACAAATAAATAGAAATAAGTTGAAAATAGCTCTCACTAGAGCAGAGATAGCAAATACAATCATCCAGAGGACACATGTCCCAACAATTCATCATTACAACACAGCGGAAGCATCCAAAGTGTCTGAGTACAGACAAGATCCAAATAGGCCTAAGAGGCCGGAAACGAAAAGACGGAGCCCATCCACAAAGTCTCAGATCCTGCCCGGGTCCGCTATCTACTCGTCAGCAGCCTCGTCATACTCCACGTAGTAGCCACCATGGGGATCCTCGAAAACGTAGTCTGCGGAAACCACAGCCCCAAAGGGGTCAGTACATAAACGTACTGGCAAGCAAGACTCACAATTCACCAAAGTGTACCCGTCAACATCAAGCACAGATGCTTTGGGTTCAACGGAAGAAAGGGTGATACAAAAGATGCGGCAGCGGGCTGCACTAACCAACTACAGATACATACTACAACTTCCGGCTAACAGAAAGGGGATAAGATAGCGTATCGTAACCAACTACCAACTAACTCCAAACAAACCCATCCTGGATCTCGCCCCTTATCCAAAGAAGCAATCCGAGGATAACTCACACAGTTGGATTAGTGATGGTTCAAATATTGTGTCAATAAAACTATTAATAGTCAATTTATCATTGGTTAGGTGTAAGTTGTTCTGAGTACTTGTTAGCCAGTACTTTCACCAAGTCATCCATAACCGCGGAAAACACGGCTTCTCGAGAAGATTTATCCCTGCAGGGGTGCACCAATTTGGTCGTACACGTAAGAATAACCCGCCAGATGGAATGGCCTTTCCACCAAGCGGGGCACTCAACACAACTCAACTCTTCTTCGCATCAAGCCCAAAGAACCCCGTGCAATTGAGCGCACGGCTAATCAAGCCCCACGAAGAAAAGGGGACCCTCATAGCACTCTAAGAACGTGTCTCCCTAAATGCCGACTACAAAAGTTCCACCCTGGCGCCAAGGGTTCGCACCTGCATATGCATGCGGCAAATGGAAAACCCGAACTAAATGAGGCGACTTGGACGAGATGCGAATCGAATCAAATTGAGGGGGTGCCCATACACGCTTCCCACATGCGGTTAGTGCGCTCATCATGGATCAGTAGACAAGACCCTTTTCCTAATTAGGGTCGACACTAGCAGGCCTCAAAACCACGCCGGGCCTCCTGCCGGTGCCTTATCATCAAATTATTGTTACCTCAAACATTAACAGGTTGATTGTTTAAACAACGAGCCCCAGAACATGATAAAATATGTTAACTGAAAGTAATGGGCAACAGACTCGAGCAGAAACAACCCTAAGCATGCTAGTAAGACACAGGCAACAAGCAACGGGGTTTTAGGTGTGGAGGTGAGGATATATCAGGGTTAAAGGATAACATGTGATAGGATCGGAACAGTAGCAACGAATCTTAAGGCTAGCAGAATAGACAACGGAAAGTATCGGTATCCAATATGGAAAGGAACACAACATGTGAGTGAATACTTGCCTGCAAACTCAGCAGCCTGGTACTGAGCTAGATCCTCTGAAGGGGTGTCGTAAGTATCGTCGGTCTCAACGTCGTCGTCCATTCGAGAAGAAGCAAACAAACAACGCAGAGAGACAAACAATCAATGACATGGCATAATGCGCAAACATGGGATTATGCATGACCATTTAATTGATGCATCAAAATAAACTAGTTGACAAGATAACATGTTTAAATGGACCCATATGCAATTGGATTGCATATGGAAATCCCATGAGTTAAGGTTGGAATAATTGTTCTACAACTAACCAATAGGTGAAAGTGGATTAGTATGATGCATGGATGAGGAAAACAGAAATAAAACAACAATGGAATCAATTTGAGATAAGGTTTACCAAGTTTGGAAATTATTTATTAAGTTATGGAATTTTGGTTTCTTAAAGGAGTTACACAAGCATTTGTTGTTTTCACCAATTTTAATTGTTCAAAATAGTTAACAAAGTTCATATTTGAAAAGAGCACAAAATTTTAGGTGGAATACATGTTTCACTGGTTGAAAAAGGATTTAGAATAAATTAATTATGAATTAAACAAGTTTAAACAAGATTTAAAAGGATTTAATTCAAGTGTGAAATTATTTGAATTCTTATTTGTTCAAAACATTAAATCAAATTCATATTTGAAAAGTTTATCCTCTTATGGTTTGGAAACATATTTGATATGTTCAAAAGAATTTTAATTTGACCAAGTTATGAATTTAACAATTTTAAATGATTTAAACAAGGGTTAAATTATTTAACCAATTTTAATTATTCAAAACATGAAACAAAGTTTATATTTGAAAAGGTGGTTTAATTTAGCATGGAAAACATATTTTATTTGTTGAAAATGGATTTAAAATGAGCAAGTTATTAATTTGGCAATTTTAAATGCATTAATTAAGAAACTGTTGTTTTCAGCAATTTAAATTATTCAAAACAGCAAACAAAGTTGATATTTGCAAAGTACATGAAAAATTGAATGGAAAACATATTTAGTTTGTTGAATTTGGAATTTTTATGCCCAAGTTATGAATTTTGCAAAATCAAACGAATTAAACAAGGATTCAAATATTTCACCAATTTAAAATATTCAAAACAGTAAACAAATTTTATATTTGGGTAGAGAATTTAAAATGGAGTGGTTTACATTTTTAAAGTTTTGCAATTGGAGTTTCCAAACAAAAGTTATTAAATTACCAAGATTAAGCATTTTTATGGTTTGTAGAAATAACCATGGACCTAGAAAAGCTACAGGGACTTGGAAAGAAATTAACAGGGACCTAGATAAATGCTAGCAGGGACCTAGAAAGAACTGGCAAGGACTGATCTGTGATTAGGTAATTGTTCTGGTTGTGAAAAATAAAATGGAAAAGGCTGGTTAAACCGCGGGGGGTGGGATTTGAACCCAAGCCCCCCTGCTGCGCGCGCAGCGGCTGTAACCACTGCGGTGTTTGCTGAACTCGTGACAAAAAGGGGGATCGGGGGCTTTTGTGGTTCAGTTAGCGGTAACTGAACCTGAGCGCACAAGTTCAGTTGTCTGAACTTCGTCAGGGCGAGCGGACGGGCGCCGGCGGCGATCTCTGCGGCGGTTGCTGCTCGAGTGGGGTGTGCGCTGTGGGTGCGGGTGGTGCTGCGGGCTCGCGGCGCTACAGAGAGGAGGAAGAGAGAGTGGGAGGCGGGCTCACAGCGATGAGGAACAGAAGGAGCAGGGAGCGGTGCAGATGGTTGGCCGGCGACGAGTCCTTGACGGCGGCGGCGGCACAGCCCTTCCCCGTCCGCGCCGAGTGGTCGAGGAGGAAGCTGGTGGCGCGGGGGATCCATTCCCGCGCCTAACCTGGCCGGAGGGAGGTCCTAACTGCGGCGATCACCGGAGGGAAACGAGGTGGGGTTCGGGTTCAGGTTCAGAGTAGCAGAGGGACAGAGAGAAGATGGAGGTGGGAGAGGAGAAGAATGGAGGCGGGGGAGAGAGGAGGGGGGAGATGGAGGCTAGGGCTAGGGAGAGCATCGGGGTTAGGGTTTTTAAGGGGGAGGAGAGGAGCTGATGGCCGTTGCTGCTCCTCTCTGTAACGTGGACATGCCCGATGGCATGCCGTACGAGAGGAGGAAGATGAGGTGGGGGTCGAAGGGGTACCAGGCCAGTTTGGGTGGGCTGGGCCTGCCCACTGGCCTGCCTCTCCCCTTCTCTCTTTTTTTTTATTTTTTGTTGTTCTGTTTCTTTTTTTTTTGCTGAATAGAATTAGGAAGAAAAGGCTAGGGTTTTGATGTTAGAAAATTTTAGGAAAAATTGGTTTTTGCTTAATTATTGTAACATCAACAACTTGCCAAGTTTTTAGTTTTCCAAAAAGTTCAAAATAAATTGCTGTTTATAATTTGATGGATTTTGAATGAATTTTGATTATTAAGTGAAATATTGAAAACAAAATTTAAATAGTTTGAACCTTATAGTTTAATTGAAACAAAAGGATTAGAATTGTTTTGTAATTTTCATAAGTTTCAACATGGTTGCTGTCTGAAAGGTGATTGAATTTTGAATGAAATTTGAGTTAAGTGAGTTATTTAAAGCCATAATTTTAAATAGTTTGAACCTCATGGTCTAATGGAAACAAATGATTGTTTTGATTTGAATATTCATTTTGGAAATTGTAACATCACAAGTATGAAACAAAAGGTTTGAAATTTGGTTTGAAATTCAAATAGAAAACAAGGGAAAACAAAGGAAAACAAATGGAAAACAAAGCAAAACAAATGTAATGAACATGATGTCATGATGCAACACATAAAATAACAGAGAGCAAACATTCTAATGGCTATTTTTCATACTTGGGATGTTACAACGGCTGCCTCTGCCACCCGGCCGGCCTCAGGCCGGACTCCCAGGCCGGGTCGCCCGACTGCGCGCCCGGCCCCGCTCACCCCCGTGTTGGGCCCAGGCCGGGACGTTCGGCCACCAGTCCGGCCCCGCGCGCCCCCACGCCGGCCTGGCCGGCACCTCAGGCCGGGCACGTACCAGCGCACGCACCAGCACACGCACAGCCACATCACAAAGGGGGAGGAGACACGAACCCATCCCTAACCTCCCCTTCTTTCCCCCCCCCCCCACAAACCACCACCATTAGAGCCCCTCCTTGGAGCTCTCCTTCCCCCTCCCCCCCACACCCTAAACCCTCCCTACCACCCAAACTTATAGATCTACAAGCCCTCGGCCTCCTCCACACTCCCCTCCCAGTGGAATCCTCTTTGGTGCCCTTTTGGGGGAGATCCTCTCCTTTGACTTTGTGGATTTTTTTTTCAAGATGGCCTCCAACTCGGGTAATCTCTAGGGCTCCTCTTCTATACCGTTTTTATTTGCTATATCTCTCTCGGTATGATGGCTTGGTTCATTGTTTTTGGGGTTCAAATCGCATCTAGTATTAATGATAGATCTCACATAGGGTTCCTCGTCTAGTTCATATGTCAGACTAGCCATACCCTAGACTTATCACTTTCGTCTAGCTGTGATCCTCACCATGTAATCCCAACTTGCCATGCTATGATGTAGTCCCAAATTGCCATGCTATGATATTTTCCCAACTTGCCACTCTCCTCTTGTCATGCTAGAAAATACAACAATTTTTTTCTTTCATGCTATGCTATGGTGTAGTTCCAACTTGCTATGCTATGATGTACTCACGATGTACTCTCTATATGATTTTTGTTCCCGGTCTTGTCACTATCACTCATCACCATGGAATTTTTTTTAATACAACCACGACCATGTGCACTTACTATCATTGTCCATATCCATGCATCATTCCTCTCAGGCGATGCCGATGCACCAAGTGGCAAGGGACCACATGCTCTTCGTCCTTGCAAGAAAAGTGTTGCTACTGTAGCTGGCTCTACTCCTTCTTAGAGACAGGGTGCTCCACTTCCTGTCAATCCAGCTGACCCAGTGGTTACTAATTGGGCCTTATGATTTTGGGCAGAGTACTTGCGCCGATCCCCGGTTCTACTGCAAGATGCATCAGGTTATGTATGAGTTCATTCTGGGTAAACTTCAGAACAGTTATGTTGATCAACACTTCTTTGATGTGGAATCAGCCTGCAAGCATTGGCCAGGGGTTATGGAGCTTATGGATTTTCACGGTATCACTGCTCTCATGGGGACCACTAACTCTCGCCCATTTGCACCCGAGTTGCTTAAGGAATTCTATGCCACCGTTTTCTTCTCCACTAAGGGCCCTCGTACTTTGACTTGGATGAGTGGTGGTGTCAAGTGTACCGCCACCATGACTGAGTTTGGCTCCCTTCTCGGTTTTCCGCCGGTTATCTTTGATGCCATGAACTTCATTCGCATCCATGGTGATCCGAAGTACCTTATGAAGGCTCAAGATGGTCTGCGTTATTGCTACCCACCAGGTACTAGAACTCAGCACATTCCCAAGGTCAAGTACTTCACTGAATTTTGGTACATTGTGCACACCATTCTCCGGAATACTATCAATGTCAAGTTTGGTGAGAAGGGCGAGGTCCGAAAATGGTTGGTGAATCTCCTCTTTCATATTGGCACTGCTATGAGGAACAAAAAGCCTTTGCATATTCTGGATTACATGTGGCATGAGATGAGGACTGTGGTTCGTGATAAGCGGGTACCCACATCTATGGCTCATACCTTCAGATCCTCATTGAGTCTAAAGTCCCAGCTGGTCTCATCAACAACTACTCCAAGGTGACTCCCAAACAGTCTATTCTTCTCTCGGCTGCTGAGGCTGAGATAGCTGCTGCTCAACGCCCCAAGCGCACCCGCACATTGTCCACTGGGCCTAGTACATCTCATGGTATCCCCATCTCTTCTTCTCCAGACCCTACTGTCCTAGCTTCTGGCACATTCAACATTAAGAGGGCTCTTCAGAAGATGAATTGCTTCTTCATTGACAAGAAGAAGCAAGACTATCAATCCCATCGCAAGGGCAAGGCCTCCCGTCGCAACCAGCGGGCTATCATGATAGCTCTTCAGCTTCCACTCGGCTCTCCTAGACCGAAGGAGCTCACGGAGGACACATGGAAGTCAAAGCACACTTTATGGCTTGGTGATGATGCTAGTTCTCTCGGGCCTTTTGGGGCCTCCTTTGCAGCTGCAGCTAGTTCCATTCAGGCACCTACTGAGGACGTTCCAGCGTCGGATGCTGAGATGGATGATGACGAGTGATTGGACGTGCATCATTTTCTCCCTTTTTGGTGTCTTGATGCCAAGGTGGAGAAATATTAGGATTCTCAACGCATTGCATTGCATATCATGCATCCATTTGCGTTTTATCATCGCTATTGCTTTCCTCGATCTTAGTTGATCTTACTATTTGTGTGTTTTGTTGAACTTTGTTTCTATTGTAAGATTATGTCTCTACTATCGTACTATCTATCTATCTACTATGTGATGTGATATTTGATGTGTTGAAGATTATAGTAAGGTTATCATACTATCTATCTACCCACTACCTGATGTCATGAAGACCATAATGAGTTTATTCTTTATCTATCTATCTACTATGATATGAAAGGTATGGTGAGATTTATTTTGTGTGCAATACAATCACTTATATAAGATATCATCATGCCTATACATGTATTTTAACTACTTGGTTCAAAGTTGATTCAACAAACTCATAGCTTATACATATCCATCTATAGTGATATATCATTCTCGAACCATCTTCACACTTCACATATGAATATCATGTTAGCATCACATATCCTATTGATCTATAAAACATAAAGGGAGATGAGAATCATAATCATTTCACTCCATTTGTTCATCAAACATATATCTTATGATTGGGCACACAAATAGGGGGAGTACCTCTATAAGTTTTATCTCCTTGCAAATAGCCATGCTAAATTATCCGTAATCCAAATCCATATGTTGTCATCAAACATCAAAAGGGGGAGATTGAAAGGACATTAGTTCCTAATCTTGTTTTCGGTGTTTGATCACAACATATGGAAGATCTAATGTTTTCCCTAAGTATGTTCACAGCCTATCATGGAGAAATGCAATCATACACTTCCTTGGACATCCATATGATTGACAGCAAAAAGGAAGAAAAGAAAAGAGAAAAGGAAGAAAAGAAACGGGAAGAGGAGAAGAGAAAACAGGGGAGCCGACCTCCCTGCGGCCTGGCCGGGCAGCTCGGGCGGTGCCCCGGCCCCAGTCTGCTCCACGCCCGCCCCGGGCCGGGCACTAGGCCGGGTGCTGCCCCGGCCCCAGGCCGGCCCAGCTCCAGGCCGGCCCAGCTCCAGGCCGGGGTGGGAAGGGTGGCGCTGGCCCCACAGTGGCTCGAGGCCGGGGTGGGAACGAGGTGTTGTTCCGGCCGCCCCCCTAGGCCGGGGTGGGCTGCAGTGAGGGGGTTCCCCCCAACGACCGTTTTCTCCCTCTTCGGTATAAAAGGAGCTCATCCTCTACCTTTAGAAAGTGTCAATTAAACTCACTCTCTCCACCATTGATTGACCACACTCAAGATCAAGCATCTCCCCAAATCCCCAACCAAAGCTAATGATACTTTGGGATTTGGAGGAGACATCCCCGATCTACAACTCCACCAAGACGATTAGAAATCACCCCACTCATCCCTTCGGGATCTTGTAGTTCTTAGTTCATTTGAGCCAAGAACCTTGTTGCTCTTAGCTCATCGGAGCTCGGAGCCTTGTTGATATCCCCAGATCTCTTGTGCTCATGGATCTTGTCTCTCAAAGTCTTGATGGCTCTCGGGATTTGGTGAGGACCCTCCAAAGTTGTGGAGTGTGCCTCATCCTTGTAAAGGTTCTAGTTGTCAACCTCAACGGCAACATAGTGATTCGAGTCTCTCCACATCGGTGGAATGACTCGAAGGAGATAGGGTGTGCCATTTGAGGGCTACTCGGTGTTTGGTGGCACCGCACCGCTCCAACGGAGATCGGCTTCCATTGGGAAGTGAACTTGGGGATAAATCTCCGCGTCATTGTGTTCGATTATTCCTCAACTTACCTTTATTTGTTGCTACTAGTTTAGTCATATATTCACCTTGTGCTAGTTGTACTTGCTCAACATATAGGACTGTTCACCTAGTTGCATAATCTAGACAATCTATATTTGAGCACTATCTTGTTAAATCAAAAAAGAAGCTAAAATTTGTAGTTAACCTATTCACCTCCCGCTCTAGTTAACCTCTCGATCTTCCACTCGTGCGCAAAACCAGGAACAAAGGGATTGAAGGATAAGGAGCAGCGTCACGTGGGTGGGGCCCACTATTTTAGTCCACGCGGGGGTAGTTGGCGTGCGAGCGACCCGGAGGATGGCGAGGCGTGGATTCCCCGATTGATTACAAGCTTTTCCCATAACTAAAGACATACATTTTGTTTGTGAAACTCTGCTTCTTTGGAAGACTTATGAGAAAAGAAGATCTTCGCTCAACCAATGGATTTCATGGATGGTTCAGGTCTCTTTGAATTGCAGGAATTTCAAAAGATTTTTGCAGGATTACAATTTTTAAGAATTTTTTCTATGAATTGCCTTTGGATTGAAGGAATGTTGTTCTACGGATTGGATTCTTGTGTCTCAATCCCACAGGGATTCAAACATCGACTCAAGCACTTATTGAGACTCGGTCGCATAGGATCGGACTCATTGAGACACGAGGCACTTTTTTCGTGTCTATACCTGCAATTTTTGTATTATGAAATTTTTGTGTTGAAATTCTCAGTTCTGCGCGCAACTTTCCTTTATTTAATTCTTTGTTCTGCGTAGAGAGTGACATTCCCACACCTACATGGATGTCCACGACATATCTACACCATCCATTCTTGTGGGTATTCCTTCCGAGCGGATCGCTTCGGTCGTCTGTTCTCTTCTTTGACTTTCATTACACTACACCTAATAAATTGCGGCAGTTATGAAAACTGGCAGAACAGAACACCCCAGGGGCAAAGATTCCTGACTAAACATCCCTTTCGCTCAGACCCAAACCTGGCCACCTGGGCCCGTGCCAGCGTGCTGTCCCGCGAGCACGGAAGCACGGCCCGCCACGGGCCTAGCACGACACGTGCTTTGGCGGGCCCTCGTCGGCCCGTGGCCAGCCTGGGGCCATGCTGGGGCCTAGAGGCCGAACCCGCGTGCTGGCACGGGCACGACCCGTCTATCGACCAGGCCCGCGAGGCCCACGAAGCACGGAACGCACGTGCAGCGTGTATGCACGCGGAAAGAAGCCCATTTGACGGGAATTTGACCGGCTGGGCGGGAATTCGACTGGGTGGACGCACGGAAATGAGCTCAACAGCCGAATTTCGTCAATTAATGCGATTTTAGGCAGGATTAGCCCATTTTAAGCGATATTTGCCGGATTAGTCCATTTTTCTATATTTTTCTGATTTTTTTTGCATTATTCAGTCAAAAAAGGCACGTGGACCAAAACAGGCACACGTGGGCCTAATCGTGTCGTGGGCCGGCACGTTTAAGTCAGGGGCCGTGCCTGGGACTTTAGGCCAGGCACGTGTGCCGGTACCGCACGGCACGTGCCGTGCCAGGCCCGCCAAGCTCTAAATGGGCTCGTGCCGGGCCGGGCCGGCCCGCTGGGCAGGTTTGCTCAGACCACGGGGAGTAGAGAACTCGTTGTGTACGAATGCAATGGATGATAACCCCAAGCCACTTAAACCCCACGTCATTGACCCATCAAAAGGGCCTATGAGCAAGGATCGGCGAACAAAGGGTTATCATCAATTATCCCGCTCTGAATCCATGGATCCACTCTTTCAAGACCTCAATCCAACTCAAGATCCAATGGAGACCAACCTCTCGTACCTCCAGCTACTTGCCGCCGTGGGGGAGCAACAACCGATTGAGGATGCAGGGTGAGCTTATCGATTCCTTGTCCTACTCTACCCCCGATTTGCAAGTTAATCTTCCGATTCATTCAACTCCACGGCACATTTTTCCCCAAATCTGAATTTCTTCACACACATCATGCAGGCTTTCAACATCACTGATGCAATCTGCGACCTGCATATCTAGATTAGATAAACATGAGTATTTGTTTCCCTCCTCCGGGAATTCACCCGAGTAAGCTGATTTCGATTTTCCCAGTAACCTCTATTTGCTTTTTAGAAGAACAAGTCGCCGGCATTTTGGCTTCAGAGTGGATGAATCATAATTTTTCTGGTTTTGTCTGCAGATGCGTCCCTTCTACCAGTTTACACACCTCAGGGACCTGATTCGGATGAAGACTCTCTACATCACTGGTATGTACTGCAAGAAACATTTGTCATTTCTTCTCGCTTTTCTAGTACTAATGTTTAAATGCGACGAACATACTCAGGGCATCTCCAGCCGTTGCGCCCCCCCAGGGCCCAAAACGCCGCCGTTTTGGGGCCGCCGCGGCGCTAAACGGCGCTATTCTGGAACCTAGGGGCGCGTTTCCCAGTCGCGTCCCGAGCCCAAGAACCGGCCCAAACAAACGCAAAATGAAAACATGCGAGATTTTATTAAAATTCGGAAACTGCGTACATATTCGGCGCGAATTTAAGCTAGTACGAAAAATTTAAACTACATCTAAACTAGTTAAGCCCGAGGCTGGCGGCGATCGCCTGGCTGTAGTCGCCGCCGTCGTCGTCGTCGTCGCTGGGGGCGTCGCCGGGGCGCTTGCTTCCCCCCTGTCCCTCGTCGCCGCCGCCGCAATCCCACCTGCTCACCTCGAGCGCCTGCTGGATCACGTCGTCGGAGTCGGAGTCCTCGTCGAGAACGATGTAGACGTTCTCCTTCTGCGGCGGTGGGGGAGGGACGCGGAGGGGCGGCGGCCCTCCTCCGCGTCCCGCCTTCCCCACCGCTCGGCTTCAGCCAGCAGGCGGCGCTGAAGGGCGAGCTCAGACTCGGTGGTGTCGCGCAGACTCCACCGAGCGGCGGCGTCGACGTCGAGCGGCTGCAGCGTGTCCAGAGACAGCTGCTCCGCGACCTTTTGGTCGGGCCACTCGGCCTCATCTTCGTCGCCGGTGTCCTCCGTCTTCGGCCGAACCACGCGTTCGAAGCGTGGCTCGCCGATGCGGAGCGCGCCGCCGCTGCGCCTGCGTGCGGCCGGTCCGGCGTTTAGAAATGGGGGGGGAGGTGGAGACGGAGTGGCCGGCGGAGGAGCTCGACGTCGCAGACGAGGAGGACGCGCCGGTCCGCCGCGCCACCCACGGCTGGGTGGCCTCCGGCGGCGGCATCGCGAGGCGCGGCTGGTTGCCGGCGTGGATGTGCTGGAGGACCTCGTCGAGGGTCCTGCCAGGGGCACTCCACCAGCGGCGCCGCCCGTGCGAGTTGAAACGGCCCTCGACAGGGCCGTTGTCGTTCAGGGACTCCAGCTCCCGGGTGCGGCGCGCCGTCAGCCGCTCCCACCAGAACTGGTCCACGCCGGTCAGCGGGTAGTTCTCGGGGTTTTGCATTCCGGCGCGCATCTCGTGGATGGCGCGGCGGAACTCTGGGTCGGAGGTGGGAAGGGGAGGGACGGGGACACCGCCGGCGCTGAGTGCCCAGCGGCTCGCCCCCGCGGCGGAGCTAGGGAGGCGCATGTCCGGCGGGCAAGGATAGCCCGCGCGGTACAGCGCTATCGCCTGGCCCCGGCGCAGGTTATGGCGTGGGAACCCGTTCGCCGCCGCTCCGTCAGACATTTTCGTGGAGAAGAAGGGAGGAGGAGAGCGTCGAGGAGAAGAAGGGGACAGGAGAGCTCGCCGGTGTGAAGAATGGCGGGGCGAGGCGCGCGACGGGGGGGTTTTATAGCGCGGCGAGCGGCCGGGCATTTACTGCGCGCGCGTCCCCTCGGTGCCGCCCGCCACGCCATTACGCCGGCAGCCTTTGGGCGGGGCGCATGCACTGGGCGGCCGCCACGCCGTAAACGCCGGCAGCCTTTGACCGCGCGGAAGCCGAGAAGACGATCACGGGCGGTTCTGTTCCCGCGCTTTCTCGTCGCGTCGCTGACCGAGCTGGCCCACGCGCGCAGCCGCGCAGTTTCGCCCCCCCCCCAGGCCGAACCCAGCGGGCTGGGTTTGGCCTGGGTGCCGCGGCGCTATTTAGCGCCGAAACGGCGCTATTTGGCCCGCTGGGGGGCCGAGTGGTGAAGAAGCGGCGCTATTCGTCGCTTCCGCCGCGAAAAAAGCCCCTTGGGGGGGCTCTGGGGGGGACGGCTGGAGATGCCCTCAATGGCAACTCTTCTATTTTTTCTGAACCTGCACAAAGACTTGTTGCACAATTTTTCTGTGAACAACTTGCCCTTGTACAAATAATCTGTCAGATAAAGATGTACGCATTTTTTCCTTTCAATTTGAATTCCAAAAATATAAATAGTACTGTCTACTTATATAGTCTGTAGCAAACTATAATTCACCCTTACTAGATCTCACGAGAGCTGCTAACTTGTTTATCTTACTCAGCATCGATTCCCCGAGCGATACAGATGAGGATAACACTCTAGAAGATGGAGCTCTAAATGTAGAGCTACCTACAGACGACGGTGTTCTGTACGCCTATGAATTCCCAATTTCAGACTCTGAGGGCGAGGATAATTCTGCCCTTCATGCTCCCCCCGTGAAAATGCATACTGAACCAGAGCCAACAACATGGAAAAAAAGGTATCTCGTAGGCTCCTGTTACCTATTACGTTGAAAAAGTCAGGCGGGGCATTCTTCTGAAGTGAACTCTATGTTACAACATTTTTTTGTTTGAGGAATTAAATTTGTTGCAACAGCTAAACATGTGTAACTAACCAGTACACGGCCTATTTGTGTTAACTCTGGACGACTGTCCTTTAAGCGTTGTCAGTGCTTTTGTTTTGAAGTTTGAACAGATTAATGTGGCAAGCCGGCCATTTTCGTTTATTTCTCGTTAATTACATCGATGAAATAAAAACATAGAATCACTGCCAGATATGAATTTGCCAACAGTGCTACTTTAACTCTTTTTACGTTTAAAAAATCATACAAATTGATTTATTTTTAAATGGTCGATAAACCTCTCCAGATGGGAAACTCTCTCTGTTTGTAAATATTTGTGCCAGATAGAAAACAATTACATCCATGCTATGCCTTGTCATGAGCTTACATATTTAATTTCCTAACAGGAAGAGACACACTAGGGGTGTTGCTCTGCCGAACTGTCGAAAATCGAACAGCATGGGTGCTGTTGAAACAGCCATGAGGAGATCCTCAACAAGGACTACAACTCACATTTTCGAGCCCTCGGTAGGAATGACATTCGATTCGGTTGCAGAAGCTCATTCTTTCTTTAACTTATATTCATGGGAAAAGGGTCTATAGCTGATGGAGCAGCTTAAAGAAGCACTTAAAGGCAACCAGGAAATCTTGGAAAAGGCGGGCTACATCAAGAAATACTATGAAGCATCAAGCTCTACAACAGAGAACATTCAAGTCGCACTCGAAGCAGTTCGTATAGGCAGCAGTAGTAACCAAACGGCAGCACTGTCACAGTCATATGCCCTAGCATCTGGTAATTTTATACTACGACCGGTAGCTGTTTTTTATACTCCCTTCAAATTACTAGTTTGTCATAGTCCACTTCATGAAAATGATAGACGGATTTTTTGGTACATCAAGACTGTTTTGAGGTTAGATCTGATTCTTTGTTATTCGAAATGCAGGTACATCGACCGTTTCCCTTGGCCTTCAAGCTATGAAAAAAGCATTTAGGAAAGGATCTGTTTAGAATGTTTTTAGGAGATTCAAAACACTTTTAGCCAGCACGAAATCAGGTACATTGACTTGATAAGTGAGCAATCTATTATTTTTTATATGCGGCGTTCAAATTGTTTTTTTTTTACACTTGACCGGTCTCTCTGAACGACGTAAATAAATCATTCTGATCATTCATGGCAGGTCCATGCATGAAAAGGACTCTGGGGAAATCCCAGTTCGTCCCTGCAATTTTTCCCATGTTCCATGGTGAAGGCTCAAGCTCAGACCAACAGTTGGTCGCAGTCAGTGATGAAGTGCCTATGGCTTTTTCTAGTGGATTGACCATTGGTGAATTGGAGTTGCCGTATATGGGCTCAAGTGGCTCCAGCCATGAGATGTCAGGTTCGGGTGTTTAGTCAGACACCACAGCCACTTAATGTTGTATAAATTTTCCTTTCCAGGAAATGTTGCCTTTACACCAGAACGTAGTGGGATGGATATAGACTATCCAATACCGACCGAGACCGAATCAGGTATGTCTTGTAGTACATAGTTGGAATATTAGCATAATTACTCAGTAAGGGAGCAAGTACCATTTACTTATCCGTTTGATGCTATTTTTTTCCGTGTACATCAGGAGATGGATATGAATCTTCCGATGGATCGGTCACAGGCCAAGATAACATGGAAATGGTTCTTTATGTTCCTCCAACTGATAATCCTGGTGATGAGACTATGGCTATTGTCCCATACTTGAAAGTTAAATGGGCAAGCAGTAACTCGGAGTATCCGGAATCACCTTTTGCGCTGAACCTCCCTCACTCAAGCGTTGATAAGAAAAGTAGTAGGGCTCTTAGCACGGTTTTGCAGAGTGGCGAATTTGACGACGGAGTGTGGTTTCTGAGTTCATGCATAAGTGGCGGCATTTTACTTGGAAGCGACCTAGCGGAGCAGATGAAGCGAGGTGTTGCTTTCGGTGCACGTCTTTGTGACGCCGTTATTCTTTCACTTACTGAGCTGGATGGCCAGATGTATGGCACAGACCGCAAGCATTGGAAAGGCTATTTGCCAGCTTCTTTCGCGGTAAAACTGTTGCTGCCACATCTGTATCCTTTTGGAGTGTGCTAAGCTTTATAGATTTGGTAGTTTGTACTAACAGCATGGATGGTTTCAGGAAATAGTTTTTGGGTCCTACGGGGACAGCTACCTTGCTGATGCCCGCGACAGGGATATGTTCATCGGGGATCACCTTCCGTACGACTTCGAGCACTGCCGCAAGGTTAAGCAATTTCCTTCAGCATATGTTGTGTACCTTTGGTTATAGTAACACAATTTCTTACTTGTCATATGAACCACGTGAACACAATTTTGCAGATAGTTGCGCCCGTCGAATTTGATCAAACAGACTCGTGTTATGTTTGGGATTTATCTGCAATGGACTGCCAAGTGTTAGACCCGGTGCTGATGAACACAAGTGAGAAGAACGCTGAGGAACATCACTGGGCAGTGAAATTCCTGACTGAAGCCCTGGTGAAGTGTGTCAATAATTTCTTCCACGGTTGGCGCTTGCTAGAAGGCGAATGGTTCTTGTCAGCGCCAACCAACGTCAGTCAGAGATGCAGGCCGTAAGTAGATCAAACTATAGTTTGCTGTCACTGCCTTTTTTGGGAAATACCGTGAAGAATTGATCAGTACTAACTTGCTCGCACCCCTTCCCACGCAGATACAATTCAGAGGTTTACAGATGCGAGTACCTTTTGCCATACTGAAAAGGTTACATTATATTGTTGGCATCTTGGCTTTCGCAAAATGGTTGTAAAATAATATATAAGTCTTCTTTAACTATTTCAGCTGGAACTTGGCGACATTCGAGGGGACATGCTGTACCAGCTCGTCAACATGGAAGGGAATGAGTCTCCGTTTGTGGCCACGCTGCTTTCGCCTAGGTTCCGCAAGAGGTCCTCATCGTCCGCTTCATCATCGGGATAAAGCATCTGTGACCTACTGAATCTGTGGCAACTAGTATTCGAAACATCGTTGCCCTTTTACAAAGTAATTTACAAACCCGCAAACTGCATTAGCTATATGTAATATTCAGGGGCGTGTGGGAGACTTCAACCATGTGCCGGTAAGACAAATTCCCTCCGCATATTAAACACCTTGCAGCGGGTCTCAAGCACTGTTTGCTGGCCTGTTTTTGTTGTAACAAGTATGAGAGATTTGAAGGCAAATTGTGAACCCTGCTTATGTAGTTGTTTTGCTATTGAACTGAATGGAACAGCAAGCAGCTGGCACAATGTTTTTATGAAGAAATTGGTGTGGTCCCCGTTTAATTCTGTGAACATTTTTTCCTAGCTAGCTAAGATATGGGCCGAAATCTTTTTTGTGTCCTGTTAATGAACTGGAATTGCGACTTTTCGGGCCCTCTAAGGTAGTATTCGTCTAACTTGTCAATTTTCACTTTGGTTGGTACAAAAAGACGCTTCGTCAGTACATGGACATGAGATGCATGCATTGCAGTAAAATCCTCTGTTTTAAGAGGCCCTGAGGTGTTGGGGAGTGACAAACTCGGACCGAGAATCCTCTGTTTCTTCGATTCTCTGTTCTAGCTCGGACTGAGAATCCTCTGTTTTAAGAGGCCCTCAGGTGTTGAGACACCGAGAATCCTCTGTTTTGACGAACTCGGACCGAGAATCCTCAGTTTTTTCGATTAATTTCGGGAACGCCTGGAGCTCACCTGAGTGAGAACTATCTTAGTTCTCACTCGAGGTGACGTCAACCAAAAGAGTGGCCGTGGTTCCGCACTCGTTTCATTTGAATTGTGCAGCCCTGTGTTTTGTGGGCTTTTCTTGTTCTTTTCTTTGTAACTGGGCCTTTGTTGTACATCTACACCTGCACAAACAACAGTAGCGGGCCTGGTTGGGGTGGTTGAATTGTTACGCAAGACAGGGACAGCTGTACAGCGGACGTACCTATCGATTGGGACAGGTAGCGATATCCTTCTTCCTCTCGCTTCCTCCTTCTTCCCCTTTTCACCTAACCAGCAGCCTCCCTCCCCTTCTTCTCCTTTTCACCTAACCAGGTAAAGATCCATGGTCAGATCCGGTTGATTTCAGCAAGCAAAAAAAGGAGAAACATAAGAATTGAGCATGGATTCTACCTCTCTCTGTCAGTTGTCCTTTCTCCCACAAGAGGCAGTGCTTTCAACTTTGCTAGTGCATGCATCCTCGTACAGGGAAGCATCATCCTGAAAAAATATCTCCCCTCACCCTACAGCACATGAGTCTCATTGTTCCCTTTTTGTGCTCCCTGTTGTAACTGAAAAAAAAGAACATCTGTGTTGTTATTCTGAAAAAATACTTCCCTATCTGAATTTTGACAGGCACCTGCAGTGACAACTGGGACAACATCATAGGGACTCAGGTGAGCAAGAAGGGGAAATGAATTGAAGCATAAGGAAAAATTCCAAAAAGAAAAGGCAAAAATTAGTTTGAACTAAAAATTCTTGTCATCTAGGTGCCTCCCTCAGTCATGACTGAAAGCCTTGACACTGGACAATACAGGAAGGATTGCTATATGCAAAACCAATACAAGGAACAGGTAGTTGTATACATTTTGTAGCAGGAAAAAGAAAAAATTCAGCAGAAGCATGTTCTCCACTTTGCTAACAACATAAAATTTCTTTTTTAGTTCCCTGCATTCTACCAGCAATCACGTACTACACTGCGACCGAACTATCAACAAAGTTCTACAAGCTACAGTCGTAACACTCCGTTTGATATGTCGCTTCATGTTCGTGCTTGTGATGACTTAGACACACTAGAACACAGACAAAACAAATGGATATTCGTTCATGATTGAGAAAAAAAAATAAGTGCTGACCTGTTTGTATTTTTACACATTTCAGATGAAAAATCCTACTGGTGCGACGAAATCATTTGGTTCTGCCCTGCAAATTGAGGAGTCTGTGAGTATGCTTGTAATACAGAACTTTGTTACAATAAACATGCAGGAATAAGGAAAAATATATCTGAAAAACATTACTTCTTTCCTTTTTTTTTAGCATATGAATTGGGGGATGAGCTCAAGTTACACTGAACTGCTTTTGGGATATGATCTTTGCCAATAACATGCATGACAATTTCAATGCTAGTGGTTCATCTATGCCTGAACCTATGGGAGCTGAGGTGAGCATGGCAAAGCGATTCACATTACGCAGCTTTTGTATCTTTTCATATACAAAATCGTAAATGTTCTAACTAGTTATAACAAAATTTGCAGAACCAAATGTTTATGATCACGGGACGTTATGGTCGATCATCTACACCTGAACTGTTATACAACAATGCAGCAGACATGCCAGCAAACCAGGAGCAAGAACAAAACATGGCAGTTTTAAAATTCAATGATGGTCACCGCGTAGATTACTATGACCAAAGTGATCCTGATGATGATAATGAAGACAAACAGTTTGTCAACAATGGTTTAAGTGATGATGAAGGTGCTGGCATGGATTATCAGTCAGATGATAACATTGGAATTCCAGAGCATGACATGATTGTTGATGACTCAAGGCAACTTTTGATTTTAGATAACAATCCTGAAGCACCAAATAACAATGAAATTCACGAACAAGACAATCAAGAAGAACAACAGTCAGAAGAAGAGCAACTTACTCAGGATGACATTGAAAAATTTCTTGAAAAGAGAGTGCTGCGGCGGCGCGGACCTGCAGTCAAGATGTTGTCAGCCACCATGTTCCACACATAAACAAGATCTTTGACAGTGATAAACAAGCTTATTCATTCTACAATGAGTATGCGTCATTGTGTGGCTTTTCTGTGAAGAAAGCAAACAATTATAAAGGCAAATCGCAACCTGATGGTGCATCGACTAGGCAAACATACAGATGCAACAGGTCAGGTAAAGTGCTCTCACAGGAGGAAATGGAAGAGAAGAAGAAGAACAAACAACTGAGAAAACAAGAAAGGATAGGTTCAACACCACCGGAAAAAACTAGGAAGAAGAGAAATACAATTGTGATTACTAACTGCCAAGCCAAAATGATTGTTACTATGAAAAATGACAAGTGGGTTGTCACCAACCTTGACCTAGAACACAATCATGAGTTGAGCCCGCACGATGAGTCCAAATATTTGAGGTCACACAAACACATGACAGATGATGAGAAATTGTTTATCCGGACATTTAACTCAGTCAAGCTTCCAACAAGAAAGATCTATGCAATTCTGACTTATTTGAGGGGTGGTGATCCCAAGAAAGTGCCTTACAGCAAAAAACATGTGAGCAATGTGAGAACTGCTATAAGACAGGAAAACACCGACAATGACATGATGCAGGTTCTCTACTATTTCAGAAAAAGGCAATCAGAGGATCCTAGATTCTACTATGCCTTTTAGATTGATCAAAACGATAAGGTGCAAAGCATATTTTGGTCTGATGCTTACTCAAGGAAAATGTACGACCTATATGGAGATTGTCTAAGTTTTGATACAACCTACAAGACAAATAAGTACAACCTGCCTTTCGCTCCTTTTGTCGGTGTTACTGGACATGGTCAAAACTGCTTGTTCGCATGTGATATCCTCCACAACGAGACAATAGACACATTTACGTGGGTTTTCCAAACTTTTCTGGACTGCATGGGAGGCAAACAACCTGCTACAATAATTACAGACCAGTGTGTCTCAATGAGAACTGCTATCCCCAAAGCTTTCCCAAACAGTCGACACCGTAATTGTTTCTTCCACATAAAAAAGAAGGCAAAAGAAAAGTGTGGACGGTCGTTTGGAAAAATAGTTAATCTACATGCTGATTTCACAGACATCCTACGGAACTCTCTTACAAAGGATGAGTTTGAACAGTTGTGGCAGGAAATGATAAGCAAGTACAATGTGTCGCACCTCAAGTACTTGGCTGACATGTGGAAATACAGAGCCAACTTTGTTCCTGTCTACTTTAAAAAGGACTTCTTCCCCTTTATCCACTCAACAGCTAGGAGTGAAGGCACGAACGCTATATTCAAGGATAACATCGTTTCGACATGTAATGTTATTACTTTCTTGGGTGAATATCAGAAAATTTCAGAAACTATCGAGGAAAGTGAGAAGGAGCAAGACTCAATAACTAGGACAACTGATTCTACCTATTAGGTTCACAGTGAACTAGAAATTCAAGCTGCGCGCAAGTACAACCGAAAAATATTTTACAGATTCCAAAAGCAAATTGTGTTTACAACAAAATTTCATGTGGACGAAGTTGAGAAGCATGTTAGATATGAAGTATACAAATAAAAAATGCTAGCAATGAGAGATTTTAGGCCTCGGAGATTTGTTGTCTTTGTTGACATGCCTGCTCAGGACTTCAGTTGCATCTGCTGCAAGTTTCAGAAGGATGGACTTGTTTGTGCTCACATTCTTAGGGTTCTGATTCATTTAAATATGTCAGAACTTCCAGACAAGTACTTCATCGAAAGATGGATGCCTAAAGAGAGAAAGGACATCAGACACAAGCAGTTCTACATCCCTGTTGAACTGACTGAAACAAATCGACACCTAAGGCATACAGTACTATCAAGGAGGCTAAATGATATGGCGTCGGAAGGGACATCTACAAATGAAAAGTACTTGTATGTTCTTTCAGAAAGTGAGAGGGTGGCTCAAGGTCTTGATGCAATGACGACGGCTGAAGAACTAAGAGAGATTCGGAAAAAGAGACAAGAAAAAGACGCCGCTTCAGGTCACTACTTGAATCATCCTGATGGATACGGTGAGAACTTACAAAATCCAGATGTTGCTCCTTCTAAGGGTCGACCCCAAACAGTTGGAAGGCAGAAAACATTTATGGAGCAATTGTTCTCTAAACAGCAAATAACTTGCAGTCATTGTGGTTCGCATGAACACAACTATGCTACTTGTACCAAGAAGCATTTGGACAAATCTGTATTTGAAAAGAAAACTCCGAAGAGAAAGAAGGGTATGTTTATTTTTGAAATTACTGAAACTCGCACACAAAAATACTACTTAAATACAGATAAACATTGGGTATGTTTCATTTTGGATCCAATCTAAAATTGCGTTTTATTTGTTGTCTTATTATGTCAGGTGCATCGGTGGCTCCAAAACAGGCAAGCAAACAATCAGACGCACAACCTCAGCAAAAGGCACAGAAAAGAAGAAAGAGACAGGTTCACGAGGAGTGATTCCGTTCCTTCCGATGCACAGACAACGTAACGAGGAAAAACTTTTAGAGCTCTACGAACACAACAAATTGTAATGTTTGATGCGGAGAATGAAAAACAAAATGCATCATTGGCTGTCTTAGAGTACTTACCTTGCTGTTGTATTACTTGGTGCTGGTTGGACGAGAAAATAAAATATTTCCTTGCTTCAACTTCACTGTAGTGATTTCTTGTTATATACCTGTTGTTTTTTAAAAATGTAGATAGAGTGCAGACAAAATAGAATACGAAATCATTGTGTTCGACAAAAAAAAAAGGAAAAGTATTCCTTCGCAGTATTCTTAATCTTTTAAAACATGGCAAAAAAAGATAATGAGTGATTGTCTCTGAGAAAACAAATTTCTTGCACACTGAGTTGTGACAAAAAGATGAAGAAACAACAATTTTTCCTCGACAACCACAAGAACACAATTATGTATGGTGCCTATGTTTCTAAAAAAACGATCTTCTTGTCTTTCATTCATTCCTGATGTCTTCATCCATGTTTGTTCTGTGGAACTTCCATTTCAGTTGCATGAAATGGGCAGTAAACCAGCAGAAAAAAGAAATTTGAACGGTAAACATATTAGTAATTTGTCAAGCATACAAAAAAATGCTTGAAAATGAGAAAAAGAGAAGTAAATGGATCAATCAGTAAGAAAAGAAAAAAATGTACGGAAGAAAACAGAAAATATCAAATACCTTAGGGTTGAAATTTTGTATGAGTATTTTCGCGTCATCTTCGGTGTTGTATTTGTTGAACACACTCTCAACTCCTAACTGAATGCGGAAACCGGGGATATCTTGTGCTGAAAATGAACACAACATCGGATTCCTTGGACACCAAAGCTCCATCAGCTTGATTAGAAAAATACCGCAGTCGTTGCTGTATAATTCGTAAGATAAAAATGGTTATTGATAGCACATAAAAAGTAAATATATAGATTGAGAACAAAAATTATAGGAGAGGTCTGCGTGGTATGTGTGAAAAAGGAGATCAATACCCTGTCTTTTGCTTCGGAACAACAGGGAAAAGGTGTCCATAATTGTCGAAATCCATTCTTTTCAAACCAGATTCGTACCACATGTTGACAAAGTTTCTCATCTAGACGTGCCAAGAATTAAAAAAAAATATAAACAAATAACAACTTGGCAAAAAGAATCCATGATTCAAAGCTGATATATACATAGGTGAGCGAAAAAAATCTACCATTTTCTTGTCGCAGGCTTTATGGTATGAACTATCTTTCCCAAGCAAAGGGTCAAGGAATACAAAGTTCTGATTCTTCAAGTCGACTACGAAGAGGAAGTAGTGTGATTCAAACAATGATGGGAAGTATAGCTTTAAAAAAGAAAAAGAGATATAACAAAAATAAATCAGTGTTATTTAAAGCAAAATTAAAGTTGTCAGTTCAGACTGTTTGTTAAAAACGAACAGAAAAAGCTATATTACACGATGAGCAAGATGTAGTGGGTGTGCTGATCCAGCTCCTTGGAAACCTTTCAACACATTTTGCTTCCATTTTCCTCTCATGTATTCATTAGGCCACTTCTCTAGCAAAAATTCCCGGAGAACATTTCAAGATAAAACATGGGAACAAAAAATTTATGTAACTACGGGGGGGGGGGGGGACAGGCAGTATAAAGAGGATCTTGAGTAATACAGCGGGTAGAGTTAAACGAAGTACAATGCTCAATAACAAAAATTTACTTACAGCGACGGTGTGGAAAAAATAGTGTTTCTTTGAAATCTTTGGATGTTTTTCTCTAAATAATCTTCGACAGAATGTATTGATGACATAAGCATGAAGCCAACCATTTGGTTTGAACGATTCCCCAATTTGTAACATTGATGCTTTACAGTTGTCTATGTTAACAACCCATTTGCTGTGAGAATAAAAAACAGGGGGGAAAAAGAGAGTGAAACCGCAAATGTTAGTATTTTGCTTGTTACATTCGAAAACAACAACAAACCATAAAAACAAAACAAGTTAAAAATAATAACAAAAAACAAACACTTACTCCATATAGTCTTCGTCCTCAGATAGATAGACGATTGACTCATATAATTTCTGGCTGTTTGCTTGAATGTAAGGTCTCTGGTTGTTATCGTATGGTGAACAAACGTATCTGCTTGGGTTAAGTACTCTCTTTGGTGGAACATTCTCTTTACTATGTGTTGAAGTCGAACTTTGCACTACCATGTTGACGTTGTAGTATTTGTCTGTTTCGTCGCACAAATTACTACAAGTTTTCTTGAATTCTTTCTCTCCTAAAATTTGAACCTCCGGTGAAATCTACATAACAGCAAACAATAATTACTTGAATATGAGGAAAAACTGCGGGTATCATATGCCACTATAGTACAAAAAAGAAAAACTCAATTACTATTATTTGGTTCGTGCAAAAGGTTCAAAGTACAAATGTGCACAAAACATGCATAATTTACTTATATCTAGTTGGTAGAATCATTCAGATTTGTAATTAAAAAAAACATTTTATGTTGTTTGGTGGATTTAAGTTGAGTTGCACGTGCAACTAGGGGTGTGTATATGCGACTACATCTCCCCAGTCCCTTACATACGCAACTAAGGCGGAAAAATCATAAGTTGCGTTTGCAACTAGGGGGTTTTACAAAAATCCTAAGTTGCATATGCAACTAGGGGGTTACAATAGACAAAACAGAGAAAACAACCAAAATGGGAAACTAGCTGTGAGAAAAAAGGCGAGAAAACAACCAAATGGGAAACTAGCTGTGAGAAAAAAGGCCTAAGTTGCATATGCAACTGGTTGGTTAACAAACAAACACAGAGAAACCACAAAGTTGAAACCCTGGCTATGGCGCTTAAAGTTGCATATGCAACTAGGTGTTTAAATAGACAAAACAGAGAAAAGAAACAAATGGGAAACTAGCTGTGAGAAAAAAGGCCTAAGTTGCATATGCAACTACGGCCTTTAAGTTTAAGTTGCGTATGCAACTACGGCCTTAAAAAAAGTTGCATGTGCAACTGGGTGGTTAACAAAAACAAACCACAGAGAAACCACAAAGTGAAAACCCTTGCTATCGCGCTTAAAGTTGCATATGCAACTAGGGGTTTACAAACACACACACAGAGAAATCACAAAAAAAGGTGAAAAAAAACCTGGCTGTAGGCTTAAGTTGCATATGCAACTGGGGGAAACTCGAGCGGTTTTGGGCGGGTTCGGTACTCGGGATCCATAGAAGAACTGTCATGGTGTGGTGCTTTTTTAAGCTAGAATTTGTCTTGTTTTGGGTTGAGTCTATGCCTTGCTAGCTCAGGGAAAATAGTGTGTCGACAAGCAAATCGACTCGCTCTACATAAAACATCAAGCAGAAAATATAACTTGTGAAGTCTACGCTTGTGTTTGAACTACAAATTGTACTCTGTATCTAATTAAGAATTTGACCATGACATGGTAATAAAATTTTGAAAGTGTGATAATTGGTAAATACAACTAGTTGCATGTGCAACTGGGGGACTCCTAAAGTTGCATATGCAACTAGGGCTTGAGGAGGGGGGTGTGGCTAAGTTACCCATAAAAAAGCTAGTTGCATGCGCAAATGGGGGTGCTCTTAAAAAGCCATGTTTCAAAAAAAAGGAACAAAACAAAAAGCAAAAAGCATGACGAACAGGGAGCCATTAATGAACGAATTAGTAGAGCTACATGCTAAAAAATATATAATTAGGTGTATGTGAAGAAATATCGGTACAGATTTTGTTGTATGTTGCACAAAAGAGAGGGGTATATCAAAATTGTACGTAAAACAAAATAAATTTGGCAATTAGAGAAAAAGGAAAACGAAAAAGGGAGCAAAAGAAAACATATGTACTTGTTGTTTGTTCTCGGAATCTGTTCCTATGTGATCTTCGTCTGTAAAAAGTCTCCGCCCTTTTATAACTTCCATAGGTTTGTGGACCTGTTTTTAAACAAAAAAGGTAGAAATTAAACCACAAATGACACAAAAAGGAAATTTGAAAAATAGAAGGATTTAGGTACAAGGATGACAAAAATTAACTTATTGAGGAGCTGTTTTGGTATACATCATCTTTCATCAATTTGCTTTGTGATGATATTCCGTGCGAGGGTGTTCCTGGTGAAACCTATTTTAAAACAATGAAAGCTATGAGTAAATAAAATCCAAAAAGGGGTTGCGCAGCATAGAAAAACAGACAAAACACAAAAGGATTTTTTGTAATCATTGGTAAAAAGTACATGAATAAAAAACTTACTAGATTAACAAAGGAATCATCGTTGCATGCGCGTTGTTTTATTGGTGAATTTGAACAAGGTAAGCAGATTGGCTGCCTTTGCGCACACTGGATGCTACTCTCGTAGGAGTTGTCACTTGTGTTTAGCCTTGTACAATCCTAGTATGTTGTATAAAAATATAAAGGGAAATTTGTTTAAAGGGCCAACAAAGGGGAGAAAGTAAAAAATTAAACTCTCCCCCTTCCTCTCTGACCCCCCCATGGAAGAAAGTACAAAAATGGAGAAACACACCTTACTGTTCGTTTGTTTTTTTGTTTCCTCTCTATCTTTCATTTGAGACGTTTCATGCAAAACCTTTCATGGTAAAAAAAAGAAAACCCGCTAAAAATGTGTTTTATAACATAAGCTACTAACTGTCAATGAAATTAAAAATTTAAAACTTTCAATGTGTGTTGCTAGAAAAACAAACCCCGTCGCGATCTGTTCCAACTGGTCGCCTAAGTTCGGGTTCTTCTATAAAGTTCCCGTTATCATCAAGTTGCTCAAACACCCGGAAAGATGGAACCGTTGCGTCTTTGAAGTAATACTTTCTAGCTGCTTGCTTCAAAAACTCTTCCCTACTTTCTCCTGCCTTCCTGCTCTTGTCTACTGAACCATACTGCTCAGCTGCCCCATGTCATAAAAAGAAAGTAATTAAGAAAATGAAAAAAGGGACCAAAAGTTTTGGTACAGCCCACCTATCATTAGAACAGAAACAAAAAATACGAAGGAGATGCAACACAAAACCCCCAAAAGATAAAACTTACCAATGAGTGACATGGATGTTATGTTGTTGAAAGCTTTTCTGGGTGTCAACTGTCTTTCATGCAATTCAATGGTAGAGCTCTGTTTTGAAGAGGTCAACAGAGAAAAATAAAAAAGCTTATGCAGGTTACAAAAACACAGAGCAGGGCGGAGAAAAAAATAAAAAAAAGTAATAAACATAGAGTATAAAAAATAAAAACATACTTGTTTTTCCCCTGCAAACTCGTTGAATCCAGAAAAGATTTGGCGCTCAATTGATTCAATTTTTTCCAGTTGATGTTTTTGATCAGCAGCATCTAGGTAAAAAATAGGAACCAAAAACCAACAACTTATTTGATGGGGAACTAGAACTTATAGAATTGAGAAAAGGAACAACAAAGCACATCAGAATATATTTCAAAATAAATAGTAACCTGGTTGTAAAACTTTATCGTTTTCTACACAGAGCGGACTCCCCAAGCTTGTTTCTTCATTAAGTTGGTTTGCTTGACCTTCTTGCATCAACATATAATCAAGGCTCGCTGTTCTGTCACAATGATGGACTTTAGCTTGTGCGCACACTGATTTTGTATCAACCTGCCCGAAAAAAGGAACAAACACCATGCAGAATTGTCAAAAAAGGAGAAAAAATATGACAAAGAGACCTCGACAGCGTGTAAGAAAAAACAAAACTCAACCGTACATAAAAATCAAAACATTTATCAGTTGAGAAAAAAATAAGAAGTACCACCTTAAAGGCAACAACATCTTTCAGTACGTTTCCTATTTCCCTCCCATCAATTTCAGCTCCTTTTGCACCAGATTCAGTTATTTTTACTTGTGAACTAGCAGAGTGTTGGCTGCTAGTACTGTCATCTTTTTTGCTACTCTTAAAGTTGACGGTATCTGACCCTGCACAATTTAAAAAGAAGGGGGCAAAAATAAAAATCACATGGAGCAGAAGAAAACGCTTACAGCAAAAAAAAATATGGACAAAAACAAAATTAAAATGCTAAGGCTGACCATTTCTATCTTCTCGGAAACAATTGTTTTCATCTTGGTCAACTTTTTGTGTGCTGCCAGATCCATTTGAATTCTGATTTGAATTATCATTACTGTCTGATGAGACAATCTTCACTGTATCTTCGGTGCAGATGATGCTTGACTTCAAGTTTCGCAAGATATCAATGAAAAGATTGTGAGCTTTTGACGTGAATTTCGGCTCTTCATCATTAAAGTACTTCTGAAAAGTTCCTATAATGTCGTCTTTGACCCGTAAAAGAGAAAAACAGAGGACATATGATAGATTATGAGAAAATAAAAAGTAGAAAGCCTTATGCGTTAACAAAAGACAACAACCGCAAAAAATGTAGACCTAGAAAATTTTCAGACTTAAAACTTATTTTACCTTATCTGTAACAGAATTTCCGAAGATGTCATCCATTGACAACCTTAGCTCAAAATCAGTTATGTTTGATTTGAATGCATAACAAGTTTGGCTGATATCTTTAATCTATTCATGAGAATAAAGAAAATAAAATTTCCAGTAAGATAACACTAAAACAGAAGCGGAAGAGACAATTTGAAAAGCAAAAAGATGAAAAAGTACCAACAAACAAAAATCATAAAAAGTTTTCTGAAAAATGACTCACTGGTAGTTCTCCATATTTCCCATTTTTTCCAATATCCATGTCACTGAAGTGCTTTATTAGATTTCCTTTCCAGACTCGAATTCTGGGGAGAGTAGTTGGTAACATGATTGAACCGAAGTCGACAAAATCAAGATACCTCACCTACATAACGAAAAAAATGTAGTAAAAAACTAAGTTGTGAACAAACGACATTGAACAAACATGCTTTTGCTGGAAAATAAAGAAAGACAGGTTCAATGTAAAAAATCATTCGAAGTTACACACAGAGAAAAGGTTACAAAAAACTAAAATATTGACATTCAACTATACAAAAAAAAGGGAGGGACTGAAAAAAATAGAATTGTATTAGGAATATACCGATAACTGATATATGCATCCGCCAAGAGTGAGTGTGACTCGATTCTCTTTTTGCTTGTTCAACTGGTACTTTTTGATGTAGAATATCAACCAATCATGCACAAATTTACACCAGTTTCTCTCCTTTATCTTGTCAACATCAACAAGAGCGCCAAGGTACTTGGTGCCTACCTTCGTACTAGAGTTAGGGCACAAGAATGTCCCCAGAATAACAGCCATAAAACACCGGCAGAATTGCTCATGTTCCAGCGTCTCATCCTTGATCTTGTCGCCAAAATATTTTATTTTAGGAACTTCAGTTAGTCCAAACAGTGACAGGAATCTTGTCTTCCCTTCTTCCTCGTCAACATCAACAGACATGTGTCCTTCTGGGAGATCTAGAACATCTCTGATAGATTTGTATGGAGATTGGAATTGATTTTCCTTTGATGACGATTTCTTCAGTGTCTGGTGATGCATTGTCAGCTATCCACCGTGCAAGAGGTCTTGGGACATAACAATCGTCAAGTTCTAGGAGTTCCCCAAAACCTATGCCCTTCACCGATTCAATCATATGTTCACTCTTGCGAACATGCTTGACGATCTCGTGAAAATAGCGTATACTGCACCTGCTATATGCTTTTGTTTCAGCTTCTTCGTCACTGGCAGTACAGGTGATATGTTGAAATTTTGACCTCTGATGAACAACAAGGAATAAAACACAAAAATTAGGAAAACAAAAACTCAAAACATGCATACATGCTACTTCTCTAAAAAAGACAGAAAAAAGAGCACACCACCACTATTCCCACCTCGGAAAAATTCTTGTATTCAGAAACAAATCACTGTAAAAACTAAACTTGCGGATACAGACTGTTACAAAAACGAGAAAACATGAGAATAGCTGATGACAGTCATATACCTTCCTTTTCTTAATCCTTGCAGTTTGGCGTACTGCTTTCCTCTTAACACTTTTCAGCACCTGGAAAAATAGATATACAGAGTTGTTGAATGATCGGAATCTCAGTTTGCATGGGGGGTATGATAAAAAGAACACATACCATATACAAGAAAAAACATATGCTCACACATACAAGTTTTTTTATTCCCTCATAGAACAAGTCTTGTGATACTTCTGTGTCGGTCATTTCTTCTATCACATTTATCCCGTCGCTCCCTGGTTCTTCTACATAATAATCTCTTCCCGGAGACACGACAAGACTGTTTCCCTTGTGTCTGGTACATCCAACCTTCTCCATAGTCTAAAAACATTTAGTAATAAACATATTACATTTTCAGTGCAACTGAAAAAAAAACAATTATAGAGCACATGTCAATAAAACAAAAAAATAAAAATAGCAAGAAAAGCAACAGAGAAAAGGAGAAAGACCCAGACATCCAGTGACTCTACATCGTTTCCAGAAGAAAAACTTGCAAAATAGATAATCCTATATATTCTAAATGCTCCAACATATTTAGATGAGTCTGCATCCAAAAAATCACCCCCACCCCAAAGACATTGCATACAAAATCGCAGCATGTTGCACTGTCGCATCCCAATTCCGAGACAACACTTTGTGCATTCAACTAATGGGCCCTCTATCAGCTACAGCACAAAGCCAACTGCACAGACTCGAGGCTTTTTTAACTGATAATCCAACACATCTCTGAGATGGAAACGACGACAGAATTTTGATCACCACGGGTAAGAAACCAACGACAGCAACTCTCTACCAATTGTTGTCAGATAGTGGACAGAGGTGCCCCAACCATAAATGGATTTGGAGACGGCAGATTCCACAAAAACACAGGTTTCTAATGTGGCTTGCTTTCAGAGGCAGGATCAACACCAAAGACAATATGGTCAGGAAAAAATGATGCCCCGAGAATGGCTGCGATCTTTGTCCCGCTGTTGAATCCATTGAGCACATTGTGCTACACTGCAGGCACACTCATTGGATCTGGGACAAACTACAACTCACAGACATAGCAGCAGCGTCTACATCGATATATCAATTTTGCAAACAAGTGGATCAGCACATCAACTCCACATCATGGCCTATCTGCTTCGCAGCATGTCTCCTTGGCCTATGGAGAATGAGGAACGATCGCATTTTCAATCACCAGGTGCCATCCAGGCACAGACTAATCAGCTATGTCGTCGACGAACTTCAGATGTGGTACTTAAGAGCAGAAGCAAAATAAGCAAAGCTGCTTCACAAGTGCAGGAAACCCATAACAAGAGCAGTACCAAAATAAGCCGTCAGTGGTTATATTACTTAAGAGCAGTACCTAATCAGACGTCAAGTGGTTATATTACTTGCCCCCAGTGAAAAATAGAGAAGATCGCTGCAGCCTAAAATAAGAAACTACTGCAAAAACTGCATGCCCCACTGTCTCCTACACATTTTAGATGTTTTTACCCCCCCCCCACCACAAGTGGTAGTACTTCACAAATTGACAACCAAAGTTGCAACGAACCAAGTTCAGGAAAAAGAAAACCTGAAGTCAGCAACATCCAACAGGATGAGTTGGGATGTACAGAAAAAGGTGCATGTACACAATTCAGAAAAAGATATGTGAAATAAACAGAAACAAACATCAGTTCCCCACAACTATCATGGCACACTAACTTTTTGATGGAACTAAAACATAGATATCGCCGCATCTACTACTAACTACTGAGATACATATCATCCGAAAAACACAGCCAAAGCTCAGGAACACACACGCACAAAAAATCAACAGTTGCCGAACTCGAATGATCAAAAACATGTAAAATCGCCATCGAAAAAACATCTGCAACCCACTCCACACAACGATACCGTAGTCACCGTTCTAAGCACGAATTCCCTACTCCATGTTCGCTGCACACTTGGCTATAATTTTGGGAATGAATCTCGAATCCCCCGCTCCCCCGTGGACACCGGTGGGAGGTCGTCGCACCCCCTGCTGTCGCCGGCACCGAGCCATCGAATGGGGGGAAAGGGGGTCCCCGATTGTGGACAGAAAAAACTGAGCCGCTGACATGGATAAGGTCACCGGAGGAGATGAGGCGCGGGGAGCAAAAACTTCACCTGGAGAGAGATTGACGGGATCCAAATCTTCCCGGCGAGGCGCAGAACTACTCCACCGCCAAAAACTTCCCGTCGCCGACGGAGAGCCGTCCCAGCCGCCTCCGTCTGCCAGATCAGAGGCAGCGGCTCTGACCGCCTCGGCCGCTCCTCCGTTTCTCCCTGGTGAAATGAACAGAGGGAGAGGGGAAAACAGAGCCGCGGAGAAAAAAAGAAAAAGAAAACAAAGACAAGAAAATAAATTCAAAAATGAAAAAAGTGGGCCCGGCCGCGCAGACAGATGACCAAACGGTTCGGTGGCTAGCGTTATTACACAGGCGAAAAAAAAACTAAAAAAAAACATCACCGCGCCCAGCCCACAAAACAAAGAAGGCCCAAGACAAAAAAAACACCCGCGCCGAGCCTTCGCAACGAACCAAACGCTCAAGCCCTCTACATGCGCGAATCTTGAAGTCACCCGTATCTAACGGTTGCCCACACGGTTGCCCACACGAGTGTGCTCTAAGCTAATTCTCACTTGAGTGAGAAGTAGCGAATCCGATTAATTTCTGTTCTAACTCGGACCAAGAATCCTCTGTTTTTGGATTATATAACGAGTGAGAGATACAATTTGCGCGTCATGCGATCATTCGTTTCCAAAAGCGATTCGCAGAACACACTTATCTTCGCTTCAATCAAGACTTAAAAACATCAAGGCCCCGCTTGGTTCACCGTTTTGCGGAGAAAACGGCCGGAAAATTTTAGGCGCGTGGATATTAACGGAAGCACCACTTGGATAGCTGTTTATTTGACCGACCGTTTCTTTTCCCTTTCCATGTGAGGCGCGGAATAAATCCGCCCGTAAATTGTGGGCACAAGAAACCGCCGGTGAAAAAAATCGGGACGGGAAAAGAATCAGACATACCAAGCGGGCCCTTAAAAACATCAGGGCCCCGCTTGGTTCACCGTTTTGCGGAGAAAACGGAAGCACCACTTGAATTGCTGTTGGATAGCTGTTTATTTGACCGACCGTTTCTTTTCCCGGTTCAATTCCTGAGACGCTGTAAAGGTAAAAAGTAAAAGTTCATGGACCGTGTGAGGCGCGGAATAAATCCGCCCGTAAATTGTGGGCACAAGGAACCGCCGGTGAAAAAAATCGGGACGGGGAAAAGAATCAGACATACCAAGCAGGCCCCAAGACTTCAACACACAGAGAAAACGGAAAGAGAAGATAGATTCCCAGTAGATTCGACCTTACAGGAGTACACAGGAACCAAATCTCCCTTTACAAGCAAGCAACGAAAAACAGCATCAACGAAAAACAACAGGAACCGTTTGTCTCACCACAACTCATCTACTGTACACGTTTATAGGACACGACACTCCGGCACGCTCTGCCGAACCTCCTCCACTTCAGACATCTTCGTCCATGCCGTCCTCGTCCTGGTCCTCCATGATCCGCATCTTCTTCACGGTCTTGGCCGCCTCGCCGCTGACGGCGCCGTTGGGCACCTGGATGAGGATGTCCGACCTCTGCCCGGTCTCGGCGTTCACCAGCCCGCCCCTGCGGTCCACCCTGTAAGCCAGCTCGTCCTTCTTGGGCGGCGCGGCGGCGTCGATGTACACCGTGCTGTTCTCGTCGATCTCCTCCTGGATCAGCATCTTGGACAGCTGCGTCACCACCCGCTTCTCGATCCACCTCCTGATCGGCCTCGCGCCATACACCGGGTCGTAGGCCAGAGACAGGATGACGTCGAGCGCGGCGTCGGTCACGGCCAGGGCGACGCCCCTCTCGGCGAGGCGGACGGCCACGTCCTTCATCTGCAGGCGAGCCACCTTCCTCAGCTGCTCGTGGGACAGGGGATCGAACACCACGATCTCGTCCAGACGGTTCAGCAGCTCCGGCCTGAAGTGCCTCTTCACCTGCACATACACACAGACCACACGACATTCAGGACCACATTGCAGATCAACGAAGCTCCAAGAAAGAAACTACATTGGTGCTGGTTGTGGAAGGGGAATGGAATCGAATCATACCTCCTGCATGACAAGCTCGCGCGCGACCTTCATGGAGTTCTTGCCCAGCATCCCGGCGAGGAGGTGCTCGGCGCCGAGGTTGGAGGTCATGATGATCACGGTGTTCCTGAAGTCCACCGTCCTGCCTTGCCCGTCGGTCAGCCTGCCGTCGTCGAGCACCTGGAGGAGGGTGTTGAACACCGCCACGTGCGCCTTCTCCACCTCGTCGAACAGGATCACGCTGTACGGCCTCCTCCGCACCTGCTCCGTCAGTTGCCCACCTTCCTCATGTCCAACATAGCTGCATTCACAAAGGGGAAAAAAATCCAAGTCAGCGACCAAATTCAGTCTTTGTTTATGCAGTTAAAAATGTAGCTAAACATCTGAACATCAGCACTCAGTGAGTGTACTTACCCAGGTGGCGCTCCGATGAGGCGAGCGACGGAGTGCTGCTCCATGTACTCGGACATGTCGATGCGCACCAGCAGGTTCTCGTCGTCGAACAGCTGCTCGGCGAGGGCCTTGGCGAGCTCGGTCTTGCCCACGCCGGTCGGGCCCAGGAAGAGGAACGAGCCGGTGGGCTGCTGCGGCCGGCCAAGCCCAGCCCTGGATCTGAGCACCGCCTCGGCGACGGCGTTCACGGCCTCGGTCTGCCCGACCACCCTCTTGTGCAGCCTGTCGGCCATTCCGACGAGCCTCTCCTTGTCGTTCTGCCCGAGCCGGGTCACCGGGATGCCGGTCCAGCGGCTGACCACCTCCGCGATCTGCTCGGGGCCGACGGTCTCCGTCAGCATCAGGTTCTCCCCTGTCTCGCCCTCCAGCCTGGCGATGGCGGCGTCGATCTCCTGGAGTGCGCCGTACTTGAGGTCGGCGACGCGGGCGAGGTCCATGCGCCGCTCGGCCTCCTGCAGCGTGAACTGCAGCTCCTCGCGCCGCTGCTTCAGCTTCCGGATCTCGTCGATCCGCTCCTTCTCCTTCCTGTACTTCATCGTCAGCGGCTGCAGCTTGTCCCGGAGGTCGTCCAGCTCCTTCCTCACCTCCACCAGCCGGGCCTTGCTGGCCTTGTCCTTCTCCTTCTCCAGCGCGTGGAGCTCCACCTCCAGCTGAATCCTCTTCCTCTCCAGATTGTCGATCTCCTCCGGCTGGCTGTCCAGCTGCACCCTCACGTTCGCGCACGCCTCGTCCACCAGGTCGATGGCCTTGTCCGGCAGGTGCCGGCCCATGATGTACCTCGCCGAGAGCTGCGCGGCAACGACGATGGCGCGGTCCTGGATGCGCACGCCGTGGTGCCCCTCGTACTTCTCCTTTAGCCCTCGAAGGATGCTGATGGTGTCGGCGACGCTCGGCTCGGCGACGTACACCTGCTGGAACCGCCTCTCGAACGCGGCGTCCTTCTCGACATACTTGCGGTACTCCTCCAGCGTGGTGGCGCCGATGCACCGGAGCTGGCCCCGCGCCAGCATCGGCTTCAACAGGTTCGCCGCGTCCATGGACCCCTCCGTCTTCCCGGCGCCCAGGACGAGGTGTATCTCGTCGATGAAGAGGATGACCTTCCCCGCGGCCTCCTCCACCTCCTTGAGCACGGCCTTGAGCCGCTCCTCGAACTCGCCGCGGTACTTGGCCCCGGCGACGAGCGCGCCCATGTCGAGCGCCACGAGGCGGACGTCGAGCAGGTTGCTGGGCACGTCCCCGCGCACGACGCGCTGCGCGAGGCCCTCCACCACGGCCGTCTTCCCCACGCCGGGCTCGCCGATGAGCACAGGGTTGTTCTTCGTGCGGCGCGACAGGATGCGCACGACGCGGCGGATCTCCTCGTCGCGGCCGATGACCGGGTCGAGCTTCCCGGCGTCCTCGACGAGGTCGCGGCCGTAGGTCTTGAGCGCCTCGAAGTTGGTGTCTCCGGACGCGGACTCCACCTTGCGCCCTTCGCCCGCGCCGCGCAGCTTCTCGAGCTCGGCACGCACCTGCGCCGCGGACACGCCGGCCTCCTTGAGGCAGTCGGCGATCTGCGCGTCCTCGATGAGGCCGAGCAGCAGCTGGTCGACGGCCAGGTGGGTGTCCCCGCGCTTCTTCTGCGCGGACTGGGCGCGGCGGATGGCCTTGATGAGCGCCGTGGACGCCGGCACGGAGTCAGGCGGCGGAGACTGCGACGGCAGCTTCTTGAGCGCGCCGGTGAGCACGCGCTCGAAGGAGTCCCCCGCGGCCGCGTTCCCGCCGGACGCCTGCGCGACTGCCTGCCGCAGGATCCCGGCCTTGTCCGCCGCCAGCGCCGCGGCCAGGTGCAGCGGCGTGATCTGCGCGTGGCCGGCCTCCGACGCAGCCTCGTGCGCCGCCACCAGCGCCTCGTTGGTCTTGTGCGTGAAGTTGTCCGGATTCATGGCTGCTCTCTCGATCAGCAAGTGTTGGCTGGATGATTTGGGTTGAAGATCAGGAAAATGTTTGTGGGATTGCTTCGACTCTGCTAGTGTTCGATTTCACGATGGCCGGAGGACGGAGAGCGGCGGGCATAAAAAGGCAGGAGCAGAGAGTTCGCCGGACGTCTAGAAGTGCGTAGAAGAGTGGGGAGGACAGAGAAGCGGCGAGACGGTGCGAGAGTGTTCGCCTGGTAAGCGGGGCCGTGCAATTTCCTGACCGTTGGATCTTCAGGTGGACAGCCTCCGATGCGCGAATGCAGTTGTTCAGTGTCGGTTCGTCCGGGGCCCAGCATCAGGGTAGTAGTGGCTGACCTGTGGGGCCATAAGTGGGTCTCACGTGGGATTTCTGGAATATTCAATTGCTTTCATTCCAAGGTTTTTTCCGGAGCCGGTATCTGCGGCGATGACACGTCCCGCTGCCGAGGCCAAATGTCACAGTGTTTCGGGGTCAGCTAGTCCAAGTGTCGAAGTCCCCGGACCAGAGGCTCAGGGCTGATCCAACGGCTCGATGGATTTTTTTGTTTCTTTTGATCCATAAGATGCCAATCGATAATTGGATTGACTGTTAAATCTCAAGTTAGCATTAGAAAAACAATTCAACCAAAGGATTGACTTATTACCAATGTTTGGAACAGGACAATGTCTCACGCACATTCCTAACAACCCGAATCCAACCTAAAATCCATGAATTTTATCTGAATTTCACCCGATCCGGCTGGCCGCCAAAGAATTAGGGTATGTTTGGATTGAGCCCTGACGTGCCGACGTGCCAAAATTTTGGCGGCCTAATATTTGGCGTAGGATTTCTTAGCAAATGCTTCGTCCCGGATTTGGCGTCAAAACATGCTAGCATGCATGGGCTGGCCTGGGCTTGCCAAAACTTTGGCCCCAACCAAACAGCATGGTTGCATCACGGGTTGTGCCAATAATTTGGTAATTTGGTAAGGCCGATGCTGGCACCAAATCAAATGTACGATTAGTCCGTGGAATTGACACTTACACATGATAGACTAATTCTTCTAAAAAGTATGTCATTTGTCTAGATTTGACATAAGCTCTCAACCTCGACTTCACATATCTCATTTCCTGATTTTTCTCAAAATCTATCTTGCCGCCATGATTTGCTTCCCCGCCATTGCCACACGAGCATGGGTGTTAGTTTTTGTGACCTCGCCATTACATATGGACAACATCTTCTTTCGTAGTACTCTCCCTGTGTTTGGGCAGAAGATTTGGGTGCTGAATAAGATAGAGAAGAAACTTAATCTAGCACTCGGGGAGAAGATTTGATATATACTTCCTTACATAAAGGGATTATTACTCTGGTGCCTCACTTGACGATGTTTTTCTCTCGTTTGCCCTAGGACCTTAGTTTTTCCCACTTTTGTCCCACTTTGCTCCTCCAAAGTGTGGATGGGTGCCGAACGGCAATTCACGTCGGGTCAAGGTCATTGACCGTTTAAAAGGCCAAGTATGTCATATGTGGGACTCATTTAAGTGGGACCGACGGAGGAAGAGTAGGTGCATGTCGATGCTGCTCCCCGTTAATGCGCGTAGATGTACGCTCGTTGGGAGATCCCAACAGGAAGGTATAAAGAGCACATCAATAAGTTTTTCCTCAGCAAGACCCCAAGAGGAGTACTCATTTTTACAAGATTAAAAATAGGATAAAAATAACAAATGGAATAAGAACTAACTTGTTTGTGTTTTTCATATAGAGAAGTAAACAAGATAAAATAAAATAAACTAAGCAAAACAAAAACAAAAACAAAGTAAAGAGATTGGAGATGAGAGACTCCCCTTGCAGAAATTCTCTTCCTCCCGGTAACGGCGCCAGAAAAGTGTTTGATGTGCGTAGATGTACGCTCATTGGGAGATCCCAAGAGGAAGGTATGAAGAGCACAGCAGCAAATTTTCCCTCACAAAGAAACCAAGGTTTAATCGATCAGTAGGAGAAAAAAATCACTTTTGAAGGTTGATGACAGCTGAAGTTGGCAGGGCGCACTACCAGGCTCAGCAGCAACTGATGACCCACAAGTATAGGGGGTGTATCGTAGTACTTTCAATAAATAAGAGTGTCAAACCCAACGAGAAGCAGAACATGTTGGCAAGCAGGTTGGATAGAGTATTCACTGTTAACACTAGCAAACAGGTTTTTGGTGGTTTTTGGTATAGCAAATAAATAAAGTGCGAGTAAATAAATAACAGTAAATATAATTGCAGTGAGTGGTTCAATCCTTTTGAGAGCAAAGGACAAGCCGGTTGTTCTACTTATGATTACCAAACGTTTTCCAGGACACATGGGGATTTCGTCAAGTGCTTTCGTTTCATACAGTTGATTAATATTTATTGTTTTAATAGGTGTTGTGTGGGTGGACCTATGCTAATGCACCGCCCAACTAGGACTAATACATACTTGTGATTATACCCCTCGTAAGCATCCGTAAATATAAGAAAGTAATTAAGATAAATCTAACCGCGGACTTTAAACTCTGGGATTCTACACTCCCTCGTGCATTGGTTTTCTAACGGGGGTTTAGGTTTTTGTCACTCCGGCAACCCCATAATTAGTAACCAAATACACAATGCATCCTCCTAGGCCCATAAATGTGAAGTGTCATGTAGTCGACGTTCACATGACATAACTAGAAAAATAACACCACAACTTAAATTACAAACCACTAGATATTACTTCAACATAATTTCACTACTAACATCATGACTTCTCCCATGTCCTCAAGAACTAAACGAACTACTCACAAGACATCATATGGATCATAATCAGAGGTGATATAATGGTGAATAATAATCTGGTCATAAAATGTAAATATCGATAAATCTCACAAGCATCGACTACTAACAAGTAATCCAAACCGGGAGAGAGATCTCGTGAAGAACAACGATAAAGACCCCTAACTGTTACAGTGGGATGAAGGTGAACGGCGAGGGTGATAGTTATGGTGGTTATGATGATGATGATGACGATATTGATGATGCCCGAAGTAATGACGGTGACGATTTGCCCTCTCTGGCGAGGAATTTCTCCGGCAGATTTCTCTCTGCTGGAGAGTTTTTCTCTCTTTGTTGTTTTCCGCCCCGAGGCGGCGGAATATTTCTTTGATGATGTTCTGGGGCTTAGGGTTCCCTGGGGTCAAGTACGCGAAAGGGGCTGACCAGAGGTGGGCCAGGGTTGCCACACCACCTGGCGGCACGGCCAGGGGGTGCGCCACCCCATGGTGTGGGCCCCCTGTGGCCCCCCTCTGGGTCTCCTCGTGGCTAGCTCCCTCTTCTGGACTTCTAAGACATCCTCGATGGCCCCCTTCTTCTTTTGATCTTCTGAAATAGGGTATCTGGCGGTGCTTTTTTCCATCAGATTTCTGGTCCTGGTGTTTATTCTCCAAAAATTATGAAACATGCAAAATAAAATGAAATAACATAAGTAATACATCGTAACATGAAATATATCGATGAATATCCAAAAATAACAATATAAAATAGCAATGCAAAATGGACGTATCAACTCCCCCAAGGTTAGACCTCGCTTGTCCCCAAGTGAAACTAAACTCAGTAAACATGACCACATGTTTATGGAGTGAGGTGTCGATAAATAAAATACGGACAAGAGGCATCACATCTATCAAAGCACAAGTCATTTTAGACAGCAACTTCCTCTCGTATAATTAAACTTGAAACAAGTAGAGGAAATCACAATAAAGATACAAAAAGGAAATCATAATTGGTGAGGGAAAACTTTATTCTTGGTCAGAGAACAATTAACAGTGTACTTATGTTTCGACCAGAGTCTTTATATTAGAGCTTATATTGCAAAGTTTATCATGCTCAATCATAACAGTCTCTTTGCAATCATTGATAACTTTCAAAGTGGTATTCAATCAGATAAAAGAATTGTACAAAACAAGGAAGAATAAAGGACATGGTTGAGTAAATCAACATATAGATGGATGGATCACAACAACTCAAATTCTTGCTTAAGATAGAAAGTAGTAGGTTTACTGACTCAACATAAAAGTAAAAGATAGCCCCTTCGTAGAGGGAAGTAGGGATTAACTCATGTGCTAGAGATTTTTATTTGATAAACAAAGTCATTGAAAACAATTTTGAGAGTGGTGTATGTTTATGTCAACGAATGACAAACAGAAAATACAGTACGTCACAAGCCAACTAGACTTCACAAGAGAGGATCCCATTGAAGGACGCAACTGGTATAGAAGGTCATCCATCTTTGTCTTCTGTTTACACAATTATGCTTTGACTGATAAATTAGAGGCAAAAATAGTGAAGAGAATTTGTATTATTAAGTTTGGGGCTGGGCACCCGCTGCCATCTCTTCTATCATTTGGATAAGCGGATGAATCCACTAGTTCAGGTGTGTAAAGTCCAATCAACAAGTGAGATAAAGATTCTCTATTTGCATCCTCATGAGCTAAAACAAGGGTACAAAACAGGTGCAATTTTGAAGGTTTTAAAGGTAGCACACAAACAATTTACTTGGAGTGGCGGTTAAATACCACATATAGGTAGGTATGGTGGACACAAATGGCAAGGGTTTGGGGCTCAAGGTTTGGATGCACGAGAAGCATTTCCTCTCAGTACATGTTTTTGGCTAGCAAGGATGGGTAGCAAGCATAAGAGTTGAGGGAAAACAACCAAATATACATATGATAAAACCAATCATGCAACCTTCCTTGGAGGTACAAACAATCTTACTTGAGAATACTAAGCTTATGAGCTAACAAGAAAGAAAGATCATGGAATGATATATCTACATGCAACTCCCTCTTTTCTACTTAAGTCTCAATGTATTGTTGCTACTGACCAATGCTAAGTTTTCCAAAACCAACTAGATTAACTTGATGCTCCAATATTGATACCAATACTAATAACAAGATCAACCATAAAAAAAAATTGTAAACTAAAATAAAGTGTAGAAAGTAGATGATGAAACTTCTCATTAATATTTCATTACGGCAACTCAAACCAAGGGATACGACGATGACCAATTAAAGAGTGATAATTCCATACTGCAAACCATCCTATATGATATTTTCTCTACTCATGATATGAATCTACTAAAAGGTAAAAGGGGTGAAAGATAAAGGTGTGATACTGCGGCACTTCCCCAAGCTTGGAACAAGCCAAGGGGATGCCAATACCAATGACGAATTAATTCTTCAGTGGTGGTGGTGAGTCCTTCCCATCATCAGACTTTCAAGGTAAAGGCTCTCCATCAAGAAATGATGACTTGGTCTCCAATATCCTGAAACGATGAGCAGAACTTATATGTTTAAACCCCTTTTCATACTCACACTTCTGATTCTGCACATCGTAGAGTTGTGCTTGCAATTTTTTGGTGGTCTCGGTGAGTGATAAGATCTCCTTCCAAAGATTTAAAATCTCCTTCTTGTGTTTGGCGATCAGTTATATCTTTATTCTATCTATGATGTCCACTTCACGCTCCGCCATCTTCTTGTACCTAAAGACTTCTTTCTCCAGCTCTTCCATTCTAGCTTCCAGACTTCCTTCTCCTGTAGGGCCCCGAACATCTTCTTTCTGCACCACACCATCCTTGAGCAGCAACTCCTTGGGATGCATCTTCAACTCGTTCATGTATGGGTTTACGACGTTCACAAAGAAACTGTCTTTGGGAGGTCCGGAAGAGGACATCGTGGCTCTAGATCTGAAGATGTAACCTGGCAGAAACAGGTCGAAACAGAAACACAGCGAGAAAACGATATACGAACCTTGGGGGGTCCGGCGGATTATATAGAAAAAACATACATAACGAAAGGAAGGTGAAGTGCGAAAACGAGTTGGGGAGGGGCTCCGGGGCGCCCACACCATAGGGTGGCGCGGCGAGGGGTGGGCCCGTGCCACCAGGTGGTGTGGTGCCCTCGGGCACCATCTCCTACCCTTCTTCGGCTCAATATTTTTTATATTTTCCATATATGAATAATTTAAAAGTTGGAAAGTAATCTGCGAACTTTTTCTTAACAAAACTGTTACTTATTCGAAAACGGACTCTGCAGATTCTAGAATCTTCCCTCTAATGAACTTCTCTGGAGTCATTACTTGAATAATATCAACATCTTAATCATAAGAATCCCCGGAAATATAATGTTTGAGTCTTTGCCCATTCACCACTTGTGTAGTATTATCTATGAGGGAAGCAATTTTGATTGCACCCGAGCGATATACTTCTTCAATAACATATGGTCCTTCCCATCTGGAGAGTAATTTTCCAGCAAAAAAATCTGAGACGAGGCCTATGAAATAGAACTTTCTCACCAACATGAAACTCTCTTTTAAGAATTATCCTCTCATGCCCTTGTTTAATTTTCTCTTTAAAAAGTCTAGCATTTCCATAAGCTTCACATATCCATTCATCTAAAGAACTCAAATCAAGCATTCTTTTCTTACCAACAAGTTTAAAATCTTTATTAAGTTCTTTCACTGCCCAATAAGCTTTGTGTTATAATCGTAGAGGCAAGTGACAAGCTTTTCCATAAACCATTTTATAAGGAGACATACTCATAGGATTTTTATAAGCAGTTCTATAAGCCCATAAAGCATCATTAAACTTATCAGACCAATTTTTCCTAGATTTATTAACAGTCTTTTGCAAGATAGATTTAATTTCTCTATTTGATATTTCTACTTGCCCACTGGTTTGAGGATGATAATCTCAGGAAATTCTATGATTAACATCATATTTAGCAAGGGTTTTACTAAACCATCATGAATAAAGTGAGAACCTCCATCAGTCATAAGATATCTAGGCACACCAAACCTAGGGAAAATAACATATTTAAGCATTTATAAAGAGGTCTCACCATCAGCACTTTTAATAGGCATAGTTTCTACCCATTTAGTAACATAATCAACAACAACAAGAATATGGGTGTAACCATTCGAAGGAGGAAACTGACCCATAAAGTCAAATCCCCAGCAATCAAAAGGTTTAATAACAAGAGAATAACTCATAGGCATTTCATTACTTCTAGATATATTACCAACTCTTTGACATTCATCACAAGATAAAACAAATTTACGTGCATCTTTAAAGAGAGTAGGCCAATAGAAACCTGATTGTAGAACCTTCTGTGCGGTTCTATATCTAGCATGATGTCCTCCATAAGCACTACCATGGCACTTTCTCAATATTTCACGTTGTTCATGATCTGGAACACATCTTCTCATAATACCATCTAGTCCTTCTTTATATAAGTGTGGTTCATCCCAATAATAATGCCTCAAATCATAAAAGAATTTTCTTCTTTGTTGAGCTGTAAATGTTGGAGGCAAATACTTGGAAACAATAAAGTTAGCATAATCTGCATACCATGGACTATCCTGGGAGTTTACCTTTATTGCAGCCAATTGTTCGTTTGGAAAACTATCATTAACAGGAATAGGGTCATAAGCAATGTTTTCCAATTTAGACAAGTTATCAGCAACAGGATTTTCAGCACCCTTCCTATCCACAATATGCAAATCAAACTCTTGTAAAAAGCAACACCCATCTAATAAGCCTAGGCTTAGCATCTTTCTTTTCCATAAGGTATCTAATAGCAGCATGATCAGTATGAATAGTAACTTTTTAATCAACAATATAAGGTCTAAACTTATCACATGCAAAAACTACAACTAAGAAATCTTTTTTAGTGGTAGCATAATTCTTTTGAGCAGCATCAAGAGTCTTACTAGCATAATAAATAACATTCGATTTCTTATTTACTCTCTGCCCAAGGACATCACCTACAGCAAAATCACTAGCATCACACATAATTTCAAAAGGTAAATTCCAATCAGGTGGTTGAACAATAGGAGAAGTAGTTAAAGCCTTCTTTAAAGTTTCAAAAGCTTCCTTACAATCATCATAAAAAATAGAAGGTACATCTTTTTGAAGAAGATTAGTAAGAGGCTTTGATACTTTAGAGAAATCTTTAATAAACCTTCTATAAAAACCAGCATTACTAAGAACACTACGAATACCTTTAACATTCCTGGGACACGGAATTTTCTCTACTGCTTCCACTTTATCTCTATCAACTTCAATACCTCTTTCAGAAATTTTATGCCCAAGAAAAATTTCTTCATTTACCATAAAGTGGCATTTCTCCCAAGTAAGAACAAGATTAGTTTCCTCACATCTCTGCAAAACTTTATCAAGGTTGTGCAAGCAGTTATCAAAAGAAGTTTCATAGACGGAGAAATCGTCCATGAATACTTCCACGATTTCTTCACAAAAACCATGAAAAATAGCACACATGCGTCTTTGAAACGTAGCAGGAGCATTAGACAAACCAAAAGGCATACGTCTATAAGCATAATTACCATAAGGACAAGTAAATGTTGTTTTATTTTGGTCAGTTGCCCTAACAGAAATTTGAGAAAACCAGAATAACCATCAAGAAGGCAAAAAATGAGTTTTCTTAGACAACCTCTCTAACATTTGATCAATAAAAGGCAAAGGATAATGATCTTTCTTAGTAACCTTGTTAACTTTCCTAAAATCAATGCACATTCTATAACCAACTACTACTCTTTGTGGAATAAGCTCATTATTTTCATTAGGCACAACAGTCATTCCACCTTTCTTATGGACACAATGCACAGGGCTTACCAATCTACTATCAGCAATAGAAAAAATAATACCAACATCAAGGAGTTTTAATACCTCATTTCTTACCACTTCCTTCATCTTAGGAATTAAACGACGTTGATGTTCAACTACTGGCTTTGCATCAGGTTCAATATTAATAACATGCTGACATATAGAGGGAGAAATCCCTTTCAAATCATAAAGAGTATATCCAATAGCTCCACGGTGTTTCTTCAATATTCCCAATAATCTTTCCTCTTCTTCACTTGAAAGTTTAGAACTAATAATAACAAGATATATTTTCTTATCATCAATATAAGCATATTTAAGATCATCAGGTAAAGGGTTTAAAATAAAATATATGATCCTCCTTGGGTGGTAATGTGGTACCCAAGTCCTGCACAGGTAAATTATGCTTCAGTATCACCGGTTGATGAAGAAGAATATCGTCAATCTCATTTCTCTCTTCCATAAAGACCTCACTTTCATGGTCCTCCATATATTGCTGGAAAGCATTGTTAGGAGCAAGAGCAATAGAGGCAAGTTGTTCAACTCTAAAATTTTCATTAGGCAATTCAGATTCATAAGGAGCTCTAGCAAATTTGGAGAAATTAAACTCATAAGATTTTTTGTCAAATTTAGTCAATATTTTCTGCTTCTTACAATATATAATAGCACCACAAGTGTTCAAGTAAGGTCTACCAAAAATAATAGGACACGTTTTACTAGTAGCCTTACCCAACACTAGAAAATCAGTAGGATATTTAGTTTTACCACATAAAACTTCCATATCTCTTACACTACCAATCGGAAAGATAGTTTCTCTATTAGCAAGCTGAATAACCACATCAATATCCTCAACCTCACATGAACCAATTTCATGCATGATTTCTTTATAAAGATCATAAGGAATAACACTAGAACTTGCATTAATATCACACAAACCATAATAGCAATGATCACCAATCTTAACAGAAAGCACAGGAACACTAGTTTTCTTAGATCTATTTGGATGTGAGACAATATTAGAAGCATCCTCACAGAAGACAATATGTTCACCCTCTACATTTCCACAAACAAGGTCTTTCACTATCGCTACTTCAGGTTCAGCAGTTATTTGTTCATCAGGTTCAATTGATTTCTTTATAATTTTGTTAACCACACTAGCTACAATAGAGTATTCTTTTACCTTAGCAGGGAAAGGCATTTTTGATGGGGGGATAGTAACCCGGTAGACCAACTCCAAGGTGTAACCCGGCCCAAACGACAATTGGATAAGATCCGGCTAAGGGTAAAGGAAACTTCTGGAAGGCCCAAGGTTTGTAGGCCTCGCAACCCGGATTGTGGGTTACGGTAAGGAAAGTTAGGGTTTGCAAGTAGAAGTTCGAGTAGGACTCAACATGTACCTTGGAGGCTAAGCCAGGGGGGGACGGTGCTTTATAAACCGGCCCCTAGGTTTAGTTCGCCAGAGATTCAAGTCATAGTTGTATCACCAATTATTGAGTATCCAGTATAGTTCATATTCGAGATCCGGCGAGTTGCTTTCCGGTTCTTAGATCGCTTTTTGCCATGTCTTCCTTTGAGCTAAACCCTCTCCCAAATACCTGTGTCGACTTGCCCCAAGATCAGTTACCCCAGGTAACATCTGCCGTGATTATCCCACGACAGTTGGCGCCCACCGTGGGGCCTGCGTCCAAAGGTGTTTACATCACGGGAGAAGCTCGGAAGAGCATGAAGAACCTCATCATCGGTGAGATTTACGTCGACGGCCAAGGAGAGAAGATGGTGGACGATTCCGGCTGGGGGCCAGAGTCGGATCACCTTGAAGCCGGATCCGTCGTAACAATCGGCCGCATCAACGTCTTCATCGGTATGGTATGTACTTCCGGCTCGAATCCTGACAATCTTGGATCTGATTCTGTGTCAGGAGAAGCTACCTACATTCAATCGGAAAGAGAAGAATCGATCGGAACAACAGGTCAGATAAAAGAATTCGCCGAGAAGTGGGAACAGTCGGAAGAGTTGGTATGGACCCCGCGCGATCGGGTAGAGAGAGAAGGTGATATCGAGTCTATCCGGGATCTATTGGAGGATCGATATGAGGAGGAAAACAGCGAAGAAGAACGGCATGAATTCATGCCAAGCATCACGCACCGGGTTGCGGTCTACACGGCTCCCGCGGCCAACGTAAATCAAGAGAGCGTGACCGCGGCCGCAGTCGGGACGGCTCAGGCATTGAATCAACAACAGGGTACAGCTGACCCGGTTCTGGTCCGGGTTGAGGGAGAGTCGGCATCGGTTACCAGTCGCGCACCGGAGGAGGAGATGCAGGCAAACATGTTCGGATTCCAAGCAAACCGGACACCGGGGGCGGGTCCTTCGAACCCGCGCCACCCGGCCCTGTTCGATAACAATTTGATTTTAGATCCAACCGTCCTCGCTACAGTAATCACTCCAGAGAATGCGGTGGAGCGGGTCAGAGAACTGGATGTGGCCCGTCGCGCATTGGAGCAGCAAAGAAGGCAAGTGGAAGCAGAGAGACAAGGGATGGTCACACGGCAGCGCGAGTTGGATGCGTTAGAGACTCGGCTCCGGGAGGAAACGTCTAGAGCGCATCAGAGGCACCAGACCAGGCTGCCAGCAACGGGCGGGGTTATTAATCCGGCAGCTCTGTTTATCACACCCCAGGATCAACCAATCCCAGCGGTGAACCAGGGAACCGCACCACCACCAGCGACGGCAGTTAATACAGCGGGAATACAGCCGGCAAATGAGCAGGCCGGGTTACTCCCATCGCAGGCTAGAATTGCACCCGGCAATGAGTTACCACCACCACCATCATGATTTCGCACACCAGCAGGTCATTACAACAATCCCATGGACAACGTATATGCAGCGACACTCGCCCTGAATCAGATCCCTGTGAGAGAATCGCCCCATGCGGAAGTAACCCGGCGAGCGATCGATCTACTACACACCGCGGTGGCACAGCAAGCCAACTATCCAGACCATAGAAGCGGGATGCATGGGACACCATACCCCAGTCAGCAACAGGGCAATATTCAAACAAATTCAGCACGGCGGAGGGAAGGGCAACAGCAAATGCCACCCCCACCTCATATCCAGACAGCACCAGCAGCACCAGCGGCGCAGGCGATTGTGGACAGTTCCAGGGCCAGAAGGGCCGGGGCCGGGTCTGTAGCACATGAGTTACCGGTGGCGCCGCACCCTGTGGCACCCCCCGCCGGGTCACATGTTTCCCGAGTAAGACCAGCCTCAATCACCCTGGCGGGACCAAAGTGTCTCTCGGACGACATCAGAGCGGAACCTTACCCGGAAAAATTCAAAGAGCCGGGGAAAGTAGTAAATTATGAGCCAACAATGGATCCAGAAACATGGCTGAGCAGTTACGAGATGGCAATGTCAATTCGCAATGCATCCGAGAATCTTCAAGCCAAGTTCATGTACTTAATGATGTCAGAGGGAGCAGCCAAGTTATGGTTCACCAATCTGCCGGAAAAGTCGATCAAATCCTGGGAAGAATTAAAAACCGCATTTTCAAGCACTTCCATGGAACGTGCCGAAAGCTGTTTACTATTGACGATCTAGAACGATGCGTTCAGAAGAAGGGCGAGTCAGCGCGCAGCTGGGTACGCCGGGTTATGGAGATACTCCACTCATCCACGGATATTCAGCCCAAGGATGCGCTACAAGCTATGGCGAAAACATGTAAGTACGTTCCTTTAGTGCAAAAGTTAACTCGCATGAAATCTAGCAGGAATGCAGCGGAGGTAACAATGGGAGAATTAATGGATGCGTGCAACAAACACGCCGCAACGGACACCACAGAGGAGGAAATTGATGACAAGAAAGCAAAAACAAACACAAGTAGCAGTGAGAGAACCGGCAATGGGTCGGCGCCAAGTAATAATGGAAATAGCCAGAACAAGCGCCCGTTTGAAGGGAATTCCGAGTTTGTAGCTAACACGGAGGCCGGGTCTTCAAGACCCAGATCTGAAGGGAATTTTAATACTGGAAATCACAGTGGGGGACATTACCAAGGACCTCCAAGACCAAGTAACAGTTGGGACATATTTAGGATGGCATGCCCGAAGCATAGCAGGAACGGCAAGCCGGCTAATCACTCCTTGGAGCAATGCGCCGACTTACAGAGATGGAAGAATGAGGAAGTAAATAGAGCCATGCGAGGAGCGGGTCGGGGAGGAGGCCCGGGTCCAGGTGGAAATTTGGGCAACGGTCCACCCCCAGCCGGTAACCCGGCAGCAGGGAATCCAGGCAATAATCAAGGGGGAGCAGGAGGTTTTCAAGCTAACCCCAAACAGTTGGGTCAATATCACGTGCACACTACTGGAGGCTCTAGCAAGGATAAAAAGATATTGAAACAGGCGGTCAATTCAGTCTCTTCCGCCGTTCCAAGATATTTGAGGTGGTCAGAACAGGAGGTAACTTGGAGCAGAAGGGATCACCCGGACAGAGTTGATCACCCGGGAGTTTTAGCATTGGTAGTGGCACCACAGGTCAATGGGTACGAGCTGAAAAAAGTCTTGATGGATGGAGGAAGTAGTATCAATATCCTATACTGGGAAACTTTTTTGCGCATGGGCCTAAAGGAATCTCAGTTGCAAAAGAGTACAACAGTTTTTCACGGGATAGTGCCGGGTCATTCGGCGTGCCCCGAAGGAAAAGTGGCGTTGGAAGTAGCTTTTGGGGAGTCAAAGGACAATTATCGAGTCGAGTGGCTTACTTTTGAGGTGGTTAAGTTGCGCAGTCCCTATCATGCATTGTTTGGAAGGCCGGCTTATGCTAAGTTCATGGCGAGACCGTGTTATGTGTATCTACAGCTGAAAATCCCGGGTCCTAAGAAGACCATTACCATACACGGGAATCGAGACATAGCGGCCGAATGTGATGAAGGAGATGCGGCAATGGCTGAGCAAGCCTGCAGGAAAGAGGAGCTCAAGCACTACCGATCGCAGGTGGACCTAGAGGAAAGGACAATGTCAAAAAGGCCGACTTCTGAAGGGAATAAAGCAAAAACTAGGACAGAACAAGATCCTAAGATGGTGGGCTTCGTCAGGAGCGATTCTTCCAAGCTGACTGGCAGGGAAGAGGAAGCCATACCGCCATCAATGGCTGATCGTGCCACAGGGACGACATACCCGGATTGGCTAACAAACCTGGTACTCATCATGAAAAGAACTAGCGAATGGAGAATGTGCATCGGCCATGCCAACGCGAGGCCGATTCTCAGGGAGAACTAAAGCAGTGTAACGGACAGCAGGTTTCATACGCGCTCTTTTCCTACCCAGGGTACCTAAGGGGACTGGAAGGTTTTTAATGAGGCGGCCTGCTGACTCAAACTTTTCATATCAATAAAAGAGATGGTTTTCAAGTCTTATCATGGTCTTTGCTTCAGTTGCAAGTAAGTTAATGTTTGTTATCATCAATACATCAGTATCATTAAAATACGTTGCACGTACATAGGTCTTTGGGAATTGAGCTGTTTAAATAGTAGTCACAAACCCGGAGACCCGGCCTTGATGCCTATGAGTTATGAGGGCCGATTACTCGCAAGACGAGTACGGCTGCAATCTTATAACCGGACGAAGGAGCCAAATTTCTTGGTTATTCTTACTTAAGCTCGATGTGACTCGCAACAAAGTGGCATGATCTGTTCACTTACGATTACAATCAAACTATTCAGCCCAATGGGACCTGCTTGACCCTGTTTTTCGTATAGATGCAACAACATGGTATCCACGCGAAAGCCGGCTTAAAGTACAAGATAATCAAAAGGGTCATCTAAACCACAAGTCCATGCAGAGTACAAGGCTAAAATAGCCGGAAACTCAACAAGTATTAAGCATGACTTCTGTATTTACGTGAATAGCTATTGGTTGTCAGCTTGGTAAAGAGCGGTTTGCCATCTGAGAAAGGCCACGCCCCCTTGGCTCGTACTTTGGGTCATGGGGACTGGGGACTTCGAAACAGAAGCAAACTGTTTAGTTACTAAAGCTCGAAAGCCTTGGCTACCGGAACTTGGGGACTTAAAGAAAAGCCCTCTTATCAAAACCCACGATACTCGGTCAACCGAGTCTCGAAAGGGGAATCGAAAATAAGCAATCAAGTATCGAGAATAAGCTTAAAACAAGGATCGAGGTTATCAAAAGCCGGGAAAGGCACAAAGTTATCAAGCACAAAATCACAGTATCAGTATCCATGGTGCACAGGCGCACTGCCAAAATCATATCAGTTTTGAAAGCACGAAATACTAGACATTATCCTACTCAGCATCCTGGGAATGATCTTCCGGGTCTGCGTCCTGGACCTGCTCCTTGGCCTTTCCAGCAGCTTTACCCGGACTCTTTGTATCAGGACGGACAGGTGGAGGAACAGCTGGTGTAGAGGAAGACGGCCTTAAGCCTAATTCGGCTTCTCTCTTCGCAGCTTCCTCTTTCCTCCTGGCCAGGTCGGTCGCCCATCTTTCCAGCATGTCAAAGGGAGGGGGTGCCTCCGCTAGAATAGTCTTGCCGTCAGAATCGTACGCGCTCATGATTGTGTCCAGGTCTATCTTATCGGCCAAGGCAGTAGCCGGGTGGCGTACGTCCGATTGTATAACCTTGAAGTCCTTGGGTGTAAACTTGGTCCCGTGAGCCTTGAATTCTGGAAACCCGGATGTTACCTTTGCCGGGTCAAGCTTAGGAAAATAAGCTTTCGCCAGAGTGAAGGCCCGGGTCATGCCGATTCGGCACGACGAACGCTTCCATATTTCAATCCATCCAGGCACGGTTGAAAGGGCTTGCATAAGGTTCTCTTCGCCTGGATATACCTCGGAAGGCCATTTCACGGCGTCCAGTAAAAGCTTTGTGCCGGCAAAAAACGTCCGGAGAACAGTCTTTAACGTTTTAGTCTGAGCAATGGCATTATCTTCTGGAGCAGCAAGGTTAGCACCTGCAATTGGTACACAAGAAATTATATCAATAAAATCGACTATCGCAGCAATAAGGTAGAAGTATGCAAGTTAGTCGCAAACAAAAACTTACTTAGCAAAATGCGATAAGTGTCCGCGACCTGGTTCGACAAGTTCTTCAGCGTAGTTTGGGCATCATTGTACTTCTTTTTGTATTTGGAGACGTTCTTTTTCAAAGTCTTCATCTCCGCCTCAAGGGTTTCTCGGCGCTTCACTTCAGCAAGCAGGAGCTGCTCGGTCTTGAGTAGCACCTCATCTGACCGAGTAATCTCCGCCTGCGAAGAATGAATGAAAATATAAGACGGATATCATGACAAGCCGGGTATTATATGAAGTACCGAGCGTAAGTACAGCAAGTTACGCTCGGAACTTGGGGACTGGGTGTATAGTAAGAAATACCAAATAAAGTTACCTGATGTGCTGCGTCCATATGCTCTAGGATGTTTCCCTCTGAAGCCTTCATAGCGAGGAGAGCGCTCATCAGCTGGTTAAAATCAGCGTTACCCGAGTTAGAGGGCTCGGGTGCCTGGGAAGTTGGAAAAGGAGTTTTTCTTGTAACAGGAGGCGGCACCCGGGTCATCCGAATGTCGGAGTCTGGTCCCCCTCCCGCGTTCGAGGCTGCCCCCTTTTCCTTCTCGCTCGCGTGCGAGGCTATTGGATACCCGGTGTCTTGCCTAGCCAGTTCTGTTGGCGGCGCTCGCTCATCGCCAGCTGTGGTGAAAGCACCGCCAGTCGGATTATTTTCAACCCGGTCCTCAACCTCCGTGTCTTCTTGGTCACTAACAACGGCTGTGGCTCTGTAGAAAATGCGAAGGTACGGTTAATCCATGATTATGAAAAAGGCGATAAAAGTTTGGTATAGCATCAGGAAAAGGACTTTACCCGAGGTTCACCGGGAAGTCCGAGGGAAAGCCGCTGCTAGACCCGGAAGATACTGAAAAATATCAAGCAAAGTGTCAGATTACTTTGTGAGGGAATGTTTGGGAAAAATTCTTGTGTATGGTGAATACCAGTATGGCGAACTGGAGGCGATGAGGTACCCGGGTTAAGGGTCTCGTTACCCGGATTGTTCCGGGTCACTCTACGTTTGGGCGCAGGTGGCTCCTTCGGTTAGGACCCAAGGGATGGTGACAGGATTAGCTCGTGAATGATATCATGGAAACGCAAAGTTAAGCACAAGGAAATGAAATGAAACCTGGAAAACGATTCCTTGGGGCTTTCTTTTGGATCCGGCTTTAATTGCTGGCTCCGGTTCATCTTCATCACTAGCAGACTCCACCTTCCCGTCCGTTTCTTCCTCCTCGTCTTGGTCTTCTTGTTCTGAAAGTAATCAAGATTATAGTGTGGAAATAAGAAGTAGGGCATGACGTATTCAGGGGGACTAAGTATGTGCCTTCGTCCGAGTTAACGGCATCCCCTTCTTCTTCCGGGTCTCCGGAGTTAGGAGGAGTACCTGCCTTCCAGAAGTCACTGTCGGCCTGAGGTGGAGACGCCAGAGCAAGGATTAACAATTGTATCAAGAGGAACGAATAAAATTAAAACTTGTTAGAATTAGGTCCTTACCGCGGGGGCCGGGTTCTCGAGGGTGAAAGGTTCTAATCCGGATATGTTCCGGATCACCTCGAGCTTTTCCGTCAGAAAGCCCTTGATTGTTTTGTTGGCATCACTAGGAGCGAAATTGCTGGTGGAGTATCGGATCGGGTCTGTGGTTTGCCCCGAATATTCGCACATCAGTTTTGTGCGAATGGAGTTGGGTTGGATGCGGAAATCGACCCAAGTCTTCACCAGGTTAAGCCCGATGAGGCCTTGGGCAGAAAGGATGGAGATTCTGTCTAATAGAGGTAGGATTTCCTCTCTTTCCGGGTCAGGGGCAAACCCATTGAAGGCTTCGGAAATATCAAGTTGACCCTCCGAGTAACCCGGCAACTTCTTTTCGCCGGGTGGGGAGGTGTCCTGGCAGTAAAAGTATGAGAGCTGCCAGTGTTTTACGTGGGAGTTGAGGGTGAGAGGAGGCATTAAGGAGTTCTTGCGGCGTTGGATGGAAACCCCGCCGCAAGTGAGAAGTGCACCGTCGCCGCTTTCGCGGCACGGTTTGCACTGGAAGAGTTTGACGAAGAGGGCCAGACTTGGCGGAGTGCACAAGTAAGACTCGGAAAGAACGATAAAATGAGTGATGTTTAAAACAGAGTTGGGTCCTATGTCGAAGATGCGAAGGCCGTAATGGCTTAAAACGTCGCGAAAGAAAGGGTGACCCGGAGGCCGGAAGCCCCGGGTCACATGTTCAACAAAGCATATTACCTCGTTTTCTGCCGGAGTGGGCCGAGTTTCGTTACCCGGCACCCTCCAGTGGATAATTTCCTGAGGGGGGAGAACCCCTAGCTCGACCAATTCTTCTAATTTGGCCTTGGTGACCGAAGATCGCGCCCAGTTGGCGGATATAGAGTTCGTGGTCTTGGCCTTAACCGGCTGCTTTCCTTGCCTCTTGGGCGCCATAGGGTTGACCTGAAAAAGCGTCAACAGAAAGGATGTGAGCAATAAAACACGGAAACGGTCAGTTGACTGAGCGCTGGTAAGCGGTGTCAAGGTAACCCAGAAGTTAGACACAATCCGGGTATTACTTTGCTAAACCAAGGTACGAATTTTCCGGGTGTCGCGCGTTATTGCAAAACTTGTAGGATTTTATGCATGGACGAGTGTTTGAGGAGAGTAAGCAGTCGCCCGCACATCTATTGTGGGCAATTAAGCCGGAAAGGAAAGATTTTCCGGATAATATGAGCAAAGGCGGAAAATTTAGGTGGCCCGAGCTTAGATTGGGAATTCCATTTCTAAAATTATGGCCAGCTTAATAATTACAAGTGGTAGGAGAGTGAATTAGACTGTGTACCTTGTCTATTTGAATGAGCTAAAGTGAACCCTAGTAATTTGATTCGGCACGATCCGAGAAATCGCGGGCGGCTCGATTTAGATCTAGCTTAAGGGAAAATTGAGAAATTGCGAGGATGAGTTAGAGGATGTGAAGGACTTACCGAGGGGGATTGAAGCGCAGCTTTTCGGAGGCAGATGGCGCAAGTTTGGTGCCCTTTCACGGTTTCTGGCGGGCAAACTGGAGGTTTGGCGGCGGATCTGGGCGGCGGAGCGAATCGCGCGGTGGCGGAGCGCAAACGGTGGCGGACGGGCTCCGGTGATACGCACGGGGCTTCCGTGGTGGTGCGCTGAGAGTTCGAACTCGAAAAGAGGAAGGAAGAGGAATGGGGGAAATAAGCCGTTGGAGTTAGGGTTGCGCTCAAGGGTGTATTTATAATGGTTTGGGTGGTACAGCCTAGCTCAACGGGCGGAACCCGGGAAATATGGAGTAACGATTGCCCACTTTGAAATTTGTGGGGCGTACTTTAAAGCATGAAGGGAGAAGTTCGGATGAAAAGGAAAGGGAGATTTCCTCTTTGGTATCATAATTAATTATCGAGAAAAGTGTGAAATCATGGAGTTTTCTATTAAGACCCATACTTGGAAAATTGGGGAAAGCCTTTGAAGGAGAGCCGGATTACTGCCTGGGCCCCATGAAGTTGGCCCCAGCCATTCGTCAAAGTGTTGTGACTCGGCCTCCATGTGCTTGTGCGTTTGATATTTCTGCAGGGAATAGCCAGCGCTTCGAAGAATGAATCTCGGAAGCCCAAGCTATTCTGGGGACTACTGATGGGGGGATAGTAACCCGGTAGACCAACTCCAAGGTGTAACCCGGCCCAAACGACAATTGGATAAGATCCGGCTAAGGGTAAAGGAAACTTCTGGAAGGCCCAAGGTTTGTAGGCCTCGCAACCCGGATTGTGGGTTACGGTAAGGAAAGTTAGGGTTTGCAAGTAGAAGTTCGAGTAGGACTCAACATGTACCTTGGAGGCTAAGCCAGGGGGGGGGGACGGTGCTTTATAAACCGGCCCCTAGGTTTAGTTCGCCAGAGATTCAAGTCATAGTTGTATCACCAATTATTGAGTATCCAGTATAGTTCATATTCGAGATCCGGCGAGTTGCTTTCCGGTTCTTAGATCGCTTTTTGCCATGTCTTCCTTTGAGCTAAACCCTCTCCCAAATACCTGTGTCGACTTGCCCCAAGATCAGTTACCCCAGGTAACATCTGCCGTGATTATCCCACGACAATTTTCTCAATATAAGGTTCAGGCACATCAGGATTAACAACATGCACTTCTATATTTCTAGCAGGAACAATATCTTTATAAGGTGCATGGTACTTGCTCAACTCCTTTTTAGGAATATCAAGATAGGAGGTAAGGGATTTAAGACGATTTGCAAAGATTCGAGAATCAAGACCACAAACATCACTAACATTATAGAAATCATCAGTTCCCATAAAATCTTTAATGCATTCATAATCACAATTTATACCTGACTTTCTACCTTTGCCATTCTCTCATCCTTTAGTGTTTTATTGAATACGGTCAAGAAGATCTCATTTATCTTCTTCCTTCATACGTGTGAATGATCCAGAACAAGAAGCATACAATAAAATCTTGTCATGAAGAGAAAGCCTTGCATAAAAATTATTGATAACAATATTACTCGGGAGCTCATGAACGGGACATTTAAGCATTAATAACTTCATTCTCCCCCAAGGTTGGGCAATACTCTCTCCATCATGCGGCCATAAATTTGATTCCGGTCTTTATGAATCTCACTGGGAGGATAGAATTTAGAATAAAAGAGGGCTACAATTTCCTCCCATCCAATAGATTCACCATTCTTCAGTAATTTAAACCATCCAGCAGCTCTACCTTTCAGCGATAAAGAGAACAATTTCCTTCTAACTTGATCCATTGTAATACATGCACACCTGAATAACTCGCATAATTCATTTATAAAGAGAATGATCACCGGGATGGACAGTTCCATCTCCATAATAGCACTTATCCATAACACGTCCAACAATTTTCATAGGTATTTTATAAGGATCTAAGTTAGCAGATAACGGGTCACCTACTACCCTAGCAGTAATAGTAGTAGTACCCAAACAGAGAACCAAAGGAATTCTCCATAATAAAATAAATCAGCAAACATAAATAAAAAAAGCACTCAGGGTAAAAGTTTCTCTTACCAATTCCACTTACCAATAGCGCTTCACTTCCCGGCAACAGCGCCAGAAAATAGTTATCATGACCCACAAGTATAGAGCGTGTATCATGGTACTTTCGATAAATAAGAGTTTCGAACCCAACGAGGAGCAGAAGTTGTTGACAAGCAGGTTGGATAGAGGATTCACTGTAAACACTAGCAAACAGGTTTTGGTGGTTTCTGGTATAGTAGATAAATAAAGTGCGAGTAAATAAATAACAGTAAATATAATTGCAGCGAGTGTCCCAATACTTTTGAGAGCAAAGTACAAGCCGGTTGTTCTACTTATGATTACCAAACGTTCTCGAGGACACATGGGGATTTCGTCAAGTGCTTTCGTTTCATACAGTTGATTAATATTTATTGTTTTGATAGGTGTTGTGTGGGTGAACCTATGCTAATGCACCGCTGTCGCACCCGGACTTCTAGGGGATACTCACAGTCCGTTAAACAGTAGATAAATGGCTTACGGGGCATACCGGCACCCGCATCTCAATATGAGCAGGCCAACACGTAAACGTGTGACAACCATTATCTTACTATTCATCGTCTGCGCAAACCATCCCATAAAAATCCAGATACTTCCATTGACGTACTTCAAAACATACACACATGGTACGTCAACGGCATTGGAACAAGTGATATCACAACAGATCTCTACGACACAAAAGATGAAAATAAGTTGCAAATGGCTCTCATTAGAGCAGAGATAGCAAATACAATCATCCAGAGGACACATGTCCCAACAATTCATCATTACATCACAGCGGAAGCATTCAACATGTCTGAGTACAGACAAGATCCAAATAGACCTAAGAGGCCGGAAACGAAAAGACGGAGCCCATCCACGAAGTCTCGGATCCTGCCCGGGTCCGCTATCTACTCGTCAGCAGTCTCGTCATACTCCACGTAGTAGCCACCATGTGGATCCTCGGAAACGTCGTCTGCGGAAACCACAGCCCCAAAGGGGTCAGTACATAAACGTACTGGCAAGCAAGACTCACAGTTCACCAAAGTGTAACCCGTCAACACCAAGCACAAATGCTTTGGGTTCAACAGAAGGAAGGGGATATAAAAGATGCTGCAACTGGTTGCTCTAACCGACTACAGAAACATACTACAACTTCCGGCTAACAGAAAGGAGATAAGATCGCGTATCGTAACCAACCTATCAACTAACCTCAAACAAACCCATCCTGGATCTCGCCCCTTATCCAAAGAAGCAATCCGAGGATAACTCACACAGTTGGATTAATGATGGTCCAGATTATTGTGTCAATAAGCCTATTACTAGTCAAGTTGTTAATCATTGGGTGTAAGGTTGTTAATCATTAGGTTGAAGTTGTCCTGAGTACTTGTTAGCTAGTACTTTCACCAAGTAATCCATAACCGCGGAAAACACGGCTTCTCGAGAAGATTTTCCCTGCAGGGGTGCACCAATTTGGCCGTACACGTAAGAATAACCCGCCAGACGGGGATCAAACCCACCAAGCGAGGTACTCAACACAACCCAACTCTTCTTCGCATCAAGCCCAAAGCACCTTGGGCGCACGGCTAATCGAGCCCCGAAGAAAAGGGACCCTCATAGCACTCTAAGAACGTGTCCCCCTATATGCCGACTACAAAAGTTCCACCCTGGCCTGGGCTCGCAAAAACATGCATGCGGCAAATGGAAAACACGAACTAAATGAGGCGATTTGGACGAGATGCAAATCGAATCAAATTGAGGGGGGCGCCCATACTCGCTTCCCACATGTGGTTAGTGCGCTCATCATGGATCAGTAGAAAAGACCCTTTTCCTAGTTAGGGTCGACACTAGCAGGCCTCAAAACCACACAGGGCCTCTTGCCGGTGCCTTATCATCAAATTATTATTAATAATAACATTAGCATGATTTATTGATTAAACATCGAGCCCCCAGAACATAATAGAAATAGTAACAGAAAGTAACGGGTAACAGACTCGACCAAAACAACCCTAAGCATGCTAGTAAGACACGGGCTCAAACAACGGGGTTATAGGAGTGGAGGTGAGGCAATATCGGGGTTAAGGGATTCATGTGATAGGTTCGTAACAGAAGCAAATAATCATAGGGCTAGCAGAATAGACAACGGAAAAGTATCGGTATCCAATGTTGAAAGGAACACGATGGTTCATGTGAGTGAATACTTGCCTGCAAACCCAGTAGCCTGGTACTGAGCTAACTCCTTAGAAGGGATGTCGTAAGTATCGTCGGTCTCAACGTCGTCGTTTATCCGAGAAGAAGCAAACAAACAACGCAGAGAACAAACAATCAATATCATGGCATAGTGCACAAACATGGGATGATGCATGACCATTTAATTGATGCATTCAAAATAAACTAGTTGACAAGATAGCAACATGATTAAATGGACCCACATGCAATTTGAGTTGCATATGAAAAGCCCATGAATTATGGTTGAATTAATTGTTTTACAACTAATCATCATGTGTAAGTGAATTAGCATGATGCATGGATGAGGAAAACAGCAAAATAACAACAATAGAAACAATTTGAAATAAGGTTTACAAAGTTTTGGAATTCATTTATTAAGTTAAGAAATTTTGGTTTCTTAAAGGTGTCACACAAGCATTTGTTGTTTTCACCAATTTTAATTGTTCAAAATAGATAACAAAGTTCATATTTGATAAGAACACACAATTTTAGGTGGAATACATGTTTCACTTGTTGAAAAAGGATTTCAAATGAATTATTTATGAATTACACAAGTTTAAGCAAGAATTAAATGAATTTAACACAAACATGAACTTATTTGAATTTTTATTTGTTCAAAACATTAAGTGAGATTCATATTTGAAAAGCTTATACTTTTGTGGTTTGAAAACATATTTTATATGTTCAAAAATAATTTAATTTGATCAAGTTATGAATTTAGCAATATTAAATGATTTAAACAAGGTTTAAATCATTCAACCAATTTTAATTATTCAAAACATGAAACAAATTTTATATTTGAAAAGGTGGTTTAATTTTGCATGGAAAACATATTTCATTTGTTGAAATTGGATTTAAAATGAGCAAGTTATTAATTTGGCAATTTTAAATGCAATAATTACGAAACAGTTGTTTTCAGCAATTTAAATTATTCAAAACAGCAAACAAAATTTATATTTGGAAAGTACATGAAAAGTTGATTGGAAAACATATTTAGTTTGTGGAATTTGGAATTTTTATGAACAAGTTATGAATTTTGCAATTTTAAGTGAATTAAGCAAGAATTCAAATGTTTCACCCATTTTAAATATTCAAAACAGTAAACAAATTTTATATTTGGGTAGAACATTTAATTTGGGACAGTAAACATATTAAAAATGTTGAATTTGGAGTTGGGATGAATTACTTATGCATTTTACAAGATTTGGTGCAAATCTGCCATTTTTAATTCACTAGGGGCTTGGAAAATATTTTACAGGGGCTAGAATTAATTAACAGGGACCTATTGGTGATTTCCTGGAAGTTTCTATGCCAAAACAAAGGAAATAAAAAGATTGGGTTTTTGGTGGGCAGGGGGGATCGAACCCCTGACCTGCTGCTGTGAGCAAAGGGACAGGAACCAGTGGGCTGCTGCTCTGTTTTGTGATAGGAAAGGCAGATCGGGGGGTTAAGGTGTTGGTGCGGCTGTTTAACTGAATTTTATTCAGTTCGCTAACTGAACCCGAGCGGATGGCATCGACGAGGAAGGTCGCCGGCAGCTCGCTCGCGGTGGCCGGAGGGGCGCCGTGTGGAGGCGCTGTGGGGGGTGTGTGTGGTGCTCGGAGGAGGAGGGGAGCGAGAGGGAAGGAGGGGAAGGGCGGAGCTCACCGTGGTGAGTCGGAGGCGAGGAGGAGTCGGGGCAGAAGCAGGGAGGCGGGCCGGCAATGACCTCGATGGCGGCGGCGGCTCGAGGCTCCTCGGGGGCAACCGAGGGGTGGAGGAGCGAGAGGGATGCACGGGGATTCCATTCCCGTGCCTCCCTTGGCCGGAGGAGGTTGCTGGCGGCGGCGATCGCCGGTGGAAGGTGGAGGTTTTCGGGTGGAGGTGATGGTGCAGGTTCAGACAAGATACAGAGAAGGAGTTGGAGGTGGGAGGAGAGATGGAGGCGGTGAGAGGGAAGAAGGAGGGAGAAGGAGATGGAGGGGAAAACCTAGGGCACCGGGTAGATATAAGGGGAAGGTGGAGGAGGGGATCACCGTTGCCTATATCTCCGATGTCGACGTGGGAGCACGGATGCTGTGTCGTACAGGAGGTAGGAGAAGAAGTGGGGTCGAAGGGGTATGGGCTAGGGGAGTTGGGCTGGGCCTGGTTGTCTGCCCCTCTCTCCCCTTGGTGTTCTATTATTTATTTTTGCTGTATTGAATTAGAGAAGAAAAGAGGGGTTTTGGGAGTTAGGAAAAATATTAGAAAATTTGGGTTAGCTCCTTAATGGATTGGTAACCAAATGCAAGTTTTGGATTTCAAAAATATTTAACTTATGGTGCTGTTTGACTTGGAGTGATTTTGATTGAATTTTGTGGTTAAATGGTTAATGAAAACAATATCTTAAATAGGGTGATCATATGATTTTAATTGGAAACAAATGAGCACAAATGTTTTGGTTATTTTTATAATTTCCAAAGTGGGTACTGTTTGCAATTGAATTTGAAATAACATTTGGATTAAGTGGGTATTAATTAAATTATTAAAAGCCATAATTTTAATGGTTTAACCTTAGGGATTAATTCGAAACAAATGATTGATTTGTTTTGCAATTTTCATAACTTTCAACATGGTTGTTGTTTGGAAGAAAATCATAATTGAATTTGAGAAGGGTTTGATATTAAATGAATTTTTGATAGAACAAAACAACAGTTTTGGAATCTCACTTTAATGGAAACAATTGATGGTTTTGATTTCAAATATCATTTTGAAAATTGTAACATCACAAGGATGAAACAAAAGGTTTGAATTTTGGTTTGAAATTCAAATAGAAAACAAAGGATAACAGTTGGAAAACAAATGAAAACAGAGGAAAACAAAAGGAAAACAAGCAAAACAATTGCAATGAACATGATGCCATGACGCAAAACATAAAATAACAGAGAGCAAACATTCTAAAGGCTTATTTTTCATACTTGGGATGTTACAACCGCCCAACTAGGACTAATACATACTTGTGATTATACCCCTCGTAAGCATCCGCAAATACAAGAATGTAATTAAGATAAATCTAACCACAACCTTCAAACTCTAGGATCTTACACTCCCTCGTGCATTGGTTTCCTAACGGGGGTTTAGGTTTCTGTCACTCCGGCAACCCCACAATTAGTAGCCAAATACACAATGCATCTTCCTAGGCCCATAAAGGTGAAGTATCATGTAGTTGACGTTCACATGACACCACTAGAAGAATAACACCACAACTTAAATATCAAACCACTAGATATTACTTCAACATAATTCCACTACTAACATCATGACTGCTCCCATGTCCTCAAGAACTAAACGAACTACTCACAAGACATCATATGGATTATAATCAGAGGTGATATAATGGTGAATAACAATATGGTAATAAAGTGTAAACACTGATAAATCTCACAAGCATCAACTACTAACATGTAATCCACACCGGGAGAGAAATCTAGTGAAGAACAAAGATAAAGACCCCTAATTGTTACAGCAGGGTGAAGGTGAACGGTGAGGGTGATGGTGCTAGTGGTGATGACGATGACGATCTTGATGATGCCCGGAGTGATGGCGGTGACGATGGCGATGATTTCCCCTCTCCGGGGAGGAATTTCCCCGGCAGATTTCTCCCTGCTGGAGAGCTTTTCCCTCTCTGTTATTTTCCGCCATGAGGCGGAAGCGGAATATTTATACGATGATGTTCTGGGGCTTAGGGTTCCCTAGGGGTCAAGTATGCGAAAGGGGGCGACCAGAGGTGGGCCAGGGTGGCCACACCACCTGGCGGCGCGGCCAGGGAAGCACGCCTCCCCATGGTGTGGGCTCCCGGTGCCCTCCCTTCGGGTCTCCTTGTGGCTAGCTCCCTCTTATGGACTTATAAGACATCCCCGATGCCCCCCTTCTTCTTTTGATGTTCTGAAATAGGGTATCCTGACGGTGCTTTTTCCATCAGATTTATGGTCCCGGTGTGTATTCTCTAAAAATTATGAAACATGCAAAATAAGATGGAATAACATAAGTAATGCATCATAACATGAAATATATCGATGAATAATAGAAAATAAAAATATAAAATAGTAATGCAAAATGGATGTATCAGCAACGTGGAATCCGCACAACACAATCAAGATGCTTTGCCCCAACAAACCAATGAGGTTATCAATCTTACCAGTTTTGCTAACACAAAGGATTAGATGTATAGTGTGGAAAATAGTACTTGTTTGCAGTAAATGAAAAGAGAACAGTGATGGCAGTGAATGAGAGGAAAACAATGATTGCAGTAAAGAAAGCAGTGTTTGACGTGGTTGTATTATCAGTGTAAAAGAATGAATCGGGGTCCACAGTTCACTAGTGGTGTCTCTCCATAGAAGATAGATAACATGTTGGCTAACAAATGACAGCTGGACAATTGATAGATATAAAGGCTGCAATGTAGTTCATATGCATGACATGATGATTACTATGTGATTCCTGCAGACATTACAACATAATTCATAGACTGTTATCCAACTTCATTTATGACTAATAATCCATCCTCAGAGCGTCATCCAACCAAACCTCGGGTATTAAGTTGCAAGCAATATATTATTGCCTTAAGTAAAGTGTGTAATGCAAACAATGAAAACATTGTTGTTTTCTCCCTAATGGCAACAACACATCCCCCATTCGTTACGTTTCTGTCACCCGAGCGTGAATGAAAGGGAGGTATGAACCCACTATCGAGCATAAATACTCCCTCTTGGAGTTAAAAGTATCAACTTGGTCAAAGAATCTACTAGTAACGGAGAGCATGCAAGATCATAAATAACATAAACATGATTGATTGATAATCACTTGACATAGCATTCAAGATTCATCGGATCCCAGCAAACACAACATGTAGCATTACAATAAGATGATCTTGATCATGTTAGTCAGCTCACAAGATCTAAACATGAGGCATAAAGAGGAGAAGACAACCATCTAGCTACTGATATGGACCCATAGAGTAAGGATGGACTACTCACACATCACTCTGGAGGTAGGCATGGTGATGAAGAGCCCTCCGGTGGTGATTTTCCCTCCCGGCAAGGTGCCGGGGAGAACTTCATAACCCTCCCAAACTAGGGTTGACGATGACAGCGTCTACAGAAATTTTCGTGGATAGAGGCTCGGGTATTTAGGATTAAACCAAGGAGGAGTTTAAATAGGCTAAAGGGAAACATCGGTGGGCAGCCAGAGGGCCACACCACCTGCTGGCGCAGCCAAGGGGGGGCGCTCCACCCTATTGTGTGGTGGCTCCAGGGCCCCCCTCTGGGTCCCCTCCGGACTATGTGTACGTGACAAATTTCTAAGACCCTGAGATTTTGTTTCGTCCAATTCTGAGAATATTTCTAGAACAACTTTTCTGAAATAAAAAACAGCAGAAAACAAGAACTGGCTCTATGGCATCTTGTTAATAGGTTAGTCCCAGGAAATCCATAAAAATGGCATAAAGTGTATACAAAACATGTAGCATATGTCATGAAAACAACATGGAACATCATAAATTATAGATACGTTTCAGACGTATCACCCGTACCAAATTAGCATGCCTTCAAAGGCGCTCCCATGGCCGACAAAAAGTTGCGGCACCGCGTAAGCTGCTAGCCTAGTTGTTCCTCTGCTTCGCCATCTTTCTGTCTCTTTTGCCAACTTTGTCTCTCTGCACACTCTAACAAACCGAATCAATGGCCAACTCTCTCTGGTTACCATTACCACAGGCCCGGCTGCGACGCCTAGAAAAGCAGCAATTTTATGCTCCCTTGCACCCACACCGCCCCTCCCCCACTGAACTCCTCCTCCTCTCCTTTCCCCTCCCCTAGTCCTCCGATCTTTCCATTTCTCATGATTAATGTATTATGCTTTTATGCTATAACTTCTATTATCACTAAATATGATATTCATAGGTAAGCGCATGCACACGTGTAGAAACATAAACATATCGTTATAGCCCTTTGTCACGTCTCACGGACAAACTCATTAATATTAGATGACCATGTTTTCGTGGTCATAGATATTTGTTATGTCAATATTAATGAGAGAACATTGTTGTTTGAACATTGTGGCTGGGTAGACGCAAGCAGTTGAGATACAACGAGATTAGTTTTGCTAAATAGTATCATCATGGAATGGTTGTCTTGTTTGCTTCCTTAGACCATGAGAATATTCAATGATGTTTACCGTAAGGATAATTTTGGTATAGTCAAGTATCACACCATAAATTGGGTGACAAAAAAGGCTAACACTGGGTGGTCACAAAAGTATTCATTCATTATGATAGTTCAAGATTGGTAATCACTCCTCTAGTTAATAGAGAGATGCATCCAGGATCCACTCGGTGAAACAGTATCGGTAAATAAATCTGCACATACAAGGACATGACACTAGTCATGGGGATACTATGTCATGGTAACGAGTAAAAAGAATCGTACCAGAAATTGGGAATAATGTGATAAGGTGATTTATTTTAATCACGGTCTTATCATTTATCTCTTCCCAAGGTATTGATTGGTATCGCAAAGTAATAGGAACCCACTTAACAACCAACAGGTTCAGGATATTTCCTTCGTATAACTTGTAGGAATAAGTATGGACGACCATGGTCTCGATGTTGATTATTGATTAGGAAAATGGTTTTCTAATCATTTCTACTAGTTATCAAACCTATAGGGGTCACACACTTAAGGTGTCAAAGTATGTTGTTTGCATTGGATGGTTTAGAGGAGAGTAGGGTATCATTCGGGTAATTACGACGTGATAAAATAAATATTCAAGAGAGATTACGAAGGACATGAGATGTCCAGATATTTTGAAAATAAGTTTCTAACATCAATATGTAATGGTAGATGTCATTACAATATCACAGAAACAAGTGTGGTGTCAATCGGAGTAGTTTCGGGAAAGTTACCATAAGAGAGAAATATGTAGGAAGAATTTTATATGAGATATAACGGAGGATATGAGATGTTGCGGGATGCCAGGAATATGTTTTTGACATCATTAGATAAGGTCGGGGATTTCAGCTATAGGGGTCACGGGGTTCTGAAAGAGTTCCGGGGGACTTTCCATATATGGGGGTAGTGCTAGAGGGGGGGCATATTTCCTCCTGTGGGAAAACTCTAATTTTAGGGGATTCCAGGTGAGACCCATGGTCTCACAAAGTGCATTTTCTTTCCCTTGGAATTTCCCATAATTTATTTGAGAAATAAATAAGTGGGAAAAAGAAAAGAAAATAAAAAAGGGAAGGGGCTTGGACTCCACATAGGAGTCGAATCCGAATCCTCCTAGGAGACTTGGTGCGGCCAAGGAAGGAGAGGGAAAACCGACCTCCTCCCTATGGCAGGTGATCTTCCTTGTCCCACTATATAATCCCCACCTCTCCTCTCTTTTAGACATACAATTTAGCTTTCAGGCTACTCTCTCTCTATCAGGATTAGAGATCTAACTCTAACTAGAATGCTTCTAATTGGATTAGAACTTATGATTAGAGACCCTCTAATTGGTTTAGGGCGTCTTCTAATTAGGAGATGAAGATCATCTCTCGATTATACCTAGCTCTAATATCTCTCCCTCTCTCTCCCATGTGCTGGGAACTGCTCCACCTCAATTGCAAACCTGCGGTGCCTCGTACTGGATGGCGAAGCGTTGCAGGATTTTGACTGACGTATGTGTTCGAGCTCTTAGAGGGGTAAAATGTGATACCCTCACTCTACTGGATCCAGAAGGTGGGATACGACGAATCGACAACAGTCCCACATCAGGCATCACAGACATCGTCATCGACACTACTTCCGCGCTTCCTATCAATAACGAATCAGATCTATCCACACCTTTACCTGCATAGTAGATCATGTGTCTTACGTAGGACGGAAAATTTTAAATTCTGCTACGTACACCAGCAGTGACAAGTCCCCAACGACTCCAAACGGCTCTATTTCGTGGGGACTGATGATCCACAAGTATAGGGGATCGCAACAGTCTTCAAGGGAAGTAAAACCCAAATTTATTGATTCGACACAAGGGGAGCCAAAGAATATTTATACGCCTTAACAACAAACTTGTCAATTCAGCTGCACCTGAAAGTAGCCTTGCTCACAACAATTTATCAGTGGTAATAGTTTTATAGCAGTAGCAGTAATAAAATAACAACAGGAGTGAAATAGTAACATTAGTAGCAATTGCGGAAAACAGAAGGATTAAAATACTGTAGGCATAGGGATGGATGAACGGGCGTTGCATGGATAATATAGTTCATATGATAATCAAAACATGGGCATTACAGATAGATAATAATAAAGCATCCAAGTTCTAGGCAAACCATAGGCATGTGTTCCAATATAGTCATGCGTGCTCGCAATGAGAAACTTGCACAACATATTTTGTCCTACCAGCCCGTTTGCAGCGGGGCCTCAAGGGAAACTACTGGTAATTAAGGTGCTACTTTTAATAAAGCACCGGAGAAAAGCATTAACACTCCATGAACACATGTGATCTTCACATCACAGCCATCCCCTCCGGTTGTCCCAATTTCTGTCACTTTGGGGCCTCGGGTTCCGGACAACAATGTGTGTAAACAACTTGTAGATATGATCAGGAAACATAATTATACTCATGAAACAATAACACGTTCATATCTGAGATCATGGTACTCGGGCCCTAGTGACAAGCATTAAGTATAACAAGTTGCAACAAAGGTAGAAAACACTAAAAACGGATACTAGGCACTATGCCCTAACAATTTGGCATTATTACATGAACGATATCATCCAATGCCTTCCATCACTCTCAGCCTACAGCGGGAATTACTCACACATGGATGGAGGAATCATGGATGGTTGATGGAGAAGTGGCGGCGGTGACGATGGCGATGATATCCTCTGAATCCCCGTCCCAGTAGGCCGCCAGAACATGAACTTCTGATCCTCGAATTGAGTTTCGAGGTGGCGGCGGCGCTCTGTGATGTTTCTCTGGAATATGAGGAACCCCCCTCGGTTTTTAGGTTACGGGGCATAAGTAGTCGAAAGGGAAGCCCGAGGGAGTGCCTGGGGCCACTACATCACATGTAGGCGCGGCCTAGGGGGCGCCCAGGGGTAGTGTGGGGCCCTCCTTGCCCCTCCGGGTCTACTTCTATCTCCGGGGGTCTTCGGGTGGAATAAGGTCTTTGGGATCTTTTCCGGGCAACTTCTTGAAAGTTGATTTTTCTGCACAAAACGAGACACCAATGTAATTCTGCTGAAAACAACGTTAGTCCGTGTTAGTTGTATCCAAAACTCACAAGTTTAGAGGCAAACAATAGCAAAAGTGTTCGAAAAAGGAGATACGTTTTGGACGTATCAGCTCCCTCCAAGCTTAGCTTATTGCTTGTAGTCAAGCAATTTAGTGACAACTCAGTGCGATAAAAGAACTTTTACGAACACATTTGTTTCATATGATGTAAATATACTCACTATATGATCAAGTGCTTAGGCAGTTCATAATAACAAGTATGCAAGATAAAGTCACATAGTAGTTATGCAAACCACGAAGAGATACAAACACACTAATAATAAACAACATGAAATATATCAATTTGCAGGATTGCAATGTTTATAATAGGGTGTAATAAAGTGTACTCGCTTCCCCTTAATAATGGAATAAAACATAAATGTTAGGGCACCTCTAAAGTTCGAGTGAAGACTAAAAGTAAAGATATCAAAGATACAAGCATCAAAGTTATACCCCAATCAACCGTGCTCTGGGACAAGCACATTAAACTAAGAATGACAGCCATACTCTCAAGAAAGTGCATAAAGTGAGAAATTGAAAACTCAGCATAAAAGTAAAATAAAAGCCCTTCGCAGAGGGAAGCAGGGATTAAATCATGTGCTAGAGCTTTTTATTTTATAAAAAGAGGTATTCAAAACATTTTTTGTAGAGAGGTGTATGCTTATGTCAACGAATGGTAAACAGACAATACAATACGTCACAAGCCAACAAGACCTTGCAAGAGCGGCTCCCATTTGAAGGACACATATGGTATAGAAGGTCATCCCTCTTCTCTTTTGTTTACACAATTATGCTTTGACTGATAAATCAGGGGAAAATAGTGAAGATAATTTATAGTAATCAATTTTGGGGCTGGGCACCCCGCTGTCAGCTCTTCTATCATTTGTATAAGCGGATGAAGCCACTAGTCCAGGTGTGCAAAGTCCAATTAACAAGTGAGATAAAGATTCTCTATTTACGTCCTCATGAGCTAAAACAGGGGACAAAACAGAAATAAGTTTTGAAGGTTTTAAAGGTAGCACATGAGAAATTGACTTGGAGTGGCGGTGAAATACCACCTATAGGTAGGTATGATGGACACATTTGGAAAACTTTGATTTTTGGGAGTTAGATGCACGAGTAGAGATCATACTCAGTACAGGTGAAGCATATCAATAGACTGGGAGCGACAATCAAGAGAGCAACAACTGTCATAATCATGCTTGCGACAAAACAAAATTAATGGGGGCATAAAATTGATACAAATACTCTGAGGAAAAATAAATCATCGAGGCTTAATTGAATTTTTGTTTTCAGTCTAATGCATGCGTGAGCATGTGCCAAGTCTATTCAAGCGAACATTCAGAGGGAGATACCACAATGGCATACCCTTCTATGAATAAAACAATTCAAGCAAACATTTATACGACATGCTATCTAATATTAATAAGTTGGAACTAAACATTAGAGAGCACGAACTACTAAGCATGGATTGAATAACATAAACCTTACACGAACAAACTAAGCATGTCCACATGGATGAGTATATGTACAAAAATGAAAACAAATAGAGTTCATACCAGCCTCTCACCACAACTTGGATTGTTGTAAATTATCATTATTTCTCCTCACTCGTGTGGATTGAATAATATAAAATGATAACCAAGCTCCAACGGAGTCATGGAGGACTACTGAACTCTGCAGCAAACTTTACAAAACCAAAGAAGACCAACAAATATATTTGGTTTTCCGAATAAAAAACAAGAAGGAAGGAAACAAGCAAACAAAGCAAAATATTTCTTTTGGATTTTTGAATATTAAACCAAAACAAGAAAGTAAAGCAAACCAACAAAAGAAACTAAAGAAACAAATAAAGAGAAACAACATAAATATTTTTGGTCTTTTTGTGTTTTGGAAAGCAAGAACAAAACAATAAGAACAAAAATAAGCGAACGAAACGAAAGAAACGAAAACATGGATATACAAAGAACCGACAGAAACGTGATATATAGATGAGCGTGAAGTCAGCATACCTCCCCCCAAGTTTAGGCTTTTGGCCTAAGTGGAGATCAACCGCGACGCGAAAAATATCCACACGCTGGTGGGTCGTCCCTAGCATGGTCGTACTTAGGCGCCCATGAAGAAGATGAAGCAGGAGGCGCATAATCATAACCGGGGTGCTGGTATAGAAACCCCGCAGTGTCGGAGGGCTGGACGGAATCATTTTCGTCCCGCTCTCCCGCATCCTCTACATGCTGGGGATGCTGCTCAATGTATGCATCCAACTCGCTCTCTGAGAGTGACCATGTCACGACCCCAGACCCAGAGGTATACATACTGTTATGCGCTCCTAGTCATGGACCCACAAGGGCTTCGGGGTTACCAACCCCGGCCGCAACAAACAACGTCAGGTAGACCAGATTCATTAGCACACAGGCTGGATAACATTGGTACTACTACTCCTTGTGTCCATGCTAGTCATAACCAAAGCTATACAGAGATGCTTGATACGTCGAAAACGTATCTCCTTTTCTGAACACTTTTCCTATTGTTTGCCTCTAAACTTGTGTGTTTTGAATGCAACTAACACGGACTAACGTTGTTTTCAGCAGAGTTACTTTGGTGTCTCGTTTTTGTGCAGAAAAATCAACTTCCAAGAAATTGCCCAGAAAAGACCCCATTGGCCCTAAAGCACCAGAAGACCCCGAGAGCCAGAAGGAGAACCAGAGAGGGGCCAGGAGGTGGCCAAACCACCCCCTGGCGCCCCCCAGGCCGCGCCAGCAGGTGGTGTGGGCCACTCTCACACCCCCTCGGTCTCCCCTTTCGACTACAAGTAGCCTCCAACCCTAAAACCCAAGGGGGCTCGATAGTTTTCTAGAAAGAAGTTCGTAGCTCCGCCGCCACCTCGAACCTCGATTCGGGGATTAGAAGTTCCTATTCTGGCACCCTGCCGGGACGGGGAAGTGGAGGAGATCATCGCCATCGTCATCACCAACTCCTCTCCATCGACCATCCATGTTTCCCCCATCCATGTGTGAGTAGTTCCCCTGCTGTAGGCTGAAGGGGATGGTAGGGATCGGATGAGATCGTTCATGTAATAATGCCGTGATTGTTAGGGCATAGTGCCTAGTATCCTCTATTAATGCTATTAACATTGTTGCAACTTGTTATGCTTAATGCTTGCCACTTTGGGCCCGAGTGACGTGATCTCGGATCTGAACATGTTATTGAATCACGATGATAATTATTGTTTCTTGATCGTACCTGCAAGTTGTTGATGGCTAGGTTTAGACTCCAAGTGCAGAGTGTGTATCTAGTGGCAAGCCTTCTTCCCCACGAGGGTGACTCGAGGGTTTATATCGAACTCTTGGGGAGCCAGTATTTCAGCAGTTGTCTTCCAAGCTTCCTCCAGGATCCTGCAAACAAATAGAGAATTTTGTGCCCTCAACCTCACCAAGTGGTTGTCAAGCACAAGGTGTGAGACTTCTAAATTGCAATGCAAAACTGAAAGTAAATGTGCAATAATTAAATCTACTACTAAATGCAAATGAGAAAATAAATATGCAATGGATTGTTTTTGTATTTTTGTGATGCAAGTGGTGATGGAGATAATGTAAATTCGAATTGGAGATGCAAGTAAAGTAAATTGCAGCAAAGTAACTAGAGTGTTTTCTTATAATTAAAACTAGAAGGAAACCCCGCGCGTTGCAGCGGGGTCCATTTCAATGCAGAGGGCGGGGTTCTCAAAGTCATTTTTCTAAAAACACATGTATGACATATTATGTTGTCTAAACAAACATGCGAAAACCAGTTGATCTCGAGATAGTAAATTTCAATAGACATGTGATGAGTATGCATTATAAATTGTTAATTTGAAAAATTAGATGATTTAATAAATGGATAATGTGTAGGTTGCATGTAATGATTAATAAATTTTAGTGGAGATGACATGGACTATTGATTGGCTAATAGGATGGATGATGTGGATAGCTTGCATGTTGAGATAGAAAAATCATTAATGCATGTTAGTGGGGTTTTGCTTTATAAGAAGTATAGATAGGACCGGGGTTCATGGTTTCACACTTGCATTCTCTCAAATAAAGCGGTAGACGGTGGACATAAAGAATTACATGTGAGATTACAATAACATGTTTAACATTGAGTACTTTCATATGGGCATCACGTCCTAGCATAGAGATCTCTACGGTCATATTGATCCCTCTTATACTCCACCAAGATGCGAAATAAATCATAACACCTCGATAATTAAGGAAAAACCAGAGTATAGCTTTAAGCAATGTGACATGAAGTTGAAGTAAGAACTTGCTAGATCTAGTCATGGAGATTGATTAGTGTCACTTCAAATCCCCGGTAACAAGGTACTCATTTTTATCCCTAGTGAGGTAACTAAGAAAGATATAACAAAACCTAAGTGGATCGCTGAACTTCTGTCACTTTCACAGCACTAGCCACCCCCCGTTACTCCAACTAACACACCCATCACCCCGCACACGCTCTCAAGAACTAGATTGATCAAAGCTAGCAAATAAGAACGGGGTACGTAAGATACATCTACTCAAATAACCCAAGAGAAACAATTGCAATATCAGATTCAATAACTCATAGAAAAGATCCACCACATAGGAATTACAACGGTGCCCGTAATCATGTGAGGCAGCTCATACGGATCTAATTAGTGAAGCACGTAGAGAGAGAGATACAAGTGCTACTTCCACAAACCCATAGCCCTGGGGTGGACTACTCCCTCTTCATGGAGATGTAGATGGAGATGACGTTGGAGGGGTAGGAGATCACACCGGCGGCGCCCCGCCGGAGTCTTCCCCCTCCAATCTGGAACTTATGGTCTCTGTTTCGATGTTTCGGCGGCGCTCCTCTCCGTAAGGGTACAGGAGACCCTTTTTATAGTCGGTTTTAGGTCAAGACGGAGTCCGTAAGTCGAAGATGGAAGGAATTGGGGCCACGGGGGCCAAAAGGGGGCCTCTCACGCGGCCAAGGAATCTGGCCGCGTGGAGGGTCCTCTTTTGGGCCTCCTTGCCCAATTCTCGTGGATCCTTCGCCCGCAAGTCTTCTTCTTCCAAAAAAATGACCCCCGCAGATTGTCAGGTGATTTCGTGGAAGTTTGCACCCTGAAACGTCAAAAATATAGAAAACGGGGTTTCTGACAGGCAGGGTTAATTCCATAAAAGTTGGGGGACTTTGTAATTTAACCCCAAAATACTATAAAACATTGAATTATACCCTTATATGATGCAATATGTAATAGAAAACCATGTGAAAATATGCAAAATTCATCTATGCATTTTACATGCATCAACATCCCCAAGCTTAACCCATGCTCGTCCTCGAGTATGAAGGTGATAAAACTAAGATGAGTTTTGCATATTGAAACAATCATGGGATATCAAGGAGGATTATTCATGCTACATATAATCAATTGATTAATACTAGAAATGAGTAGCAATATACAATTCATGTTGTAAGAAATATCAAATATGCAAGCAAAGATGCTTCATGAAAGTTCACAAAGTGTATAATGAAATAAAAGCACTATGGACCAAATTCATACACAAAATGAAAAATAAAATCCTATATTGGTCAAAGAATAGCATAATGGAGAATACAAAATATGGTGGACACTTTGAAGAAAATTGAGTACAGGTAAAACATGATCAAGTCTTATTTAGCCTCTAAATTATTCAACTAAAATTACTAATTGAAATGTGGTATCCATTGATCTAGGAATCTCATTGCCCCTTTATCACTAGCATCTTAAAATTGTGAGTATTTAAGTAATGAGAATGACAATGTGGTTGAAAGCCTCATGCCCCGTGAGTGTGAAAACCTACTCCATGATTACTCAACTTAAGATTCCTAATAAGCTTTGTACAATCATAATAAGTATTAATGACATCATAGAGAACTGCAAAGAGGTACCTCTTGCCCCATGACATGGAAACAAGCCCATGTTACAATGACAAGATGAACAAACGGAGTAGACTCATCATCCTTTTTATTTTCATTCACTATTATGCATAGATTCTTATTTTATTATAGGTTGTGTTGTAGAGTCACTCAAGCTGTAAGTAAATTTCCACCATGATAAAGCATGGCTTGGGTTAGCGGCCCAATGCGTTTCTCTAGTCATATAGATACTTACTCATCAAAACTTACTATTCCTCTATTTCATTTCGGCATGGCAGGAGTCCAAAAACAAAAGTACATGATATCAACCAAATGTAATTTTTTTTGTGCAATGTTGAAAGCTTTCCGGTGATACACATTTATAGCTAGCTCCCAACCACACACTTGTCAAACGCAAAACTTGTGGCTCCCATTATTGGGTCATGTTTATTAGATGCATAAAAAGTAAAGTGTGCCTTCAAAAGTTCGTGAGAGTCCTATCCCAAGTTCAACCCATGACAATTAATAAAGTGAATATCTTAATTTAGAACATAAACAACACAATAACATGGTGAACATACTCGGAATAGCAATGAAGCTAATGGGAAGATATGGTGGACTCACTGGAAATACTTGGCTAAGGAGTGTTGGAAACAAGTTTTTACTTGTTGGAATTTTTAAATTTTTGGGCTAGCAAGAGGGAGATAGTTGACCATCTACTATGCATGAATATGTCCATAGAACTACTCATTTCATGACAAACTAAATAAACCAGCAATTAACATCAAGGACATGAATAAAAGATAGCTCAAGACAACATTATTGCAAATTTCTACACATAAAAAGCCTATAAATCATGCAAACATATGTAGCTCTTCAAATCAACCATGGCATCTCTATTTCAAGTCATAATACTAGCATCCAATACATTCCAACCCCAAACTCCAGTAGCTCAATATCATATAAAATGATGGTGGTGGTCTTATCAAAACAAAAATAAAAACAAAAACTAGACGCTTCAAGTCTCTACGATAAATGCTTTGCTTAGAAAAACAGAAAGTAGACGTGTGCTAACCAAAAGAGTGTAGCTCCAGTGGGGTGTTAATCACATCCCCAAGATTATGGCTTTCACCATTCTTGGATTTCTTGAGGCGCAACTCCTCTATTCCCTGTGAAAAAACTTCACAAAACATGTTTCTCCCATTCTTTTTCTGTGGGATGAGATTAGCAAGGACAAACAAATCACATGCTTGCTGTGCAAAATTCCAAATCAAATGCTCCAGTAGATAGACAATAAGGTTCATTATGTTGTATGTTCACTCTCTTGCTTGAAAGAATCATGGAAATTCGATTCCCAAGCCCAAAGAGTGCATAAAACAAAAGAAGGCAGAATCTGTCCAGAAAAGCAGCAGCAGCAAAACAAACGTTTTTCCCTAAGCTAGACTCGTCAAAATATTAAGCCAATTTTTATGCTTACAGAGGACGAAAAGTTGCAGAACATACTAAAAACTTAGCGCAATCAGAAATATCAATAAAAAACGTAAAATCATACGGTGAGAAGACTCGTGCTGAAACAGAAATTTCATGCACTAGGATAGCAACTTATAAGTCCAAATGGGTTTGACTTGACTCTTTATTAAAAACTCTAGAATTAAAAAAAAACTAATCTCTTGAGACAGCAAGAGGACACTAGGAAAATCCAAACAAAAACAACCGGGTTGCCTCCCGTAAAGCGCTTTCTTTATAGCCATATAGCTAGGCTTTACTTACTTGATAATCAAGAAGGATAAAGCTCATGAGGGAGCTTGTTCTTAAGCGTGCCCCTCTTCCTTGGGAAGTGCTCCATGCTTTTCTTGTGAGGGAACTGAAACTTGACATTCCCTTCCTTGGAGTCTATGATTACACCTGTAGTACGAAGAAAAGGTCTACCCAAAATAATAGGACTAGGGGATTTATCCCCCATATCCATAATAATGAAATCAACGGGTACAAAAGTCATGTGCAATTCAATCATAACATCTTTTACTTGTCCTATAGCATGTTTAGTAGAGTTATCAGCAAGGACAAATTCACTTGACCACTTTTCTAAATTTTCTAGTTCTAGCAATTCATATAATTCTTTAGAGAGTACCGATACACTAGAACCTAGATCTAACATAGCATGGTGAATTTCTTTTCCAATTGAAACTAGAACCTTGGGGATCCATGCATCCCCAAGCTTAGGAGGTATCATGGCCTCATTCTTGTACCTAGCAATTTTTTCTTGCAAGACATGATTAGCAATATAAGATCCAAAGCCAGGTTGATTAACATTAATAGTGGGATCACTAGCAAATTTTTGTAGAGTAGCAATAAGTTCTTGCAAGCTACTTTTTTCTAAATAAAGCAATGGATCCTTAATTTCAGTAAGCATCATAATTTCCTCTACTTTACTCTCTTATTTTTCAATGGGAATATTTAGCTCTTGAGGGAAATTCCTAACACTGAATGGCCAATAAGTTCTCTGCTCCATTTTCCAAATTTTTATGTAGTTTTTAATTTTTTATGCAAAACAAAAGTAAAGTAACTAAGCAAATTCGAAATACTAAAATAAACTAGATAACTAAATGCAAAACTAAAATGCAAACTAAAATAAAATATGCAAGACAAAACAAAAACAAGAACAAAAACAAAACAAAAACAAGACAAGAAACAAAACAATCTACTTGAAAGAAGGTGGGGATAGAAAGGACGGTACTCACGTAGGTGCAACCTCCCCAAGCTTAGGTGTTTGCACACCTTGTTGGTGATGAAGACTTCTTGTGAGCTCCCTTGGACAACTCCTTCACCTATGTCTCCCCGGCAAGGGCGCCAGAAAAACGCTTGATGGCTAGGTTGAGACTCCAAGTGGAGAGTGTGTAGCTAGTGGCAAGCCTTCTTCCCCACGAGGGTGACTCGAGGGTTTATATCGAACTCTTGGGGAGCCAGTATTTCAGCAGTTTTCTTCCAAGCTTCCTCTAGGATCCTGCAAACAAGTAGAGAATTTTTTGCCCTCAACCTCACCAAGTGGTTGTCAAGCACAAGGTGTGAGACTTCTAAATTGCAATGCAAAACTGAAAGGAAATGTGCAATAATTAAATCTACTACTAAATGCAAATGAAAAAATAAATATGCAATGGATTGTTTTTGTATTTTTGTGATGCAAGTGGTGATGGAGATAATGTAAATTCGAATTGGAGATGCAACTAAAGTAAAGTGCAAGTAAAGTAAATTGCAGCAAAGTAACTAGAGTGTTTTCTTATAATTAAAATAGGACCAGGGTTCATGGTTTCACACTTGCATTCTCTCAAATAAAGTGGTAGACGGTGGACATAAAGAATTACATGTGAGATTACAATAACATGTTTAACATTGAGTACTTTCATATGGGCATCACGTCCTAGCATAGAGATATCTACGGTCATATTGATCCCTCTTATACTCCACCAAGATGCGAAATAAATCATAACACCTCGATAATTAAGGAAAAACCAGAGTATAGCTTTAAGCAATGTGACATGAAGTTGAAGTAAGAACTTGCTAGATCTAGTCATGGAGATTGATTAGTGTCACTTCAAATCCCCGGTAACAAGGTACTCCTTTTTATCCCTAGTGAGGTAACTAAGAAAGGTTTAACAAAACCTAAGTGGATCGCTAAACTTTTGTCACTTTCACAGCACTAGCCACCCCCCGTTACTCCAACTAATGCACCCATCACCCCACACACGCTCTCAAGAACTAGATTGATCAAAGCTAGCAAATAAAAACGGGGTACATAAGATACATCTACTCAAATAACTCAAGAGAAACAATTGCAATCTCAGATTCAATAACTCATAGAAAAGATCCACCACATAGGAATTACAACGGTGCCCGTAATCATGTGAGGCAGCTCATACAGATCTAATTAGTGAAGCACATAGAGAGAGAGATACAAGTGCTACTTCCACAAACCCATAGCCCTGGGGTGGACTACTCCCTCTTCATGGAGATGTCGATGGAGATGACGTTGGAGGGGTAGGAGATCACACCGGCGGCGCCCCGCCGGAGTTTTCCCCCTCCAATCTGGAACTTCTGGTCTCTGTTTTGGTGTTTCGGTGTTTCGGCGGCGCTCCTCTCCGCAAGGGTACGGGGACCCTTTTTATAGTCGGTTTTAGGTCAAGACGGAGTCGGTAAGTCGAAGATGGAAGGAATTGGGGCCACAGGGGCCAAAAGGGGGCCTCTCACGCGGCCAAGTAATTTGGCCGCGTGGAGGGTCCTCTTTTGGGCCTCCTTGCCCAATTCTCGTGGATCCTTTTCCCGCAAGTCTTCTCCTTCCAAAAAAAATGACCCCCGCAGATTTTCAGGTGATTTCGCGGAAGTTTGCCCCCTGAAACGTCAAAAATATAGAAAACGGGGTTTCTGACAGGCAGGGTTAATTCCATTAAAGTTGGGGGACTTTGTAATTTATCCCCAAAATACTATAAAACATTGAATTATACCCTTATATGATGCAATATGTAATAGAAAACCATGTGAAAATATGCAAATTTCATCTATGCATTTTACATGCATCAGTTGTTTACACATATTGTTGTCCGGAACCCGAGGCCCCGAAGTGACAGAAATCGGGACAACTGGAGGGGATGGCTGTGATGTGAGGATCACATGTGTTCACAGAGTGTTAATGCTTTGCTCCGGCGTTCTATTAAAAGGAACACCTTAATTACCAGTAGTTCCCTTGAGGCCCCGCTAAAAACGGGCTGGTAGGACAAAAGATGTTGTGCAAGTTCTCATTGTGATCATGTACGACTATTTACGGAACGCATGCCTATGGTTACTTAGTGCTTGGATGCTTTATCTTATTTATCTGCAATGACCATGTCTTGATTATTATATGAACTATCTTATCCATGCAACGTACGTTCATCTATCCCTATGCCTATAGTATTTAATCCCGCTATTTACTTCAAACACTACTGCTGCTGCTGTTTTCATCTCACTGCTGCTATTATTAAACTATTGCTGCTACTATAAAACTGTTACTACTGATAAACCACTGCGAACAAAAGTACTTTCAGGTGCAGGTGAATTGACAACTCACTTGTTAAGGCTCACAAATATTCTTTGGCTTCCCTTGTGTCGAATCAATAAATTTGGGTTTTACTTCCCTCAAAGACTGTTGTGATCCCCTATACTTGTGGGTCATCAAGACTATTTTCTGGCGCCGTTGCCGGGGAGCATAGCTTTATTTGCAAGATCACCGGAGAGTATTATTATCTACTGCCTTCATTCATCATGGGTAAGACTCGTGATGGAAAGCTTCCTATATTACCATCCACTACAAGAAGAGGTACAACTCTTAACACCTCTGTTGCTCTTGATTCACCGTCTGTTATGAGTAAGATGCTTACACCACCACATGCTACACATGCTAATTCTGCTAAATATGAAAATACTTCTGATCCTTTTGATGATGCTTCTACTGTGCTTGATGAGAGTGGTTCTCTTGATCCTTTCTTAGATGCTACTTTTGCTAAAGCTAAAAATATTGCAAACGCTGAAACTTCTGATAAAAATCCTGTTACTCCTGCTGTTTCACCTGAGCTTATAGAGAACCCTAGCGATGATTTTGATGATTCCTATATTGATCTTAATGATGATCTTATTTATGAAATACATGCTATGAAGGATAAAGATGTTGTTATGAGTCTTATTGAAAGTCGTGCTGTTAAATATCAATTATCTCCTGATTCTAAGTTTGCCTCCTCTCCTATTAATATTAGGGATAAGGATTATGATTTCTCTCTTGATTTATCTTATATATCTATTGTTGAGAAAGAACCTTTTTGTGGTACTGAAAATGAAAGTTCTATGAAACATATGAATGAGATCTCCTCTTCGAGTAGTTTATTCTCTGATGATATTAAGAAACGTAGCTACTTTGTTGCTAAAATATTCCCTTTCTCATTAAAAGATGCAGCTAAAACTTGGTTTAATAATTTGTCTCCTGGATATATTGATAGTCCTATTGGTTTGGTTAATGTTTTCTTTCAGAAATATTTTCCTGCTAGTGCTCAACATGCTGTTTTACAAAATATATTTAATTTCAAGCAATTGGAAGAAGAGAAATTGCCTGTATCTTGGGCAAGGTTCTGCTCTTTAGTTAGGGCTACACCTGGGCATAAACTAGAAAATAATAAACTTCTTGATATATTCTATAATGGACTAACTGTTGAATCTAGGACATACCTGGATAGTTGTGCTGGTAGTGTTTTCAGGCAAAGAACTCCAAAAGAAGCTGAGGAATTAATGGATAAAATAAGCTAAAATCATGATGATTGGACTATGATTGAGCCTGAGCCGACTCCTACTCCAGTATCAACACCAACACCCAAGAAGAGGGGAATGATTGAATTAAATGATGAACCGATGAGAGAAGCCAAGAAATCTCTTAAAGAGAGGGGGTATTAAATCTGAAGATGTGAAGAATCTTCCACTTATAGAAGAATTATGTAAGCCAGTCCCTCACTCATCCACCATTGAGGTACACTCTCTTCAATATTTTGATAGTAGATATATTCCCTATAATAAACCTCCTGATCAATGTTTAGATGAATTTGATAATTATGTTATTAAGCAAGATAATTTTAATATGAGAGTGCAAAATCACCTAATGGAAAACTCTAGAGCTATTGATAATTTGCATGGTATTATAGAAAGAACCTCTAATGATGTTAAAATGCTTGTTAAACATTTTCAAATGGTTCAAACTCAAATTGATCAAATTGCTAACATGCAAAAAAAAATTGCTAGTTAATGCTTCTAAAGAAAAACATGCTTACGAAATAAGAACTAGAAGTGGTATTGCTACACACAAGATCCTTTATATCCTGAGGGACATCCTAAAAGAATTGAACAAGATTCTCAGCAAACTAATGATAATGTTATTCGTACTAAGAAGAAAAAGAAGAATAGACATAAAACTGTTGTAGAATCCTCTGAACTTGCTAAAGATCCTAATAGTATATCTATATCTGATGCTAAAACTGAAAGTGGTAATGAAAAGAATGATTCTTCTGATAAAGGAGAACCCGTAGCTGAACCTGAAAAGCAAACTAAAACTGCAAAGTATACTAAGGAAGATTTCATTGCTAATAAACATGGTAATGAGAGAGTACCTTGGGTACAAAAACCAATGCCTTTTCCTAATAAGAAACACAAATCTAAGGAAGAAGAACATTATAACAAGTTTTGTGAATGGATGAAACCTTTGTTCTTGCAAATTCCTTTAACATATGCTATTAAATTGCCACCTTATGCAAAATATATGGAAGATATTGTCTCTGACAAAAGGAAGATTCATAATGAGGAAATTTCCACTATGCTTGCTAATTACTCTTTTAATGGCAAGGTTCCTGAGAAGCTTGGAGATCCTGGTATACCAACTATTCCCCGTTTTATTAAAAATAATTATGTTAGAACTGTTTTGTGTGATTTAGGAGCTGGAGTTAGTGTCATGCCTTTTACTCTCTATAAAAGACTCCTCCTAGAAAAATTGATACCAACTGATATATCTTTGCAAATGGCTGATAAATCCACTCTATTACTGTGGGTATATGTGAGGATAATATTGTTCAAGTTTCTAATAATTGTCTGACATTAACTGACTTTGTTGTGTTGGAAATGCTTGAAGATGATAATATGTCTATTATTCTAGGAAGACCTTTTCTTAATACTGCAGGGGCTGTTATTGATTGCAATCAAGGAAAAGTTACTTTTAATGTTAATGGTAAAGAGCACACTGTTTATTTTCCCAAGAAGATTGATAGAAAATACGGTCTAAATTCCATTGAAAATATTGAGACCATCAAGATTGGAGAATTTTATTGTCCTATTCCAAAGCCATCCAAATAATATGAAATTATTATGATTGGTACTATGTATATCAAGGTTGAAGTAACATAATTATTTAGTGAGAAACAAAGTTTTGTTTCATATAAAATTATTTTGGTTGCAAGACTTGATCACCCTTGTTAACAAAATGATTTAAATGAAATGGGCAATGTTTTCACTATGTTTTCACCTTCCCCATTATGTTTTCACCATGTTTACTTCTATTATTACATTGCTACTTGAGTACAATCATGTTTTCCACCATCCTTATGCATGTTTTCCTGATGTTTTCACCCTGATTACTGAGGTTATGCATGTTTTCACCACCCATACTTTTGTTTTCACCACTACCACCTTTGTTTTCTTTGGATATTCTTTCATTAGAGTGTCATAGAACCTATGTAGTGCTGGTTTGGTTTTGTTTTCCACCTTTTCACTGTTGTTTTCCTGGTTTTTATTAATTATTAAAATTCTGGAAATGCTTAAAAAATAAAGTTTCTCGAAAAATTATAATAAATTTTTACGTAAAAAATGAGGCAGAAAGCCACCTGGGAGACCCCAGGGGGACCCACCATTCAGGCACACCACAGGGTGGCGCGACCAGCTCCCTGGTGGTGCCAGCACATGGTGTGGGGCCTCATGGCCCTCCACTTATTCTCTCCACTGCCCATGTCTTCTCTCTCACCTCCCAAACCGAAAAAAATTCCTGGAACCCGTGTTCTTGCTGTTCTTCCTATGGATTTTCGATCTCCTTCTTCAGCCCATCATTTGTGTCTCCGCTATGTGACTCCTCCGATGATCCAAGTAGAATTTTGTTTAGTGAAGTATTTCTCGAGTATTTTGGTACCGTAGGTGACAGCTTATGTGAGTTTGCATGCTTGATTTGAGTAGAAATAATGTGTTTTTGATGTATGTTTAGCTCTCATATAGGTCCCTATGGTAGTATTCACCTTATAGTTGCTTGAAATTAATTTTTGTGATGATTGTTGAAAAATTTCAGAGATGGAGCACAATGTTCATCAACTAAACCAGCATGAGTTGGAGTTGCATGAGGTCATGCTCGTGCACCGTGAAGAGAGGGTGTTCCCATCAATCTATCCGTGTCAGGAATTCATGAGGATTACGGAAATTTCGCAGAATTTTAACACTCCTGTGCATAATGTAGGCTTGGACCGTTTCATTGAGGATGAGCCCATCCAATATGTGAAACTAACTATGTCTGTGGTGCATGATTTTCGTTTTAAATGGTCCTCAACTAACCAAATGGTCCATTATAAAATTTACAATAAAGTTGTGAGGCTGACTTTAAGTGATTTTTGTGCAGCTATTAAGGTACCGGAGTGGGGTTCTTGTGAGAAGATTAAAGGGCAGCCCAAACCACTGCTGGAATTATATGAGGAGATTTTCCAAAGCAGAAGCTTCACAGGGGAGAGTGGTAAAATTCGTGAAATTCAACTCCCTAGTATTCGATTGCCTAATTTATTTCTAAGTGTGTGTTAGCTAGAAAAACCGCCAACAAGCTATTTGTCTATGACTTGGCATTTATTGCAGCTGCCTTAAGATGTGATAGGTCTTATAATTTTGGCGCTTTGATTGCTTACCGTCTCTCACATAACCGTGAGAAGGGCGGAGTTTGTGGAGGTCTTATTGCCTCGCGCTTGCTAGCTTTGCATGGTTTGGAGCCACACCCTCTAGACCTGCAGTTTCATATAGAGAGGCTTGATCTTATTTCCATGGTTCAACATAAGTTTCTTTCTACCCATGCTCACTTACATAATCTATCTTTTGAATTAACTTTCTCCAAACAATCAGGGTGGAAGTACTTTTGCCTGCACCTCTTTTGTTTAATCTTAATAACAGGCAAGGATGGGAGCTTTCTGAGAGCGAGCTGGACACATACCTTGAGCATCACCCCCAGCAAGGGGAGGATGCCGACGAGGGGGAAGATGGTGATTTCGTCCAGCCCTATGACACCACGGGGATCCCATATCAGCACCCCGGTTATCACTATGCGCCAGCTGCTTCATCTTCTTATTGGGCGCCCGAGTACGACCACGCGAGGGATGTGATGACCCAGCACACCACTGCATGTATAGTGCGCAAGTCGATGACATAATACTCACAGAAGGACTGATCCGTGAATATTACATCCCTGAGAGTAGTACAACAGAAACATAGCAGGTCCAAGCAAAACTATAGGATACAAACTTCATTACAAAATCTTGAGAATCTCTTTGATGAATCAAGAAGATCTCCTCCAAATGAAACATAAGAAGAAGCAATTCGAAGCTCCAAACTGGAGAAAAACTCTAGCTCAGAACTAAATCCTCTACGGCTGATGTCAGCCCTAATCTATGGCTTGATACAGCTAAGTCCAAGAATGGACTCCACCAACACCTTGATAGCTTCTCCTCCATCAGCGTTGTTGATGACGATGCTTCACCGACTAAGTAATCTATTACTCCACCTAGCTTCATGAGGTAGAGATGGCTTCACGATGACGACTTCCATCAGGCTTCAATTCTAAGCAGGGTTCAAACGGGAACGAATGAGTAACGAGCGTGACTCATCAAGTTCATGATATATAGTGGGTAGTTTGATGCACTACAGCTTTAGACTCAAAAGAGTCATAAGCTAATGCAAGGTTTTGTAAAAATTTCGTCAAGAGGTTGCTTTTAATTTTGAAAACTATGCCCGCCAGATCTTCACAGGACTAGAACTTCATGGAGTTGCCTTTCCTGCGGCGTTCGCAGCTCCTTCCCGGAACAGGGGGTAACATGCCACATCCTTTTACACTCTGCAAAGGTGCGTTACTTTACCCATGGGTGACCAAGACCATGTTGCACAACCAGGCTCGAGATCCTGTCCACTCCCACTCAGGTGTGGGGCCCGGTTGTTGGTCCAAGCCAAACCGTGCTTCTCCGCACAACGCATGCCCACCCATTTCCACCAGCAGGTTGAACCCCTGATTCCACCCCTCACGATGGAGAACTAGGCTCCCCTGGAAGACACTCATAGACCGCAGAGTCCGTGAGACGTAAGGGCTCCCACCCATGTGCATGTAGTCCCGCAAGACCTACAGCGTACGTCTCTGGCAGTCCGTTGACATGCGAACGAGAGAAGATCACAGCTGACTTACTCCCCCCATAGAATACCCATGGTCAACGCGGTATTTACAGCGCAAGAATCCTGACGGCAGTTGTTGTTAAATCCTAGGTAATACTTTCCCATGCAGATGGAACCTTCCTTTGACCTATTCATCTTACCATGGTCCCATCCGCCCACCAAACAGAACACTACCACTCGGCTAGTCATTCAAGTAGTCATATTAGTATAAAAATAGGATCATACATTCTTTTGAGACTAGGTGGTAATACGATAGAGTTTTTGCAATTAGTTTGTTATGAAGTACTGCAAAGGATATGAGCAAGTGATGAACTTGCCCGAGATTGAAATAACCATAAAAATCCATGTCTTTAGGTTCAAGGGTTGCGTAGAAAATCCCGACATCTGAAAGATAGCAAAGTAGTCCCGGTAAGGACTACAGAAAACATTGGCAAGATGATACATGCATAGTAATGAGATGCATCATGAATTACCCTAGAAAATACCCCATCTTACAAGTGTAAGCCACGTTTGACACGATAACGTATTCACACAGGTTTTGGGTGAAATGTTTCATTATTTGGGTGATGTGGTTATTACTTCTTTTAGACTTAAATGTGTTTCACTTTTACTTAGCAAACAATTGTTATCATGTTTAAGTAATAGTGTTATAACCTGGTTAGGCAATAAGACATGAGTACATGGAAAACAATTATTCAATAGTTAACAGACACATTTTATTTTATGTTCAAAAGTGTAGAGCTAATGACATCCAGTTTATTTGAAAATGATGAACTAATACAACCACCCAATCATCACATAACTTTCTAATGACTTGTGATGATAGGTTTAGTAGGTGTGAAAAAATGAGGGTTTTATTAATAACGAAAATAATGGTGTGGCAGTTATTTCTGTTAATAATGGAAAATTATAGAATTCCATTATACCATAATAAATAAGTTTATAAATTGAACAAAATGTTTTATGTTTGACATATTTGAGTTGGAAATGCTTTTCTCTATAATTTGGTATATCATTTGTAGTTTTCTGAAAAGATTTGAATAAGTTATTAATTTATAAATTTTAAATGAATTAAGTGACCAGTCAAAATATTGCACACATAAAAACTTAGTCAAATGACTATGAAAACATCATAGATGGGTTGCATTTGCCATCTGGAGCATTTTGATATATAACTTGTATTTTTCTGATTTTATGAATTATTTATTATTTTTCTCAATTTTAGATGATTATTTTATTAAAAGAAAATGTTTAATTGAAACTTTATCAAACATTTTTGAAAAGTTGTTAAACATTTGTTTTATACTTTTCTAAACATTTCTATATTTGTTTTCATATTTTTCTGATAAACAGAGTAAAAGATATTGATTTAATAAGATTTAAGTATTTTCTGCCATTTTTAAATTAACAGGTGGGACCCACCTGTCAGTTCTAGTTTTAAATAAAAAATTAAAGAAAAATCAAAGGAAATTTGTCCATGACGTCATGCTGACGTCATGACCGCATCATCCCAGAGGAATTCTCCTCAGATTCATACAAATCGAATGATTTGCTCCGAATTGGTACAATTCATTTGAATTACTAGATAGCTAGAGGATGCGCTAATGAATCTAGGGGTGGTGGTGTGGTGAGCAAATGGTCATCGGAATATTGCCGGTGGCGAGCTTGCACGGCGGCGTACGGTGATACATGGCGGTGGTTCGATTTCGGGCGCAATAAAATGAATGAAGAGCACCCAGTGGTTCCCCTTCACACCCTGGAACTCGTGGAAGAGTCGATGAAGCTCGGCGAGGTCCCCATCACCGGCGGCGTGCTGATTTCCATGGCGGACGGAGTTTGGAACAGCGGCCCGATTCGCGTTGATGAGGCCATCCCGGAACCCGTGGTTCAACAGAGAGATAGAGGAGGTCTTGGCGGTCCTCTCGGTACTCACGGCTTGCTTGGGGATAGCCAGAATCGACGGTGCGGTGGCGGCCAAGGCGGAGCTAGGGTTTCGGTTTTCCCGGAACTCACAGAGAGAGAGAGAGAGAGAGAGAGAGGAAGTTAAGCGAGGAGTGAGAGAGAGAGAGCTCGATGCGGACGTCTCCCCGCGACTTTATACTCGCAGAAAGGCGGCGCGGAGGAGGTGGCAGTGGCATCACCGTCCCTATCCTCTCCTCTGCCTTCTGGCCGGAGTTGTAGAAGAAAGAAAAGAATTAATTCTTTATGGAAAACCCCTGGAAGTTTTTACATATTACTAAGAGGTCCTTCTGTTTAAGAAAACTGATATTAAAACCTTGTTTTCAGGGTCTTCGTGTAAATAAAAAAATATATTTGAATTCCTCACCAAATTTTACATCTCACCATGTTTTTTTGGTGAATTTGAATAATATTTGTATTTTTTTATTTAGGGTGCTAGATTAAGTGGTTTTGTTGTTTTCTCTTTATTTAATTTATTAAATGTCTTAAAATTTATTTTAGGCATGAATATCACATTCACACAACAGACATATGGTTCCCAAGTGGTGTGTTATAAGTGGATCATATTGGATACAATTCCTTATAGAAAGTAGTTTAGTAAAACTACTTGGTACTGGTTCTATGCACTGTTATGAAAATCATTTAATATAGAATTTTATTCCATGCCACACCAAATAATTTTAATGGGTGAAGGAACTTATTTTCTTTTTATAATACTATATGATTTTCATAGTTACAACTCTTAGCAATTTTGGTTGGCATCTTACTGAGGTGTGTGTACTCTATGTTTGTTGTTTTCAGTACTTGATCAAGTGTAAAACATGTGTGGTTTTGGGATTTAATTGCTTGTTTTCCACATAGATTCCAATATGGATATTATCCCATGTTGGTTTTAGAACATGTATTCATTTACATGGTTATGTGTAAATGAATTTTTGTTATCATGTGTAAGTCTTATGTATGCAAAAGATATGGAAAACAAGGTATTAAGCTTGTTTTCATCTACCTCCACATATCAAGACATGTGGATGCAATGGCTTGTTATTATTTCATACTTGATAGTTGTTTCCATTAAAGATATTATTATGAGTTCCTCATCTCTGATGAGCTCGACATAGGCTATTGGTTCTCTATTATATCCTAATGATTCACTGGATAATTTCTTATGATCCCTTACCGAGGCAGTGTTGCTTCTTGGAGTCTTATGTTGCTTGATGTTCTTCTCTCTAATTGCCACTTGTCTTTAGATACTCCTGTTGTCACTTGCAAGTAATCACTGTTCTGGGATTCCATATCCAACTATTTCACCCTTGTGGTGAAAACATCCAGTTATTCCAAGCAAAGATTTTACTTAGATGATCATAATGTGGTTTCTTGTTTTCTTAGTGTTATTCTTTCTTCTGGTTGATTGCAAAATAAATGTGGATGTAGTTTATGACATCAATCTGCCCTATGTATATAAGAAGAATTTGTTAACAAGGTAGCTAGTCTTGCCTCCAAATTACTACTCATCTACAATAGGCCGAGATGTACCATGTAATTCAATCTTTTGTTTGTTTGTGTATTACACTCAATTGTTTGGGTATACAAAAGTGATCTGTTAACAAGGTGTAAAAGCTTGTTACCAAACGACTTCTATATAACACTAACATTGGAATATCACATTATTTCATGAGGAGTTAATAAGATCATATCAGGATAAAAGAGTTGCCAAATACTCTTGTGATAAATTGGAATAGCACTTCTAGAATCCTCCAAAGAATCATTCTTAAGATCTTCTTGTGGTAGTTCATCTGTTCTTGTGGTTGCTTCTCTTGCAGTAAGACTTAGAGAATATTGAGAGATAACCAGATAGAAATGATCTAGACAAAGTAATAAGATTGAGGTTAAGATTTAGTTCAGCTTTTATTCTTCTTTCATATACTTCTTATTTTGTTTCCCATAGGATATGGGCTTGTTCATATATGTTTGGTGTTACTTAGCTTTCCATTAAATTCCTCTAGTAGAGGTTATAACTTGTTGTTATTCATTAGTTATATCAGAGATACTTTAGTTGTTGAATGTTGATTTGATTAGAAGTGTGAAATGCTTATGGAATATGGCTTAGTAGTAAGTTGATCGAATGGTTCATTGATGTGTTGAGATTTCAGATATTCACTTGTATAAGATGAATGAGGCAATGAGCATGTGAAGTTTATTGGGGTTTAATGACTTATGTCATAATTGATAGTTTTTTTTCTCAGGTGTCATGTTTTCACTTTATATTCATCACTTTATAAACTTTGCCATTCATAATGCAGATACGGAGATTTGGGAATATCATATGTAATGATCAAGGTTTATCAATAGTTGAAGAAGATTTATTTCTTCTTGTAGGTACTTCTTTTATGATTGATGAGATATGTACATATTTGATAAATATGTTAAAACAATTATTATGTCATCTCCCACTTGTGGGTTTTGAGTTAACACTTGTTTAATCATTTGTTTTATATTGAACCTTTGTTATTTACATGTGAAGGTTAACTTAGTAGTTACTAAATAATTTGGAAAGATGTTATGTGAATGGTTGATCACTTAAAGAGTTATTGTTTGAGAGGGCATAACATCTCTTATGATGAGATGGTTCAATTGTGTATTACTCATTGGTGGAAGTATGATCATCAGATATGTGATTTGGATACTCACCCCTCTTTGAGTTCTAGATACCTAATGAATTATCCTAGGTCACTTATGGACTTGAGGTTAAGGTTGTTGAGAGTTTGTGTTGGTCATAACCAAATTCTGGTTTCTCTTATCAGGTGATTTGGTTTCTTGAGATACTTGTTATAAAGATCACTCCAAATGTACTCTTGACTAGATGAACTAGATCAAATTTCATCATATCAAGTGAGGCATTGGTCACTTTGCTTTGTTTAAACTTTCGCGCCAAAATTTCCTGTACTTTTAGATGCATGCTTTGCAAATGCACATATTATATTTATATCCTTATAACCTCCCAAACACTGGGATGTTACAGTATCTCCCCCTTAACAAGAACTTCGTCCCGAAGTTCAACCTCTCTCACGTAAAAATAGGTAGAGAGAACTTTTGTAGAGCATTGAATCTTCACATCTGTTTTCTTGTGTTGACCTTGGCATGTGTAGCCTCTTGTCTTGATTGTTTACCTTCCACTGTCTTGCACTATGATCTAATACTTTGCGTGTTGTTATAACAACTCTGTTTTGTTACTAGGCCTTCCTAATGGTCTCACGAAGAACACGTGGTATTTCCACCATATAGTGGATACCAAGTTTCATATTCCGATGAATAGGTATGGTTTCCTACCTCTCACAACTTTCCGAAGAACATTTGGTATACCCACCAGGTGATGAATAACCAATAAGATTCTTCCGGTACACTGGATATTGTCTATGATTAGGACTCCGTTTGGTTTAATCTGGTGGTCTCAAGAGAAATACTGCTCAAAGAAACTTGTACAACGTAGTGTACATTGACTTAGACCCAATTATTAGTGAAAATATCTTCGAGTTTCCTCGATTTTTAACTATTTCCTATATGTGACTATAACCTATTCCACTGGTTACTTTCTATGGTCCTTCTATATATTTGGATTTCAACTTCTACGGGGTAACTCTATGAGTTTATTTATCGAACTTCTACATGTTTCCTTCTAAGATATAACTACTCATGTGATTTCCTTCTCATGACTTGTTGTACATCTCCATGTGTTGATGAAGTATGTCACCAGCTCCAAGCAAAATGTGGAATGTGATCCATTCCCATCAGTGGCTTTATTGATGCATGCCTTCTTGACTTCAAGGACTTCCAGAGCTTTGGTATATACTTCCATTTGTTGATAACTCAGACCGCTCTCATTCTAATCCTATACCCTCTAGACCAGTAACATCAAGAAAGAACTCAATGTTTGCACATGCATTTGCACATCAAGTTCCAACTTCATGCACAGATCTAGTCAATCAGAAATCCAAATAAGATCCAATAAATCCCAAATGCAGTTATCACTCATGCATCCAAAGCCTGTGAAATAGGAGTACTTAGAGTAAAACATCTCAAGTACCAAGGCTCTTAGATGCTATACACTACAAGTAGGTATATAGTACCTTATAATCCTAGTCTACGCAACCACTCTTTGCCCATGTAATTACTCTCAAGTACCAAGGCTCTAAAATGCTATACACTACAAGTAGGTATATAGTACCTTATAATCCTAGTCTACACAACCACTCTTTGCCCAGGTAATTACTCCAATTGCATGCCTTACTGCAATGGAATAAACCAAGACAAAATGATCCTATAGTAGTTGTTATCTAACTTGGTTCCATATAGGACTAAGTACCACGTAAATTGAATTACTTCATCTTGGTTATAATAAGCTTCTCATAGCATATGTTGATCCTTCATGGTGTTGATCACATTGTGGGAGTAGTAATGTATCTTCCATCAATGCTTATTCCTTCTCCTAGTTCTATACTATACTGTAATGATTCACCTCTGGACTTAATAACTAAGGATATGGTATATACCCCATATTTACCAGAGTTTAATAACTCTTCATGGTTCTCAAACATCCCTTATTATTGACTCCTATCCTTAGTCTATACCAAGTTCTACTCCATCCTATTCATTTATATAATGGGGTATTCATCACTTTGACTTAATCATCTCTGACTATGTCAGGACTCTTTTTCTCAATAAGACTGATTCATGATAGACTTCTAACTATTCATACCTAGGTATAAAGAAAATACATAAGTATATTTACTCAAGTTGAGTAAAAACATTCTATACAAGTATGATAATATCATTCCCAAGTGAATGATCATCATAGTTGTAGGAAATGTGGTTTAGATAAGATGACTTCCTATAATCTTACCAACCTACACATCTCCTAAAAGGTTTTAAACCTAAGGTCGCTTCGCTCTGATACCATATGTGATGACCCAGCACACCACTACATGTGTAGTGCGCAAGTCGATGACATAATACTCACAGAAGAACTGATTCGTGAATATTACATCCCTCAGAGTAGTACAACAGAAACATAGAAGGTCCAGGCAAAACTATAGGATACAAACTTCATTACAAAATCTGGAGAATCTCTTTGCTGAATCAAGAAGATCTCCTGCAAATGAAACATTAGAAGAAGAAATTCGGAGCTCCAAGCTGGAGAAGAACTCTAGCTCAGAACTAAATCCTCTACGGCTGATGTCAGCCCTAATCTATGGCTTGATACAGCTAAGTCCAAGAATGGACTCCACCAACACCTTGATAGCTTCTCCTCCATCAGCGTTGTTGATGATGATGCTTCACCGACTAAGTAATCTATGACTCCACCTAGCTTCATGAGGTAGCAATGGCTTCACGATGACGACTTCCATCAGGCTTCAATTCTAAGCAGGGGGGTCAAACGGGAACGAATGAGTAACGAGCGTGACTCATCAAGTTCATGATATATAGTGGGTAGTTTGATGCACTATCTACAGCTTTAGAATCAAAAGAGTCATAAGCTAATGCAAGGTTTTGTAAAACTTTCTTCAAGAGGTTGCTTTTAATTCTGAAAACTATGCCCGCCAGATCTTCACAGGACTAGAACTTCATGGAGTTGCCTTTCCTGCGGCGTTTGCAGCTCCTTCCCGGAATAGGGAGTAACATGCCACATCCTTTTACACTCTGCAGAGGTGCGTTACTTTACCCATGGGAGACCAAGACCATGTTGCACAACCAGGCTCGAGATCCTGTCCACTCCCACTCAGGTGTGGGGCCTGGTTGTTGGTCCAAGCCAAACCGTGCTTCTTCGCACAACGCACGCCCACCCATTTACACTAGCAGGTTGAACCCCTTATTCCACCCCTCACGATGGAGATCTATGCGCCCCTGGAAGGCACTCATAGACCCCAGAGTCTGTGGGACGTAAGGGCTCCCACCCGTGTGCATGTAGTCCCGCAAGACCTACGGCGTACGTGTCTGGCAGTCCGTTGACATGCGAACGAGAGAAGATCACAGCTGACTTACTCCCCCCATAGAAGACCCATGGTCAACGCGGTATTTACGGCGCAAGAATCCTGACGGCAGTTGTTGTTAAATCCTAGGTAATACATTCCCATGCAGATGGAACTTTCGTTTGACCTATTCATCTTACCATGGTCCCATCCGTCCACCAAACAGAACAATACCACTCGGGTAGTCATTCTAGTAGTCATATTATTATAAAAAATAGGATCATGCATTCTTTTGAGACTAGGTGGTAATACGATAGAGTTTTTGCAATTAGTTTGTAATGAAGTACTGCAAAGGATATGAGCAAGTGATGAACTAGCCTGAGATTGAAATAACCATAATAATCCATGTCTTCAGGTTCAAGGGTCGCGTAGAAAATCCCGACATCTGAAAGATAGCAAAGTAGTCCCGATAAGGACTACAGAAAACATTGGCAATATGATACATGCATAGTAATGAGATGCATCGTGAATTACCCTCGAAAACACCCCAGCTTACAAGTGTAAGCCACGTTTGACACGATAACGTATTCACACAGGTTTTTGGTGAAATGTTTCATTATTTGGGTGATGTGGTTATTACTTCTTTTAGACTTAAATGTGTTTCACTTTTACTTAGCAAACAATTGTTATCATGTTTAAGTAATAGTGTTATAACCTGGTTAGGCAATAAGACATGAGTACATGGAAAAGAATTATTGAAAAGATAACAGACACATTTTATTTTATGTTCAAAAGTGTAGAGCTAATGACATCCAGTTTATTTGAAAATGATGAACTAATACAACCACCCTATCATCACATAACTTTCTAATGACTTCTTATGATAGGTTTAGTAGGTGTGAAAACATGAGGATTTTATTAATAAGGAAAATAATGTTGTCGCAGTTATTTCTGTTTATAATGGAATATTATAGAATTCCATTATACCATAAGAAATAAGTTTATAAATTGAACAAAATGTTTTATGTTTGACATATTTGAGTTGGAAATGCTTTTATCTTTAATTTGGTATATCATTTGTAGTTTTCTGAAAAGATTTGAATAATTTATTAATTTTAAATAAATTAAGTGACTAGTCAAAATACTACACACATAAATACCTAGTCAAATGACTATGAAAACGTCATAGATGGGTTGCATTTGCCATCTGGAGCATTTTGGTATATAACTTGTATTTTTCTGATTTTATGAATTATTTATTATTTTTCTCAATTTTAAATGATTATTTTAATTAAAGAAAATGTTTAATTTTAAACTGTATCAAAAAAAATTGAAAAGTTGTTAAACATTTAGATTATAATTTTCTAAACATTTCTATAATTTTTTAATATTTTTCTGATAAACATAATAAAAGATATTGATTTAATAAGATTTAAGTATTTTCTGCCATTTTTTAAATTAACAGGTGGGACCCACCTGTCAGTTCTAATTTTAAAGCAAAAATTAAATAAAAATAAAAGGAAATTCGTCCATGACGTCATGCTGACGTCATGACCGCATCATCCTAGAGCAATTCTCCTCAGATTCATACAAATCGAATGATTTGCTCCGAATTGGTACAATTCATCTGAATTACTCGATAGAGGATGCGTTAAGGAATCTAGGGGTGTTGGTGTGGTGACCAAATGGTCACCGGAATCTTCCCGGCGGCGAGCTTGCGTGGCGGCGGACGTTGATACATGGCGGTGGCTCGATTTCGGACGCAATGAAATGAATGAAGAGCACCCAGTGGTTCCCCTTGTCACCCTGGAACTCGTGTAGGACTCGACGAAGCTCGGCGAGGTCCCCATCACCGGCGGCGTGCTGATTTCCATGGCGGACGGAGTTGGGAACGACGGCCCGATTCGCGCTGATGAGACCATCCCAAAACCCGTGGTTCAACAGAGAGATAGAGGAGGTCTTGGCGGTCCTCTCGGTACTCACAGCTTGCTCGGGGATAGCCGGAATCGACGGCGCAGTGGCGGCCAAGGCGGCGCTAGGGTTTCGGTTTTCCCGGAACTCACAGAGAGAGAGGGGAAGTTATGCGAGGAGTGAGAGAGAGAGCTCGATGCGGACGTCTCCCCGCGACTTTATACTCGCAGAACGACAACGCGGAGGAGGTGGCGGTGGCATCACTGTCCCTATCCTCTCCTCCGCCTTCTGGCCGGAGTTGTAGAAGAAAGAAAAGAATTAATTCTTTATGGAAAACCCCCTGGAAGTTTTTACATATTACTAAGAGGTCCTTCTGTTTAAGAAAACTGATATTAAAACCTTGTTTTCAGGGTCTTCTTGTAAACAGAAAAATTAATAAAAAATATATTTGAATTACTCATCAAATTTTACATCTCACCATGTTTTGCTTTGGTGAATTTTAATAATATTTGTATTTTTTTATTTAGGGTGCTAGATTAAGTGGTTTTGTTGTTTTCTCTTTATTTAATTTATTAAATGTCTTAAAATTGATTTTAGGCATGAATATCACATTCACACAACAGACATATGGTTCCCAAGTGGTGTGTTATAAGTGGATCATATTGGATACAATTCCTTATAGAAAGTAGTTTAGTAAAACTACTTGGTACTGGTTCTATGCACTGTTATGAAAATCATTTAATATAGAATTTTATTCCATGCCACACCAAATAATTTTAATGGGTGAAGGAACTTATTTTCTTTTTATAATACTATATGATTTTCATAGTTACAACTCTTAGCAATTTTGGTTGGCATATTACTAAGGTGTGTGTACTCTATGTTTGTTGTTTTCAGTACTTGATCAAGTGGAAAACATGTGTGGTTTTGGGATTTATTTGCTTGTTTTCCACATAGATTCCAATATGGATATTATCCCATGTTGGTTTTAGAACATCTATTCATTTACATGGTTATGTGTAAATGAATTTTTGTTATCATCTGTAAGTCTTATGTATGCAAAGGATATGGAAAACAAGGTATTAAGCTTGTTTTCATCTACCTCCACATATCAAGACATGTGGATGCAATGGCTTGTTATTATTTCATACTTGATAGTTGTTTCCATTAAAGATATTATTATGAGTTCCTCATCTCTGATGAGCTTGACAAAGGTTATTGGTTCTCTATTATATCCTAATGATTCACTGGATAATTTCTTATGATCCCTTACTGAGGCAGTGTTGCTTCTTGAAGTCTTCTATTGCTTGATGTTCTTCTCTCTAATTGCCACTTTTCTTTAGATACTCCTGTTGTCACTTGCAAGTAATCACTGTTCTGGGATTCCATATCCAACTATTTCACCCTTGTGGTGAAAACATCCAGTTATTCCAAGCAAAGATTTTACTTAAATGATCATAATGTGGTTTCTTGTTTCCTTAGTGTTAATCTTTCTTCTGGTTGATTGCAAAATAAATGTGGATGTAGTTTATGACATCAATCTGCCCTATGTATATAAGAATAATTTGTTAACAAGGTAGCTAGTCTTGCCTCCAAATTACTACTCATCTACAATAGGCTGAGATGTACCATGTAATTCAATCTTTTGTTTGTTTGTGTATGACACTCAATTGTTTGAGTATACAAAAGTGATCTGTTAACAAGGTGTAAAAGCTTGTTACCAAACGACTTCTATATAACACTAACATTGGAATATCACACTATTTCATGAGGAGTTAATAAGATCATATCAGGATATAAGAGTTGCCAAATACTCTTATGATAAATTCGAATAGCACTTCTAGAATCCTCCAAAGAATCCTTCTTAAGATCTTCTTGTGGTAGTTCATCTGTTCTTGTGGTTGCTTCTCTTGCAGAATGACTTAGAGAAGATTGGGAGATAACCAGATAGAAATGATCTAGACAAGGTAATAAGATTTAGGTTAAGAGTTAGTTCACCTTTTATTCTTCTTTCATATAATTCTTATTTTGTTTCCCATAGGATATGGGCTTGTTAATATATGTTTGGTGTTACTTAGCTTTCCATTCAATTCCTCTAGTAGAGGTTATAACTTGTTGTTATTCATTAGTTATATCATAGATACTTTAGTTGTTGAATGTTTATTTGAATAGAAGTGTGAAATGCTTATGGAATGATGGCTTAGTAGTAAGTTGATCAAATAGTTCATTGATGTGTTGAGATTTCAGATACTCACTTGTATAAGATGAATGAGGCAATGAGCATGTGAAGTTTATTGGGGTTTAATGACTTATGTCATAATTGATAGTTGTTTTTCTCGGGTGTCATGTTGTCACTTTATATTCGTCACTTTACTAACTTTTTCATTCATAATGCAGATACCGAGATTTGGGAATATCATATGTAATGATCAAGGTTTATCAATAATTGAAGAAGATTTATTTCTTCTTGTAGGTACTTCTTTTATGATTGATGAGATATGTACATATTTGATAAATATGTTAAAACAATTATTATGTCATCTCCCACTTGTGGGTTTTGAGTTAACACTTGTTTAATCATTTGTTTTCTATTGAACCTTTGTTATTTACATGTGAAGGTTAACTTAGTAGTTACTAAATAATTTGGAAAGATGTTATGTGAATGGTTGATCACTTAAAGAGTTATTGTTTTAGAGGGCATAACATCTTTGTTGATGAGATGGTTCAATTGTGTATTACTCATTGGTGGAAGTATGATCATCATATATGTGATTTGGATACTCACCCCTCTTTGAGTTCTAGATACCTAATGAATTATCTTAGGTCACTTATGGACTTGAGGTTAAGGTTGTTGAGAGTTTGTGTTGGTCATAACCAAATTCTGGTTTCTCTTATCAGGTGATTTGGTTTCCTAAGATACTTGTTATAAAGATCACTCCAAATGTACTCTTGACTAGATGAACTAGATCAAATTTCATCATATCAAGTGAGGCATTGGTCACTTTGCTTTGTTTAAACATTCGCGCGAAAATTTCCCGTACTTTTAGATGCATGATTTGCAAATGCACATATTATATTTAGATCCTTATAACATCCCAAACAATGGGATGTTATAAGGGGACGACCCACCGCAGTGGGGATATTTCCCGGGCTTTGATTGATCTCCACTTAGGCCAAAATCCTAAGCTTGGGGGGAGGTATACCGACATCACACTCATTTATATATCATGTTCGGTCGGTTCTTTGTATATCCATGTTTTCTTTTCTTTAGTTTGTTTTCGTTTCTCTTTGTTTCTTTAGTTTGTTTTCGTTTCTTTCATTTCTCTTTGTTTTATTGTTCTGTTCTTGTTTTCCAAAACACAAAAAGACCAAAAATATTTCTGTTATTTCTCTCTATTTGTTTCTTTAGTTGGTTTGCTTTGTCCTTTAAGTTGCAGTTTAATATTCAAAAATCCAAAAATCTTTTGGTTTGTTTGCGTGTTCTCTTTCTGTCTGTGCTTTAATTGAAAAACCCAGAAATATTTGTTGTTCTTCTTTGGTTTTGTAAAGTTTGCTGCAGAGTTCAACAATCGTCCGTGACTCCATTGGAGCTTGGTTTTCATTATATATTATTCGAGCCACAAGTGAAGAGCAATAATGACGATCTACGACAATTCAAGTTGTGGTGAGAGGCTGGTATGAACTCTATTTGCTTTCATTTTTGTACATATATCCATCTATGTGAGCATGCTTAGTTTGTTCGTATAAGATATATATGACTTAATGGCTGCTTAATAGTTCGTGCTTTCTCATGTTTTGTTTCAATTTATTAATGGTAAATGACTTGTTTCATTTGAATCGACTTGGCACATGCTCATGCATGCTAAGGCTGAAAACAAAAAGTCAATAAGCCTCGATGATTTATTTTGCCTCAGAGTTCTAGTATCAATTTTGTGCCTTAGTTAACTTTACTTTGTCGCAAACATGATTTATGATAGTTGTTGCTCTCTGTACTGTCGCTCCCTGTCTATTTGCTAGCCTTCACCTGTACTGAGTATAAGCTCTACTCGTGCATCCAACTCCCAAAAACCAAAGTTTTCCAAATGTGTCCACCATACCTACTTATATGTGGTACTTAACCGCCACTCCAAGTAAATTTCTCATGTGTTACCTTTAAAACCTGCTAAAAAAATTCCTGTTTTGTGCCCCTATTTTAGCTCATGAGGACGTAAATAGAGAATCTTTATCTCACTTGTTGATTGGATTTCACACCCTGGACTAGTGGCTTCATCCACTTATCCAAATGATAGAAGAGCTGGCAGCGGGGTGCCCAGCCCCAAATTAATACACACAAATTCTCTTCACTCTTTTTGCCCCTGATTTATCAGTCAAAGCATAATTGTGTAAACAAAAGAGAAAGAGGGATGACCTTCTACCCAGATGTGTCCTTCATTTGGGAGCCGCTCTTGTGAATCCAGTTGGCTTGTGACGTACTGTATTGTCTGTTTACCATTCGTTGACATAAGCAATACCTCTGTTTAACAAAATAAAAAGCTCTAGCACATGAGTGATCCATGCTTCCCTCCGCGAAGGGCCTTTCTTTTACTTTTATGTTGAGTCTCCATCATATTCTTTTAGCACTTTCTTGAGAGCACAGTGGTCATTCTTAGTGTGATGTGTTTTTCCCAAAGCACGGTTGATTGTGGTATAATCTTGACACTTGTATCTTTGATATCTTTACTTCTAGTCTTCCCTTGAACTTCAGAGGTGCCCTGGCATTTATGTTTTTCCCCACACTTAAGGGTAAGCGAGATACCACTTTATTAGATCCTATTATGAATATTACAATCTTGCAAATAGTTATGCTTCATGTTGTTTATTATTAATATGTTGTTATCTCCTCATGGTATGCATAGCTATTAAGTGACAGTATCTTGCATGTATCTTACCATGAGCATAACTAAGTATTTGATCATATAGTGAGTATATTTACATCATATGAAACAAATGTGTTCGTAAAAGTCTTTTATCACACTCAGTTTTCACTGAATTGCTTGAGGACAATAAATAAGCTAAGCTTGGGGGAGTTGATACGTCGAAAACGTATCTCCTTTTCTGAACACTTTTCCTATTCTTTGCCTCTAAACTTGTGTGTTTTGAATGCAACTTACACGGACTAACGTTGTTTTCAGCAGAATTACTTTGGTGTCTCGTTTTTGTGCACAAAAATCAACTTTTTGGAAATTGCCCAGAAAAGACCCCATTGGCCCTAAAACACCAGAAGACCCCGGGAGCCAGAAGGAGACCCGGAGAGGGTCCAGGAGGTGGCCAAACCACCCCCGATGCCCCCTAGGCCACGCCAGAAGGTGGTGTGGGCCACTCTACACCCCTCGGTCTCCCCTTTCTACTACAAGTAGCCTCCAACCCTAAATCCCGAGGGGGTTCGATAGTTTTCCAGAAATTAGTCCGTAGCTCCGCCGCCACCCCGAACCTCGATTCGGGGATCAGAAGTTCCTGTTCTGGCACCCTGCCGGGACGGGGAAGTGGAGGAGATCATCGCCATCGTGATCACCAACGCCTCTCCATCGACCATCCATGTTTCCCCCATCCATGTGTTAGTAATTCCCCCGCTGTAGGTTGAAGGGGATGGTAGGGATTGGATGAGATCGTTCATGTAATAATGCCGTGATTGTTAGGGCATAGTGCCTAGTATCCTCTATTAGTTCTATTGACATTATTGCCACTTGTTATGCTTAATGCTTGCCACTTTGGGCCCGAGTGCTATGATCTCAGATCTGAACATGTTGTTGAATCACGATGATAATCATTATTTCTTGATCATACCTGCAAGTTGTTTACACATATTATTGTCCGGAACCCGAGGCCCCGAAGTGACAGAAATTGGGACAACCGGATGGGATGGCTGTGATGTGAGGATCACATGTGTTAACGGAGTGTTAATGCTTTCCTCCAGTGTTCTATTAAAAGGAACACCTTAATTACCAGTAGTTCCCTTGAGGCCCCGCTGAAAACGGGCTGGTAGGACAAAAGATGTTGTGCAAGTTCTCATTGCGAGCACGTACGACTATTTACGGAACACATGCCTATGGTTACTTAGTGCTTGGATGCTTTATCTTATTTATCTGCAATGCCCATGTCTTGATTATTATATAAACTATCTTATCCATGCAACGCCCGTTCATCTATCCCTATGCCTACAGTATTTAATCTCGTTGTTTACTTCAAACACTACTGATGCTCCTGTTTTCATCTCACTGCTGCTATTATTTCACTACTGCTACTACTATAAAACTGTTACTATTGATAAACCACTGCGAACAAAAGTACTTTCAGGTGCAAGTGAATTGACAACTCACTTTTTAAGGCTCACAAATATTCTTTGGCTCCCCTTGAGTCGAATCAATAAATATGGGTTTTACTTCCCTCGAAGACTGTTGCGATCCCCTATACTTGTGGGCCATCAATGCTATGTGTCCCGGAAGTGCAACAACAATTGAGGGTTACTTGGGTTACCAAGACCCAGGCCGAATCACATCGGCAGGCGTGCTCGAAAATGGATCATCGGCTCCACAACCCCTTGACTGCAACAACAATGCAGGCATAGCCAAAACTGTATAACAATAAGCTCGAAACCAACAACCGATCAACGCAGTAATGTTGGGAATATGCCCTAGAGGCAATCATGTATGATGTAATTCCCAATGTATTCATAAAGTTATTAAGTTGTCCTTTGGTTTGAACATCTGATATATGTCATTGAATATGTGATTTGATTGTGGAACTATGTATTCACGTTGTTCATACTAATTGTCCCTGGTCGTTAAGGTTGTGCTGGGCACACACCCTAGACTAATGTGAGTGTTGGCTGATGACACGGTTCCACTTGTCATGGGCATGGTGATGCCATTCCAACGTTCACGGACTTGGCTAAAAAGTTTAGCAAGTCGGACTGACCCATATTGACATGCAACGAGTACGTCGTCATTTGCATGTCTAAATCAATGTAATCCTTAGACCCGAGGTTGTCGCACAATCCGATTTGTGGATCACCGACTTAGATTCTGTCAAACGTTGTTCTGTGACAAGGCAGTTATAAAAGCAGAGTTCGGGTCGAATGAGAAGCAAGCTGCGTGATGTGGATAATCAAGATGAGATTTTGCCCCTCCGAATGGAGAGATATTCTATGGGCCCTCTCGAGTGATATGATTCAGGAAGCATGGCCATGCGCGACTCAGTTAAGTGTTAACTATGTCTGTTGACTAAGAGTTAGTCAGATGAAACACATGTCACAGATCGAGAAGAGAGTCGAACTATTTAAGGGATGACGATAAACCGCCTATAGTTCGACAAGGTATATCGTGAGGCAAAAGGGACTAAGATGAATGTCACGTTGAAAGGTATGTCGTCATCTCAATGGGACTTGGGAGTCAGCACGTTCTGCTAGGAGCCGCTACCGATTGATCGATTAGGAGTTGGACTCCAATCGTGTCCAAGTCGCCATGAGCCTGCAGGGTCACACACTTAAGAGCGGGAGCAAATGCATTGGTCGGGCTGGACCCGAACCGGAAATGGACTGAGTTTGTGAGTCGGACTCACAGAGGGAATGGGCCACAAGTGTTGCGAAGCCCACTACCATTCGCTATATAAAGAGGGGCGTAGGTTACCCAGCGGGCAAGTTAGTCCAACCCCATGCGTTGGGAACCCTAGCCCCACTCAGTCCAGCCGTCGCACCGGACCTAGCAGTCCGCCGTCGGAGCTCCTCCTCGTACGTGTGGATACATGCAGAGGTGTTGTATGTTCAGCACTTCAACGTTCGTGGATTGGATCGGTTGGATCGGATCGTGGGACTACACTGCCCCGACGCGCTGCATCGATAATCCGCTACCGCGCGTCTAGTGGTAATCATCGTGGCCTTCTACCTCGGCTAGATCTTGGAAGTACCGCGTAGGAAAAAGTTTTGTTTATCTCTACGCATTCCAACAAGTAACTCTAGACATGAAGCTGTATAAAGCAAGTGTTACTAGAGTATAACTTTACAACCAGAGGTCACATGACCCAACATTACATCAGACAACTGAAGGAAAGTTATGTTGCTAGTCAACAAGAACCAAAAAGGCCTAAGAGGCCGCAACATCAGGCGACGTCTGATGACCCACAAGTATAGGGGATTGCAACAGTCTTCGAGGGAAGTAAAACCCAAATTTATTGATTCTACACAAGGGGAGCCAAAGAATATTTATTAACCTTAACAACTAAGTTTTCAATTCAGCTACACCTGAAAGTAGACTTGCTCGCGATAATTTATCTGTGGTAACAGTTTATAGCAGCAGTAGAAATAAACTAACAACAGTAGTAAAATAGTAACAGCTGTAGCAATCGTGGAAAACAACAGTATGGGAAGTATTGTAGGCATAGAGGGAATGGGTGGGCGGGCGTTGCATGGATAACATAGGTCATGTAATAATAATAATAATAACATGGTCATTGCAGATAATAATATAAATCATCAAACATGTAGGCAAACCATAGGCATGTGTTCCAATATAGTCATACGTGCTCACAATGAGAAACTTGTAGAACATCTTTGTTCTACCAGCCCGTGGCAGCGGGGCCTCTAGGGAAACTACTGGTAATTAGGGTGCTCCTTTGAATAAAGCATCGAAGCAAAGCATTAACACTCCATGAACACACGTGATCCTCACATCACAACCAAACCCTCCGGTTGTCCCAATTTCTGTCACTTTGGGGCATCAGGTTCCGGACAATGACATGTGTAAAACAACTTGCAGATCTGATCAAGAAACATAATTATACTCATGAAACAATAACATGTTCAGATCTGAGATCATGGCACTCAGGCCCTAGTGACAAGCATTAACATAACAAGTTGCAACAACGGTAGAAAACACTAACAATGGATACTAGGCACTATTCCTTAACAATCTGGCATTATTACATGATCAATCTCATCCAATCCCTTCTATCCCTCTCAGCCTACAACGTTGTTTACTCACACATGGACGGGGGAAACATGGATGGTTGATGGAGAAGAGGTGGAGGTGTCAATAGCGATGATCTCCTTCGAATCCCCGTCCCGTCAGGGCGCCAGAAGAGGAACTTCTGATCCCCGAATCGAGGTTTGGGGTGGCGGCGGCGCTCTGTTGTGTTTCTGTGGAATATGACAACCCCCTGTCATTTTAGGGTCCGAGGGGGTCCAGGGTGGCCCACACCACTAGGCGGCGCGGCCAAGGGCGGCGCCGGGGGTGGTGAGGCTCCTCTCCTGGCCCCCTTCTGGCTCCCGGGGTCTTCTGGTGTTTTAAGACCAATGGGGTCTTTTCTGGGCATTTTCCCGAAAGTTTTTTTTTTCTGCACAAAAACGAGACACCAAGGTAATTCTGCTGAAAATAGCGTTAGTCCGTGTAAGTGGTATCCAATACTCACAAGTTTAGAGGAAAACAATAAGAAAAGTGTTCGGAAAAAGGAGATACATTTTGGACGTATCAACATCCCAGCCCATAGATTCCAGGCTGCTACCTAGGAACCCCAAACTACTTGTCGATGTCCATGTTGAATCACCACCGAAGTGAGGAACTCCACGTGAACCAAGTTGAAGCAAACATGAGTACATGAGGTACTCAACAAGACTTAGTCAACCTATTATATATCTGCTTCTTTTTTCTGCTTCTTTTTTCTGCTTCTTTTAGAAAGAGTTATAAAGGTTATTTTGCGTAAAGCCATCTTTGTTTTCCAAGTTGAGGAAGGAATAGCACGTCTCATGGAGTATTTTGAGAACAGATGAGGAAGATACTCAACTACTGATATCATCATCTTTAAATCCACCAATATCACTTCAACACCTCATGGTTCAAAGATCACCACCTCAAGTTGTTCCGGTACCTCATGCTACAAGGTAACCCCTCTCGGCATCTCCGAGGAGGCATCTTTCATTCGTTATCAATAAGTTTTAGTCATTTCGTTCAAGTTATCTATGATCACATAATCTGTTACCGAGTCATCCTTAACATCGGACACGACTTTTCGAAAAGATTTAACCCTGCAGGGGTGTACAACTTTAACCACACGTACCAACCAACTCTTAATGCCACCGGTGGTAGCACTAGTCCGGGAAGTGCCGGTAGAGGGAGGTTGACCACGACCTTTCTCTTGCTTCGCCTATTCCATGAGTCGCTCCGAGTAGAGATGATCCGCCAATAGGGAGTGGACATCTACTGCCGAGTCTCTACCGTTGTGAGCGGTGGGTCAACTACTGTCTCGCCACAGGCTGATGCACCGCCACGTCCTAGTTTTGTAAACATTTTTAACATCCCCGCAAATCCAAATGGAAAGCCCGAACTAGTCAACTCAAGGAACAAACTAGGCAAGTTGAGACCGAGGGGAATCTAAGCCCCGTGTGGATGCACGCTCAGTCTTGGCTCGAAGACGAGAACTCGCTCCTAGGGGCATGAACGAGGCAAAAACCACAAACCCTCTGTTGTCTCATCATCCACACCTTTAAATCATGTTAACCAAGTTATCTTAACTTACCACTATTTCCTTCCATAGTAGATTCATTCGCAACTCTGATTCATCAACCGGATGGAGCAGAGCTAACAATCATGTATGACTAAGCACATCATATTTCAGGCATTGGTGGTGCACACAAGAAAACCTATAGATGCTAGGAGTAGTGGATCATGGTATTTAGGCTATGCAACCTATAGGATAACTCTAACTACGAACACAAGATACACTGGAATCGAATGCAATGTACGAGAATCAAGACATAATGGAATCTAGCTATGAACACAACATTTAGTTATGGCAGATAAGAGGTTATGCTTGCCTTGCTTCAAGAAACCGGACAACGGCTTCAGGAATAAGTTCTTGACTTGTCGGTTAAGATCAAGTATTCGCCGATGGATTTGCTAGTCTTCACTTCGGAGTCACATTCTACCAAGGAGGAACAACACCGAAAAGAAGAACAACAATCAAACATGGCATCGATGCAATGCACAATATCTATGCATGAGCAAGTTAATGCACTTAAATAAAGCCCTAAACATGTTCGTTGGGTTGCTAGAGTTCACATGGCAATTATGCGATTTTAGTGAAATTAGCCCCGAAATGGACCTCGGAGGGCACTTTCGGCAATTCTGGAAGTGTGTCAAATTTTAATTGCTCAAATGGGTTTGAAAACATCATAACTAGGTTGCACTTGTCATTTTGAGCATTTTGGTATATAACTTGCACTTTTCTGATTTTATTGAATAAAATCTTATTTTCTTTATTTTTCAATGATTTAAATAATATTTAAATAAGGGTCAAAAATCAACTTTTTCAAACATATGTGGAAATGACATAAACATGTATATTATATATTTCTGAACATTTTGGTACCTTACTTTTATTTTTCCGAGTTATAAAACAATAGTTATTGAATTTACAAAATTAAACCATTTTCTGTAATTTATTAAAGGGTAGGGTCCACGTGTCACTGACCGTTCCTCCTAAAGAAATAATTCATATAAAACGCACGGCTGACAGGTGGTGCCTAGCTCATGTCACGCTGACGTCATGGTGACACCACGGATGGACGGATGAGCACGGCCCTGGTCGCCGGTGGCGATTCCCGGTGTCCCAACACGCGCGGTTAGGCGCGTTGGGTTCGTCTCGCCGAGGCGGACCCCACTGTGGCGGCGCCACCCGCTAAAGGTCGCCGGAGCGATGGCGCCGTGCGCAAACTTCGGCGGCCGGAGGTGGCTCACGGCGGCAGCAAGGCACGGAGGGGGAAGGAGCGAGGGGATGGGTCCTAGAAGACCATGGGCTCACCCTGGGCACGATGAGACGGTCTGGGAGGCCGGAGGAAGCCCGATTGCGGTGAATCGAGGCGACGGCGCTCGGCCGGCCGTGAGGAAGAAGAGCATGGCAGAGGTGAAATACGGCGCCTCGGCTCGATTCCGGCAGCGAGGTGGGACAGCGGAGGACGGCGACCACGACGGTGTGCTTGGAGGAGCTCGGTGAGGCTCGAGGCGACGACAGCGTCGGATCACGATCGGTCTAGGGTTTCGGCTTCCGTTGGGACAGAGAGGAAGAGAGAGGCTCAAGGGGGGTGAGTGAGCAGGAGGAGGGTTAAGGACGCCTCCTCGTCCTCCTTATCCGTGCGGAAGGGAGCAAGACGTGGCGCGGAACGTCGTCGGCAATCTTCTCGTCTACTGGACGGAGGTGGAAGAGACAAAAGGTCCATTTTACGGAGCACCCCCTGGAAAAACTAGAAACCACAAAGAGGTCCTTTTCTCTTTGAAAATAGAACAGAAACAAGGTTTTTTAGGGCCTTTTTGCAAAATGAAAATTTTGCAAAAAAATGATATTTTGAAACCTTATAAAATTTCCAACCTCGCCATGTTTTGGGTTGGTGAAATTGAAACATTTTTCAGTTCAATATTTTGAAAACCATTTAAGTGCCTTTTATGGATTTTTCTCGATTTCAAAGTTCAAACATGATTAAATTTTTGTTTCTTGCATGTATGAGATGAACACCACACACCACAACTCTATTTTTTCAAAACAGGGATGTTACTAATCTACCCCCCTTACAAGAATTTCGTCTCGAGATTCCTGAAGGAGAAAGAAAGAAGGAACACCGGTTTTGAACGATCTTCTCGAACCTTACGATTCTCTTCGTGAAGAGGTTGATCCGTAGCATCGTGAAGTATTGAACGGATACACCTAGGTAAGAGGGGACGACTCTGGAAGATATGATCTTTACGGAAATCGAGTATCTCATGGTCAACTCAGGAAAACAGTTTCACAAACAACCCATGAGCTAGCAACCATGAAACACGTCAAGGTAACATAGGGGACTAAAAGAAGGATTCAAGTTTATGAATGATTGTTCTTGAAAGGATTTAGAATATGAGATTTGCACAAGACTTTAAATCCTTTTGGAAAAGATAGGTTGAACAACTTGTGACACGGAGGTTCCACTCTTTACTGCAAACAGAATGCCAGGATGGAAAGGATTGTCTTGGATACCACAAAGTAATATGCGTGGACGTAATAGAACACATGAACACATTGGGAATATGCGTCCAGAGAAGGTTTGGATATGGAATCATGCTCACTCCTCGGAGTGGACACAGAGGATGAAGGAACTTTCATTCCGCCAAAGTTTGTTTAGATTCTTGTCTAAGATCATGACGTTACTTCGCAACAGAATATGAGTAACCAAAAGATGTAGGAGGGACACCCTAATGAAGAAGGAGTTTTTGGTCACACCATAACGATGAGTAACCAACGGGGATTGGAAATCTGAAAGGAATAAAGAATATCTTTCCTTTTGTAGTTTGGACGTAACAATACGTTTACCACATGGTTAAGATCCCATGGCTGAAGTGACTGACAAATTCACACAATGTGTGAGATGAACAAAACTTCAAGTACCAAAAACCTTAAAAGTGGAACTGATCAATGGCGGTTACAAAGCACCACGAGATGGTTTTCATGATGGACTTTTTTCCACTGGAACAAAGGTTTTGGAGGTTCAATAGAGAGATATTGGAAGGATCAATTTCCAAGTTATCCTTGATGTTCTAGATACCGACGGCAGGCTCATGACAATCCTTCTCTTGGTCATCATGTGAAATTTGGACCTCGGTTTAGAAGAACGGTAAGGAAACTTCTAGAATAAGTCGCACAAGAATCCTCACGGAGAGTGGTTGTTTTTTCTGATTCAAAGAGGTATGACGTTAGGCCTTTCGGCGAATTGTGTCAACCACAACATCAATCATGACAGATTTTCAAACGGACCTAATCCAATTCTGTTGAGGAAACACCAACCATCATTGCTGCTTGAGATTCAGCTCTGGTTAGTGGGTTGATATCTCAGACTCAAGATGTTTGATCGAAGAGGTTGCACCGGTTACCAACAAGATACATTTACTGGACTTTCAAGATATGTACTCTAATGCCACGCTCAAGAAGATGAGCGAGATTGAAACTCAGGTATTAGCAACTTGACAAAGATGGTTGCATCTACATGAATTATTTGCAAAGAAACAAATGGGAGTCCTATTTGGGAAGACGGTTGAAAAGATAACAAAGTTCTTGGACTTCTTGTCTTTCACGTACGATCAATCAGTGGCTGGGTGTGGATGCAGAAGTTGTTCAAGAAATGGAGGTAACAACCAACCATCTCAAGAATAGTCCACACATGCATGACCGACTTTGGATTATTCCCGAAGGAAGAAGAAAACTTTACTCGGATCCACGGTGACAACTTTCAGCATAAGCACATGAACCAGAGTAAGTCATCTCGAACTTCGAGAACACAGACTTCATGATGACACAAAGATGGTTCTCAAAAGTTTCCAACATTAGTGCCAAGTGTTCAACATGAACCTCTTGCAACTTGGAGGAACTACTACAAGAAGAGGGATTCATATGATACATGAACAAGGAAAAATATTGGTCAGACTAAAGGACCTGAAGATGTACTTGGGTGAAACACCATGAGTGAAAACACCATCAAGATAGTCATTGGATTTGATATTGTTTTGATGATAGCCCAACTCAATTCAAAGGTTTGTAAGATATCATATCCACAGACATATTATCAGACTTCAACACAATTAGAACTGGACATCTCATTGTGAAGGAACAGGTTGGGAAGAGCTTATGTATTTCAACTCTCCAAGTTATTGTTTAAGCTCAACCAACTAGTCCAGGATATTCAGCAAAGTTACTTGGAGAAATTACTAGTTCAAATTACCCCTTGTTTAGACATCACGATCAGGTGAAACCTGATGATACTTCTAGAAAGACAACCAGAATATCACAACCTGCCGGTATGTCTTGAAGTTTGGAAGTAATCTTGCTTTTCAAAGCAGTCAATATGATCTTGTGAGCTTCGACATGAACCTAACTATCTGACCAAGAATGTGCACCGGAATGAACAGATTTGGTAACACATCAACTTTAATGAGAGACCGGGTAAGCAATAGTGCTAAGAAATATACATATGTTTCTTAGATTTTTCAAAGCAATAAGGATTGCTAAGAATATCTTGTGCACACATCGGTACACACACCCAACATTCTCGAGCATTTCAGCTTGGAGGAAGGGGGAGGGAAGACGTGTAGGAGTATCACTTCATCGACAAGGCCATGAAACTCAACACACCCTCTTGATATATAAGAGTGTGATACTCGAAGGTGGAACATAACAGAAGTTAATGAAATTTCTCTAATCTGCGAATTACAAAACTTTGACCTAGTCCTAGAGATGAACGAGGTACTGGAGTTTTTTCTCCTGACATTCCAAAGTGAAATGTTCTGACTGAAAACAAGAGCAAATGCATGGGAATATCCAACACACATATGCATCTTTATGTCCAAAACAACACATGGCGATTTGAGAGCAACTAGAGGATAGGAACATGCCTAGAAGAATTCCTAATATCATGTTGATTGCATAGGGTAATACTCATTTGTAGAACTCATGCCAAGAAGAGACGTATAACTGAATCAAGAAGAAAGATGTGAGAATCATAAGGAATACTCTTGTCATGATCCTTTTGATTCCAAGAGAAAACCTATGGCTATTGGAGTGGAGATTACCTAGCCATCCGGAGGTAGAACATGTTCCTCAGGACCAACGGTATGGATCTTGGGTTAAGGTCAGCATCTGTACAGATAGCGTGAGCATCATATGGTTATAACCACATGGTTCAACCCACTATAATTCAGCACATTCCGGGACCTTCGGTTCAAGTCCAAAGATTGAAAACATTGAGAAGGGAAAAACTACTATCTGAGTGCCTTAAAGGACACTTTGAGTAGGTATCACAAAGTATCTTTTAGAATCCGTACATTGCTCCAGAAGTATATAAACAGATGGAAAGGATACATTCAAGATCAAAGAAAATCTCGAGGTTCTGGATTTGAAACCCTAGAACATGGGAATGTGGAATCCAGACAACTCTGAGAAATTATGATGGAAAGGAAATCTCCCAGTTAAATTAAGAGATAACGGAACGTGAAACACACACGACTCTAGAAACTCAACACTAAGTCAACTTTGGTAAAAGACATCATTGCCAAAGAAGGCACCTTAGTTTAGAATGACTAGAACCTTTTCAAATCGAAATAGGTAAGGTGACCCAGAGTTAGAGCAATACCAGATAAGGAGTAAAAAGAATCCTAAGAAGGTTTTCATAATCCATTTGGAGTTCTAAAATAGTTTTCACAAACACTAGACTCAACATCAACCAAGCAGTAAGGTTTTCCTACAGGCAGTCCGGCTCTGATGCCATGACTTGTCATGACACTGGACCTAGAGGTATACATAATGTTATGCGCTCCTAGTCATGGACGCACAAGGGCTTCGGGGTTACTAGCCCCGGCCGCAACAAACAACGACAGGTAAATCGGATTCATCGGCACACAGGCCGGATAACATCGGTACTACTACTCCTTGTGTCCATGCTAGTCATAACCAACTATGCATATCAAACCGTCCACGAGTCGTATAAAACTAAAGGAACGGGACCAAAGTTATACAGAGATGCTATGTGTCCAGGTTGTGCAACAACAATCGAGGGTTACTGGGGTTACCAAGCCCCAAGCCGAATCACATCGTCAGGCGTGCTCAGAAATTGATCATCATCTCCACAACCCCTCGACTGCGACAACAACGCAGGCATAGCCGAAACTCTATAACAATAAGCTCGAAACCAACAACCGATCAAAGCAGTAACTCTACACATGAAGCTGTATAAAGCAAGTGTTACTAGAGTATAGCTTTACAACCAGAGGTCACATGACCCAACATTACATCAGACAATGGAAGGCAAGTTATGTTGCTAGTCAACAAGAACCAAAAAGGCCTAAGAGGCCGCAACATAAGGCAACGTCCCAGCCCATAGATTCCAGGCTGCTACCTGGGAACCCCAAACTACTCGTCGATGTCCATGTTGAATCACCACCGAAGTGAGGAACTCCACCTGAACCAAGTTGAAGCAAACATGAGTACATGAGGTACTCAACAAGACTTAGTCAACCTATTATATATCTGCTTCTTTTAGAAAGAGTTATGAAGGTTATTTTGCGTAAAGCCATCTTTGTTTTCCAAGTTGAGGAAGGAATAGCACGTCTCATGGAGTATTTTGAGAACAGGTGAGGAAGCTACTCAACTACTGATATCATCATCTTTAAATCCACCAATATCACTTCAGCACCTCGTGCTTCAAAGATCACCACCTCAAGTTGTTCCGGTACCTCATGCTACAAGGTAACCCCTCTCGGCATCTCCGAGGAGGCATCCTTCATTCGTTATCAACAAGTTTTAGTCATTCCGTTCAAGTTATCTATGATCACAGAATCCGTCACCAAGTCGTCCTTAACCGCGGACACGACTTTTCAGAAAAAATTAACCCTGCAAGGGTGTACAACTTTGACCACACGTACCAACCAACTCTTAATGCCACCGGTGGTAGCACTAGTCCGGGAAGTGCCGGCAGAGGGAGGTTGACCACGACCTTTCCCTTGCTTCGCCTATTCCATGAGTCGCTCCGAGTAGAGATGGTCCGCTAATAGGAAGTGGCCATCTCCTGCCGGGTCTCTATTGTTGTGAGCGGTTGATCAACTACTTTCTCGCCACAGGCTGATGCACCACCACGTCCTAGTTTTGTAAACTTTTTTAACATCCCCGCAAATCCAAATGGAAAGCCCAAACTAGGCAACTCATGGAACAAACTAGGCAAGTTGAGACCGAGGGGAATCTAAGCCCCATGTGGATGCACGCTCAGTCTTGCCTCGAAGACGAGAACTCGCTCCTAGGGGCATGAACGAGACAAACACCACAAACCATTTGTGGTCTCATCATCCACACCTTTAAATCATGTTAACCAAGTTATCTTAACTTACCACTACTTCCTGCCATACTAGATTCATTCGCAACTCTAATTCGTCAACCAGATGGAGCAGAGCTAACAAGCATGTATGACTAAGCACAACATATAGCTGCTAGGAGTAGTGGATCAGGGTATTTAGGCTATGAAACATATAGGAGAACTCTAACTACTTACACAAGATACATTGGAATCGGATGCAGTGTACGAGAATCAAAAGGTGTTCCAAATCGTATATCGCAGATAAGAGGTTATGCTTTCCTTGCTTCAAGAAAACCAGATAATGGCTTCAGGAATAAGTGCTTGACTTGTCGGTTAAGATCAAGTATTCGCCGATGGATTTGCGGGTCTTCACTTCGGAGTCGCATTCTACCAAGGAGAAATAACACCGAAAAGAAGAACAACAATCAAACATGGCATCGATGCAATGCGTAATATGTATTCATGAGCAATTTAATGCACTTAAATAAATCCCTAAATTTGTTCGTTGGGTTAATAGAGTTCGCATGGCAATTATGCAATTTTAGTGAAATTAGCCCTGAAATGGACCTCGGAGGGCACTTCGGGCAATTCTGGATGTGTGTCAAATTTTAATTGCTCAAATGGGTTTGAAAATATCATAACTAGGTTGCATTTGTCATTTTGAACATTTTGGTATATAATTTGCACTTTTATGATTTTATTGAATAAAATCTTTTTTTTTATTTTTCAATGATTTAAATAATATTTAAATAAGGGTCAAAAATCAACTTTGTCAAACATGTGTGAAAATTACATAAACATGTAGATTATATATTTCTGAACATTTTGGTACCTTACTTTTATTTTTCCGAGTTATAAAACAATAGTTATTGAATTTACAAAATTAAACCATTTTCTGTAATTTATTAAAGGGTGGGGTCCACGTGTCAGTGATTGTTCATCCTAAAGAAATAATTCAAATAAAACGTAGGGCTGACAGGTGGGGCATACGGATGTCACGCTAACGTCATGGTGACGTCAGCGGATGGCCGGCTGAGCACGGCTGTGGTCGCCGGCGGCGATTCCCGGCGTCCCAACACACGCGGTTAGGCATGTTGGGTTCGTCTCGCCGAGACGGACCCCACTGTGGCGGCGCCACCCGCTAAAGGTCGCTGGAGCGACGGTGCCGTACGCAAATTGTGGCGGCCGGAGGTGGCTCACGGCGGCAGCATGGCACAGAGGGGGAAGGAGCGAGGGGAGGGGTCTTGGAGGACCAGGGGCTCACCCTGGGCACGATGAGACAGCCGGGGAGGCCGGAGGAAGCCCGATGGCGGCGAATCGAGGCGACAACGCTCGGCCGGCCATGAGGAAGAAGAGGATGGTGGCGATGAAATACGGCGCCTCGGCTCGATTAAGGCAGCGAGGAGGGACAGCGGAGGATGGCTACCGCGACGGTGAGCTTGAGGAGCTCGGTGAGGCTCGAGGCGACCGCGGCGTTGGATCACGACTGAGCTAGGGTTTCGGCTTCCGTTGGGACAGAGAGGAAGAGAGAGGCTCGAGGGGGCGAGTGGGCAGGAGGATGGTCGAGGAAGCCTCCTCGCCCTCCTTATCCGCGCGGAGGGAAGCACGACGTGGCGCGGAACTTCGTCGACGACCTTCTCGTCTACTGGCCGGAGGTGGAAGAGACCAAAGGTCCATTTTACGGAGCACCCCGTGGAAAAACTAGAAACCACAAAGATGTCCTTTTATCTTTAAAAACAGAACAGAAACAAGGTTTTTGAGGGCCTTTTTGCAAACAGAAAAATTTGCAAAAAATGATATTTGGAAACCTTATAAAATTGCCAACCTCACCATGTTTTTCTTTAGTGCAACTGAAATATTTTTCAGTTCAAAATTTTGAAAACCATTTTAAGTGCCTTTTATGGATTTTTCTCAATTTCAAAGTTCAAACATGTTTAAATTTTTGTTTCATGCATGTATGAGATGAACACCACACACCACAACCCTATTTTAGCAAAACAGGGATGTTACAGACCATCCTTGCCATTAAGGTTAAACAAAAGAGGTGCAGGCAAAAGTACTACTCTATCAGATTTATTCACTCTCCACCTTGATTGCTTGGGGAAAGTTATTTCATAATATAAATTGTTCAGGTTAGCATAAGGGGAAACAAACTTATTTTGAATCATGGAATTAAGGTCCAGCCTCGCTACGGGAAACTAAAGGTCTAAATGATGTGGCTCCACACCATGCAAAGTTAGCAAACGAGAGGCAATGAAATCTCCACAAATTCCGCTCTTCTCATGGTTAAGTGTGAGACGGAAAGCAATTAAAGCACCAAAATTATAAGACCTATCACGTCTCAAAGCAGCTGAGATAAAAGTAGTCATATATACAGATAACTTGTTGGCAGTTTTTCTAGCAAACACACACTTGGCAATAAAATAGGCAAAATATCAAATGGATGGGAGTTGAATTTCTTGAATTTTACCACTCTCTCCTGTGAAGCTTCTACCTTGACAAATTTCTTCATATAGATCCAGCAATGTTTTGGGCTGCCCTCTTATCCTCCCACATGATCCCCCATTGTGGCACTTTGATAGCTGCACAAAAATCATTGAAAGGCAAGTTGACAACATGGTTATAAATTTTATAATGGACTATAGGGTTAGGCAAGGACCAGCTAAAGCGAAAATCCTGCACAACAGAAATAGTTAGTTTAATATGTTGGGTAGGTTCATCCTCAATGAAACGTTCCAATCCTGCATTAGCCACAAGAGTATAGAAATCCTGCAGAATTCCTGTAGCATGCATGAACTCCTGCCATGGATAAATTGATGGAAATACTCTTTGTTCATGGTGTACGGGCATGTCCTCATGCAATTCCAACTCATGTTGGTTAAGTTGATGCACATTGTTCTCCATTTCTGAAATTTTTAAACAAGCATTACAAAAATTGATTTCAGACAACTATATGATAGGAACTACTATAGACTTGTAGGAGGGATAAACATGCATCAAAACTAAATTATTTCACACAAATGAAGCATGCTATCTCACATAACATGTCACCTACAGTACCAAAATACTCAAGAAATACTCCACCAAATAAAATCCTACTTGCATAATCGAAGGAGTCACATACCGGAGAGCAAATGCACCAAATTTGAGCAACAATGATGGGTTGAGCAAAGAGATTGAGAAATTCGCGAAGAAGAACATCAAGAGCTCGGGTTCTAGGAATATTTTCGAGTTTGGGAGAGAGAGAGGAGTGTTTGGCAGGGAGGAGAGCTAGTGGAGGGCCAGGGCCCCACACCATGTGTAGGCGACATGAGGGGGCTGGCCGCGCCTAGGAATGGTGTGCCTGCATGGTGGATCCCTCTGGGGTCTACCAGGTGCTTATCTGCCTCATTTTGGACGTAGAAATGTAATATGATTTTTCTGGAATTTTTAGAGAAACTTCATTTTTGAGCAATTTCCAGATTTTAATAAATAATTAAAAAACAGAAAAACAAATGTGGAAAGGTGGAAAACAAAACCAAAACCAGAACTACAGAGGTTCTAAGACACTCCAATAGGCAAATAACTAGTGAAAACAAAGGTGGAAGTGGTGAAAATAAAATTATGGGTGGTGAAAACATGAGTATCCACAATAATCAAGATGAAAACATGACTATGGATGGTGGAAAACATAACTTTACTAAGGAAGCAAGTTGATAACATGGTTAAAACATAATGGTGAAGGTGAAAACAAAGTAAAAACATTGTTCTCTTCATTCAAAATCACTTTGTTAACAAGGTTGATCAAATCTTGTTACCAAAACAATATTTATATGAAGCAAAACTTTGCTTATTACTAAAACATTATGTTACCTCAACCTTGATAGACATAGTCCCAATCATAATAATTTCATATTCTTTTGGTGGCATTGGAATGGGACAATAGAATTCTCCAATCTTGATGGTCTCAATATTTTCAATTGAATTTAGACCATATCTCCTATCAATCTTCTTGGGAAAATAAACTGTGTGCTCTTTATCATTAACATTAAAAGTTACTTTCCCTTGATTGAAATCAATAACAGCCCCTGCAGTGTTAAGAAAAGCTCTCCCAAGAATAATATACATATTATCATCTTCAGGCATTTCCAACACAACAAAGTCAGTTGGTATCAAACAATTAGTAGTTACCTGAACAGGAACATTCTCACATATACCAACAGCAATAGCAGTAGATTTATCAGCCATTTGCAAAGATATATCAGTGTGTATCAATTTTTCCAGAGAGAGCCTCTTATAGAGAGAAAAAAGGCATAACACTAACTACTCTACCAAATCACATAAAGAAGTTCTAACATAATTATTTTTAATAGAACAAGGGATAGTAGGAATATATGGATCTCCAATCTTTTTTGGAACCTTGCCATTGAAAGAGTAATTAGCAAGCATAGTGTAAATTTCCTCATTAGGAATTTTCCTTTTGTTAGAGACAGTATCTTTCATATATTTAGAATAAGGAGGCAGTTTAATAGCATCAGCCAAAGGGATTCGCAAAAACAAAGGTTTCATCCACTCACATAATTTATTATAATGTTCTTCTTCCTTTGATTTATGTTTCTTATTAGGAAAAGGCATTGGTTTTTGTACCCAAGGCTCTCTTTCATTACCATGTTTATCGGCAATGAAATCCTCCTTAGTATACTTTGCAGTTTTAGGTTGCTTTTAAGGTTCAGCTACGGTTTCTTCTTTATCAGAAGCATCACTTTTATCATTACCCCTTTCAGTTTCACCATCAGAGATAGATATACTATTAGGATCTTTAGCAGGTTCAGGAGACTCTACAATAGTTTTATGTCTCTTCTTCCTTTTCTTAGAAGGAGAACTATTGTTTTTTAGGTTGTTGAGAATCTTGTTCAATTCTTTTAGGATGTCCTTCAGGATACAAGGGATCCTGAGTAGAAACACCACTTCTAGTAATTATTTCACAAACATGTTTTTCTTTAGAAGTATTAGCTAGCAAATCTTTTTGCACTTTAGTGAGTTGAGAAATTTAAGTTTGAACCATATGAAAATGTTTAACAAGCATTTTAACATCATTAGAGGTTCTCTCAATAATACCATGCAAATTATCAATAGCTCTTGAGTTTTCCATTAGATTATTTTGCACTCTCGTACTAAAATTATCTTGCTTAACAACATAATTATCAAATTCATCTGAGCATTGATCAGGTGGTTTAGAATAGGGAATATCTCTATTATCAAAATATTGGAGAGAGTGTACCTCAACTATTGATGGATGAGGAATTGGCTTACATAACTCTTCTATAGGTGGTACATTCTTCACATCTTCAGATTTAATACCCCTCTCTTTAAGAGATTTCTTGGCTTCCCTCATCACATTATCATTTAATTCAATCATTACCCTCTTCTTGGGTGTTGGTATTGGTGTTGGTTCTGGTGTAGGTGTATGCTCAAGTATAGTCCAATCATCATGATTTTTTGCTATTGTAGCCGATAATTCCTCAGCTTCTTCTCGAGCTCTTTTCCTGAAAACACAACCAGCACAATTATCAGGTGTGTCCTAGAATCAACAGTTAGCACATTATAAAATATATCTAGGAGCTCATTTTTAGGTAATGGATCTCCAAGGCTAGCTCTTATTAAATACTAAAAACCATGACCAAGATTCAGGTATTTTCTCTCCTTCAATCTGCTTAAAGTTAAAGATATCTTGCAAAGCAGCATGCTGAGCACTAGCAGGAAAATATTTTTGAAAGAAAGTATTAACCAAGCCCATAGGACTATCAATAGATCCAGGTGACAAATTGGTAAACCAAGTTTTAGCTTCATCTTTCAATGAGAAAGGGAAGATCTTGGGAACAAAGTAAATGCAAAACTTAATATCATCAAAAAATAAACTACTCAAAGATGAAAGCTCATTCATATGTTCCATAACACTTTTACTTTCAGTTCCACAAAAAGGTTCTTTGTCAACAATAGATATATAAGATGAATCTAGGGAGAAATCATAATCCTTATCTTTAATGTATAGGGGAGATGTAGCAAACTTAGCATCAGGATAAGATTTATATTTAACATCATGTATTGCAAGAAGACTCTTAAGAGCACTTGCACTAGTAGTAGCTTGAACGTCCTCAATAAAGTCATCATTAAGTTCAATATAGGTTTCATCAAGATCATCACTAGGAATTTCTCTAGAGTCATGTGAATTAACAGGTGTACCAACATTTTCAACAGGAATTTCAGTGTTTTCATTTTGTTTTGCTCTAGCAATTGTAGCATGTAGGAAAGGACCTAGTGAACCAGTATCATCAAGCACAGTAGAAGCATCATCAAAAGTATCAGAAGCATTTTTAGACTCAGCAGAAGTAACAATGTGTGTAGCATGCGGTGGTTTAAGAAGCTTACTCATTACAGATGGTGAATCAAGAGAAACAGAGGTGTTTAGAGTTGTACCTCTCCTTGTAATGGATGGTAATATAGGAACTTTTACATCACAAGTTTTACCCATGACGAAAGGCTTGCAGCGAACAATATCACGTTCAAGTGAGCAAATAAATAAAGTTATGCTCCCCGGCAACAGCGCCAGAAAATAGTCTTGATGACTCACAAGTATAGGGGATCGCAACATTCTTCGAAGGAAGTAAAACCCAAATTTATTGATTTGACACAAGGGGAGCCAAAGAATATTTATAATCCTTAACAACTAAGTTGTCAATTCAACTGCACCTGAAAGTAGACTTTCTCACAACAATTTATCAGTGGTAACAGTTTTATAGCAGCAGTAATAAAATAACAGCAGGAGTAAAATAGTAACAACAGTAGCAATTGCGGAAAACAGCGGGATTAAAATATTGTAGGCATAGGGATGGATGAACGGGCGTTGCATGGATAAGATAGTTCATATAATAATCAAAAAATGGGCATTGCAGATAGATAATAATAATAATGCATCCAAGTTCTAGGCAAACCATAGGCATGTGTTCCAATATAGTCATACGTGCTCACAATGAGAAACTTGCACAACATCTTTCGTCCTACCAGCCCGTTTTCAGTGGGGCCTCAAGGGAAATTGCTGGTAATTAAGGTGCTCCTTTTAATAAAGCACCGGAGCAAAGCATTAACACTCCATGAACACATGTGATCCTCACATCACAGCTATCCCCTCCGGTTGTCCCAATTTCTGTCACTTTGGGGCCTCGGGTTCCGGACAACAATGTGTGTAAACAACTTGCAGATATGATCAAGAAACATAATTATACTCATGAAACAATAACATGTTCAGATCTGAGATCATGGCACTCGGTCCCTAGTGACAAGCATTAAGCATAACAAGTTGCAACATCGGTACAAAACACTAACAAGGGATACTAGGCATTATGCCCTAACAATCTGGCATTATTACATGAACGATATCATCCAATCCCTTCCATCCCTCTCAGCCTACAACGGGTATTACTCACACGTGGATGGGGGAATCATGGAAGGTTGATGGAGAAGTGGTGGCGGTGACGATGGCGATGATCTCCTCCGAATCCCCGTCCCGGCAGGGCGCCAGAACAGGAACTTCTCATCCCCGAATTGAGTTTCGAGGTGGCGGCGGCGCTCTGTGGTGTTTCTATGGAATATGACGAACCCCCCCTCGGTTTTTAGGTTACAGGGCATAAGTAGTCAAAACGGGAGCCCGAGGGGGTGCCTGGGGCCACCACACCACCTTCAGGCGCGGCCTAGGAGGCGTGCCCAGAGGTGGTGTGGGCTCCTGCTTGCCCCCCTCCGGGTCTCCTTCTGGCTCCGGGGGTCTTCGAGTGAAATAAGGTTTTTGGGATCTTTTCCGGGCAATTTCCTCAAAGTTGATTTTTCTGCACAAAACGAGACACCAAGGTAATTCTGCTGAAAACAGTGTTTGTCCGTGTTAGTTGTATCCAAAACCCACAAGTTTAGAGGCAAACAATAGCAAAAGTGTTCAGAAAAGGAGATACATTTTGGATGTATCAGGGACCTATAAAAGGGCCCCTTCTTCCCCAAAGTCCTCAGCTTTGCCAAGCACGTTTTCCCCCTCTCTCTCCTAACATTGTTTACCTTGGAAAGCTTTCCCCCTCTCAACCCCACCCAGGATTTTTGCATATCTTTGAGGAAAAAGTGAGAAGGGATCTAGATCTACATTTCCACCAAGCCATCCTTCCTCCAAGTGAAGGGAACCTACTAGATATTTATCTTAGAGTTCTTGGTGTTTCTCCTCCTTTATTCTTCCTCTCTTATTCCCCCATAAGAAATTGTTTCTTTGTTGGAATTTGAGAGTGAAGGATTTGAGCACTTGTTCTCTTGCCATTTGAATTGGTTGCATCATTTTTATCTCTCCATGAGGATTCGTGGAAGTGAAAGTTTGTGAAATTTTTACTCTTAGGTCTTGGACCCTTGACGACTTTGTGGTGTTCTTGGGAGCTTCCAATTCAGGTGTGGATGCTTGCCCCAAGTTTCTGGTGACCTCGAGAGGCTCCAATTAAGTTGTGGATGTGTAACTCGAGATTGAAGGTTACCAATAGAGGAAAGTAAACTAGTCCTTTGTGGCGAGGTTCATCAGAGAATAGGGTGAGGCCTTTGTGGCGTTGGGTAGCCCTGTTGTAGCGAGCTCACACCCCTTCAACAAGATGTACTCCCCAAATAAATGAGGAACTCGGGAATACATCAACGTCTCTCTGTGCCTCGGTTATTTCTATATCCGAGCTATTTACTTATGCACTTTACATTGTGCTAGCCTTCATGCTTGAAGTCATATGTCTTGCTATCACCTTGTTACTTGTCTTGCTTAGCATAAGTTGTTGGTGCACTTAGTTGACCCTAGTTTATTTAGGTTGTGTGCTTGTTAATTTAAACACCTAGTTTATTTCCACATTTAGAAAGATTTAACCGGAAAAAATTCTAATCTCCTATTCACCCCCTCTAGGCGACATCGTTGTCCTTTCACCTCCCCCTTAGCTCCCACATGTGGGACTAAACAAAAGAAGGGGAAGGGGGTGCGGCCAGCCTCAAGAGCCTAGCCGCATGGGCCCTAGAGCCCATCAAGGGGGGAGGGGCGTATTCTACCTCATGGGCTCTCTCCGCAGGGAGGGACCAAAATAGGTGGGATGCTCCCTATTTTTTTCTTTCTCCTTTTGTTTATTATTAAAATAATATATAAATACATTTATTTCATTAAATAATATATTCAGTATTATTTAATTTTCGTGGATCCGTAACTCCTTCCGGACCATTTCGAATTTCCTTCAGTCTTCACCGGAATCCTTCTGGTTTCCCTTCTCTTCACTTCTATAATTCCGATGATTCCAAAACGATCTCCGAGCGTCATCAAACCCTTAAGCGTGTTACCCTACGGTCCAGGAACACTCCACGCAGGATCGAGATCCCTCTCTGACCAATGATCATCAGCGGGATCTGGATTCCCATAATGATCCTTGTGCATTCCACGAATAAATGTCGTTGAAGCATAAACATAGACACCTATTACTTTTGTTCTTTTCGATACATATCTTGTCTGAGATCAGATCGTTGACATCTCCATGCCATATTCAATCTCGTTACCGACGAGAGTTACTTAAATCGTTAACGTGATGTTCCATCCCCATGACCTAGTCATACGCTGCGCAACTTTATGGATGTAATCTCACTGAGTGGGTCCAGGGTATCTCTCCGTCACACGAATAAAAAATCCCGCTCTTGATACACACGCTTCAACCCATCCTTTGGAATATGATGTGCACCTTTATGATGATCTTGTTGCGGTGTGACGTTCAATGCAACTAAGCAGTCTCCGGTAATAGTGATTAAGTATGATCTCACGGTCTAAGGCTTATGATACTATATTTCTAAAAAATGCATCGGTGAACTTCGTGACACAATCGTGTTGCAATACTTATGTTGCGTATGTTCATCATCTCATTCACCCAATGAAATGAATACATTGTCAACTGACATAAATGTCACATGATCGTGAAACCCTCGATCATCAATTGATCAACGAGCTAGTTAGTATAGGGGCTCACTAGATACTTTGGTTGTTTACATACCAAATATGTATTAATGTTTTCTACTAATACAATGATAACATGGTATAAAACTTAATGAGACATGACAATAAATACTATCATTTATTTGACTTTAGAGCATATGTCCAACAGGGAGGAGAAGGGCATGGCGTCTGCTCGGCTCCGGGATGGTTACTCAAAGAAATATAATTTTATAAAATATTAAATAATACTTAATTTTCTCCTATACCGCTTTTCAAAATGATCTTAAGCTTTCAGAGTAAATGACAACCCTAAGAGCATCTCTAGCAGACCCTACAAAATCTGAACCCGCAAACACGGATGCAGGTTACTGAAAACTAGTTTCCAGACCAAGTTTAGTCGCGCGCAGAGCAGACACTGCAATTGAAACTGCAAATTCATATTTTCAAACTACACGGGAGTTAAAATCTCCCAGTCCATCACTTACATAGAGGGAATGCTCCATATTTTAGTCACCGGGGCTCGATCGCAAACCAAAATTCAACAAGACTACGCGGCCCTAACCCTAACTGACCAAAATCGGCTCACCGGATCTCGCAGGGTGCGGCCGCGCCGTCGCCAGAGTGCTTTTCACTCCTCGTCAGAGTCGTCGTCGATGTAGATGACGACATCCTTGCCCTTGTCGCGCGCCTTGGCGGACTCCTCCTCGCAGTGGAGGCAGTCCTGCTCGAGCCCCTGCTCAAACAGCAGCTGGTCGATGTCGACCTTGCGGCGGAAAAGCTTGGCGTCGGCTTGGCACTCCTCCTTGGAGCGTGCCACCATAGCGTAGGTCACCGTGGCGATGACTGATGTCTATGCACGCTTCTATTCTTATAAACAATGTTGGATCTCCAAGTGTAGAGCTTTGTAGAACAGCAGCAAATTTCCCTTAAGTGGATCACTCAAGGTTTATCAAACTCAAGGAGGTAGAGGTCAAAGGTATCCCTCTCAAATAACCCTGCAATTACGATGCAAGAAGTATCTTGTGTCCCCAACACACCTAATACATTTGTCAGTTGTATAGATGCACTACTTCGGCGATAAGATAGTGAAATACAAGTAATATGGATGATTATGAGTGACAATAGCAATCTGAAATAAAAATGACAGCAAGCAAACATGTAGCGGAACTGATTGTAATTGGTGTTTCAATGCTTTGAAACAAGGCCTAGGGATCATACTTTCACTAGTGGACACTCTCAACAATAGTAATATAATTGAATGCATAAATATCATCTCTTCACTATGCTACTCCGAACAACTCTCCGGTCGGATAACAAACACCAGTCATTGCGTAAGGCTATAAAAGCACTCCTTAGAGTTCGCATTTCCCCATCTAGGTAACCCCCACACTATCACCATGAGACCTAGATGGTTCCAAACAAACACCACAATTTCATAGGGCCATCCAACACAAAATATAAATATCATGCTAAATCACGCGGTGCACACACTGTCACCTTTACACCGTGATCAAAGTGTCTACTGAGATCTCATAACAAAACCACTTGAGTATCATGACAGAAGAAGAGTAACATCTACTTATTCAACTAGATTACAAAGCTCATGATCACATAAATATCACACCATGTGCGGTGACCCAGCACACCACTTCATGTGTAGTGCGCAAGTCGTACACATAATACTCACAGAAGAACTTATCCGTGAATATTACATCCCTCAGAGTGGTACAACAGAAACATGGCAGGTCCAAGAAAAGCTATATGATACAAACTTCCATTACAAAATCTAGAGAATCTCTGTGATGAATCAAACAAGATCTCATGCAAATTAAACATCAGAACAAGCAATTCGAAGTTCAAAGCTGGAGAAGAACTCTAGCTCAGAATCTAATCCACTACAATTGATGTCAGCCCTAATCTATGGCTTGTGAGAATCTAAGTCCATGATTGGACTCCACCTACACCTTGATAGCTTCTCCTCCACCAGCATTGCTAATGACGGAGCTCCATGAGCTAAGTAGAATAAGACTCCTCCTAACTTCAATAGATAGCGATGGCTTCTCGATGGAGACTTCCTTAAGGGCTTCAACTCTAAGCAGGGGGTCAAACGGGAATGAATGAGTAACGAGCGTTACTCAACAAGTTCATGATATATAGTGGGTAGTATGATGCACTATATACAGCTTTAGACTCGAAAGAGTCATAAGCTAATGCAGGGTTTTTGTAAATCTTTCATCAAGAGGTTTCTTTTAATATTGAAAACTATGCCCGTCAAACCATCACATGAGCTAGAACTTCATGGAGTTGCCTTTCCTGTAGCGTTTGCAGCTCCTTCCCGGAATAGGGGTAACATGTCACATCCTTTTACACTCTGCAGAGGACCATGTTGCACAACCAGGCGTACGTTCCTGTCCACACCCACTTAGGTGTGGGGCCCGGTTGTTGATCCAAACCAAACCATGCTTCTCCGGACAACGCATACCCACCCATTTGTGCCGCGTAGGTTGAACCCCTGATTATACCCCTCATGATAGAGATCTAGGCGCCCCGGGCAGACACTCATAGAATCCAGAGTCTGTGGAACATAAGGGCTCCCACCCATGTGCATGTAGTCCCGCAAGACCTACATCGTACATCTCTGGCAGTCCATTGACATGCGAACGGGAAATGATCATAGATGGACTACTTGCCCCATACAAGACCCATGGTTAACGCGGTATCTACGGTGCACCGAGTTCTGACGACATTTGTTGTTAAGTCCTAGGTAATACTTTCCCATGCAGATGGAACCTTCCTTTGACCTATTCATCTTACCATGGTTCCATCCGCCCACCAAACAGAACACTGCCACTCGGGTAGTCATTCAATTAATCATATTATTATAAAAATAGGATCATGCATTCTTTTGAGAATAGGTGGTAATATGATATGGTTTTGCAAATAGTTATTTAGGAAATACTGCAAAGGATATGAGAAAGTGATGAACTTGCGTGAGATAGGGACAATAACAATAATAATCCATGTCTTCGGGGTTCGAGGGTCGCGTAGAGAATCCCGAAATATGAAAGATAGAAAAGTAGTCCCGGTAAGGACTACATAAAACACTGGCAATATGATACATGCATAGTAATGAGATGCATCACGAAATACCCTAGAAAATACCCCAGCTTACAAGTGTAATCTACGATCGATACGATGCTAAGATCACATTTGTTTTGGGTGACTTAGAGTTGTTTCATTACTTGTGGTGATGTTGTTATTACTTCTTTTAGTCTCTTGTGTGTTTCACTTTTATTTAACAATCAATTGTTGTCAAGTTTAAGCCATAAGTACTTATCACATGGTTAGACAATAAGACAATAACACATGGAAAACAACTATTGAAAAGATAACAAAAAAAAATTCCTTTTAATTTGATGAAAGGTGTAAAGCTAAAACAAATGAACATAGTTGAAAGTGAATGTATAAGACAATAAACTCTACCACCAAATAACTTATTATTAACTATAGTGATATTTTAAGAGTATGAAACCATTAGAGTTTTATTAATAAGGAAAATAATATTATGGTAGTTATTTCTGGTTATAATGAAACATGATAGAATTCCTATAGTTTTAGAAATAAGTTCATAAGTTAAACAAAATGTTTTATGTTTCTTATATTTGATTTGAAAATGTTTTTCTCTTTAATTTGGTATAACATTTGAAGCTTTCTGAAAATATTTGAACAAGTTATTAATTTCTTAATTTTAACTGAACTAAAAGACTAGGAAAAATATTACACAAATGAAAACTTGTTCAAATGACTTTAAAAATATCATAGATGAGTTGCATTTGTCTCGCTAAGCATTTTGGTATATAACTTGTATTTTTCTGATTTTTTGAATTATTTATTATTTTTCTCAATTTAAAATGAATTAATTTAAATTCAAAAAATATTTAATTTTAAACTCTATCAAACATTTTTGAAAAGTTTATAAACATTTAGATTTTATTTTTCTAAACATCTACATATTTTATTTATATTTTCTGATAAGTAAATTAAATGATATTGGGTTATTAAGTTTAATTGATTTTCTGCCTTTAAAAATTGACGGGTGGGACCCACCTATCATAATTGATTTAATAAAATAAAAATAAAAAGAAAAATGTTCCTGACGTCATCATGACGTCGGGGTGACATCATCACAGGAGAGGATTTCTCCTGCCCGAATCCAATCAGATGATTTACTTTGATTTGATGCAATTTGTTGCTACCACATTCTAGAGAGTGATTAGGGAACCAATTGGTAGCAGCGCCGCCGGTTTTTGACCACCAGAGTTGCTCCAGCGAGCACATCCCCCGGCAACTGACAATGCTACTCGACGGAAGCTAAGAAATCGAACGCCATTTTCAGAACGAAAAGTACCACAGTGATGAGAAGCTCACCCTGGAGCTGATGCGGGTGTCGAGGCAGCAAGGTGTGGTCGGAATCGACCGAAATCGGCCGTGGCATCCGGGGCCGGAGATGAAGAAATCGTTTCAATTTGAGTGGATTCGGTCTCTGAAAGTGCATTTGCATCTTTGATCTCTCTTAGGTTTTTGAGTTGACAACAACACAACTAAGCTTCTGACAATGCGTCAAGTATTTTAGGTAATATCAAATAGACGCCAAAAAGGTGAAGAGATTTCCAAGACTTAGCCACAAAAATTGATTTGGTCCATCGGTAGTACCGGGCTCGGCAGCGGTACCGCTCCACACAGGAAGCGGTAGTACTGCGCCCAGTACCGCCAGGAGTAAAATGCTCTCTGTATCGCACAGTATTGAGGCGGTAGTGGATCGGTAGTACCGCTGCACTCATTTCAGTTTTGAGCAAAACCTTGCTTAGCGGTAGTACAACTACTGGCTGGCGGTATTACCGCTCCCTACAGGAAGCGGTAGTACCGCCCTCAGTATCGGCCCTTCTACCGATGGCTACGATTTGCTCTCTGTATCGCACGGTACTATAGCAGTAGTGACCTAGTACTACCGCCAACCACTTCGAATTAATTCGAAGTGAGTGGCCAGCGGTAGTACCGTGGTGCACTCGCGGTAGTACCGCTGCTGGAGTATCACGGTACTTCAGCAGCAGTACCGCCTGCGCCCTGCAACTGGGCCTTTCTAGTACCGCGTGGATACCCATATAGCGGTAGTACCGCTGGGTCCAGCGGTAGTACCGCCAGGCACGAAAGGGTCAAAACGGCTAGTTTTGGGAGGGGGCTATAAATACCCCCTCCCCTTCTTCCCCAAAAGGCTGCTCACTCCAGCATTTAAGACAAGCATATATTGAGCCTCCAAAAGTTATATCTCTGCCAATCCCTCCACCCAAACTCGTTGATTCTTGGAGGATTGGAGGAGAAGACCCGGATCTACATCTTCATCGACTCGTTCTTCATTTCCCCCTCTCTAGCTAGAGGGATCTAGCCTAGGGTTTGCTCTTGTGGAGAACCTAGTCATCTTGCTACTTGTTGGTGATTCAAGGATTGTTGGGAGCCCCCAATTTGGTTGTGTGTGTGTGCCCCAAGTTGTTTGTAAAGGACTCGATTCCCGCCTCAAAGGGGATCAATAGTGGAAGGTGAACTAGGCCTTTGTGGCGGGGTTCATCGGAGAATAGGGTGAGGCCTTTGTGGCGTTGAGTAGGCCTTCGTGGCGAGCTCACACCCCTCCAACGAGACGTACTCCCTTAAAAAGGAGGAACTCGGGATTACATCGTGTCTTCGTGTGCTTCACTTTGGTTACCTCGTTCCCTTACTCCCTTTACTTACGTGCTTTGTGTTTATTGCATCCTTGTCATATAGGTAAATTCACCGTAGTTGCATTATTTAGAGAATTTACCTTCGTGTCAAGCCTAATTGTTAAAGAAAAATTAAAATTGGTCGTAGCACCTATTCACCCCCTCTAGGTGCCCATACTTTACTTTCAGTCTCTCCCGCAAGCGAGGCTCGACGAGGATATCCAGGAGGACACATCGCATCCTCCAGTACCCTCAATTTCGCAAGAGGTGACCGGAGTCGACGACGACGAGCAAAGATAGGGTATCTAGGGTTAGGTTTCCGATACTGTGTTGTGTAGAGAGAGAGAGGAAATGGGAGGCGCACAAGTGAGAGAGAGGTTGATACATACGTCTCCCCGGTGGTCTTATCCTCGCAAAACGGCAGCAGCGGAAGGTGGCACATCGACGATGACACGGCCACGTCTCCTCTGCCTTCTGGCGAGAGGTAGAAGAAAGAGGAAAATACTTGATTGTTTCCTGAAAACCCCTTCTACTTTTCTCTATTGACAACTAAGCCCTTCTGTTATTAGAAACTGAAAAGAAAAATCATGTTTTCTGGACCTTTTTGTAAACTTTAAAATTATGAAAAATCATATTTGTAATCCTTGTCAAAAACATGTTTTGCTTTGGTGAAATTGATCAAGATTTCATATTTAAACGAGGGTGCCCAATTTTAAGTGATTTTGTTGTTTTATATCAATTAATTTTCAAATGGACTCAAAATTATTCTTGTATATGCTATGACATGAACACAACTCAACTATTATGTTTATTGCACAATGGTTTATTTTTCATTTGAAAATATTAGATACAAATCTTTTAGGAAATAATTGGTAATACTTCTTAGTAGTGCTTTTATGCATTATAGTCAAAACCACCAAATAGAGAATTCTATTCGAGGTCACACCAAATGATTTTGGTGAGAACATGGAATTGTTTTGTTTTTTACTGTGGCTTTGTTATCTTATTAGTTGCAAATCTTATTAATTTTTGTTGACATATTAATTAAGTGTGTGTAAACCATGTTTTCCTACTTTTAGTACTTGATCAAGTGGAAAACATAAGTGGCTTTGGAATATTATTTGTTTGTTTTCCACCCAGGTTCCAAGTATGGCTATTATCCAATATTGTTCTTAGAACATGTAATCATTTGCTTGATTAGGTGTAGTTGAATTTTTGTTATTATCTATGTGTCTTATGTATGAGAAGGATTTGGTAAATAAGGTAGTTAGCTTGTTCCCATCTACCTCAACATAACACAAGATATTTGGTTGCAATGGCTTGTTATTGTTTCTTACTTGATACTTGATTCCATTAAACATATTATTATGTGTTCCTCGTCTGTGATGGGCTTGACAAGGCATAGAGGTCATAAGTTCTCTAATATTACCTAATGATTCATTGGATAATTTCTTATGCTCCCTTACTGAGGCAGTGTTGCTTCTTGTGGTCTTCTATTGCCTGCATCCTTGTCTCTAGTTGCCACTAGTCTTCAGATACTGCCTTTGTCACTTGAAAGTAAGATCATCTCTTGGATTCCAACTTCAACTGTCTCACTCTTGTGGTGACGACAACCAATTACTCCAAGCAAAGATTTTACTTATATTATTATAAAATAATGTAAGTTTATTTTATGACATCAAGTTTCCATATGCATACAAGAAGAATTTGTCAACAAGTGGGCCAGACTTGCCTCCAAGTTACTAATGATATACAATTGGCTGAGATATACTAGGTTATTCAACATTTTGTTTTTTTGTACGACACTCAATTGTTTGACTATACAAAAGTGATCTGTTAACAAGGTCTAGAAACTTGTTACCAAACTACTTCTATATAACACTAACATTGGAGTATCACACTATTTCAAGAGGAGTTAATATGATCAGATCAAGATATAAGAGTTTCCAAATAATCTTATGATAGATTGAAATAGCACTTATAGAACACTCTAAAGAATCTTCCTAAAGATCTTCTTCTGGTAGTTACTCTTTTCTTGTGGGTTGCTTCCCTTGCAGAATGACTTCGAGAAGGTTGGGAAACAAGAAAATAAGATAGTCGAGACAAAGTAGAAAGATCTAGATTAAGAGTTGGTTCAGGCTTTTATTCTCCTTCAATATACTTCTCATTTTGTTTCTCTTAAGATATGTACTTGTTTCATATATGATTGGTTTTACTTAGCTTTCAATTTACTTCCTCCAATAGAGGTTATAACTTGTTGTTATTCCATTAATTGTATCCAAAGATACTTTAGTTGTTGAATGATGGATTTGAATAGAAGTATGGAGTGCTTATGGAATGATGAATTAAGATAATAAGTTGATCAAATGGTCCCTTAATGTGTTGGGATATCATATTCTCACTTGTATAAGATGATTGAGACAATGAGCATATGAAGGTTAATGGGGTTTATTGATTTAAGTCGAAATTGTTAGCTGGTTTCTCAGAGTGTCATGTTGTTATTTTATATTCTTATTTTGTAATCTTTTTCGTGCATAATGCATACATAGAGGTTTGGGAAGATCATATGTAATGATCAAGGTTTAAAAATAGTTTAGGGAGATTTATTTCTTCTTTTAAGTACTTATTTATGGTTGATGAGATATGTAAATAACAATTATTATGTCATTTCCCACTTGTGGGGTTTGAGTTAATAATTTTTTGTACCATTTATGTTCTACTGAACCTTTGTTATTTACTTGTGAACATTCACTTAGTAGTTATTAGATAATTTAGAAATATGTTGTGTGAATGGTTGATAACTTAAAGAGTTCATGTTCAGAGGACATAATATCTCTAATGATGAGTGGTTCAATTGTGCATTAATGTCTTGTGGAAGTGTGATTATCAGTTATGTGATTTGGATACTCACCCCTCTTTGAGTTCTAGATACCTAGTGTATTATACCAAGTCATTTATAGACTTGTGGTTAAGGTTGTTGAGAGTTTGTGCTTAGTCATAACCAATTATGGTTTGTCTTATAAAATGATTTGGTTTATAAGATATCTGCTATAAAGATCACTCCAAATATAGCCTCAAACAAATGATCTAAACCTATTTCATAAAGTCAAGAGAAACATTGGTCACTTTTCTTTGTTTAAACGTTCGCACCAAAATTTCCTGTATTTTTAGATGCATGCTTTGCAAATGCACATACTATATTTAGATCCTTATAACCTCCCAAACACTGGGATGTTACACCATGGGAGATAGAGATGAAACACATAGCTACCGGTAGAGCCCTCAGCCCCGAGGGAGAACTACTCCCTCCTCATCATGGGAGTCAGCAACGACGATGAAGATGGCGGTGGAGTCGATGGAGATGGCTCCGGAGGCACTTCCCCGTCCCGACAGGGTGCCGGAATAGAGATTTTTGTCCCCCGAAACTTGTCGGTGGCGGCGGTGGAGATATAGAACTTTTCATGGAAGGAGGCTGGATATTTAGGGTTTATGCATCGGGGGGATTATATACGCGAAAGGGCGATGTCAGTGGGCGCCCGGGGGGCCCACACCACCAGCTAGCGTGACCAGAGGGACCTGCGCCCCTATGGTGTGGCCACCATGTGAACCCCCTCCGGGTCTCCTTTGGACTCTGTTGACGTGCCGGGAATTCTAAGACTCTAGGATTTTTTTTCGTCCCATTCCGAGAATATTTCTAGAACAACTTTTTTGAAACCAAAAACATCAGAAAACAGGAACGAGCTCTATGGTATCTTTTCAATAGGTTAGTCCAGAAAACATCCGGAAAACGAAGGGAAACATGTGAAAACATAAAGTTATTGGATAGAAAACAAGCATGTATCATCGAAAATTATAGATACGTTTGAGACCTATCAAGCATCCCCAAGCTTAACTCCTTCTCGTCCTCGAGTAGGTAAGTGATAACAAAATAATTTTTAGGTGACATGCTACCAACATAATCTTGATCATCATATTTGTAAAAGCATATGTAAGATGAGATCATAGTACTTTAAACATAGGCATGATAGATATAATTCTAATAATGAAACTTAGCAATCAAGTTGCATCATGAAAAGTAACACAAATAAAAGATCGTGAATAATAATGCACTTGAAAGTTATACGTTTGTTTCGAGCATACTGAAAACATAGCAAAGTGATATTTCGCTTGTGCTTAAGAGTGGGGCAAAACATAAATGCCAGGACACCTTCAAAGTTCAAGTGGAGGACACCTTTGAGAGAAAGTAATAACACATCATGAATCAATCAATAATAGTCTTTGGGACTGATGCACATTAAACTCAGAATAGAAACTACCCTCTCTTAAATGTGCATAAAGTTAGAAGACGGAGACTCAATATAAAAGTAAAAGAAATGCCCTTCGCAGAGGGAAGCATGGATTAACTCATGTGCTAGAGCTTTTTATTTTATTAAACAGAGGCATTGAAAACCTTTTTTTAGAGAGGTTTATGCTTACATCAACGAATGGTAATAGAGTTCGTGTCATCTTCCATACTAAACAAGTTGAGAGTGGTTCCGAATTATTTATATTGGGCATTTATAGCATGCTCTTTATATAGTATGACACTCCTCCCCACCTTGCTTTCGCAAACCATGGATAACCGAATCCTCGGGTGCCTTCCAACAATCTCATACCATGGAGGAGTGCCTATTTAGATGTTTAGCTTTTTGATGTTATAATGGTCTAACCAACTCTTTGCAAAATTAATGACGAGCAGATGAAGCATGCAAGTCAGGGTACTTAATTGAAGGGTTCGTTGCATAGAAAACAAAAAATTTCCTACGCGAGAGACACCCGAAAGGCCAAGATCTAATCTAGGAGACGAAGTGCAACGGGCAACGAGAGGGTTAAGGAGAACACATACCCTCGAAGACTCAAAGTGGTACGAGATCAAATCTCGTTGTTGGCGTAGTCGTACTCACACCGATCCCGATAGCGAGAAGATGAGCACCGCAATCCGGCGGTGCATCCGTGATCGGTCACACGTACGGTTGATGACGACCTCCGTTCCCTCGTTCCAGCGGGGCGCGGAAGTAGAGGATCCCTCGGAACTCCAGCAGCACGACGACGTGGTGTGGTGGAGAAACACATTGCTCAGGGCTTCGCCAAGCGCACGAACAAGTGGTGGAGCAGCGGCAGGAGGGAGGAAGAGATGACACAAGTGTGTGTGTGGGGGGAGAGGGAGCTCTCACCCCTCCTTTTATAGGAGGGGATGGCAGCCACGAATTTTTGGCTGCCTCCACTTCTCCCTCATCATGTGAGTGGAGTCTCCACTCAACCCACTCATTCTTCCATGAATTCCCACTCAAAATCCCAAGGGTTTTCTTTAATAAATAAATAAAACAATTTTATTTCTTTATTTTAATATTTGTTAATTCCATTAACAAACATTAACATATAACCCCTTGAGTTAGTTGTTAAATCTATTAACAACCATTTGATAAGAATCCCCTTGAACTATTTCAACATTACTCGAAACAATTTCGGTGACTATTTCAATATTCCCCGAAACAATTTCGGTGTTGTCCAAACTTTTCTCCGATATTTAGTATCCTCTCAAATGCGTCATCGAACCTTAAGTGTGTCACCCTACGGTTCGCGAATAAGATAGACATGATCGAGACTCCTCTCCGATCAATAATCAACAGCGGGATCTGGAGATCCATGATGACTCCTATATATTCAACGATGACTCTCGTGATCGTGTGAACCAACAACGCCGTGAACTATTCCCTTTGTCTCGCGATATTTTACTTGTCCGAGATTCGATCATTGGTATCAACCATACCTTGTTCAATCTCGTTACCGACAAGTACTCTTTTCTCGTTCCCGTGATATAACATCCTTGTGATCATATCACGTGCTTGCAAGCGGTTTCGATGTGATATCACCGAGAGGGCCCAGAGTATATCTCTCCGTCATTTGGATGGACAAATTCCACTCTTGATCCATGATCCTCAACTAATACTTTCCGAATACTTAACGACACCTTTATAGTCACCCTGTTACGGTGTGACGTTTGATGCCATCAAAGCACTCTTCCAATATCAGCGATTGACATGATCTCATGGTCTAAGGAATAAGTTACTTCGTATGTTTGATATAACAATGTAAACTAAATGACTTGATCGCATTGCTATATTCTCTTTGGGTATATGTTCATCACATCATTCTTCTAATGACATGATCCCGTTATTAACAACATCCAATGTTCATGATCAGGAAACCTTGATCATCTATTAATCAACGAGCTAGTTAAAAGAGAGGCTTTACTAGGAACCATTGTTTGTTTATTAAGCACACTTGTATCAACGTTTCCGGTTAATACAATTCCAGCATGAGAAATAAACATTCATCATAAACAAGGAATAAGATAATAACCATTTTATTATTGCCTCTCGGGCATATTCCCTTCAGTCTCCCACTTGCACTAGAGTCAATAATCTAGTCTGTAAGCACTTAACATATATGGCGTACCAGTGTTATTACCATCCTTCGCATGTGGTGAACATTATCAAAAAGATCTGAACTGTTCAGGAGCTATTGTATTTGCATGTTCTTTGCGTCTACACGCATCACTCATTTTCTAATGAGATGACTTTGTATATATATGGTCAATTGGTGAAGACTTAATTCCTCAGCTTAAACTGATGTCACTAACATTGTGAAAATGTAGCTTCATAGTGTTAGCATTCTTGGAAATTCACCAAGTTCCGGTGATACCTTAATTCCTCAGCTTAAACTGATGTTACTAACATTGTGAAAATGTAGCTTCATAGTTTCAGCATTCTTGGAAATTCACCAAGTTCAATAAAGAACTCCTTGACACAAAATACGCTTATTATCAGTTGTCAACACAACGATATACTTTAGCCTTTGTTGTAGTAGCTGTCACAATATTTCAATTTTGAAACTCTTTCAAATCCAGCATGGAACTTTCTTCCATCCTATTGTGCTACCCTTCATCACATATTTTAATTGAGATAAAATTACTTGAATAAATGACAAGACTATTAGTGTAACATGTTACAACTAATATTTTGTCATTACTATATAGGAAACCATATCCTTAGCATTTCTAAAATGACACAAGGATCTCTCCCACTGTTGTCTAATCATCATATGAATTATCCTGCCATAACATTTATAGTATAGGACTCATCTGGTTGTGTACATAGCATGGAAACATTACTTAGAAATCTCAATTTCAATGATGCTCATCATGTGTCAAAACACATGAATCTTGCTCAATTATTTTCCATGTGACAAGAACTCCTTCTTATCAATTTTATATTGACTTACTTCAATATTTCATCTATGTAATTTGGCTTCAATCATATCAGGCGCTTCAATCCATCTTTTATAGATATCGATGCCCAATATCTTCTAAGCCTTTCATCAATATGAAAATCTTAACCGTGTTAATTTAAAATACATATTTTTCAATCAACCATATGTCATCTACATAAAGTATTGGAAATATGTCATAGCGCTCCCACTTAATTTCTTGTAACTTTACAAGCATCTTTATCGTTCATGATGGAATCAAACTCTTTTGATAACTTCATTAAGGTAAAGATTTCAACTTCGTTATGCTCACTTCAACCATTGAAGTGCGCATGCCTTTCTAGCAACCTTTTTGAATTTTACAAAACTCTCAGACTGTGTCAAGTACACATCCTTGAACAAACTTCCTCGAGAGGAGAATTGGTTTTGTTATTCAACATCCATATCATAATATGTAACTTTGCTAGAACTATCTGCAAAGACTAAAGCATCACTACGGAAGATCAAAATCTTGTAGTAGTGAACTCTTTGAACTTCGTCGAAAACAACTTTTCGATAAGTACAACTTTGAAAGGATGTAAAATCCATGTCTTTGTCGCTATGTAGACCCTTTTGCTATCGTTAGGCATCATGCCGATCGAAAGGACTACCAAGTCACATACTTGATATTCATACAAGGATACTATGGCGGATATAATGACTCATAGTCAATTTTACGAAGCCAGGGCCCATCATTTGCTTCCTTTATAAGGTCCAGGTCCTTTTGTTGTCAAAACAACACTTTACACTTAAACCACAAGTTGTTCTAAGTACAAAGGTTTTGGACTTTACTGGTACAGTTCGCAAACTCATTTGAAGTATCTACAACATTTGTAGTGTCTTCTACTTAGTCAAAATAGTAAACCCCAGAACAACTTCCAGTGCTGCGCTACTCTTGACATGATAACGAAGATTCTCTAATCTCGTTGAGTTAGTACTGTGCTCCCACTCACTTGTTTCGCAAGAACTACTTTCTCGAGAAATCAACCCTTTCTGACAAACAACATTTGTCTTTTGGTTCGGTGATAGGAGAAATACCCAATGTTTTATTTGGGATAACCTTATAAACATATATTTATCCTATTTTGGTTGTAAACATTTTACACATGCTATGCGTACCAAAACTTAAGAAAGTGACAATTCGAGTCACTACCCAAACCATATCTTATATGTTGTCAATTTCAGCGGATCATGATGGTGCTCTTTTCAGTGGAAAAACGGTTGTCCTTAATGTATAAACTACAAAATTATAATGGCAATTTTATTAATCTTACCATGTCAAACAAGGTTTGATTTAGTCTTTTGAATACTCCAATTTAATGTGGGGTATTCGAGAAGTATAAGTTGTAGAACAATTCTGCAACTTCTCAGATGTTTTGCTAAACTTGTAACTCAAACTTTATACTTTATGATCCAATCATAAATACTTGATTATCTTGTTACAATGATTTTAACTTCATATTAACAACCTTTTGAACCAATTCAAAATGTCAAACTCCGTTTTCTTTAAATAGATATACTCACATATCTACTCAAGTCATCGACAGAATTTTATGAAGGAAAAATTAATCCACCATACATGACTACACATAATGGACTATATACATCAATATGTATAATCTCCACTAAATTAGTCGTCCATTCTACTTTGGCCTAAGAACGGAATTCTAGCCATCTTTTGGAAGAGGTCTTACAGGCGTCAATTTATTCAAAATAAAATGACTTCGGAAGTCCATCAATATGGAGTTCCTTCATGTTTTCCTTTTCGATATGAACTAAAATGGTGTTGTCACAATTTAAGTGAAACTCTTTTACGTCTTGCAACGTCTAGCATTTCGTCTTATAGATGTTTACTTTACCAACATGATTTATATTAACATATCCATCAATTATGGAATATGGTCATAGTTTGAACAATCTCATTTGTTCTCACAAAAGACTAGAACAAAATAACAAATTATTAAGTTCTTCAAATAAATCTTGACTGTTTGGTTCGATACGACAATGAACACAATAACACTTTATTTATGTTCTTGTCATAATCGATTCCACATCTATTACTAGTTCCTTTTAGGCCCTTGTATTTCTTGCATTGCGTTGCTTTGTATGACAACTCATACCAACCAATGTGGTATCAAAATACCAAAAATACTTTGTTAACTAGTAATACATCTATAACTTGTATATCAAGCATATACTCTTGAGCTGGACTTTCTAGTTATCTTCCTTTTCTGCCATATATCTTTTTGTAATTCTATTTTCAATATTCCCTTCCCTTTATAGAAGAATCATTCAACATCAAACAATGCTAGTCTTACTAGCTCATTTTCTTTGGCGTGTTAGTCATATACTATCACCCACCATACTTTGAGTTTGATTGTACTACTAATATCACCATATTAACAGTATTCTTCTAGATTCCACTCTTAGCAATTTCCAAGTAAGGTAAACTACTTTACCCATACTTATAATCCATCCCATCATAACAATTTTATGATTAAGCTACTATAGCTCGAAGGAAGGGATTTAGAGGATAATTTTTAGCGCCCAACTTCTTGGAATATTCAAACTCCTAGCGTCTTCAATCATTGCATATATTCAGATAATATAAGCAAACATTGTCACGCTAAATTTGCATATATTCAGATAATATAAGCAAATATTGTCACGCTAAATTATACTCAGTCATGTTGCCAAAAAAATAAGTTTCTAGATATCAATATATCTTTCACTTGATTGTTTCTGAAAACAACTCTTTTCAGTTCCTAAATCACCTTGATCAACAAAACATTCTTTTGAAGATAAAGTAATAAGGAAGCAACCATGACTCTGGATTCTAAGTAGGAATTATTTGCTCTCTAGATTAATCAATCATTAACCATATGGAGCTAGGTAGGAAATACCAAAAATCTACAATAGGACTCAATTTTAAATTTCACTAATACGGTACCAATCTTAAAAGGCATTTACCAGATCATAACAGTTATATCTCAATTAACAATCTAAGTGTAAGGTAGTTATGTGGATGCCAATGACTACTACAAGTTGTGCCAATTCACTTTGATTTGTTGTTCATGATAAATAAGTTCAAGTTAATTCAAAATTAAACCATGAACTCCCACTCAAAAACAACATCCCTCTTAGTTGTCTTTAGTGATTACACGAACCAAATTCACTACAACAAAACCGATCATCACGTGAGATGATGTAGCTTCAAAGGCGAACATCGACATGTTCATCATATCATCCATATGACTCATGCTTTACCTTTCGGTTACGTGTTCCGAGGCCATGTATGTACATGCTAGGCTCGCCAAGTAGAACCGTAGTATTGCGTGTGTTTCAAGGCCATGTCTGTACATGCTAGGCTTGAAAACACCCGTTGTATGCGAACGTTGAGTCTATCACACCCGATCATCACGTGGTGTCTCGAAACGACGAACTTTCTTAACGGTGCATACTTAAGGAAGAACACATTATTATCTTGATATTAAGTGAGAGGGATCATCTTATAATGCTACCTTCGCTATCTAAGCAAAACAAGATGCATAAAAGGATTAACATCACAAACATCACATGTAAGGATAACGTGATATGATATGGTCCTCCTTGCACTTGATCTCCATCATGTGCATCATGGTATGATCTCCATCATTCCACCGGCGTGGTACCAAGTACCATGGCACCCAATCTTGATTGTCCATCAAGAAGAAGACAATCAAATGGATACCTTCCGGTATATCAATAATTTACAAAATAGATCATCTCATAATCAAATTTGTAATATTGACCATATCACATCACATGCCCAGCAAAAACTAGTTAGACGCCTCTAATTTATTTTTGCATATTTTACGTGGCTTAGGGCTTTCGATGATAGAACCGTTCATACCTACGAACATCAACCACAACGTTGATAAACACATTTTTAGCAACCCTTCGTAGATTAGATCTTAACTATAGTAGGAGAAACGGACACCCCCTCAGTCACAAGTGAGACAATTCTCGCGTACATGGTACACGTAAACTTAGTCCGGGGCAGCTTCATCCTACTATGCCACTAAGATCATAAAATACTCAAGGAGGCAATAACATGATCATCAACGCCCACATACTCATATGTGTTCTACCCGTACAAAACATCTACGCATAAACCTGGCTCTGATACCACTGAAGGGTTCGTTGCATAGAAAACAAAAAATTTCCTACGCGAGAGACACCCGAAAGGCCAAGATCTAATCTAGGAGACGAAGTGCAACGGGCAACGAGAGGGTTAAGGAGAACACATACCCTCGAAGACTTAAAGTGGTACGAGATCAAATCTCGTTGTTGGCGTAGTCGTACTCACACCGATCCCGATAGCGAGAAGATGAGCACCGCAATCCGGCGGTGCATCCGTGATCGGTCACACGTACGGTTGATGACGACCTCCGTTCCCTCGTTCCAGCGGGGCGCGGAAGTAGAGGATCCCTCGGAACTCCAGCAGCACGACGACGTGGTGTGGTGGAGAAAAACATTGCTCAGGGCTTCGCCAAGCGCACGAACAAGTGGTGGAGCAGCGGCAGGAGGGAGGAAGAGATGACACAAGTGTGTGTGTGGGGGGAGAGGGAGCTCTCACCCCTCCTTTTATAGGAGGGGATGGCAGCCACGAATTTTTGGCTGCCTCCACCTCTCCCTCATCATGTGAGTGGAGTCTCCACTCAACCCACTCATTCTTCCATGAATTCCCACTCAAAATCCCAAGGGTTTTCTTTAATAAATAAATAAAACAATTTTATTTCTTTATTTTAATATTTGTTAATTCCATTAACAAACATTAACATATAACCCCTTGAGTTAGTTGTTAAATCTATTAACAACCATTTGATAAGAATCCCCTTGAACTATTTCAACATTACTCGAAACAATTTCGGTGACTATTTCAATATTCCCCGAAACAATTTCGGTGCTGTCCAAACTTTTCTCCGATATTTAGTATCCTCTCAAATGCGTCATCGAACCTTAAGTGTGTCACCCTACGGTTCGCGAATAAGATAGACATGATCGAGACTCCTCTCCGATCAATAATCAACAGCGGGATCTGGAGATCCATGATGACTCCTATATATTCAACGATGACTCTCGTGATCGTGTGAACCAACAACGCCGTGAACTATTCCCTTTGTCTCGCGATATTTTACTTGTCCGAGATTCGATCATTGGTATCAACCATACCTTGTTCAATCTCGTTACCGACAAGTACTCTTTTCTCGTTCCCGTGATATAACATCCTTGTGATCATATCACGTGCTTGCAAGCGGTTTCGATGTGATATCACCGAGAGGGCCCAGAGTATATCTCTCCGTCATTTGGATGGACAAATTCCACTCTTGATCCATGATCCTCAACTAATACTTTCCGAATACTTAACGACACCTTTATAGTCACCCTGTTACGGTGTGACGTTTGATGCCATCAAAGCACTCTTCCAATATCAGCGATTGACATGATCTCATGGTCTAAGGAATAAGTTACTTCGTATGTTTGATATAACAATGTAAACTAAATGACTTGATCGCATTGCTATATTCTCTTTGGGTATATGTTCATCACATCATTCTTCTAATGACATGATCCCGTTATTAACAACATCCAATGTTCATGATCAGGAAACCTTGATCATCTATTAATCAACGAGCTAGTTAAAAGAGAGGCTTTACTAGGAACCATTGTTTGTTTATTAAGCACACATGTATCAACGTTTCCGGTTAATACAATTCCAGCATGAGAAATAAACATTCATCATAAACAAGGAATAAGATAATAACCATTTTATTATTGCCTCTCGGGCATATTCCCTTCATTAATTAGTATGGAAGACAACAAACCCAACTACTACTTTCTCATGAGCTAAAACATGGACACAAAACTGGAGTAATTTTGAAAGTTTAAAGGTAGCACATGATAAATTTACTTGGAGTGGCAGTTAAATACCACATGTAGGTAGGTATGGTGGACACATTTGGCAAACTTTAGTTTTTGGGAGTTGGATGCACAAGTAGAGCTCATACTCAGTACAGGTGGAGGCTATCAAGAGACTGAGAGTGACAAATTAAGAGAGCAATAATGGCCATAATCATGCATATCGACAAAAACATTATTAATCAAAGCATAAATGGTATTACAAGTCAAAAACTAAATGATCATAGAGGCTATAAGTGACTGGTTTGTAGTCATAAACATGGTGTAAGCATGCCCCAAGTCAACTAAATAAAGCATTCGACGGAGAACACCACAAATTTATGCTTCAATGTGATAAAAACAACTCATGATTCTTTCAATGGAAGCTATTTGAGACTACTAATCATAGAATTAAAATAACATCCAACATGACATGGAAAATTCTAGCAATAGTCTATACGAGCTTCTTTTTACACCGTTACAAGCACGAAAATTGTACTACTGCTTTCCAACACCAATCATTTTATACTAAACAAAAACTCTTCAAGAGATACAACAATGAAGCAATAGAGTACTAATACTACTCTACTAGAACTAACAGCTTTGAATAAGAGATGCATGAAAACATGAGCTAAAAGGATTTGCAGCAGTTAGAAGAAAAATTAAGAATACAGATATGATAGAAAACGAGTATTCATATGAAAAAGCGGAGCATTTCTCTATCCCACACAAGAATGTTGGGTTCCAACTAAGTTTATTGCATTAAGGAAAACAAAACAAAAACAAACAAACGCTCCAAGTAATTTTCATATGATGTGATAGAATAAAAATATAATTTCACTAGAAGTGACCTAATAAGTTGCTTATGAAGAAGGGGATTTCTTGGGCATCCCCAAGCTTAGACGCTTGAGTCTTCTTGGAATTTTCTAGGATGAAACATGGGGGCATCCCCAAGATTTGTCTTTTCACTCTTCTTGATCACATTATATCACCCTCTTCTCTTGACCCTTGAAAATTTCCTTCACACCAAACTCAAAGTAATTCTCATTAGAGGGTTAGTGAACAATAAAAAAATCACATGTTCTCCTTGGACACAAGAATTATTAATACTTTTTAAACATTAGCTACATCCACTGATGTTTTGTGGAGCAAAGAAATTCACTTGGCACAGTAAAAGAGAGAATTCAAGCAAAAAGACAACATCTGTCAAAACCATAACAGTCTTTAAAGACGAATTTTTTCGGGGCACTTATGTTGCTCAAATCGAACAACGCAAAAGCTATAATTTTTTTTGTAAATAGCTGAGGATTAAGCACAAAAATTTGCAGGTCATTTTGATCTTTCTGTGAATTTACACGAATTTAACGGTGGACAGCAGAAATCCGTTTCCTGCGCAGAAATTCAAATCTATCTTCAACTTACTAGAGACTTTACTTGGCACAACAAATACAAGAAAATAAAGATACAGAGGAGTTTCTACAGAAGTAAACAACACCATGCTCAAATAGAACATAATAAAACATTGCAAAAATAAAAAAAAATGAGTTAACTCCCAAGAAGTGCTTTTCTTTAATGCGTTTTAGCTAGGCATGATAAGTTGAGAAGATGCTCACATAAGAAATATGAATTGAAGCAAAAGAGAGCATCAAGAAGCAAATGTGAAACAAATTTAAGTCTAACCCACTTCCTATGAAAAAGAATCTTGTATAAGAACAAGTAAATAAAGCACAAAGTAGCAAGCATAGGAAAGAAAAACAAGTGCAACTTCAAAATTTCAACATAAAGAGAGGAGACTTAATATTATTGAGATATATGAAACTGTGTCTTCCTATTTCATAATGAACAGTGTGTTGATACGTCCATTTTGCATCACTATTTTATATTGTTATTTTCTGTTATTCATCGATATATTTTATGTTATGATGCATTACTTATGTTATTTTATCTTATTTTGCATGTTTCATAATTTTTGGAGAAGAAACACTAGGACCAAAAATCTGATGGAAAAAGCACCTTCGAGATACCCTATTTCAGAAGATCAGAAGAAGAAGGGGGCATAGGAGAAGTCGTAGAAGTCCCGAGGAGGAAGCCAGCCAGAAGGGAACCCGGAGGGAGGCCACCTAGGGCCCACACCACCAGGCGGCACGCCCCCCCTTGGCCGCGCCTGGGGGTGGTCTAGCCCCCTGGCCCACTCCTGGGCACCCCCTTTCGCGTACTTGACCCCAAGGGAACCCTAAGCCCTAGAACATCATCGAAGAAATATTCCGCCGCCGCCTCGGGGCGGAAAAGAAGAGAGAAAATCTCTCCGGCAGGGAGAAATCTGTCGGGGAAATTCCTCCCCGGAGAGGGGGAATCATTGCCATCGTCACCGTCATCGCTCCAGGCATCATTAAGATTGTCATCATCATCATCATCACCACCAGCACCATCACCCTCATCATCCACCTTCATCCCGATGTAACAATTAGGGGTCTTTATCGTTGCTCTTCACTAGATCTCTCTCCCGATGTGGATTACTTGTTAGTAGTTGATGCTTGTGAGATTTATCGGTGTTTACAATTAATTACAAGATTGTTATTATTCATTATATCACCTCTGATTATGAGCCATATGATGTCTTGTGAGTAGTTCGTTTCGTTCTCGAGGACATGGGAGAATTCATGATGTTAGTAGTGGAATTATGTTGAAGTAATATCTAGTGGTTTGGTATTTAAGTTGTGGTGCTATTCTTCTAGTGGTGCCATGTGAACGTTGACTACATGATACTTCACCTTTATGGGCCTAGGAGGATGCATTGTGTATTTGGATACTAATTGTGGGGTTGCCGTAGTGACAGAAACCTAAACCCCCGTTAGGAAACCGATGCACGAGGGAGTGTAGGATTCTGGAGTTTTAAGGCTATGGTTAGATTTATCTTAATTACTTTCTTGTATTTGCGGATGCTTACGAGGGGTATAATCACAAGTATGTATTAGTCCTAGTTGGGCGGTGCATTAGCATAGGTTCACCCACACAACACTTAACGAACCAATAAATATTAATCAACCGTATGAAGCGAAAGCACTTGACGAAATTCCCATGTGTCCTCGAGAACGTTTGGTAATCGTAAGTAGAACAACCGGCTTGTCCTTTGCTCTCAAAAGGATTGGGCTACTCGCTCCAATTATATTTACTGTCTTTTATTTACTCGCACTTTATTTATCTGCTATATCAAAAACCACCAAAAACCCGTTTTCTAGTGTTTATAGTGAAATCTCTATCCAACCTGCTTGTCAACACCTTCTGCTCCTCGTTGGGTTCTACACTCTTATTTATCAAAAGTACTATGATACACCCCTTATACTTGTGGGTCATCATGGGTCTTAAAGAAACTAGCATATAGAAGCAACACAAGAGAAAGCTCAAAACTTTCATCATAAAGAGAGGAAATTTAATAACATGAATATTTCCATAACCATATTTTCCTCCCTCAAAATAATTCTCAGTAGCATCATGAATAGACTCAACAATATATCTATCACATAAAGCATTTTGATCATGATCAAGCATAAAATTATTATCATTACTCTCCACATAAGTAAAATCCTTCTCATTAATGGTAGGGGAGAAAATACAACAAAATAGCTATCATTATTATTCTCAACACCATAATCATCAAATATAGGAGGCATATTGTAATCATAATTAATTTTCTCCTCAATATCAGGTGGAACTAGAATACCACAATCATTATAATCATCATATATTGGAGGCAAAGTATCATCAAAGAAAGTTTCCTCCTCAAAATTTGGGGGACTAAAAATATCATATTCATCAAAACCAGCTTCCCCAAGCTTAGATCTTTCCATAGCATTAGCAATAATGGTGTTCAACGAATTCATACTAATAACATTGCTACTAGTATGCAAATAAAGTTTTATAGGTTTTTTAATTTTCTCTTGAAACGCTTCATGTCCTAACTCAAGATAAAGATTATAAAGTTCTCTCATATTTTTGTTGTTTTCCATTAATCCTAACTAGTAAAAATAAAAACAAGGAACAAGTAAAAATAATCCTAACTAGTGAAAATAAAAACAAGAAACAAAAAGATATAATTGCAGAATCTAAAGGAAATAACTTCGAGCACTCACAGAGGATGTGAGTACCTTTTACCTTACCTTCCCGTCAACGGCGCCAGAAAAGAGCTTGATGTCTATGCACGCTTCTATTCTTGTAGACAGTGTTGGGCCTCCAAGTGCAGAGTATGTAGAACAATAGCAAGTTTCCCTTAAGTGGATCACCCAAGGTTTATCGAACTCAAGGAGGTAAGGGTCAAAGGTATCCCTCTCAAACAACCCTGCAATTATGATACAAGAAGTCTCTTGTATCCCCAACACACCTAATACAATTGTCAGTTGCATAGGTGCACTATTTCAGCGAAGAGATGGTGAAATACAAGTAATATGGATGATTATAAGTGAAAATAGCAATCTGAAATAAAAATGGCAGCAAGCAAACATGTAGCAGCACTGATTATGATTGGTGTTTCAATGCTTTAAAAAAAGGCCCAGAGATCATACTTTCACTAGTGGACACTCTCAACAATAATAACATAATTGAATGCATAAATATCATCTCGTCACTATGCTACTTCGAACCACTCTTCGGTTAGATAACAAACACCAATCATTGCGTAGGGCTATAAAAGCACTCCTTAGAGTTTGCATTTCCCTATCTAGGTAACCCCCACTCTATCACCATGAGACCTAGATGGTTCCAAACAAACACCACAATTTCATAGGGCCATCCAACACAAAATATAAATATCATGCTAAACCACATGGTTCACACACCTTCACCTTTACACCGTGATCAAAGTGTCTACGGAGATCTCATAACAAAACCACTTGAGTAGCATGAAAGATGAAGAGTAACATCTACTTATTCAACTAGATTACAAAGCTCATTATCACATAAAGATCACACCATGTGAGAGATAGATGAAACACATAGCTACCGGTAGAGCCCTCAGCCCCGAGGGAGAACTACTCCCTCCTCATCATGGGAGTCAGCAACGGCGAAATAGATGGCCGTGGACTCGATGGAGATGGCTCCGGGGGCACTTCCCCGTCCCGCAGGGTGCCGGAACAGAGATTTTTGTCCCCCAAAACTTGTCGGTGGCGGCGGCGGAGCTACGGATTTTTTTCGTGGAAGGAGGCTGGATATTTTAGGGTTTATGCATCAGGGGGATTATATAGGCGAAAGGGCAATGTCGGTGGACGCCCGGGGGACCCACACCACCAGCTGGCGCGACCACGGGGGACCCGCACCCCCTATCGTGTGGCCACATTGTGCCCACTCTCCAGGTATCCTTTGGACCCCGTTGACGTGCCGGGAATTCTAAGACTCTGAGATTTTGTTTCGTCCAATTCCGAGAATATTTCTAGAACAACTTTTCTGAAACCAAAAACAACAGAAAACATGAATTGGCTCTGTGCCATCTTGTCAATAGGTTAGTCCAGAAAACATCCGGAAAACGAAGGAAAACATGTGAAAACATAAAGGTATTGGATAGAAAACAAGCATGGAGCATCGAAAATTATAGATACATTTGAGACGTATCAAGGACCTCGTCGGGGATGAAGTCCTCGCGACTCACCGATCCCTCAAACGCGGTCGGATTGTACACTTTGAAGCCATCCTCGTCGACGGCGACCTTGCCTGACTGCACCGACGTTTGCGGCGACGATGCCGTGGTGGAGAGAGTCTAGGTGCCGGAGGAGCTCCCCTCCTCGAACTCCGGTGGAGGCGAATCGGGCGGCGTGGGTGCATCGGGAGGTGCGGGGACCGGCAGGAGATCGTGGCGGATGTCGAACTCCACGGTGTCCCGTCGCAGCAGCGACTCCGGCACCGGGAGCTCCCTTCCCGTCCACTTATGGGCCGGCCGCTTCCGCGCGGCGTCGGCGGCGACGCACCTGCACCGCTCCTGCCGAAGATGCGGAGGAAAGGCGTCCATGGGCGGCGAATCAGGAGGCTGGAGCAGGAGAAGGGAGGGGAACGACAACGACGAATTGCGCATGGTTGCGGCGGCGAAGGTGAGGGTTTGGCCCCGCAAATGGGTACCCAAACGGCTTTTATGCCTACTCCTGCGTACATTTGCAGATTGCTCGATATCGTTTGCGGGCCGGGCTAGAAATGCGGAGTCTGCTCTGCGCAGCAAACTGGGCCCGACCCGCAAAGTCGCCGAAAATATGCATTTCCGGCGTTTTTGCGCTGTATGTTAGAGATGCTCTAAAATTGTTTTAGATTTGTTCAGATATACTATTTTCTACCAACACAGGCAGTGGTGGAGGCTGTTGAGGTTCACAGGCACCGGGGTACAAATTATTCTCCTCTAAAATTAGTGTAAAATAAGTGTGTGCATCAACTTAATCCATATAAAATGCTATCTAATTAATTGAATTAGACCTCAATCAATTTGAGTCTAGTTCTTGTGAGAGAACTCGAAGAAGATTAATATAAACAGTAAAACAATTAATCATAATATTTCTGGTTTAAAAGTTTGAAGAGGCACTTTAAATTTGAGAAGTGTCAGGGAAGCTGAAAAAATAGTCGAGGAAATCCTAAAAAGGTCTGATGGGTGAAGTGGGCTTATCTGTCGCGCAAGCCTTGCTCGCGTCCTGCCGAACTCCCTTAGTCCCCTGTCCCCCACACAGCCGCAGCCCGGAGCGGCAATTCGTCGAGCACCCCACGTGCGCAGTCACCTCCCCTCCTCCTGCGGCCCGCCGCCGTTCATGGCGTCCGCCACGCGCGCTCTGGGCGCACTCCTCCATCGAGCCTTGTCGCTTTCCTCCTCCGCCTCAGCTCTCAGGAGCGCCTCCCTTCTCCACAGTAGCCCGCCGACCCAGCCTTGCTTTGCTTCCCGCGTCCGATCCAGTTCCATTGAGTCGAGTTCTCTCACAAGAACTTGATGACGCCGACCAGAGCTTGATGACGACATGCCGAATCCACCTCCAACCTCGTCAAGGCAGCTGCGATGGCGGCGACGCAGGTATTTCTAGGGTTCTACACAACGAGAAGGGGAATTTTTCATAGGGCCGGCCGATTTCGCGGGGAATAAATGTAGATAAACCCCTCCACGCCGATTTCACAGTTTACCCTTCCAGTGACTCCATTTATGAAAAGAACCCCACCGCAAGCCCTGACACGTGGGCTCCACACGGTCACTCCACCTGATACCTTACTCCGCGGTCCTCGGTGACCGTGTACGACTTGCCCGTGCGTACTCAGCGACCGTAAGTAACGTATTCTTGATGCCCACGGCGATTTATACGCTCAAGTACGATTACCTTCCATGTATTTCAGGGTACAAATTATTCTCCTCTGCAATTAGTGTAAAAATAAGTGCACCAACTTAATCCATACAAAATGCTATCTAGTTAACTAAATTTGGACCCAAATCAATTTGAGTCTAGTTCTTGAGAGAGAACTCGAAGAAGGTTAATATAAACAGTAAAAAAATTTAAATCATAGTTTTTCTAGTTTAAAAGTTGGAAAATGCTTTCCCTAGGGATCTAAACTAGCGATCTCTAGGTCCCTCGCTTCCTAGCGCACCGGAGCAGGGAAACTAGCCCTTTGGGCTTCTTACGCGTGTGTGTAGCTGGCCCAACTAGAAACAATTTCGTGTGTTTGGCCCAGTTTGTGTCTAAATAGACCATCACAATAAATAGGAACAGCCACAATTACGCTAAGTCTTTTCGCCATTTTTGGTCATGTTGCGTACGTGTTTAAAAATTGTAACAACTTCACACAAAATTTGTTGAGAAATCACACGCGAGATGTTGCAATGTTTTCTGAACGATTTTCTAGAGAAATGTGTATATGTTTTGTAGCATTCGTTTGAAATGATATGTTTATGCGCTCATTCACATGTTGTAAATATGTGATTTTATTGTTACTATCGATTTACTTTTTTTTATTGAAATAAGTGATGATTTTTGTTGCAACTAAAACAATGAGAAATTATTTTGTTACTTACCAACTTTTTAATTGATGCAAACAATTTTTGTTGTTGCAATAAGTTGTGATTTTTGTTGAATTATTAAAACTTTTTTGTTGCAACGCAATAACATATTGTTTAACTATTATTTGTAATATTACTTATTTTTCGAAAAAGATTTGAAAAATTTTGTTGCAACACTTTTTTTTTATACACGGGGCGATAATTTTTTGTTGCGATACCCGTCAATTTGTTGCAATGGCATTTTCGCTGTAATTATCGAGATGACCGGGAGCAACGCGATATACTCCTTCGTTTAAGTGGGCCTGTTATGGAGTGCGGGTTCTATATCCGAAAAAGTCAGGGGCTAAAATAAAAATCGGTGATGTGCTGACTTGTAGACGCTGGATGAAGATCTGAGGGCATAGGAGGGGATCTAGATTTGGCCTTGTGTAGGGCGACCTACGTAGAGCGTTCGCCTTAAAAGTTTGAAGAGGTACTTTAAATTTGAGAAAGCGTCGAGAGAAACCTGAAAAAATAGTCGAGGAAATCCTAAAAAAGGATGGGTGAAGTGGGCTTATCTGTCCCGCAAGTCTCGCTCGCGTCCTGCCGAACTCCCCCAGTCCCCCACACAGCCGCAGCCCGGAGCGGCAATTCGTCGAGCACCCCACGCGCGCAGTCACCTCCCTTCCTCCTGCGGCCGCCGCCGTTCATGGCGTCCGCCGCGCGCGCTCTGGGCGCACTCCTCCATCGAGCCTCGTCGCTTTCCTCCTCTGCCTCAGCTCTCAGGAGCGCCTCCCTTCTACACAGTACCCCGCCGACCCAACCTTGCTTTGCTTCCCGCGTCCGATCCAGTTCCATTGAGTCGAGTTGGGTCTTCAGAGTCCTGACCGTGTTTCTCTGGTGTCAACAGGGAATGGCTCTGCTGGCGGCGCCAGCTTGTTCCAGGGGCACGTGGGTAGGCGGCGGATTTGGACGTTCCAGCCGCTCTGTATGGGTCGGCGCTCCTGCAAGATCGCCGGGAGGAAGGTGATCTGCTTTTAGCATGCTCTTTTATATCATGTCGCAGTGTAACAGATTTTGAGGGCAACTCACTGTTCAATTTTCGGTTGCCTCTAGCTTCAGTGGAAGTGCATACATCCTGTGCGACCATGTTGTACTCTACAAAAGATTATGTCATAATTCAGTTGTCTCCAACTTAGTGATGAGCTTCTGGTGCTGATTTTCCATGTGCATTGCACAAAGACAGATGTTAACAAGATTAACAGGAACACCATTCGGTTGCATGCTAAATGTAGTTATCTTTAGCCTCTTAACGCATATCCTTACACCAGCTGTTTCTTTGGCTCAGGGTGCCCAGAATCTGAAGAAGATGAAGCGCAACAGCAAAATTGGAAAAGAAATCGTTGCTGCGTAGGTGTCGTGGGCCCTGTGAGCTTGTATTTCCTACGAATGTCATTGCTGCAGCTTGGTATTTTATAGATCTAATAACTTGGGTATCTGGTTTAATCCAACCCACTATATTCTGCTAATACGTCACCATGGAGTAGCATAATTTGTTTTACCTGTAGATGTTTTGTTAGGTATGTTGCCATTGTGTGCTGCGATTGGTCATGACCTCCTCATTACTTATAAGACTGAATAATGTCACTAGTCCCTTAAGGCGAGTGTTCATATTCTTTTGACCCAAAAATCTTAAAAATATATTCAAAATCGCATGGTAAGATCCAGCAACATAATATGTTTTTTTAGTAATTTGACTCCTTATATATTCATATGGATATCTTGCAGCATCAAAAAGGGTGGCCCAAATCCTTCATCCAACACAGCTTTAGCGGCAATACTAGAGAAAGTAAGAGAGCTGGATGTCCCCAGGGAAATTGTTGAGCGTAACATGAAAAGAGCTTCAGAAAAGGGCCAGGATACTTACACAGAAAAGGTTTATGAGGTACAATTTTCTGTCACTAGTTTAATGTGATACTTTCTCATTATGTTCTCATTTGGCAGTATGGTATATGATGTTGGTGGGCAATAATATTTTTTACATGTTTTAAAATAATTTGTGGGGTGCAGATCTATGGTAGAATTATGTTCAGGAGTTAATAAGTATGCACATCACTTTTTTGTTTTTTTAAATATTAAGTGCATGAAGCATTTCAACAGGTCTATGGTTTTGGTGGAGTAAGTATGGTCGTTGAGGTCCTTACAGACAAAATTACAAGATCTATTGCGGATATTAGAAATGTTGTAAAGGACTGTGGAGCAAAATTGGCTGATCCTGGGTCTGTTACATTCAGATTCAGACAAGCTCGCGTGGTTAACATAAAAGTTACAGATGCCGATAAGGACCAACTACTCTCCATTGCTTTGGATGCTGGTGCCGATGATGTTATTGAACCAAATTTTGATGATGATGGTGATGATGACTCTGAAGATGCTATAGAAAGGTACCCAATTGATATCAATTGGAAATGTAAAGTTCCGAACCATTGAATTCGATCTTCATTTCCATATATCTTACAACTTGTAAATTAGCACAAGTTAGGCATAACTTCCATAAAGCACTGCATATAGATAAGTTATGTTCAAAATAAGAGAACTGCATGTGATATTCCTGCTGCTTTACTTTCTAGTTTACTGCTTTCAACCACAAATGTCTCTTCAGAGATTGCTTTTACAATTGCTCCGTCTCCTAGGTGTTACAAGATAGTTACTACATCAGAAAACTACCCTGTTGTGCTATCAAAGCTACAAGAGGAAGGAGTAAAATTTGAAACGGATAACGGTTATGAACTGCTGCCTGACAATCCAGTTGAGGTATTTGGTTTTCCTTTTATTGTGGTCAAGTCTGTACGAGTTGAAAATTAATGAATTAATGCTACCACATGTTTCTCGTTTGTTACCATATGTTTATCCAAAACCCTTAATGTTCCATCCATATTCTCAACTAATTCATAGATCGCTAGAGTTTGCTAGTTTATTTATGATGTACTGTATCATGTGCTGCCAACTTCCAAATGGTGTAGCTGCTCACTGTCTCTTTGATGTAATTTGAATTATGTTGGGTTAAGATCAGATAACTTATGTAGGAAACATAACTACTGCATTTTTACGAGTTGTTCCAGTTATTGGCGCACCGGGTTTACTGTATCATCCAGTCAAGTTTCTCATCGCAACTCATATAACAGTGCATCATGTTATCCGTGTTAGTCACATTGGATCGTCATTGCTTTCCACGACTATAAAGGACAGTACCCATTTCCATGTTGTCGCAGGTAGACGACGAGGCCATGGACCTAAACAAGGACCTTGTGTCTAAATTGCTCGAACTCGATGATGTCGATGCTGTGTACACAGATCAGAAGTGAGCGTCGACTCTGACCCACGGGCTCTCAACTCTCGAAGACGCTGCGCGTTGAGCCCCCATCGGTTGTACTGCACCTGTCATGCAGGGCATGTTTGCAGTTTAGTAGCATCCCTTCAGGTTTTGATGTCATCATGGAGGGTACTGCTAATGAAGCCTGCTTACTTTGAGCACCGTCAGTTCGAAAATGGAAGTTGACCATACGGCATTTTTTTTTCTTTCAAAGTACCTAGCCAGCATTCTGGCATCTCATACTCAAAGCTTTACCTTACATTCTGTGCCCCACTTTCTCTCCACTGTCAATGCTAGACGCATATTGGCATCGTGGTTGTAACCTGTAAGCAATCAAATAAACAACGTTGACATAATGTATGGGTGTTGACGATGCTTATAATGAATAGTTTTCCAGGCTCTTTTAGTTCGCTGATGATGAGCTCTTCACTCCCTTACCAGGTGTGAGTCTTATGCGAGGGTCTTAAAGGTGTAACAAAGAGGTTATTGTCCCTTTTGAAATAAGTTGGAGATGTTCCCTTGATTGCATTAGATTTGGGATGGAGAAGCACAGGGAAGTCGCTGATCAGTAAAATGCGAAAAAGTATATAAAATTTTCAGAAAAAACTACTTTCTTTTTTTTACAATGTACGTGGTGTCGTCAACATGTCTGCAAGCTTCATGAATAAAAGATAGATGCATGCTCCGAGGAAGAAAAAAAACGAAAATATGTGTTGTAAAAAGCAATAAATTGTTTTTTGCACAGGTCACCAAAAAAGAATCATTTCTCCATTAAATATTGCATGTGCACATGGACACGAGCATTATGACGTTTTCAGATTCTTTCGACATTTATAATGTCCTTTTCTTAGCCACAGATGCACTCCGGCTCATGGTGTCATGGTGATAATGTATCTTTTGTCCAATCATGTCATGCTTTGAGAGAAGTCCGATTTACGCCCTAAATTTGTGTCAAGGTTCACTTTACAACTTTGAACTCTCATTTGGTTCAACTTTCACCTCTAAACTCTAAAAGCTGATCCAAATACACCCATTCGACCATTTGACAGGATTGACGCAAGGAGTTATATACACGAAATAATATATGTTGTTTAAGACATACATGAAATAAACCGGTAGATGTGGCGAAAAAACCCGTTTAATCGGTGAAAGGGGTGTATTTCAAACATTTTTTAAAGTTCGAGGTTGAAAATTGAACCAAATGGGAGCTGAGGTTTGCAAACTGAACTTTGAGACACGTTTAAGGGGGTAAATATTGGACTTATCTCCCATTTTTTTCTTGTAAAGGCTTTACATCAAGGTGGATAGCAAAAAATGCAACGGTCAATGGAGAGGGATATAGGTTAAGACCACACGACACCTCTTTGTCAATGCGTATCCTCTTCTTCTCTAATTGGGGAGGAAATGCCACGCTGTGGTGCGTCCTCAGCCCGGGCCCGCATGTCGGTCCCTGCACAGAGTCAGCCGCCGCTGCCGACTCCTAGAGTCACCGCCCTTCCCTCTCCCTGGAATAAATCGCCACGACGTCTCTCCCACCCCCACGGCCAGCCACACTGCCCTCCCCTCCACTTCCAGTCCCCCGTACGTGTTGAATGACCTCCTGGTTGTTAGCGAGTTTGTCAGCGGTGGGCGGTGGCATGGATCTCGCGGCCACCACATCCGGTCCCCATTGAAGCTCCAAGCCGTCCGCGTCCTTATGTGACGGACGCCCGTCGGATCTGCAAGCTGTTCTCCTCCTCAAACTGCAGTTGGTCGCCTCCTCTCCAATATGATGTTGCCGACGTCCATCAGGACTGTAGGTCGCACCTAGCCAGAGGTATGGTCTCTTCTTCCTTCTCTTGTTTTGCTAAAAAAAAGGTGTCAATGGTCGGATATGTGGATCTGAATATTTATTTGGATGAATTGTGTGTTTAATGGCATGATTTGGTCTATGCAGGGATTGAGTTTATAGTTGTAGATCACTCCAATGCTTTTAACAGTTGCGTACCAAAGGGAAGCTGCTGGAACAACGGCAACCACATTTCATTTCAATTATCTTCTAAGTGTGCAGGTGAGACCTTGATTTACACCATTATTTGTTGTTTCTTTTTTTCCTTTTATTTTTTCAGTTGACCTACTGGCGAACGTATAGATGGCAGGGATTATTTGGTATCATTAGTTTATCCAAGGAAAAACAATCTATCCTGATTAATTTATGAAAAGATGGCTTTTGTGCTCCCAAAATGGCAGGGCGTCACGCAGCTTATGCAACCCAGTAATGTGATTCATAAAATATGAGTTAAATACTAATGCTTGGGCCATTCTCATTGCTACTACAGGTGTGAGTTTTCCTTTATAAGTGTTCTAGGGTTGCGTATCTTACTGCCAGATACCAACACTAGCAGTCGTTGAGTACCCATATATAATTGGTGCTGAATTGTAAAGTATTTAGATATTAGTTGATTCTAGATGGATTTATTTTGACATGGATCTATCTCTTAACACATCACATGGTGATAGACTGATAGTAGCATATGTGCAATTCCTAATTTGTCTAGACAGTCATTCGCATATTTGAGTATGTGCAATGCTGGTTTGGTTAGCCTTAGCTTCTTCAGTAAACTAATCCTGCTGACATCAACTGTTTAAAGTTAAACTACCATTAGACTAGAAACTCCTAAGAGAAGACGTCGTCTGCTTTAGAAAGATGGTGCATGTTTTGTGCCATCTTTACATTCTTCATGAATATAATCAGTTATTTTAAAAGAAGTTCATTTTGTTAAGGCTACAGGTGGAATACTTGACATACCCTTTACAACTTATGAAAACATGGAATATGGAGGTGAAGGTATGCCTGATATTTTCACCAATTTTCTGTTATTTCATCCTAGATGATAAGTGTCGTGTTTACAGGTACACATAAATTATCATTGTGAGGTGTGATAAGGCTCAAGATGTCCATGAAGACGCCTCTCATCCAGCCAAGTCGCCGTGAGCCATTGATTTTGTTGGCTATGAGCCGTGGATGCAGGATGCAAGATGGTATGCCCATTTGTTGACTATAATTTCTGGTGTGGGCAAGTTGGCACACATGCTTTTTCAGGAGTGTTTTTAGTCAACCTGGTGAATGAAGCTCTCTTATTTTTCTAAGTATGCTTTATGTTACTCCTAGCTTTGGATTCAGGGTTTGCTATGACGCTGCTAATGATGATATATCTGCGTTTTCGCAATAGGTATAGTTTGCTTTCACTTTTTAACTCTTTGTGATGTTTGTTGCAATAACAATATACATACATACACAGATTGAGTTGGGTTAAAGTTCAAATCAAGTTACAAAATATTATGGTGTCTATTAAATAGAAATAAATATTAGTTATGACGTAATCAATATAGTTTCCTCCTTAATAGAGAAATTCAACTCACAGAAAGTCGGGAAACAATTTAGCTTTCTTCTGTGAATTTTATAAAAAAAGGTTGAGTGGAGTGTAACTTTTTCCCTAAATGCGTGAGTAGTTTTTTAAATTAAAGAAAAGTCATATCAGTTGACTATACTATGCTTCGTTGATTCTAAAAAGAAAGTGTTTATTTAAGGTTGTGTATTAAGTTTGAGTGTTTGCAAATTTAATTGTGCGCCCGTGCTATGAAGAGTAGATATAGTTTCATTCTTAATACAAAAGGTGAACTTACAGAAAGTTGGGATATAGTTTAACTTTCTTCTCTGAACTTAATAAAGAAATTGAATAGTGTGTAATTCATTCCCTAAATGCACCAGCAGTTTTTAGAAATAAAAGGGAAGTCATGTCAATTGAGTATATTATGCTCCGTCGATTAAAAAAAATGTGTTTATTTAAGCTTTTGCATTAAGTACGGGTGCTTACAATGTCATTCCTCGGTCGTGTAAAAGAAAAAGATTGTAGCTTACTATGTTTCTTATTTTGCAGAATCATCCGTCTGGATTACGTCACTGAATCAGTTCCAGATAAGGGACGCCGGCCTGGATTCTCATAGATAGAAAATCTGGTCAGTCCTGATGAAGATCTGGTCAGTTTCGGCGCCTTCACACTTTGGTTATTGCTTTCGATTATGTGTGTATAATTTGGTTCCCTCGCCATCTGTGTGCAAAATAAGGTATATAGGACTAGAATCCCTTCTGCATAGAACCGGTGGTTTCATTCTTTTGATCGATTTAGTTCTCGTGCAACCGAAGAAGGGGATGCATTCTGGTGCTTAAAGGAAGGTTGCACTTGCAGGTGTGCATCCCCAAAGTATTGCTTGACTTTATATTGTTCCTTGTTTGATTTATTTGTACTCATGAGAAATTCATTCTTCTACAAATGTAGGTATAAAATTGGCGTCAGAGCTGATGATGGTGATGTTGTGGTCGGTATGGTCTTCTTTGGAGGCACTCCTAGAGATCTGATTGGGAAGCCATATGATGTGAACTCCTAGATAGCAATGCTCTCATGCCACCTGAAATCAGTCGTCTGGTTGGAAGACCTATGTTGTTGATGTGACTATATTGCGGTTCTCACTTTGGCGTGACAGAATGGGTTTTCAGGTTCTGAAGTTTTCCCGCAAGGTGGTGATTCTTATGCGAGTTTCGCCTTGCCCGGTGCATCTTCAGAATCTGTTGTTTCAGAGAAGTCATCTTTTGCTAGACCACCGGTCACAAAGGCGTATGTTCGCGTAGAGGTGACTGAACCTCTGGTTTCTGGTATGGTGATAGGAGTGGTCAAGGCAGCTACCGTAAGTGTTTTCCCCCTATTTTTACTCCATATTGCTCCAATTTAGTTTGTTAGGCTATTTATCTGTTATGTTATTTGGAAATATAGGTGAGAAAGACGCTACCAAAGCGGACTCTCTGGGAGGAAAAAAGCGGCATCGTTGAGAAGAAATCTGACGACGCCATTGTCGGCCAAGGCCAAGACGTTTAACTGGATGTGGTGTCTACGCCGCCTCGGAGACATGGTGAGATGAACACGATGTCTACGCCACCTCAGAGTGTGTCGGTTAGTAGGTGCTTTGTTTACGATCTTTTTGGTTTGAACATGTCATTCGTGTGTGTGTGGCAGCTTCCTTGCCATATTTGAATGTTCGGTGTACAAGATTGTCCTTTTATTCTCTATTTGGTAGATCTGTGATATTCATGTCGGTGTCACATAGGAAATTGCTGAAGAATAAGTTAGCAAGGGTGGACATGCAGTAGGTACTAAGGCAGCAGATAACCAAACAACGAAGATGTTATTACTTTTTGGTTGTGAATGACGGTGTTGTGTTTGTACTAATATGATCTGCATTGATGTAGAGGACATCCCGACGTTGGCCGCAAAAAAGATGTACACCATGAGAGTTTCAGGACAAAGTAACTGCTTGATGTATTATTCTACTGTCATTTAGATAACGAGATGAGATTATTAAAGGAAAAACACCCATAGGGAAGGGAGCGACAGCAGATACTGTTCACCATCCGACAACGCTTTCTGTCAAACGTTGAAAAATTTCAAGCCCGGGCTGGGTTAAACTGAACATTAATGGGTCTATGAAGATGGAAGATAATTCAGCTGGAACTGGTATGGTCCTCTGAGATGAGTTGGGCCAAGTAATCCATAGTGCTTGTCGTCAAATCTTCAAGATCCTTTTGAATAGAAGCTAGAGCCTGCCTGTAGGGAGGGGCTTCGGCTCGCATTGCAGAGTAGTACTAAACCCATCAGCGTTGAGATAGATTGCACTAATCTTATTATGGCAGCTATAGGAGATCACAAGACCGCTCTCTGCCCTGGTGCACTTAATTCAGAGATTAGATTTTTGGTTAATGGTAGTAGACAAATTTCTTCTGTCTAGAAAATTTTGCAAGAACAGAGTTCCAAACTAAGATGTGGCTCGGTTATGGTCCCGATTGTCTTGTTCAGCAACTAAATCACGACCTTGATATAATACCGTCTTCTTAATATATCCCCTTTTGCCCGTAAAAAAATACCGAGCATTGTTAGCCTCAGCTGCTGATAATCTTTGAAATCATGCCTATGTATAGGGACGTTTATGATTGAATATCTGGGAACGAAGGAGGATAAATAGTCGCATGTAGAGATTTATGTGTGCAGCCTATAGCTCTTTTCACGTTTCCTCGTCCGATCATGCGCCAAAGGTTCACATGCCCCAAGAAACGCCCACTGCTTAAAGGCCATAACCGCAGAGACAGGTTACCGCTACACAAAATCGCAATGAACTAAGGCAATCAACAGGAACGGAATGAGACAGTTATCGTTAACACAAAATCGCAATGAACTAACGCAATCACCAGGAACGGGCGCGGCAAAGCGCGCCCAATCCTTCTAGTAGTTGTCTATATCAACCCAATGCAACACATAAGTACTCCCTCTGTCTCAATATAAGTGTCATACATCTATTTCAATCCATTTCAACGACACTTATTTTGAGACGCGTGGTACACTATTTAGCTAGTTGTGCACGAACTATGAAGAGTAAACAAAAGACTTTCAACCGGCGCGAAACTAATGATGAATAAGTGATGAGAAACACAAGATAAGCCGATCGACATGAAGCTGCTGAATGTCATATCTAAATTTACATCCGGTGAATGGCCGATCCCCGCTCCCTTGAGCTACACGATGTCCACCTATGACGACCCATCGCATGGACTCGGCAAGCTCCCATCGTCCCCTACCTGCCTAGCCCCACACGACACGATATTACCACTTACGCTGTCCGGAAAACGTAGCGCAACGTCGTAGATCTGCACGCCACGCCGTATATCCGCCGCGAGGCTGTCGCGCACAAACCCCGGCACGTGCACTCCGACACCGAACGCGACGACGAGCTCTTCCTTGTGGTTCCGCGCCTCGGCGCAGAGCCGCTTCGCAGGCCCGCCGGTGGCTAGCAGGACGCCGCGGCAGCTCACCTCCACCTTCATGTTTTCATCGATGCACTGGTGTTCGAGGAAGGCCCGCGAGGCGACGCCGAGGGTGAGGTTGAACTCCGGGTCCAGCGTCGGCCGCCCGAGGTCTTTATCCGGGTCTAGGCCGGCGACGGAGTTTATGGCGACCGAGTAATGTGGCATCTCCGAGATCTCGCTGTTGAAGAATATGCCGAGGCCGCACACCAGGAGCAGGACTGTGGCAATGGTGCACCAGCAGCACCATTGGTCAAATCGATCTTGCATTTGCACGGTGGTGTATATCTGTGTGGATGTCTCCTCTGGCTAGCTAGCCCGTACGTCCGGCGCCTGAATAGGTCTGTCGATTTGTTTCGCTTGTGTTGCCGCGGGTTTTGCCTTGGCTGTGAACTTGTGATACGAGCGAGCGAGATTCTATATACGGAGGCGGAGACGCGTCCTTCGACCAGTTTCCTTTTCGGTAACGCTTTAGGAAGAGGTTGCCAGGAAGCGCGCGCGGGACGTGAATCGTGATTACACCGAAACAAAATCGAACGGCTCCCTGGCGCTGCATCCAACGGGGGATCTGGGCGTCCGATTGCGTACCCGCGTCTAGCGTGCTGCGTGTCATCAGAGGAAAGGGAGAAGAGATCGGATCGGCGATGTCGGCGCTCCGTCATGGTGTTGGCCTCGCGCTCCGGCGGTCGGCGCATGCCTCGCGCCTGTTGGGATACGGCAACACCGCCGCCGGCCTCGCGCTCCGGAGGCCGGTGAGGCTTTCCCACCCACCACCATCCGTGGCGTCGTCTCGCTTCTTGGCCACGGGTGAATCCAGCGACACCACTGGGGTAGGTTCCTCCAACTGATCTTCATGCACACCATATTAATTTGGTTTGGAATTATGTGGAATTAATCCCCTTCTCCTTGACGCTATAATTGGTTAAAATCGAGTAGCCTCTACATTGGTCTGCAAACCAAATTGTCGTAAGATCAATTATGCGAGGCGAGTGCATTTAAATACTTGCACAATTTCAGCACATAAACCATATGATCAGTCATGGTGATACTGAACTAAATCCGGAGGGTTTAGCGGTCTTGCCTCGAGGCATAGATTTTGTGTAAAATTTGTGATTTTATTTCTCAGAGTACAAAAATTGAAATATTGTCTTGTAGTCAAACAACTGTTTTCGATGTTGCTTGGAAATTTTAAAGTCTCGATTCACACCAAGAACCATCGATCAAACCTTGAGGTTCGTGTAGGAATTTTCATATTTTTTAACTCTGGGAAAAAGGGTACATTTTGTTTGCACTACGTGAACAACATCGGCATGAATAATTTTTTAGACATATATGAGCAAATATGTTGAAGGAACGAGGATTTAGTTAATTCTTAGTCGGCCAAGAGTTAGTCTAATTTTTTTTGTCAAAGATGGTGATAGTCTTTGTCTACAAATTTTGTCAAAGATAACAAAGTTGGGTTTTGAAGCAAAGGCAATGTAGCTTATAAAAAATACAGGGAGGTACACTACAAGAAAGATGACATTTAGTCACCAAGCAATTGCCACCAAGCAGTTTGGTGGCTATATGTGTACCATTTGTCACCACTAAGCTAATAATTTGGTTACTATTGCTCCACTAAACCTTTAGTCACCAAGGGCTGGTAACTAAAGATTGTTATCTAGTAACCAACAAATGCAATGTTGGTTTCTAAATACATTCAGCAACTAGATTTCAGCAACCACGAAGAAATCGAGAAAATTGGTGACAATAAATAATTAGCAACCAATAGTTGATCTCTAGTAACCAAGTACCTTGGTGACTAAAGTCTATTCTCTAGTAGTGGTAGTAGTCCTTTTCAGTTTACTCCACCTTAATTTTGTTGCAGATTAATCGTCGTTAAGTGGAAGGGTGGCTTAATCTCTATACTATGTAAGCTATTGATCAGTCGTAACTAGGCAGTAGTACTAGGTGTTAGTATTTACTAGCAAAATATACCCATGCGTTGCAAACAGAGAGAAAACTTATGTATTTACGGGTATATTTTCCCTTTTCAGCCTTCAATTCATCATCAAAATAATACTCCCTCCGTCTCAAAATAATTGTCTCAAAGTTGCATAAAAATAGATGTATCTTACATTAGAATATATCTAGATACATCCACTTTTGTTCAACTTTGTGACAATTATTTTGAGACGGAGGGAGTATACAAAGTATTACGGACATGTCACTTGTGTGAAACACAGCCAATTGGTGCTATAGTGCATAAGCCAAATGATGCATATGTTCACAAAAGCCATAAAGAACTCAGTAGAATATATGTCACTTACATAACTCAATAACACAAAGATGTACACCCCTTTTTTCACCTCTAGCCAACTTCAATCTTCCATGCTTCATTTCAGGTTCATTAATAACTAAAACAGCACTGGCAATTTTGCTAACTGACCGAAATAAACTCACAAGCAGCAGGTCGAGAAACGTGTTGCGGGGGCCAAGGGGAAGCTGGTGAACGTGAGGACGCACTGCAACTGCAACTGCAAGGGGTCGTCTGCTCTTGATGCTGCAAAGCTCAAGGTGGAGCCGAGCAGGGTGCCTCCCAAGTTCCAAGGAAGAAGAACGGGGTCTGCCAGTAAAAGAAGGTGCTGCGTAATAACAATTCTTCAAGCTACTTTTCATTTTTGTTCGACAAACAAGTTAGCCTGCAATAGAATTGGCTATAATGGATTGGCCTTTTGCTGTGGCTGATGAATGCAGGAGAAGCACGAAGCAGATTGTACAGGGTGCCACGGTGTCGTCGGGTAGCGGCGGTCGCAGCAAGTACCGGAACCACAAGGATTTTTTGGATAGGGTTGTTGCTCCGGTAACCTTCACCTACCTGCTGCTGGTGATCTTGTGCCCCTGGCGTTAATGGTACATATCGAACAATTTAAGCCCCCAATCACACAGGGGATCAGCGATGAACGGATCTGCGTGGTCTCTGACTATCTCTTGCTCCCTCCGTTCTACAATGTAAGCCTTACATTGTGAAACGGAGTGAGTACAATACAAATTTAAAGTCGTGTGCAAGAGTTTAACCCGAATGCGAAGGCCAAACTATTGTGTGCTGATCCTGATCAGCCTAGACACCTAACTACCGACTTGGCGTCAATAGAGCATCATATCTACCGGGTCGCGATAGTTGACTTGTATACGATGGCCGTGTTTCGAGAGAGTATCTAGTGATACGGAGATACCAAACTCAAAACTCGAATTTTCAAGTGTTAAAAAATTCCGAAAAACTTATACCTGTTTATAAGATGCGTGTTTACATCTATTTATCTATCTATACTTCTTATAAGACGAAATCCCACTAAGATGCATTTATGATTTTTCTATCTCAACATGCAAGCTATCCACATCATCCACCATTTTAGCCAATCAATTATCTATGTCATCTCCACTGATAATTATGATATTACATATTTCATGCCACGTAATCATGCCATCTTTTTTCAACCATATAATTATCCATGTAACTCATATTTATTCCTCAAAATATACAACAATTTCAAGCGAATTAAATTTAGTATATCAATAATGTGAACAATTGAATCTTGATAACGGAATATTTCATACGCCTTATACTCATTTCGTTTATAGATTTTTTTTAAAGAGATGCCCGCTGCAATACGCGGGTATTCTTCTAGTTCCCTAAAATTGTCAGAACAAAATACGAAACATACATGGCAAAAAAAAAAGGCAAATCCAAAATGAATAGTATAGTGTCATTTTTGTGATTTTGTCTTTTTTTGACAATGTGGCACTATTCACGCTGGATTTGTCTTTTTTGTTTTTTCGTGTGTGTTTTCGTTTTTGTTCCAAAAATTTTAGGGAATATAAACTCGCATCTTTTAAACATGTATAATTTTGGTCAGAATTTTTTAACACTTGTAAATTCTAGTTTTGAGTTTGGTATCGCCGAATCACCTAAAGTCTTGTATCACTGAATATTCTCTCGCCGTGTTTCGAAACTTGTGATGCTGACTTCAACTATTTCTCATCAACATGAAACTTATACATCCGCTTTCTTCTCGTTCTCTGTCGCTTACAATACACAGTAATTTAAAACCGTGTGCAAGAGTTTAATTCAGGTGCGAAGGCCGCTGCCGCAAGGCATGGAGTCTGCAACTACAGTGGCACCAACCTCAATCTTTCCCCTATGGATCCCGTCTTTTATCTGTTTAGGGAGTCTCCAATGTTTATTGCTTAGAGAGGAAATAAGCTGGGGCCCATCTAATCGGCTATAGCCAAGCAGAATTCCTCCAATGCTTAAGGACCGTATTGGGTCTTAGGGTGGAGCCCACTAGGCAGCCTTTTTCCAACTTTTCCTTGCTTTTCATACCTGTACTAGCCAGCATGCACCTGTTACGATGGGAAGAGGGAGAACAAAACAATTTTTTAAACGCTATGGCCATACTGGTATGGTCGACTACAAGAATTTTTAGCTTATGGTCAATGCTCACAATGCTTGTGGACGGGTCTTAGGGCCACTTTTCTCCTTATGGACGGGGCTTAAGTCAACATTGGAGACGCCCTAACCGGGTCAGCGACAAATAGGAGCATGGAAAGCAGAGCAGCCAACGAACCAGTGGAGAGTAGGAGAATAAGGCTATGATATGGCGGCGGAGAGGTGTTAAGTGTACAATACTATTTTCTCTAAAAAAATCTACAGTATTATATAGTACTCCCTCCAATCCGATAAAAGTGACGCTAAAAACCAACTAACTAGGTACAACTTAATACTAACCTCCCGACACTTTTTTAAGGATCGGAGGTAGTACTATTGATATACCCAATGACACCAATGGCGGAGACAGGATCGAGCTGTGCCCTAGGCAAAACCTATCCAAGCATTTTTAAAACTTAAAACAGTGGTAAAATGCTGCATAGGATTTAGGCAATGGCTAGGGCTGCCTGGGTCTGTCTCCGCCCCTAAAGGGACCTACCGGCCGTTTTATATACCAAAGGTAATGGTATGGGCATAATTTTTTATCTACGAGCTGTTAGGGTATGTATAGGGTATTCAGAAATTCTTTTTGGCTCCTGAAGTCATATGCTCCCACCCGATTAAAAATTTCGAAAAAAAAGTAAGACATTTCAAAAAATTCTGAAAAACAATCCCAACAAACATATACAACTTTACTATAGACGTGCAAATTTTCGTGTTGAAATGAAATTTTTGATGCCCCGTGTAAAAAAGACAAATTACTGACTTAAATAAGTTAAAAAATATAGTTTTCAGAGCACTGGTTTTAAAGAGACACAAATTACTCTGACATATTAAATGCCACAATGGAAGCTTCAGACGTTCAATAGCTTCACTTGTTTGTTCGCCCAGAAATGCTTATCGGTGTACGAAAAATCTCAACGCACATTTTCTTGTTACACTACACATAGATGTCGGGTCTGATTTTGCTCAAGCTAAAATGCCACTCACAATACGAAAATCATGGAACGCCCGACCTAGAATCGACTGAGATGATAATAAAAACGTCCAACAAAAATAAATGTTTTCTGCACTGTCTTTCAACTTGAATAACACCAACACCTAAAACTCATATGAATAGACTGGTGTTACAAAGATATTTCAGAATATGATTTTGCATACAACAAAACTGCTCAAGGATTGTTCAAACATAGTGATTGATTGAACAAACTGTTTGCTACAAGGATGGCCAGGTTGAGAAAGCTTCAAAATCTTCAACCTCGTGTCTTTTTCTCAAATAACCATGCCGCTGAGCAAGGAACTTCGTAAAAACTCAGTATGCAAAAAGACACGAGAGGTGAACATTTTTATGAAATAATATCATGCTTATTATGAAATAAACTAATGCTGATGGGCCCTCCTAAACTGGCCGCACTAAAGTACAGCAGATGAAATTGGATTATGAAGACAAGAGAGGTGAACATCTACATAGCTATAAATCGAATTGAACAAATCTGAAACTAAAACTAACAAAGCTGGCAAGATGCTATAGCAAACGTCAACTGTGATAACATCACAAGTCTAAGCCGAAACTAAACTTGCAACACTCTATATATATTCCAACAGCTCATAACTCCTTTTTCCATTTAAAATGAAACCAAACCACCAATTCATAACATTACAAGGTTCATACTTCAAAGTAGCCTCACGGAGCCACTCCTCACAAGGCAGGCAAGCAACATTAAACAGGCTGCCTAATCATCACATTTAAATAAATCACATCTATGGGAGACCATTAGGGAGATAACTGTATCATCCGTAACATTCATGTTCATTGAGATATAAAAATGACCTGCTCGTAGGTTATAGCACAAATGATGATGCTCCTTGAGCAGTGCACAGTAGTCCATCTATTACTGGTGATACTGAAGCATGCATTGCTGGAGCATGTTAATTAGTTTTGTTATACGTTTGTCTGATTGAATTATTTAGTACTAAATTCACATGATTGTAAAGGGATAGAGTTGTAAGTTGTAACAGAGTTTATCAGATTGAATTAAATTTCTTCTTCCAATTCCAGCATTCCGCAAGAATATGTCTCCTATTTCATCAGCGAAACAAAACGAAAAACAAAACAAAACAATGTGGTGTTGGTTCAGCTTCAGCTGCTGCTGTTGCTTGCTAGCGCGGCGCGAGGGAGACGGAGGAGAAGCCATGGTCAATCTGGTGCTCCCACGCGAGGGACTCCACGTACACCTTGGACACCTTCCCGGCCACCCACGACATCTCCGGCGCCGGCCTCTCGTCCTCCGCGGGCGACGCGCATCGGACGCCGACCTCCACCAGCCTCTCTGCCGCAGACACAGGGAACGAATCCCCGAGCCTCCTGTCGATCCAGGTTCTGACACGCCTCGTCCGGAGCGCCTCCGTCGCCGTGTCCACCACCGACACGGTGGCGAACTCCTTGGTGGCCCTGTCGAAGCGGTGCCTGCAGGCCTCGGCCTCCCCGGAGAGCAGCTGCAGCAGCACAACCCCGAACGCGCGCACGTCCGACGACTGTAGGTCGTCCGGCTGGTCGGTGTTTTCGTCGGGCTTGGCGAATTGGTCGGCGCCGAAGTGGGTGAGGGCGGCGCGGAGGCCGTGGAGTTGGTCAGGGACGAGGAGGACAGTGGATGGGGAGACGCGGCCGTGGGCGGCTTTGGCGTGCGCGTGCACGTACTCCAGCCCCTGCGCGACGTCAACGGCGACCTGGACGCGGGGGAGCCAGCCGGCGCCGAGGCTGACAGAGCTGCCGCCTTTGTCAGCGCCGGAGCGGGCGCCGCGGGAGGAGGACTGGAGGAGGCAGGCGGCGAGCGTGGCGGCGCCAGGCGGGAGGCTGTAGGCGAGGTAGGCGTGGGGCCCTGCGAGGCAGGCGCCGAGCAGCGGCGCGAGGCTGGCGTGGTGGTACCGGGCGGTGCGGGCGAGCGCGGCGGAGGCGTCCCGGGTGGTGAGGCCCGGGAGCGCGCGGAGCTGGAAGAGCGCGGCGTCGCGGCCGCGGAGGGCGCAGCGCCAGTAGGTGGCTGAGGGGGAGCGCTTGGCGAGGAAGTTGTTGGTGGCGGCGGCGAGCTCGGGGAAGGGGTAGAGGAGCGGCGGGGACGGGAGGGACGCGCGGGCGGCGGCCAGGCTAGAGCGGCTCGACCTGGAGGAGGTCGATGAAGTAGTGTTAGCGGTGTGTTGGGGCCCTGACGAGGTGGAGGCCGCGGCAGCGGAGGTGGAGGATGAGGATGCCGTGGTTGTGGTGGTGGTGGCGGCGGCGGAGGAAGGAGGGGAACGCCGGCGGGAAGGAGTGGAGGAGGATGTCAGTGCGTGTGAGCTGGACCTGCACATGGTGATGGGGAATCCGGTGATGAGTGATCACTAACCGTACGATCAAAGAAAGAAATTAGGCGGAGGAATCAATTTGGCGAAGAAGATAACGACGAGGATGGTACTTTCCAGTGCTGTCACACTCTACTTCGTCTACTCGATCAATGAGCGAGTGACCGTTAGCTGTACGATCAAAGAAAAAAATTGGAGTACTATAACGAAGGGCGAAATGATTTTTTTTAGCACATCTGCGGCTAGGTGAGAAATAACAAGTTCAAACTACAGTGTGACGCGTTTGGTAACATGCATCTTTTAGACCAGGCCCTCGAGAAGTGAGATGAGCTGTTTGGCTGGTTCCATGTAGGTGAATTTAGAGCTCGCACACTGCTTAAAGCAGTCTGGAGCCAGGCCCGCTAGAAACTGTCAAATCGGCGGTCTCCGTGGGGCAGGCGTGACAGCTGCAAATATGGCATGACGGGTTGGTGCGGGAGCCGCGTGGGGATGATGGGAGATGGGGAGGTTCCGCCCCGATTTCGCACCTAACATAGGTCACCTCCTCCCCTTTCGGTCACCTCCTCAATTTTCCAATCCCCATCGGCGGCTCCTCCTCTCTTTTCTCCTCCTTTCACCGGATCTACGCGGTCCAACTCCTCGGCGAGAGATCCTCTTCTTCCTCGCCTACCGGGTCTGAGAGGATGTCGTCTTCTTCGTCGGCGACTCCAGGTCGGGTTCTTCCTCTGCAATGACAGGAGCTGAGGTAAAACACCAATCTTCTGAGGTACACGCAGCGGTAGTGTCGATTTACGAAGTATTCGTGTCAGATCGATGTTATTGGGAGGACACACTCGCTTTGGGTACGCAGCCAGCAGCACTCATTGTCGTGATTCAAGCATGGATCCTTCTGATCCACAAGATAGTAGTTAGGCGCAGTGCAACACCTTTGGTCACATGGGGACCGATGTTCGTTAGAGATCAGGAGAGGATGGCTAATCTGAACTATATCTACAATAACAATGAAGTAGTAGAGAAGTAGAGGCCATCCAAATGCTTCGGATGGGTAGAGCACCTTCCTTCGAACTTGTGAAAATGTTTAGAGAGTCGGGGCTGTTGAGGGATAGCATCCACACCTCTATTGAATAACAAGTTGCCATGTTTCCCCATACTCTTGGTCATAACCATAGGTTCAAATTGATGCATAACACGTTTAGGAGATCATGTGAGACCATCTCTCGGTATTTCCATCAAGTCCTGTATGCAATTGGCGAGCTGAGGCATGAGATGATAAAGGCACCATCAGGCCAAACACCTACCAAGATTAGAGACAACTTCAGATGGTATCCATACTTCAAGGTAGGCATCACTCTGTCTTCTTATCAGATGTCCTCAATGTGTTGGCTTAAATCATGACTAGTTGTTCATCTTATGGTAGGATTGTATCGGCTCTATCGATGGTACTCATGTCACTGCTAGAGTGCCTAAATCACATAACAAGGAGTATAGAGGGAGGAAGTACTACACCAGTCAGAATGTGCTAGCCGCTGTGGATTTTGATCTCAAGTTCACCTACGTGCTAGCTGGTTGGGAGGGATCAGCGCATGATGCAACCATCCTTGCTGAAAGCATGTCCAGACCTGATGGGATCAATATCCCTGATGGTAAGTTCTACCTTGGAGATGCTGGTTACGCATGTCGTCCTGGAGTTCTTTCATCCTTCCGAAAGACCAGGTACCATCTCAACGAGTTCAGTTTAAGGTGTGGCCCAGCTAATGCCAAGGAATTGTTCAATCTCCTACACTCTAGCCTTAGAGTTACGGTAGAGAGGGCATTTGCTGCATTGAAAAATAGGTTCAAAATCCTTGACCAGAAGCCATTTCACACTTTCCCCACCCAAGTGAAGCTTGTTCTTGCATGTTGCATTCTTCATAACCGGATCCTTGGATGGGGATTGGATGAACATGTCCCTGATGAGGCAGACATTAGTCCGGACGATGTCGACGGGCATGGTGTGGGCGTTGATGACAATGAAACATGGAAGACCAAGAGGATGGACTAGGCTGAGGCAATGTGGACAGACAGAGGTAACGCAAGGCACTGACGAAGAAGAAGAAGAATAATAAGAAGAAGAAGAAGCAGAGAAGAAGAAGAAGAAGAAGAAGGGAAGCATCAGCAGCAGAAGAAGAAGAAGGAGAACACCCCTATGAACTTCAATTCGATCCGTACTAGTTAGGGCTGCACTGCTGAACTGTCATTCGTATTAGCTAGGGCATATTTAACCCTTTACTGGTTATGCATGAACTACTATTCCATATGAGCTAAGCCATATTAAACTGCCATTTGATGGTGTGCTGTGGTAACGTGACCTCTTCAGAGAAGAGGTGATCACAAACAAAGCCGGATGCAACCAAACACAAGGCAAGGCATCGGGAAGCCTTTTCTGTCTGGCTGCAATCTACCAAACGCGGCTGCAGTCTACCGAACACAGTGCACAATGCATGCCTGCACTACGATACGAGCTACCTAACAAAGTGCACAATACGTATTAGGGGGTGACTCACTTCGGCCTGGCCGTTGAGTGAAAGCCCCAGCGAGCCCCAAAAGGGCTGTAGGCTACGGAACGCGCCCTAGATGAGTTACACAGAAGCCTTCAAACTAGTTCAAATAATAACATGGGAAAATTTGAGATTTGGTGCACATTGACATCAGCCCTTCTGCCAATTTAACAAAAAAAAAATACGAGTTACAAAAATTTGGATATAGCGAATGGTATATTCCACAAATGTTCAAAATTTCAAATTGAAATACAAAGTGGTGTGGGCTACGTAAAAATTACAACAATGCAAATGGGAGTAATGCCTATTTACAAATCTCTAAATTTTATCATTTTGTCATTTTTGTGTAGTCAATACTACTTTGTATTTTAAACTAAAATTTGCATGGTTAATCGACTATATAAAAAAAATGAAACTTTTGAAGCTCTTAATTTTTTAATCGATAGAGCACTCGTGCTCAGAGCCAAAAAACACTTTCCGCAATATTAGTTTTTCTTAAGGCCGTTCGGAAAAGGTTGTCTCACATAAGGCATGCCATCTCTAACATTTCTAGAGAACCTTTTTTTAACCAGAGTGAATAGGGTATTGTACTAGGGAGCTCCATGACACATTATAGAGCTCTTAAATATCTCTATTCTCCTTCTTTGGACATAGATTGTGCTAGAAGGACCTGGCGCAGCGAAGCGCCTGTTCTTGTTGTTCTCATTTTTTGGTACCGCGTGATGTGCGCGCATTTAGCTTCACCTAGGTGAAGAGGCGTATTTTGGTGTTTATCATGGTCCAGTGAATTTTGTCGCCAAGGCATGCTCGGGTATGCTGGAGATGGGGTGCTCGTGCTAAGCTTCGTGGCAATATCACAATCAGTTTTGATGCTCCAGACAATTGGGAGAACAGGCCTTGCTCCCTCCTTCCATCGCAGCAGGATTACTCACATCAGCAGAAGCAACAACGTCAAAGCAGATCATCAAGCATGTATAGCTCTTAGAATTCATACAAGATATGTAGCTATTTATCGTTGTTTAAGTTCAGAAGCAGGTCAATGTCCAGCAAGGGACACACTTTCTGTATCCAGCGTGACTCCTTTCATGCTGCTTTCTGTAAAATGCATCTAATTTGAAATAAATATTTATGTTAAAAAAATCTCCACACATACCCTATATTTTTATTTATCACATTCTGAAGCTACTGGTTAACCATTTCCCATACATTGTACTATCCAGCTATGTTCGGTTTAGAATACATAATTAGTATAATATTTGGGCACAATTAGTAAATAGTTTATTTCACCAAAAATACAATGAGGATGCTTTTATAATGTATATGTGTCATTCAGTGTCACGAGATAAATTTCGTTTGTTTGTTGCCTATATTTGTTTCATTCCACACAAAAAAAATCTAAACCAACTAAAAGAAGTAATGTACATCACATACGGTGATATGAAGCAGTTCATATAGGAAAAAAAGTCCGGATTCCAGCTTGCTCATGGATAACATAGGAAATAATTTTCTAGTATGTTACTTAGATCACTTTCTGATAGTAGTTTCGTTTTCTTAGCCATCAAGCAAAAAATGTTACTGCCGGAAACAAATAAAATAAAAATTTATTAAGGCAATAGTTTATGAAATCAGTGATCCTTGAATTTAGGAAACCATGACTGAATAATCGGGAGTTTAACTTTTTTAAATTAGATTCCCTGAAAAATCGGAAAAACAAAATCAGTGCCCCAGTTTAGGATGACGTCTCCCTCCACCACTCCACATACAGAGAAGAACATATCCATTTAAAATTGGAAGAGAAAATCTAGATCGAGAAAAACTGAAGAGCAAATCTAGATCAAAGAAAAACAACATCAGATCCAATTCCAGGCAGTTCCCATCCATGGACATCGAACAACCATCCCCATCCATAGGGCTGGACCTGAAGCTCGAGGCTCGAGGCTCGGCTCGCGCTCGACAAGGCTCGCCTCGGGCTCGGCTCGGCTCGAAGGCGGTGCAAGCCAAGCCTAAACCTTCCGAAGAAGGCTCGAGGCTCGACGAGCCTGCTCGGTGAAGCTCGCAAGCCGGCTCGAAGACTCGATGAAATAATTTTTTTTGACATGACCTTTGCTAAAAATGTAACATTCGACAAATTGTAATCAACAATAGATCATGAATATATAACAGTGACATGAAATAAACATAACGGTGTCATCCATGACTAGTCGATCACATAAAGACATGTACTTGGTCCAATAGTCTCATACTGTTATACATCATAAACACAAGTGCACTTAGTTCAACAAATAGAACACGACATGAGTTGTATCTCGATCGAAACATAAGTCTTAACAATTTAACATAAAGTTCAACCACAAAAGGAGTACTGCGCCATCATTTCATCTTCTTGGCGGGCGCTTGTCACTTGTATAGAATATTTCAGCAAGTAATAATATACAAGAAATTAGCACCACAAACACCATTTTGCATCATATGTTTGCTGTATAGAAAGGTCCAGCAAGAAAATATTGGATGTACAGCAAGAAAATACATCAAATAGAACTTACCAATTGCTCCCCACCACACTATTTGGAAACGAAATGGTCTCAACATCATCATCATTATCCGGCTCCTAAAAGAGAGAAAAAGCAAGCTACATGAGCATAAGAAATATAATAAAGACCTCATCAAACAGAGAAACACATGCAAAAAACAACAATAGCACATACCACTTCCATCGAAATTTTGGTATCATTTTGAGAACCTTTAATCCAGCTAGAAGAACACACCAATGCCTCAACCATGACTGGTTTTAGAGAACTCCTATAGTCATCAAGAACTCGACCCCCGGTGCTAAAAGTCGATTCCGAAGACACGGAAGTGGCTGGTATACTCAATAAATTATTTGCCATCTTTGATATCACTGGAAATCTATGTGCATTCAGCTTCCACCACAATAGCACATCAAAGTTTTTGTTTAGCAAGCTCTCATTCTGCTCATCAAGATACTTGCCAAGCTCATTCTTTGATGTCTCCAAGGAAGATGCGCTCAAGAAGGAGGTAAACTCGCTAGCACTTGAGGGTAGAGAGGAACTTGCATCATCAATTGTTGTAGAGGAGGATACATTTGCTCTATAAGAATCAGCCTTCTCATGTCGGTGATGCATATCATAGGTGTCATACAATTTTGCTAGCTCTTCATCTATCAAGTTGTATTCAGTCATAACTTTCTAATCATCATAGATCTTTTTGAAACACCAAGATATGTAGCTTAGCTTGTACCTTGGGTCAAGAATGGTAGCAATTACCATGACATTATTGGGCTCATCCCAATACTTTTTGAATTTTTCCATCATTGCTTCCCCCATAACTTTCAAATTTGGATTGGTGGAATCACAAGCCTCTCTAAGTGCAATTTTGACATTGACAATGTGAGGGTAAAATATATTGGAAGTAGGATATTTAGAGCCAGAGAATGCGGTAGAAACCTCAGCCAACCAAGCAAGAATCGGTGTAATGGTATTGAACAATGTCCAATGTCCATTCATCATTAGAGGGCTTCCATGTGTAGTTTGCATCTCTGTCCGCATAAGAATCTAATGCATCCCTATAAGCAATGGTTGTCAGTAGCATGTTGAATGTTGAATTCTATCTAGTGGTCACATGTAGTTTCAACCCCTCATTAATTGTCATTGCAAGTTCACGGCAACATTCCACAAACGTGTGCATCCGAGAATTTGATTCCTTTATGTACTTCACGGTTTCCCTCACATTCGTTGTCAAATGGGAGATAGTTGTTGTCCCATCGATAACCGCCAAATTAATAATATGAGCACAACAACGAACATGAAAATATTTGGGAACAAAGCAATAGGAGGCTCGAGTCCCTTTAGCAACAAACCTAGCCTTCAAATTTCTGATTGCTTTATCGTTGTTGGATGCATTATCTAGAGTGATTGAGATGATTTTATCTTCGATATTCCATGCAGCCACACATTCAAACACTGCTTGTGCAATCACATTTCCACTATGTGGAGGGTCCAACTATACAAAATTCAGCACACGACATTGCATATTCCAATTTTTATTAATGAAGTGTGCAACTAAACACATATAGGAAAGTGTTTGGTTTGATGTCCACAAATCAGTAGTTAAAGCGATGGTGTCCACACCTTTAAGAATTTTTTTAAGGCTCTCCCTCTCAGATTCAAACACCTTCAAGCATTCTTTTCTAATGGTTTTCCTACCAATAGACTCATAGCGAGGATTCAAATATTTCTTCACTATGTTGAACCATGTGTGCTCTACCATCCTAAATGGATAATCATGGCATATAATCATCTTAGCAATTAACTTCCTAGCCTCCTCTTGACTAAACTCCCTAGAATGCAAAACAGGAATACCAACATCACATGCACTAGATGGCTGAAAATTGAGAAGGGTTTGACTTGCCGCAGCTGCCATTGCAATCTTGTACTCACTACATGAATTGCGCTTGTGTCTCAAGAGATGTGAAGTGGCTCCCCCTTGGTACTTAGAGTAGGAGAAGAACTTTTTGCAATAATTGCATTGTGCCAATCACCGAGACATCAGGATCAGTGCGGAATGGCCTAGGAACCTTCTGAAAGTGATCCCATACCTTTGAACCAGCCTTGCTACTCAAGGGAATAGCAACCTTCGGACCAACCTTCATTCCCTTTCGCCTCTTCTTTATCGCAGAAACCCCATAATCATCGGATATCTCAATGCGACTGTCGTTGGGTATGGGTAGCTCAATATGACCATCAACAAATAAATCATCCTCGTCCATGTCATTGTTCTTGTCATAAGAATTCTCTTCCTCATCGGACAGATTTGTCGGCTGCAAGATTAAACACAATGATTCAGTCACACTAAGAGTAACCGCAAGTAACAGTAACTGCAAGTATTACAAATTCAGCGGGGCAAAAAAATTTACCGTTTCTGGTCGAGAAGCTTGTGCTTCCGGCTGCAACGAATCCACTGCTCCTGATGTCGACGATGACGGTCTAGTCGAAGAGATGCCGAGTAAACCAGCTGTTTTGGAGTTCATCGCATTGGCGTATGCGGCCCTTTTCCTCTGTGATTTTGCCTTTGAAGCAGCACTACCAGTACAAGGTTGCATCCTCGGATTGCTTTATCGTTTAGAAAGTCAGCAATTCATCATCCAGCAACAGAACATAAGTACAGAGCTTGTGGACTTGGGTCACCGAGGCGAGCAGGACTTGAAGGGGAACCACGACGGCGCCGCGACGTGAACCAGGACAACGTCGCGCGCCCGTGCCGACGTGCTTCTCCTGGTGACGCACGGGAACGGGAGGAGAAGAGCAGTGGCGACCGCGTGTCTCTGTCACTGTGACGGCGCCGGTGAGGTACGGGAACGAGAGGGAACGGAAGGAGCTGGTCGAAGGAGAAGACCGCCGGCGACCCACGGAGACGGCGCCGCGCGCCCGCGCTGGCGTGCCGCGTCCGCGTCCGTCTCCTCGTATGCTACGGGAACGGGAGGCGCCGGTTGCAAAGCGGCCGGAGAGGGTCCATGTGGTGGAGGCTGGTGGCGGCGGCGGCGTTGGTGGAGGCGACCGGCGGCGGCGGCGTTCGTGGCGACCGGCGGTGGGAGGAGGAACCCTAGCGAGTCTGTGCGGGCGGGATCGGGATGTGGCCGATGGCGATGGGGAATGGGGTAAGGTCAGGGATGGATGGAGTCAACGATATTCGTGAAAAGAAAAAATCCTGTGGCTCGCGAGCCAGACGAGCCGAGCCTCTAGCTCGGTGAGCCGAACCTCGAGCCCACTTTCCACAAATGATTTAGAGTCAAGCTGATCCTGGCTCGGCTCGGTTATTCTCAAGCCTCACCGAGCCGAGCCTCGAGCCGGCTCGGCTCGGCTCGATTCCAGCCCTACCCATCCATGGACGCCGGAGGCCCGGAGCCATATATGATTCTCTCCCACGTAAGGACCTGGTCTGCAGTTGTACGGTTGGATGTTCGAGGGCGACTGCCTCCGTTCGGCAACGAGATTGACTGCCTCTGGCATGCATGAACAAAACCAGGGAGAGGAGAGCGGAAGAAAAGGCGAGCGACCCAAAACACGTACGTAGCGAACCGCTTCTTGAACGAGCTGCCCCCGCAGCCACGTGGCGACCAAGCTACGTGAAAAGTAAAACCATCGGCGGACAAGCGGGGACACTAGCCGACCCATTCAGCGCGCCATGTAACAGACACCGACATGCGGGGCCAAGCTGAGGACGAAGGAGAAGGCAACATTTCATGTTTGGTTAGATATTGGAAAGATATCCCAGCATAGATTTTCTATCTTAGCCTTTTCAAGTCATCCAATCCTACATACTAATGTATCATATTTCTCTATTAGTTCATTTTTAATTAGTTTCGAGTTTGGCTTCTGTATTTTTATTCTAGCCATTGGTAATTCTTTATAACTTTGTGACTTTTTTCCAGCTAGATATCTACTAGGTTTCCTCAAGCAACTAGATGGTTTTGAATTTTCTATGTTAACTTCTGAACTATATGCCCCTAAGCCACCTTTTGAAATCCTTTATTGGTGGAGCACCGCGCTTGATTCTCACATAATGGGGGTGTGGTAATACAACTTAGTAGCACAAAATAATCTATTAACGGCAAACATGGTGACATCATCTTGATTGTAACCCAAGTGAATATTCTTAACTTTTAATAGATTCCAAGTTTCCACACCTTTTATCTAAAAAAAAGTTTCCACACATGTCTTGAACCTGTCACTCCATATATGGTCTATCACATTATTATTTTTACCGGGCTGAAATTTAACTAAATTAAAATCCGCACCAGTAATAGTGTGCCCTTGGTAGTCAACGAACAAACAATGTAATACAAAGATGAAAGCATATTTTTCTTCTTGCTTTCGTCCCCTAAAATCCGGCTAAAAAAATCTAATCATTAAACCATAATAATTGAGTTTGACGATAGTAGGCACAATAAGAAAATTACAGAAAAAACACCATAATTCAAGTGCAACCGCGCGAGACCAAAAAACCACATAGATACTTTTATCTAAAAAAAACTACCGGTCTATCTTAATTTTGAGACAGGATACAAGTATCATTCGATTTATCCACGCCAACGACCTTTCTGACCGGCGGAGTCCGCTGATAGGTTTATGTGGCAAGAAGGTAACGGTCGGGTCCTAACAACCTTTACCGTCGCAATTGTCAATCGAATCAAAGACAACAATCGTCTCTCCCACGCCCACGTTGTCTCTCTCTCGCTTCCGTCTGCCTCGTCTCTCCACTAAGGCTTTGGAGCCACTGCATTCACCATGAAGTCCTTGAACAATGAAAAATGTATCTTCGAACCCGATATGACTTCCCTATTGTCTCGTCTCTATTAGGGCTAGGAGTTAGGGTTCTGATTTGGGGAAACTTTCTGCTTTGACGTCATTTCTCGATTAAGTGTGGATTTAGAATATGTACAATGGTTTGTAAAACGGTCTTATCTTAAACCTGACACATTAGTTAGATATGAAAAAAAAAATGATGTAGAATGGGTTATTTTTTTTAGCCTTTTCTCTAGTAACCTGATATTTTAAATGTCACGAGACAGTTGTTGTTAAGAGATGATCTCTTAGTTAAGAGAAGACAAGACACTTGTTTTGTTTCTCTCTTCCCAAACTCAACAATCATTCTACGTGGTATTGTTAAGATAAAACCATTATACATGCACTTAGGTCATCTCCAGCCGTCCCCCCAGCCCCCCCAGGACGCGAATTAGCGCCGTTTTTTACCAGCCGCCCCCCCAGAACCTCAAATAGCGCCGTTTCGGCGGAAATTAGCGCCGTCGCACCCAAGCGGAACCCAGCCCGTTGGGTTTGGCTTGGGGGGGGGCGGCGGAAGGAAAAGCGCGTGTGGGCCAGCACTGTCGGCGAGGCAACACCATTTCTCCCACTTTCCCCACATCGACTCGCCTTTTCCTCTCGCTCGCCTCGTCGTCGCCACCCCGTCGGCCACCCCCCACGCCGCCGCCGTCGGCCACCACCACACACGAGCGACGAGCCGAACCGTCGCCGCCTAGCACCACCACGCCGCCGGTGCCGTTTACTCGCCCCTCCGCCACGAGGGAGGTTGTGCCCGGTGAAACGCGTCCACCCCCCGCAAGGTGTTCGACGTTCTGTCTGGCCCATGGACTCCAACGCCGAGGAGATGCTCGCCGAGCTATTCGACGAGGAAGATCAGGCCGCCATCGACGACGAGGAACACTTGCTGGTCCTGAGCTGCCTGTCGGCTTGCAGGCCCAGGCCGCCCAGCCGCGGCGTGCTGGATCGAGGCCCGGTCGCCGCAAGAGCAAGCCGAGGCAGCGGTACGAGGGCTACTGCATCCTCTACTCCGACTACTTCGCCGAGGATCCCACCAACGACGAGAAGGTGTTCCGGCGTCGTTTCAGGATGAAACGCAAGCTTTTCCTCAAGATCATGCATGCCATCCGGGAGTTTGACACCTACTTCAAATTGAAGAAGGACTGCACCGGCACGGTAGGCTTTACCTCTATTCAGAAGTGCACGATGGCCATGAGGTTGCTTGCATACGGTGCTCCCGCAGATGCACAAGATGACTACCTGCGCATGAGCGAGTCCACGGCCCTTGAGTGCTTGAACAAGTTCTGCCGGGCAGTGGTTGCAGTTTTTGGCCCAACATACCTGTGATCACCCAATGCGCAAGACAGTTCTCGTCTCCTCGTAGAGAATGAAGCAAGAGGCTTTCCTGGGATGCTTGGTAGTATCGACTCTATTCATTGGGCATGGAAGAACTGTCCATTTTATTGGCAGGGGATGTACAAGGGAAAGGAAGGAGAGTGCTCGGTGGTTCTCGAGGCCGTGGCTTCGTACGATCTATGGATTTGGCATTCATTTTTTTGGTATGCCTGGAAGTCACAACGACATCAATGTCTTGCAGTGCTCGAATGTCTTTTCTGAGCTTGTCGAAGGCCATGCCCCCCCTGTGAACTATGAGATCAATGGACAACAGTATACAAAGGGGTATTATCTTGCAGATGGCATCTACCGAAGTGGGCAACATTTGTGAAGAGCATCTCCAACCATATCCCAGGAAGCGCAAAAGTTTGGTTTTCCAAGTGCCAGGAGGCTTGCAGGAAGGATGTTGAGCGGGCATTTGACGCGCTGCAATCTCGATTCGATGTTGTCCGGTACCCAGCTATGACTTGGTCGAAGTCCAACATGTGGGAGGTGATGCAGTGTTGTGTGATCTTCCACAACATGACCATTGAGAGTGAGCGGGGTGACCCGGTGCCTGACAGTGAGGCAAGCACACCATACTACCGGCAGGGACCTCTTGCAAATGTTGATCACCAGGTGTCGGCATCATGGACAGCCTTCCTCGCCAAGCGGCAGGAGATTCGACACGCTGGAACACACCATGCTCTACAGAATGACCTGGTGTATCATTTGTGGGCGCGAAAGGGGAATGGCAATGTTGAGGACGATGACAATGCGTAGTGTAATTTATTTTATTTGTTTAAATTGTTGAACTATTTTTGTGTGTGGCAAAACTCTATTTATTTGTGTGCCAAAACTCTACATGCCCAAATATGGCCGAATCGCCGGCTGGGGGGCGGCCTGGGTTTCACGACTGGCAAACACGCCCTCCCCAGTTTCCTGTTTTGCGCCGTTTCGCGCCGCAGCGGCCGAAAAAGCGGGATTTTCGTGTCCTGTGGGGGCCGAACGACTGCAGATGCCCTTATATTTTTTTTGTGATCGAGTCCAGATAGATAACCTAAGGGATGAATAGGTTGCCCTTTTCTTGTAATAGCATCCTTTCCCTTCAATAATAAATTGGGTGATGTCTTAAAGATGTCTTAGCCTTTTGATGCGACTGATTAGATTAGTTCGAGAACAGATTCTTGCTAGAGTTTTATGGATGATTATCGGTAGAAAGCACAGTATTATAAGGCTGGTGTCAGTGCACCGTGTTAGGACCCCAGACCGGCAGTCTGAAACCCTCCATATGCATACATTCACGATCCCAGAAAGATCAGTCGTGAACAACATACAAAGTTGGCACACAGAAATACATCATCCAATACACGAATACATAAAGGGATTACACAAATGATCACATGATCAAGTTTAACGCAACTGCCACACAGGGCAGGCAACTTATCAAACACAGCAGAAGACAAATAAAACACAACGTAGTTGAGCCCAAGTCACGCCTTAACCTACAGGCTGCTGACCCGGAGACGATCCTAGTTCGCAAAGCCGTCAGCTCCGTACTTCTCTTCATAGATATCCTTCGGAGGCTCCTTCTCAAAGTCTGGCAAGTAGATACCAGGGGCGAAACCATAATGAGTACATTTGAATGTACTCAGCAAGACATCCATCATGTCACTTACCAAACATGCAAATATGCTTATATGGTGGAATAGGTAGGCTATAAATATGGTTCACTATCAATGGTGTTCATATATGATGAAACCACAGTTGCAGTCAGGTTAATCTGTATCTTCGTTGAAGAAGATACTTCAGAAGAAAATAAAATAATATAGTTTTATTTCTCTTGTAGATATCACATGTACAAGAGGTTTTGTAAAACTTTGTAAAAGAATATTTTCTATTTGCAAAACTTCATGGAATCAGTTTCCAGAATTCTTGCTTAGAGTAGAAAAGGTTTTGTTTGCAAAACACTTTGTTTTGTATAACAACATCTGGCTTTTCATCATCGACGATACCTCCACGGTATAAGTTTCCATTCCTTTCCGAACTTCACAAGTTCAACACTTCCTTTCCAAAATTCCCTTTTCAAAAACTTCCTTTTTGAAAACATTGACACAATGCTAGCTGCATGGCCATTCAACTGTCCATATCCGAGGACGCGGCTTCTTCGAAAAAGTTATACTCTGCAGAGGTGTACTCATCCACCAGATCCAGTACACCTACCGTGAAACAACCACGGACTGTAACAACAGTATGTAAACATCAGGTATCTGATCATAACCATCCACTATGTTCAAGCTAGAATATGCCTATCTCTCAGTTGAGTTTTACCACATCCCCGGCACCGAGCTAATCCCCGCCAAGCCAGGATGCCTCAACTGATGCATCCGGAGGGAAAATTAATCCCACACTTTATATGTCTCCACGACATTCGGTTCAGAGGATCGCATCCCCTATAGCACATTGAGATAGCACACACTAATAAGAACAAACTTCAAGTTAAGCCCCTTGCCCATGTTGGGGTAGGGTGGCAGTACGGTAAAGGTTGTCCGGCGAAGACTAGGTTATGTGTCATTTTTGAAAACACCACTTTCTCAAAAATGACCACTTCCACATTCCTCCGGAGAACAAGGATCCGCCTTTTCTCCGGGTTTTTCCGTAAAGCCTTTGTTTTGTAGAATCACAATTTTAGGGTGTCCACTTAGGGACTAGTATATTTGATGGTAATAAATACCATATGGTGGCTTATGGGCTTGGTATTACCAAGTTTAACTACTGGCATGATAGTAACCTATATATAGTATAGTAGTAATTTCCACATCAAAAATAGTTTTGATAATCAAGTTTTTGTAAAACTAAACATGCATGATAGATAATGATAAGTATTGTATCAGCAAGCATCAGGATGGCTTGCCTGGTATCTCCTTGTGTCCCTGTTTTTGGAGTGACTGGAACTTGAACCACAGCTTCCCGACACTTCCTTCCTCTTCGTTTTCTAACGTCGTAAAAAGAATAAAGGACACACATTCAGAACCAATCAAGGCAAGCAACAATGCATAACCATACATACAGCAAGGAAAACTAATAACAACCAATCACTCAATTATTAATTGAGGCAAACAATCAAACAGACACACTTGGCAGAAATGCCATTTAATAAGACAGCTCAAGGTTGGAGGAACATATCTCACAACCTCAATATCATGGATTCAGTGGGTGTGCCACTCTCATACCAAGATATTAATAAACCCAAAATAAACTTAGTTTCACAATGGTGAGACTACTAAGAGTATACAAAACATGCACAATATTAATCATGGCAATGGGTCTGTCAACCAAACCACAAAAAGAAAAAAGTAGCTAATCTATCAAGCCTAAATTCACACCAAGAATAAATAATGCACATGATTTGCAAAATTTACTTTTACAAATCAGTGAGCCTACACAAGAGTAACAAGGTAATAGACTCATCACAAAACACATAATTTCTCATAGTGAGAACAATAGAAACAATGAATAAAAAGGAGGAATCCTATAGACATGCTTCTACTAAAGTTTGCTATGCAAGCAAGCATAATAAGTAAAGTGCTAAAATGCAAACAAGGAACCATGTTATCACAATGGGAATGAAAACATGTCCTCATGCAAGGATACACACATATCTACCAAACACAAGTTGGCAGGAAAAACAATTCAATACAAAAATACGAGGGAAAACTAGTACTACTCACACATGAAGAATCAATGGATGCATTTCAATCAAGTAATTGAAATACAACCAGAGGGTCCATGTCATAAAAATAGGAGTGAAAAACATCTATACTTGCTATAACAAAAATATCCCATTTGATAAAACAAGGCATCAATTTGCAGGGCAACTCCTACATACTAGTGGTAATAAAAAGGGCATTACTTAGAGGAATCAATCAACACTCCAAAGATGGATTTTTCCTAGAAAGCCACACATGATTACAACCACTTACAAACAGAAGCATACCCATTTTTGTTTAGCACAAAAATTCCCAAAGCAAAAATACTAGGCACTCATTAGTTATGAAACTATAGAAAAGAAACACATCTAGTGTGGGGGGAATAATGTTTCCACCAAAAATGAAATGAAACCAGTGGGTGTTCCACTAGAATAACAAAGCATTAAGAGGTCACAATGCCTCTGGTCATACTTGACAAAAATTAGCAAAAACCTAAACTAGCACCTAGTGCAATAACAATACTAGCAGAAAATAATAGGGTGCTTAAATAAGCAAGGCAATGCTACTCAGGTTATTATTTTCACACAAGTGAAACATCTAGGGGTCAAGTACTCATAAAAACATCATCAAAATGCTACTGTTCCTATGAACATAACACCAAAAATATGTGGCTACACAACCACAAATGATTATGTAAAAAATTCCACACATGAGGGAATTTTTCCATAACATTTTCATAGTCATGACAAAGCTACTCATGCTTCTATACCAACTCAAATGAAAGCTAGCAGAGGTGATACTAACAAAATATAAGTATCAACATGGTGCTGTATCTAATATCTCAACACAACAATTCAATTGTTTGCACACAAATTAATCAATCAACAATTCTATGCAAGTAATAACTAGAGATAAAACATATGCTATAATATAAATCCCGGTTTCTTCTCAACTCAAGTCCACACATCTTAACATGCTAAAATAGTTAATTAACAATTAGAAAACAAGTTCACACAACTTTTACATGCTAGAAAACAATATTGCAACACAAAAATATAATCACATAATTTAAATAGCTAAAATGCCAAAATGGCAGAAACAGGTGAAACAAAGATCTGTCCACTAAAATTTCTAGGATGCTCTAAAAATTAAACCCTTCTAGGTTTGGATAGCCCTAAACATATACAAGACCATCCAGTTGAGTTTGCATCCAATTTCATCTTTAATTATTTTATAAAAATCACCAAAGTGCTCTCTGGTGTTTTACCAAATTGCATGCCATTTCAAAAATACTTGGAATTTGGAAGCAAGGTTAATTGCTCCTGTTAGGAAATTTCAAGGGCTTTCCAATGCAATTGGCCTCACTTCATTCTGAGTTGTGAAATAAAAATGGTGCTCATTTTGGTGTTTCTGGTACCTGTTGCCAAATCATTTTTCATTTCAAACATAATCATCCAAATGTAGATCTACAAGTTGGAGGTGGTTTAGATTTAGTTGCTTTACATCTGTGAATTTTGTCTTGGTCAAAATAATCTTTTAGGTTGCCTTTTAGGTCCAAAAGTAGACAGGTATCAATCTGTGAAAAAGAAATTGGAAAAACAAGCATTGTTGGGCCAGATCTATAGTTGGGCCGGCCAGATCTAACTGCACCGCGAGCAGACCTAGCCAATAGTCGCTGACCCGCGGGCCAGCGGCCATGGTGGCTGCCACGCGGGCAAAACCGGGCCCACGGGCAGGTTCAACTTCTTCCGCGCGGGTCCAGGGATGCGCTGACGCGAGCGTGACGCCCTCGCGACGTCACTCGCCGGCGGGAGAACTCCGGCGAGCTCGAATCCGAGCGAAAACGACCATCGTTTCGCGATTCCAAACCATCTACGCAATGCCTACGACACGGGGAACCAACTAAGAGGGGTCTCGTTTCCAGGGAAGTGGCCGGAGAGCGGCGGCGACGGCGCGCGCGCGGCAGCCGGAAAGGAGCACGGCACGGCCACGATTCGGAGGGAGAGGGAGAGGGGAAATTGGTCGGGGACGGTCACCTGCTCACCACCAACGCGTGGAAGAACTCGTTGAGGTCGAAGGAGACTCGAGGCCGGGGCGATTCCTCGCCGGAGTCCGCCGGACTCGCAGACGAGGACTGGACGGCGCGGGCACCACGCGGCGTTTCGCCTCGATTCTTCTCGAACCGAGGGCAACCACGACAAGGCGGAGAGGATGGCGCCCACGGCTGCCGGCGGCGAACTCTGCATCGGCCGGAACGATGGCGAGGTCTCGAGCTAGAGTTTCGGTAGCAAAAAAAATTAGAGAGAGAGAGGAGGGCTCGTGGGGTGAGAGAGGGAGCAGGTAGAGAGGCACAGAGGTGCACATGGGGGTTTTATCTACCTAGAAGACTTCCACTCGAAGGCAATGGAGCATGGGCTTCCATGCCTCAACTTGCAGCTACAGGAAGAAGAAGGTGTGTGACTCAGCTTACATTTTGGTCCCTGCCAATTTACAAAAAGGTCCCTGTCCTCTCTGAAAAAGGTTGTTTTCACTAGGAAAAAAAAGTCTAAAATTGAAACCCTTTTGCCCAAAATTCTTATTAGTATAGATACACAACATATGTGAAAATTGGCTCAATTGGAGAAACTTGATAATTCAAAGTTGTTCAAATTTGAATTCTTACATAAATGGACATTGAATTTATTAACCTACTTAGGAGCTTCCCAAAATGATAATTTTTGGCACACATTACTTATTTGATGTGTTCTTTAAGTGGTAGAAAATTCAAGTCATTTTGAGTTACTTCATAGAACAAACATGTTCAAATTTCAAAAAGGTGCTGTCAAGAAAACAAGGGTTTTTGGCAACTTAAATTATTCAAAAACTTGTTCCCTTTTGGTTTTCATCCTTATTTATGCTATAGAGCATGTGGTATTTATTTCATGGCATTTGGAAAAAGTTTGTAGAACAAACTTGTTCAAAATCCCAAATGTTGCTGTGGAGAAAAACCATGTTTTCAGGACTTTAATGGATTCAATTTTTGGTCTCCTCTTGTCTGTGTTCCTTATTTGATATAAGGAAGCAATGGTATGAATTTCAAATCATTTTAAGAAAGTTTCCAATAGTAACTTGTTTTAGTTTTCTGTTTCTGGAAATATTGGAATTTCTATTTAATAAAGCACTTGGCTTTTCTTTAGCAAATGATTTGCCAAAATATTTATGTGACTAGAGATAGCAAGTAAATGCTCTCTAATACTTTTGTTTTTAAGCTTGCAAGGTTGGAAAAACATTTGATAAGATTTTGGTGAAGCGTTTAAGAATGCCTCCTTTTCTGATAATCTTTTAGGGAAATTTTATTCAGTGTTTCCTCTTTCTTAATTTGAAACTTGGAATTATATTCAACAAGTATGGGATTCATAAGATAGTTTTTGGAGAACTCTTTGATCAATATTTACTTTATAAAATATTTCCAAGGTCTTGGAACAATATGTTGAATATTTTGTTTTCAATTTCTTAGCCATGTAAGTTTATATAATTAGTTTGTTTAGTTGCACTTAAACAAACACAACCAAAGTTTATTTATCAAGCAATTATCAAAACAACTGTGTTATCAGGTATTCCAAAATTGGGATGTGACAGGTCTTCCCCCTTTAAAAAGAATCTCGTCCCCGAGATTCGCAAGCGAGGACTAAGGGAGGGCCAACAAACACAATGTTAGTGTTGGAATGCAGGTGCTTCCCCCCTTTGACTTTTCTTGGGAGGAGGGGTACTCCCCTAAATTAGCAAATTCTTTAGAAAAAATTCTTTAGCTATCCATTTACTCAACCGCCAATTTTTTAAATTTTTTGATAACGTCACTACTGCCAACTAGTTCCTTTTAGTGCAGAACTACCTGGAAACGTACCGTCAATTATCACATGAGTTCCTAGATATATCCCACATCTTACATACCACATATGGGGTGGTGTACCACTCTCATAACAAGGTATATAAGAAGCTAAAAATATAGCTTGTGGGTGCAAAGGTTAGGTTGCTAAGGTAAAACAAACAGACAGAACAATACCCATGGCAGTGGGTATTACTCACCACAAGCAACTATCACTTAATGTGTTCATGATTTTAGTTGGATGTTTTAGTTTCATAAGATACTCTTAAGCACAATCATAACACAAGTATAAACTCATGCTAAGGTAAAACATTTAAACAAAATCCAATAAGCAAGCCAACAACACCACAGATGAATAGACTATTTATTCACTAGGTTATTGTTTACTAGAGGTTTTGGAATCCATCAATCATGAACAATTAGCAAACAACCAGTAGCTAAAAACCAATGAATCCAATCATAAAGATACTCTAAAACACCATCTTCACACAAGATAAAACTCCTATTACACAGGCATAAAAAAAAAGGACTGCACAAATAACACACTAGTATGAAAAATCTACACCAGCGTGCTATAAGAGATAATCATATCATATAACCATAGAACATGCAACTAAATAATTCATGGCATGATAACAGAAATAATAACTTCCTAAACATGCTATATCCACACATATACTCATAAAATAAAAGGAGGGTAACTCTAGAGCAAAAATCACCATTTTCTAGTGGTGAAACTAGTTTCACTCTAGAGAAGCAAACAATGCTATCATGATGTTTAAACTTAAACAAGCAAGTCATGAATATAAGTGTACCTAATAACAGTACACCAATCCTACTCATGTTAGTAAGCACAAACACCAAAGTAATTCTATGAATCACCCATTAAGCATGCAGAAATTTCTTCTAGCAATTTCTGATTTTCTTTAACCAATTACTAGCAAACAAGCAAGGTATAACTCACACAACCAGTAGCTATGCAATTAATGAAAAGTTATCTAAACCTTTTCAAAAATCCATACACTCAATTTAAAATTATTCGCAAACAATCTACCAATCAAGAGGAATTTATTTTATTTGCGTAGCACACGATAGTGAAACACTTCTTAACATGATACCCCTAAGGAATATTATGCTAACAAAAGAATCACACCTAAACATATTAGTATTTACTAATAGGAAATAAACTTCTCACTTGCATAAGTGAAAAGAAACAATTATATTTTCCATGGTGGAAAATAGAAATCAATTACATGGTGAAACATGCTATTTTCACACCTGTGTATGGTTGGGGATTTTCATCCTCAAGCCAAAATGCAATGGGACCTGTGGACTATGGCCTACTAATACCAAGGCAAAATAGGTACTAAACCTCTGGTTACTCATGAAAAACTTTGCATACAACATAAAAATATATGGCTATTCAATCTAGTGAAACAATACTAGTGCATATTGATAGCAATGCTTACATATGCTTTACTATTAAGAGACATGCATGCTAACAGAGGTACAAGCATCAAAATAACAGTACCTAAATGGTACTGGACTCAAAGAAAACATAGCACAAAATCTACTAAGAAAGTATACACAGATCCAGCTCTCACAATACTTCCAAATAATAAACTAGAAGGTAACAAATGCTATTTCATTTTTGTTCGAGTTTCCAATCATGCACACACTTTCTAGGGTAGATTCATTGTAAGAAAACAACATAATAACAAGTCCTAACAACTCCATATAAGTTAGGAAGCAAGATTGAATAAAACACAAATTTATTTCAATCAAGAGCACACAAAGAAACAAAAACAGGAAAACTGATGTTTCCTATATCTATCACAACCATTCCATCGTTCACTTAATTTCTAAACCTCGAATTTCATAGTACCTACAATGTCTATTAAGATTTGGTTTCCAAAGTAGAATACACCTGATATCCTATTGACTATTAAACAAATAGGTCATCATCTTATTTTCTCGTGACTTCTCCTTTTTACCAACTAGATTAAAAGGTGTCTTAAATCACTTAATTCCTTGGTTTAGAAAGAGTTGTCAGTAGTTCGCATGTTTTGGTTAGGTGTCAACCTAAGATTAGGCCAAGCATGTTAGTCTTGTTAACTTTCTATAAAATAATGTTTGTTCGACAAGATACGACTAGCGTCATCGTACGTCGAATATTGAATTGTGCTCTTTTGATTGGCTTTTTAGGGGGTTGCGCATCATGGCATGTGAAGACTTCTTTTGCACCTTTCTCCAAAGGAGGGAGGTATATAACTTTTAAAAAACAACGTTTAGCCCACAGGGCAAAACGAGTATTTTGCAAACAGACAAAACACAGAGGTTTTGGTCAGTATTGGTTGGTGAATTCACGCATTTTCTTCTTTGAGGGTTGTCGTTGTTGGAGCTTTATCTGTTGGAGTGCATCACTGGTAGCAATGCTATCAGCTCGTGTGGCTTGATGGTCCTTTATTATTAGGCCCAACGGTGCTTTCATTAATTGTGGGGGAGATGGTGGTGGTTCACGACGGGTCGCATTATGAAGCGAAAACAAGTATAAGTCTAAGCAACAAATTCTTGTTTTTGAATGCTATACAAACATTTTTGCTTGCAAAAATTTAACAGGAGGCGATTCAAAAACAAGAGCGGGGCAAGCACAAATCTGCAAATTTTGAGCACCCCACAAACATATAGAAGCCTAGATGAACCAAAATTCTACACCACACAATAGCACAAAGTCCTACGGACACACATAAGCAAGCCATAACACACAAGCAAGGCTCCATTGGAGCTACGTCAGGGGAGACGACTCATGGAGTTATCGCTAAATTACTCCAAACTAGACTGATCCAAAATCCTAGAAGTGGCTGAAGAACTATATCTACTTCTGACCATCATCACTATAGAGCTAGGCAATTATTTTGGTCTCTCGGGACATCGGCAAGTATACAAGTTTTTATATGAAAACAAGATAAATAGAAGTAAAGTTTTGATAAACCTTTTAAACTGAGAGAGGTAATAATATGCAACAATCTGTTTTTGAAACCCCAACTATTTTCTGAACAGAAAACTTCAAAGACAAGAGATGTTTCAAAAACAGAGCGGAGCAGTTGCAAACAAGTAAGAAATAAACTCTTAACCGAGAGAGATACTAACTCTGTAAGGACCGCCCTTCGAACCACTGTTCAAGGACGCCCTTGATATGCATTTAGAATCTTTTGAAAAGATAATAAGGAGGGAAAATATACTAAAATTCCCTTAGACAAAAATAATGTAGATAGTAAATAGGTTTTTTACTCAAAAATACTTTTCTTTCCTATCTGACGTCCATGCTAACTAAGGTCTCCTAAGGTCAGGATGGCTCTGATACCAACTCTGTAAGGACCCCAGACCGGCAGTCTGAAACCCTCCGTATGCATACATTCACGATCCCAGAAAGATCAGTCGTGAACAACATACAAAGTTGGCACACAGAAATACATCATCCAATACACGAATACATAAAGGGATTACACAAATGATCACATGATCAAGTTTAACGCAACTGCCACACAGGGCAGGCAACTTATCAAACAAAGCGGAAGACAAATAAAACACAACATAGTTGATCCCAAGTCACGCCTTAACCTACAGGCTGCTGACCCGGAGACGATCCTAGTTCGCAAAGCCGTCAGCTCCGTACTTCTCTTCATAGATATCCTTCGGAGGCTCCTTCTCAAAGTCTGGCAAGTAGATACCAGGGGCGAAACCATAATGAGTACATTTGAATGTACTCAGCAAGACATCCATCATGTCACTTACCAAACATGCAAATATGCTTATATGGTGGAATAGGTAGGCTATAAATATGGTTCACTATCAATGGTGTTCATATATGATGACACCACAGTTGCAGTCAGGTTAATCTGTATCTTCGTTGAAGAAGATACTTCAGAAGAAAATAAAATAATATAGTTTTATTTCTCTTGTAGATATCACATGTACAAGAGGTTTTGTAAAACTTTGTAAAAGAATATTTTCTCTTTGCAAAACTTCATGGAATCAGTTTCCAGAATTCTTGCTTAGAGTAGAAAAGGTTTTGTTTGCAAAACACTTTGTTTTGTATAACAACATCTGGCTTTTCATCATCGACGATACCTCCACGGTATAAGTTTCCATTCCTTTCCGAACTTCACAAGTTCAACACTTCCTTTCCAAAATTCCCTTTTCAAAAACTTCCTTTTTGAAAACATTGACACAATGCTAGCTGCATGGCCATTCAACTGTCCATATCCGAGGACGCGGCTTCTTCGAAAAAGTTATACTCTGCAGAGGTGTACTCATCCACCAGATCCAGTACACCTACCGTGAAACAACCACGGACTGTAACAACAGTATGTAAACATCAGGTATCTGATCATAACCATCCACTATGTTCAAGCTAGAATATGCCTATCTCTCAGTTGAGTTTTACCACATCCCCGGCACCGAGCTAATCCCCGCCAAGCCAGGATGCCTCAACTGATGCATCCGGAGGGAAAATTAATCCCACACTTTATATGTCTCCACGACATTCGGTTCAGAGGATCGCATCCCCTATAGCACATTGAGATAGCACACACTAATAAGAACAAACTTCAAGTTAAGCCCCTTGCCCATGTTGGGGTAGGGTGGCAGTACGGTAAAGGTTGTCCGGCGAAGACTAGGTTATGTGTCATTTTTTAAAACACCACTTTCTCAAAAATGACCACTTCCACATTCCCCCGGAGAACAAGGATCCGCCTTTTCTCCGGGTTTTTCCGTAAAGCCTTTGTTGTGTAGAATCACAATTTTAGGGTGTCCACTTAGGGACTAGTATATTTGATGGTAATAAATACCATATGGTGGCTTATGGGCTTGGTATTACCAAGTTTAACTACTGGCATGATAGTAACCTATATATAGTATAGTAGTAATTTCCACATCAAAAATAGTTTTGATAATCAAGTTTTTGTAAAACTAAACATGCATGATAGATAATGATAAGTATTGTATCAGCAAGCATCAGGATGGCTTGCCTGGTATCTCCTTGTGTCCCTGTTTTTGGAGTGACTGGAACTTGAACCACAGCTTCCCGACACTTCCTTCCTCTTCGTTTTCTAACGTCGTAAAAAGAATAAAGGACACACATTCAGAACCAATCAAGGCAAGCAACAATGCATAACCATACATACAGCAAGGAAAACTAATAACAACCAATCACTCAATTATTAATTGAGGCAAACAATCAAACAGACACACTTGGCAGAAATGCCATTTAATAAGACAGCTCAAGGTTGGAGGAACATATCTCACAACCTCAATATCATGGATTCAGTGGGTGTGCCACTCTCATACCAAGATATTAATAAACCCAAAATAAACTTAGTTTCACAATGGTGAGACTACTAAGAGTATACAAAACATGCACAATATTAATCATGGCAATGGGTCTGTCAACCAAACCACAAAAAGAAAAAAGTAGCTAATCTATTAAGCCTAAATTCACACCAGGAATAAATAAGGCACATGATTTGCAAAAATTACTTTTACAAATCAGTGAGCCTACACAAGAGTAACAAGGTAATAGACTCATCACAAAACACACAATTTCTCATAGTGAGAACAATAGAAACAATGAATAAAAAGGAGGAATCCTATAGACATGCTTCTACTAAAAGTTTGCTATGCAAGCAAGCATAATAAGTAAAGTGCTAAAATGCAAACAAGGAACCATGTTATCACAATGGGAATGAAAACATGTCCTCATGCAAGGATACACACATATCTACCAAACACAAGTTGGCAGGAAAAACAATTCAATACAAAAATACGAGGGAAAACTAGTACTACTCACACATGAAGAATCAATGGATGCATTTCAATCAAGTAACTGAAATACAACCAGAGGGTCCATGTCATAAAAATAGGAGTGAAAAACATCTATACTTGCTATAACAAAAATATCCCATTTGATAAAACAAGGCATCAATTTGCAGGGCAACTCCTACATACTAGTGGTAATAAAAAGGGCATTACTTAGAGGAATCAATCAACACTCCAAAGATGGATTTTTCCTAGCAAGCCACACATGATTACAACCACTTACAAACAGAAGCATACCCATTTTTGTTTAGCACAAAAATTCCCAAAGCAAAAATACTAGGCACTCATTAGTTATGAAACTATATAAAAGAAACACATCTAGTGTGGGGGAAATAATGTTTCCACCAAAAATGAAATGAAACCAGTGGGTGTTCCACTAGAATAACAAATCATTAAGAGGTCACAATGCCTCTGGTCATACTTGACAAAAATTAGCAAAAACCTAAACTAGCACCTAGTGCAATAACAATACTAGCAGAAAATAATAGGGTGCTTAAATAAGCAAGGCAATGCTACTCAGGTTATTATTTTCACACAAGTGAAACATCTAGGGGTCAAGTACTCATAAAAACATCATCAAAATGCTACTGGTCCTATGAACATAACACCAAAAATATGTGGCTACACAACCACAAATGATTATGTCAAAAATTCCACACATGAGGGAATTTTTCCATAACATTTTCATAGTCATGACAAAGCTACTCATGCTTCTATACCAACTCAAATGCAAGCTAGCAGAGGTGATACTAACAAAATATAAGTATCAACATGGTGCTGTATCTAATATCTCAACACAACAATTCAATTGTTTGCACACAAATTAATCAATCAACAATTCTATGCAAGTAATAACTAGAGATAAAACATATGCTATAATATAAATCCCGGTTTCTTCTCAACTCAAGTCCACACATCTTAACATGATAAACTAGTTAAGTAACACTTAGAAAACAAGTTCACACAACTTTTACATGCTAGAAAACAATATTGCAACACAAAAATATAATCACATAATTTAAATAGCTAAAATGCCAAAATGGCAGAAACAGGTGAAACAAAGATCTGTCCACCAAAATTTCTAGGATGCTCTAAAAATTAAACCCTTCTAGGTTTGGATATCCCTAAACATATACAAGACCATCCAGTTGAGTTTGCATCCAATTTCATCTTTAATTATTTTATAAAAATCACCAAAGTGCTCTCTGGTGTTTTACCAAATTGCATGCCATTTCAAAAATACTTGGAATTTGGAAGCAAGGTTAATTTCTCCTGTTAGGAAATTTAAAGGGCTTTCCAATGCAATTGGCCTCACTTCATTATGAGTTGTGAAATAAAAATGGTGCTCATTTTGGTGTTTCTGGTACCTGTTGCCAAATCATTTTTCATTTCAAAAATAATCATCCAAATGTAGATCTACAAGTTGGAGGTGGTTTAGATTTAGTTTCTTTACATCTGTGAATTTTGTCTTGGTCAAAATCATCTTTTAGGTTGCCTTTTAGGTCCAAAAGTAGACAGGTCTCAATCTGTGAAAAAGAAATTGGAAAAACAAGCATTGTTGGGCCAGATCTATAGTTGGGCCGGCCAGATCTAACTGCACCGCGAGCAGACCTAGCCAATAGTCGCTGACCCGCGGGCCAGCGGCCACGGTGGCTGCCACGCGGGCAAAACCGGGCCCACGGGCAGGTTCAACTTCTTCCGCGCGGGTCCAAGGATGCGCTGACGCGAGCGTGACGCCCTCGCGGCGTCACTCGCCGGCGGGAGAACTCCGGCGAGCTCGAATCCGAGCGAAAACGACCATTGTTTCGCGATTCCAAACCATCTACGCAATGCCTACGACACGGGGAACCAACTAAGAGGGGTCTCGTTTCCAGGGAAGTGGCCGGAGAGCGGCGGCGACGGCGCGCGCGGCGGCGACGGCGCGCGCGGCGGCCGGAAAGGAGCACGGCACGACCACGATTCGGAGGGAGAGGGAGAGGGGAAATTGGTCGGGGACGGTCGCCTGCTCACCACCAACGCGTGGAAGAACTCGTTGAGGTCGAAGGAGACTCGAGGCCGGGGCGATGCCTCGCCGGAGTCCGCCGGACTCGCAGACGAGGACTGGACGGCGCGGGCACCACGCGGCGTTTCGCCTCGATTCTTCTGGAACCGAGGGCAACCACGACAAGGCGGAGAGGATGGCGCCCACGGCTGCCGGCGGCGAGCTCTGCATCGGCCGGAACGATGGCGAGGTCTCGAGCTAGGGTTTCGGTAGCAAAAAAAATTAGAGAGAGAGAGGAGGGCTCGTGGGGTGAGAGAGGGAGCAGGTAGAGAGGCACAGAGGTGCACATGGGGGTTTTATCTACCTAGAAGACTTCCACTCGAAGGCAATGGAGCATGGGCTTCCATGCCTCAACTTGCAGCTACAGGAAGAAGAAGGTGTGTGACTCAGCTTACATTTTGGTCCCTGCCAATTTACAAAAAGGTCCCTGTCCTCTCTGAAAAAGGTTGTTTTCACTAGGAAAACAAAGTCTAAAATTGAAACCCTTTTGCCCAAAATTCTTATTAGTATAGATACACAACATATGTGAAAATTGGCTCAATTGGAGAAACTTGATAATTCAAAGTTGTTCAAATTTGAATTCTTACATAAATTGACATTGAATTTATTAACCTACTTAGGAGCTTCCCAAAATGATAATTTTTGGCACACATTACTTATTTGATGTGTTCCTTAAGTGATAGAAAATTCAAGTCATTTTGAGTTACTTCATAGAACAAACTTGTTCAAATTTCAAAAAGGTGCTGTCAAGAAAACAGGGGTTTTTGGCAACTTAAATTATTCAAAAACTTGTTCCCTTTTGGTTTTCATCCTTATTTATGCTATAGACCATGTGGTATTTATTTCATGGAATTTGGAAAAAGTTTGTAGAACAAACTTGTTCAAAATCCCAAATGTTGCTGTGGAGAAAAACCATGTTTTCAGGACTTTAATGGATTCAATTTTTGGTCTCCTCTTGTGTTTGTTCCTTATTTGATATAAGGAAGAAATGGTACGAATGTCAAATCATTTTAAGAAAGTTTCCAATAGTAACTTGTTTTAGTTTTCTGTTTCTGGAAATATTGGAATTTCTATTTAATAAAGCACTTGGCTTTTCTTTAGCAAATTATTTGCCAAAATATTTATGTGACTAGAGATAGCAAGTAAATGCTCTCTAATACTTTTGTTTTTAAGCTTGCAAGGTTGGAAAAACATTTGATAAGATTTTGGTGAAGCATTTAAGAATGCCTCCTTTTCTGATAATCTTTTAGGGAAATTTTATTCAGTGTTTCCTCTTTCTTAATTTGAAACTTGGAATTATATTCAACAAGTATGGGATTCATAAGATAGTTTTTGGAGAACTCTTTGATCAATATTTACTTTAGAAAATATTTCCAAGGTCTTGGAACAATATGTTGAATATTTTGTTTTCAATTTCTTAGCCATGTAAGTTTATATAATTAGCTTGTTTGGTTGCACTTAAACAAACACAATCAAAGTTTATTTATCAAGCAATTAGCAAAACAAATGTGTTATCAGGTATTCCAAAATTGGGATGTGACACACCGCCCGTGATAGCGGTGCCACGTCAACTTTTACCCTCACTCTTACCCTACTCTCACCACACTCTCACCCCACGGTGCCAATGCACGGGCTGTAGTGCCAGCTCTCACTTCTCTCTCCTCCATATCAGCATTTCTTTTTCAGATTAAGTTATTTCACTCGCTTTTGTTTAGACATTCAAAATAATGCAAAAAAAATATTTTATTCAACTAAAAATGTTACCGATTACATTATAAATAAAAAATTACATATAAATAAAAAATACATAAAAAAATTAAAAAATTACATAATCTAGGCATTACTATTTTCCCACACATGCTCAATCAAATCTTGTTGGAGCTGTGTATACATCGGTGAGTCCCTCATTTCGGTGTCCATCTGAATCCTGACTGCTAGGCTTGGTGGTGCATTGTTGTGTATCACCGGGCCGACATTGGAATCAACTGTCTCATAGATGTCGTCCAAATTGGTACCACGCTCATTGTCGATGATCATGTTGTGCAGGATGACACATGCACGCATGATCAACCCAAGAGTACGCCTCGAGTAGGAGCGTCCTGGAACTGCTATAATGTTGAACCTAGACTTGAGCACTCCAAAGGTACACTCGACATCTTTGCGCCAAGCTGATTGAGTAGTAGCGAATAGCCGATGCTTTTCACTTTGTGGAAGAGTAACACCTTTCATGAACACCGACCAGGAGAGGTAGATGCCGTCGGCAAGGTAGTAACCCATGTTGTACTCGTGTCCATTCACCGTGAAGTTCACTATGGGTGCTTCTCCCCTAAGCACATCAGTGAACAACATCGACTGATTGAGTACATTGATGTCGTTGTTGGACCGGGCCACTCCAAAAAACACATGCCAGATCCAACGATCATACGACGCAATGGCTTCTAAGATTATGGTAGGGTGTTTGATGTCTCCCCTTGTGAATTGACCGGCATGCGCAACTGGGCAGTTCCTCCACTGCCAATGCATGCAATCGATGCTCCCTAGCATGCCCGGAAAGCCACGCTCCTCGGCTTTCGCTAGTAGACGCTGAGTATCCGCGACATTTGGTCGACGGCAAAACTCATCCCCGTAACAGTGAATGATGCATTCACATAATCTCTCTAGACATTCTGATGAAGTTTGTCTAGCTAGCTTAAGCCACTCATCTATCGTATCTGCAGCGGCTCCATAAGCTAATAAACGCAAAGCCGCAATACACTTTTGTAGGGGAGAAAAACCAGGACGGTTGAGAGCATCAACTCTTTGGATGAAATACAGAGACTATTCACCCAATCTATCCACAATGCGTAGAAAAACGTGTCGCCTCATCCGATACCTTCGCCGAAAGAATTTCGGAGGATAAGTATAGTTGTCGGCGAAGTAGTCGTCGTAGAGCCGATCGTGGGCACCCAGACGATCACGCCTGATGTACTCTCGATGGCGTCGCGTCCGTCTTGACTCCGCCTCGAGGTTGAGCATCGCCTCCTCGTACTCCGCCTCGAATGCACCGACCATATCACCCTCCATTCCTTCGCTCGAATTGCTGCTGGACGAAGACATGGCGTCGAGAGGAGTGGAAATGAAGAGTGGATGAGATGAAGTGGGGAGTGAAATGAGTGAAACTGGGTGGGGGTATTTATAGGGGGTTGGGGATGAAATTTGGAATTTTTTGCCTTTTTTTCGAATTTTTGGAGGCTGCAACGGCTATTTCAACGACTAGCTGACGTGGACGAATCACAGCTCGCCACTTCAGCTAGCCGTTGCCCCGCCTCGCTACTGCCTCCCTCTCGCCCCACCTCGCCCGCGCGGCGCCCGGCTCTCGCCTCCCTCTCGCCTCCAACGCGGACGACAGCCGGGCGGTAGCGCCCGCTACCGCCGGGCAGTGGATCCATCGCCCGCCGGTGCGCTCTCGCCTCCCTCTCGCCCCGCGCCGGGCGCTACCGCCCCCACTACAGCCCCCAGCCCCCCACTGGCACCAGCCTAAGGAGTAAGCGGGATTCTCACGCGGGAAGCCAATAGTAAATGAAAGCCAATTCGTACACCTTGCATGTACTACTACGTATACTATCTGCCAGCCCTGTGCTTTCACTCAAAAAAAAAAAAAAAAAAAAACTATGTGCCCTGGCCCCTGTGCCGTGCCCGTGTGTGGTCTGTGGTGTCGTGTCCCCAACGACCGACCAGGCGAGGAGACGACCAAAGACCAGGCCTTTCTTTTCTCCCACCCCCGGCCTGCCCTCTCTCCCCGGCCGCCGCGAAGCGCGAGCGCCATGGCCAGCAAGGCGAAGCTGCTGTACATTGTGGTCGTCGACGGCAATGGCTCCTCCTCCTTCCGCTACACCCGATCCCTCCTCCACAGCACCCTCCAGCTCATGGGATGCAAGCCAAGACACGCATTCGAGGTCTCCTTTCCTGCCCCCTTTTCCTCCAATCTCTCCTCGTTTCCCTCTTCGATTCGATCCATTCGATTCCATCTGATTTCGGTTTTGATTTCGCTGACAAGAAAAGATTAGCCGGAGGGTGTTCGATGTGATCCGGGGCGACCCGTCGGAGATGGAGATGCTGGCGGCGATGTACGGCGGCCGCGGCGGCGGCGTGCAGCGGTACCAGCTCCCGGACGCGGCCACCAGCCCGCGCCAGTTCCAGTTCGAGCTCTACAAGCGCCGCACCACCGTCCTCGTCCCCAGGGACCTCTTCCTCCACCTCGTCTGCCAGGCCCTCGCCCTCTACAAGTACCTCGCGCCCAACCAGCGGAACGATCTCATGCTCGCCTGCAGGCAAGACCACGTCTTCTTTTTATAATATCTTGTTGATGAATAGCGATCACAAATCTCATGAATGATCATCCCTTCGTTTGTTCTCGACATGCGTGCTTTACAACACCTACCTGGTCATCCCAGACAGTAAAGATGTCCATTCAGTACACTTACAGAAACTGTACATGTCTGGCAAAATTAATCAACTCGATACTATTCGGATTTTTTTTTTATACTTGTTATATACCATGCTTAAATTTGGGCGCCACGAGTGAACACTGCATATCTATGATGTATATCACAAATATTTAACAAGTGGTAAAATGGTTGCTGAAATCTGTCGGAGCTAAAATCAGTAACTGAATTTTCCTTGTTAATGATGCAACTTCTGTAAATCATATGCCCACGGCGGTATCAAACATTCTACTGCCTCTTTTTCGCATACGAATGCCAGGAGAACCAACGTTCAGAGGTGTTGATTTCATTCTCTTTGCCGCACCATTGATATAATATTTTATCTCCCTGTATGTAGGATTCGAGAAAAAAAGGAGTCTGTCACGGTTCTCCTCTGCGGAACTAGTGGTTGCGGCAAGTCTACTCTTTCTACTTTGCTGGTAAACATCCTATTTCTTCTTGCATTCCTGCTGTATCTAATGCTGAGATCTTTCTCAGGACGGCTTATTTGATTATATATTGTCAGACCTAAGCAATAAACTGTGGGCTTTGATTTAGATTGCGAAGTTACAGTACTTAGGCCATCAAGCAGAGATTACCTTCCTTCTTGTTTAGCTACTTCCTCCGATCCATAAAAAGTGTCGCTCATTTTATACTAAGTTAGTATAAACTTTGTACTAAGTGAGCGACACTTTTTATGGATCGGAGGGAGTAGTATATTGAACATTGACCTACAAGTAGAGAAACCAAACTACTTCTTCAGAACTATAGCACACCCAATTTTATCTCTTTTGCTTTCAAGGTTATAAGTGTTCCAATATATCAACAGGGGAGCAGATTAGGGATTACAACCGTAGTTTCCACAGATTCCATCCGCCACATGATGCGGGGCTTTGCTGACGAGAAAGAAAACCCCCTTCTTTGGGCGTCAACTTATCATGCAGGCGAGTGCCTTGACCCAGTAGCAGTTTCTGAAGCGAAAGCTAGGAGGAAAGCGAAAAAACACTCGGGCTTGTCAAGCAACTCGGGTATGGATTACGAGAGAAGTGGGTTTCGGAGTGAGAAAGTTGACGGAAAACCAATCGGGAAGAAACAAATGGCTATAGAAGGTTATAAAGCACAGTGTGAGATGGTGATTGATAGTTTGGATCGACTGATTACCGCGTGGGAAGATAGGAAAGAATCTGTTGTCGTGGAGGGTGTTCACCTGAGCCTTAACTTTGTGGTATGTTCTTCTAACTTTTCCCCAATATATTTTCCTTCCACTCTTACCCTTGAGCTGTTTCATTTATGGTGAATATATTTAGTTTGATTGCCCGTCAATCTGGTACATTAGTGATCCACCTGTTCTGATTTCCCCTGTTATATTTGGTAATTAATTTCTAAAAGTATTTAAATATTTCAGATGGGTTTAATGAGGAAACATCCATCGATAATTCCTTTTATGGTCTACATATCCAACGAAGACAAGCACATGGAGAGGTTTGCTGTGCGTGCAAAGTACATGACTCTTGATCCAACAAAAAACAAGTATGTCAAATACATCAACAATATCAGAACTATCCAAGAGTACCTCTGTAGCCGAGCTGACAAATACCAAGTTCCCAAGGTAAACAACACTAATGTTGACCGGAGTGTGGCTTCCATCCACGCCACTGTCTTTAGCTGCCTCCGCAGGCGTGCTACTGGAGATCAGTTGTATGACCCGGATACAAAAACTGTAGCTGCTGTAAACGACGAGTATAAGAACCAGTGTGTTGCTAACTCCATGAGTTCCAAGGGGATGTTCAAACTAATCCAACGCCTAGGATCCTCAAGAAAGCTCATGGCCATAATCAATGTGGATGGTTCCGTTTCAAAGGCTTGGCCGGTTGAATCGAGTGGTGGAGATGGGAAAAGCAGTTCCGAAGATGGTAACCAGAGATCTTTAGGAAATCCAATATATGGACCTCTGAATATTGGAAGGACGGAGTCGGTCAATCTCCAGTTTGGCTCCTTTGGAATAAGTGCCTGGCCTACAGACACTGGTTGTACTAGTCAAGCTGGAAGTGTCGACGACTCATGGACTCACCATGGTAATGAAGGCAGTAGCAGCCGTGTCGCGTCTTTGTCCGGTTCCCCTAAGAAGTTTGATGGACATTGTAAAGAGGTATGTGTTTTCACTTCATTCCTGGCAACTTCGCTACGACTGTTTTTGTCTTAATTGCTGATTTTTTTTTTTGTTTTGCTGAGGCCAGATTAAGGAATCATCAGCTGCATCTGGCAGCGACGACGACGACGAGGAAGAAGAAGCTGACGTTGCACCAAATTCAGGGAGTGATGAGGACCTAAGTGAAGAAGATCACAAGGAGAACCATGATGAGGTGAGTCTATTTATTATCTTCATTTTAAGTTACCGTAACTTGCTGTACTGATTTGCAAAATGCTTAGATATCAACACAAGATGTCCACAACTCAAAATTAGTGATATTTTTGTTTGGGTGAAGTAACGAATAGTAAAGAATCTGAAGTTGTTCCTGTGCAACTTAGGTAACTAAGAGGAAGTTTTTGTTTAGGCTATGTAGTTTCCCATGTCAGTGTAGGCATGTTCTACAGACAAATCGTTTCTCTTTATTGGCCAAATGCTTTGACAAAGTGTTGACGAGCAGATGGAAGGGTCTGTGGACGAGGACTGCAACAGGTCCGACGAGGAATACGACGACCTGGCCATGGGGGACAGCCTGGAGAACGGTTACTTGAGCGATGATGGCGTCTTAAGCAGTGCCACGCCAAGAAAACAGCTGGAGAAACTGCGGAGCCTGTCGAAGATGGAGATGCATGCCATTCCGGAGACGGCGCGTGCTCCTTCCTCCACCAGGAGGAATGCGGCGGCCAGGAAGGTGAGGCGGACCCTGAGTGACTCGTCCCGCTCGAGGAGGCCGGAAGGGGGCTCGGAGGCAGTTGCAGTGACTCCTGATAGGTAGCTGGATGTGTTTAGATGTTGATGTAATAATGAATAACCTGGGAATTGAAGGGCTGCTCCATGCATGTGGGTGTTTTTGGTTTAGCCTGCCTCTATCTAACTAACCATCTTGTTGTAGAGATTCTCCAAACCATCTTGTTTGGAGAGCTGAATAACAGAGTAGCTTTCTTGGCCGAGGAAATCAAAGTCTTTGAGGTTTTCAACGTGAAGCTTCCTGGATTTGTTCTTCGCTCTGCTGGTCCACGTATCCGTTTCTTTCCTTCCTGATCCCACCCTTTTTATAAAAGAAGGAATGTTCTTTTGAATTTTCTTTACACAAAAAAAGAACGAGTTAAGAGGGCCAATTTTTTGTGACATTTCTGTCACGTAATTAGAGAATCGTTTGACATGCATACATCACAATACGCGTAAGACAAATGCAAGTTCACAATGTGCGAAAGGAGACAGGTACAACTTCACATTTCCACTGTATATTACCTCCATTCCAAAATGTAAAGCATTTTTAGCAAACTAAACTAGCTTGGGACGGAGGGAGTACATAACTTCTAACACTAGTACATATGACACATTAGCAGCAGCATAATCAGGGTCACTGTCATCCTCGACAAAGTGCAACCATTTACTTAACTTTTCCTAAGCCAATATAAGTAGATCATCGAGCGCCAAAGCTCAAAATAACATCGGCTCCATGATCGTGCCCGTCGAGGAGACAATGGAAGAAGTAGATACTCACCTAACTATCGCACGGCAGGGGTTAAGTAGTTGAAATGCAAGTACGAGAGCACCTAACTATCGCCCTATGCTCCCAAGTATCTAAAAACTTGCAGTTAAGAACTTAAGATGCATCGAATACCAGTACATTATTAAAGAAGCAGGAGACACCAGCAAATTCTTCTTCTCGTACCAGAGACGTAGCATACATCTAAAAGTGTAGCTCTGTTTCTTTATTTATGAGCGCATGCCCAGCGCGTGACCCAAGCCTACTGCCCCGATGACAGCAAATCGGCTGCTCTGCGAACATACGCTGCCTGCAGAAGAGACCGCCTCCTCTGGTTGGAAAGGAGTAAAAAGCAAGTAAGCAACGGATAGAGAAAAAACCAATCGATATGAGAGGAAAAAGTTGAGAAGGAGAGGGTGAATGGACAAGGCAGGGAACCATTATAGCATGTGCACCGTGTGGCATGAACTAATTCCGAGTCCAGTCTAATGAAACCAACTTGCTCCACCATTTAGATTCAACTCTGGAATAAAACAACACGGATGGGAGCGGCCTAGAGAGGGATATGTTAAGCTGAGCGTCGATGCTGCTTTCAACCAGTCATATTTTACAGGTAGTACCGGTGTGGTGATCAGAGACGACCAAGGTAAGTTTATTTCAGCAAGCTGTTGTGGCGTTGACAATTCTAGTGATATGTCAATGGCGGAAGCTAGGGCTTTGCGTGACGGCTTGATATGGTCAGGACAAATTGGTTGCCCCAGATTGATGGTGGAGATCGAGTGACAACAGCGAGATCATCCAGGTCATGAAAGATGGGGGCAACTCTCTGGGACAAGCGGCAACAATATATGAAGAATGTTCCTTCCTAGCTAGGGGTTTTGCTCATGTAATATTCGATCATTGTCCTCAGGAGAGCAATCAAATTGCGCATTGTATGGCTAGGTTGGAGAGGTAGACCAGATCTCCTCTTGTGAATTGGTGTTGGCATTGGCCTGCTGCTGCTTTTGGTGCACAATTCAATGATTGTTTCTCTGATTCTTGGCTTCCCGGCATGGACCAGTTTCTTACTTTCCGGCATCGCTCCTCTCCTTGCTTGCGCTGCCCTAGATTTTCATGGCAATGAGATTCATCAAAGCCAAAGCTTATACGGCAAAAATTTATTTGCAGCATCTGTCAAGTTTGCAACGGAAAGAGTTAGCCGCCAAGTATATTTTAGTATCATTTTCGTAGTTCCCTAGAATTTGGAAGGCAAGATAAGCTTGGAGTTCCTTCTGTCCAGCTGTCGTCCTGGAAATTTTCTTCATGTGAAGGAAGTGCTAGGCCTTGGAGGATTTATTTCATACAAGTGTGAAGTCTGCTTGTCGCAGATTTCGTTAGGGTTCAATGCAACATTCTTCACCGTGTGTTATTTACTTGGACTCAAAACTGAATGTAAAATGTGATGTTCAGTTTATTCTTATTACTCTTTGGTCAGGCTACAAATCTCTGTGTTATGTGAACAAGCAGAATGCGTGCAGTACCTGGTCCATTGATGTTTTCTTATGCATGCTAAATCAAACACTAAATGCAATTGATGCAGATCACTGAGACAATCAAAGTCTCCTTTTGATGGACTTCGATTGGGCTGCAGAAGAACGGCCAGGAGGACCCAGGCTCCTCTGTTTGTAGTCATATATTCAAAGTTGTAATTTACATAGTCGATTCAAAGTCACTAAACCAAGTTGGATGCTCTAAGCTGCACATAACAGGTTACGGCCATTTCTTTTTATCACACAAGTAATCGGCTAATACAACAATACACAAAACAGACTTGCAGTGATGAACTGAATAGGGTGTTGTACATTGCAACAAATATATGCTTATTCAAACATGACTTCTACCGGTAATGACACTCCAAATCTGAAATAGCAAAACATTTTATCAGATCTTTACCGAAACATTCTAAAAGAAAATCACCTCAGATCTTTAGCGAAACATTTTACCAAAAGATCACAACATGCCATTCATCTTATAGACAAAGCACGTATAAAATGCAGGCGTAACATTTTTCAAGTATCAACCGGAGGTGTATACAAAATCATATACATCCCTGTATGAGGCAAAATATTGGTTGGCTGAGAGAATTTGACGCAAAAATGATGCATCTCAGCTCTCAAACATCATATACACAGAAAAGATAGCACTGGCTCAGTAAGTCAAAATTTGTGGTGTACAGAAACTGAACTTGAACTCATGTCACTTCTTTATCTTACAATGCAATTAAATGTACAAAATTTCCTCATATAATTTTGCGTCATTTACAAAAATTTCCTCATATAATTTTGTTGGTGATCATAGAATGTGACATGCTTGAGATGCATTTTGTATCGCTCCATACTATGCCTACTATCTTCTGATTTTCTCTACCTAGGCTTGATGAAATATCTATATTTTTTCTCAATAGGTTGTTGGGTACAATTAAAGGCTGGGAGCGAGCAATTGCCTATGAAGAAATGAGCTAGCTGGAAGCTTTGCTTGTTGACAAGAACCGGAAACTGGAGCATGAACTAACACAACTGAAGGTTGATCTTTACTTTATGTGTTGGAACTGCAAACTCAAGGTTTTTGCGTTTTCTCGAAAGAAAAAAAATATAGCTGCGTTTCAACAATGCCTTAGTCTGTCATGCAGTTTATAAACTAACCTGATACGCAAGATTTCTTATTGAAGTGCAAATCTTGTGGCTTTGAACATAGGGACCATACTACTAGAACGTATTACTCCATTTTTAGTTGTACTATTGGAACGTACTTCTATCTTCTGTCTGTGATTTTTATAGCTGCATTTCTATCTGTCTCGTTCTATTGTGTCATTTGGCTGCTGAGCGCGGAGTGTCTTTTTTTAGTACCATTTTACTAGCTACGCCCAAGTGCTGGCTATGTGGTAGTATGTCTGCAAGGGTAGCAGGAATTGAGAGCCCACCATGCAGCTGCTTGTATCTATTAATAGGAACCCATTTCTCATGAGCGTGACGAGCAGGTAGTGCCTCTTGCCTGTGGAGACAAACTACAGTTGCGATGACTCCTCGGTGTTATGATTGGAATGCAACTGACCGGCGAGGAGGCGCCCCAGCATCTAGTCCCATTGAATAGCGACATGTGTTCGATTCGATCCGAGCTAGTGGTACACAAGATCGATCCATCATGTTCTGCAAAAGTAGCCGAAAGGCAGTTTGGGCGTTGAGAACTCCCCGGCCAGAATCTTGGCCGCGACGACAGAGTTTGCGGCGTCGGTATAGTGCACGCCGTCCCAGCTGACGAACTTTGAGCCATCGTCGCACACCCGGTAGCCAAGGCCGAGGCAGCTCACATTGACGTTGTAGTTGTAAGGCGGCCCGCCGTAGCCGCAGCACGCCATGAGTGGCTCCTCAAACCCTGGTCGAAACATACAGACAGTATGAAATCATGGATTAATCTTTACGCAGAGATAGTCGAAGTACACAAGGGACGATTAACTGCTGAACTTACCGCAGTCGTTGTGGTTGGCGACCAGATCGTACTTGATGGACATAAGATCGGTGTAAACAACCGTGGCACCTTTGAGCTGCGTGGCGAGTTTGTCGCAGATGGAGCAGAGCTGGTTGTTGAATTCGTAGGAACCGTCGTTGAGTGCTTTGAGGCAGCCGCTGTAGTCCAGATCGCCGTCGCCGGCCCTCGGCTCGGCGAGTTTCTGCCGCAGGCAGCCCAGGGGGCCGGTGCCGTGGACCCAAAAATTCTTAGCTCCGTTGTAGTACAGAGTCTACAATGCACAAACAATTAAAGAGCTGTAAGTTGAATTGTACAATGGTAGTACAATTCAAGTGGAAAAGAAATGATCGTAACGATTTGGCAGTTTGCAGTATACCAGAATAGCGTCCTTTATCTCGGAGAGTATGGCCGGGATCCTGTGACGGACAATGTCAACGTAGGGCCTGCTGGAAAACGCGGCGGAGAGATCGTTCTGCCCGATGTCGATGAGGTAGAGCGCGTTCCGGAAACCATCCGCGTCCACCGGAACGTTCTCGCCTGCAAATTAGCAATGCGGTCAGCAAATGATTAGACACGACGAACCAGGTTATTTGAATTCTTGATGTTGGAGCGAGCAAGAGTGGATTAGAACCGTGGGTGATGAGTTGGAGGGATGTGGAGCGCGAAGGGCGTGTCCCGCGGCACGGTGGTGGAGCCGGAGATGGCGAAGTTGGCGCCGTTGCTGAAGTCGGAGCCCAGCGCCTCCTGGTACGGGCTCAGGTAGCTCATGTTCAGGCTCTCGCCTGCTCATTCAATCCTTCAGTACAACCAACATGGTACGAAAATACTTGCTCATCTAACGGCCGGCCAGTTACTATCTGATACGCGCACTGTTGCCCATACCACTGCTCGACTAAATCGATGCGAACCAACTCAAGCCTATAAAGCTCAAGGCACTCACACAGCCACCAATCCAGTTGGATGATGCGGGATTTCAGTGGGAACCCGTCCACGCTCACTTGCCATTACCTTGTGATGGATCGTACGCGTGCACTAGCACGTTTCCAGAAAATCCACTTGGATGAGGCGGGATTTCAGTGGGATTCGGCGGGAATACTAAAGCTGGCACAACATACGGGAGGTGTCAAATGACAGCACTAGCACTACTTTTTTGTTGAGGTACTAGCACCACACATACAAATACTTGCGCGGTGGGAGCAAAAACATACAACTAGTTGAAAATGTGCATGAACTCATACAAATAGTTGCATGGTTGGAGCAAAAACATCTAAATCCAATCAGAACCCGACATTTGGCTGCCACGTTGTCGCCTCGTTGGACGCGGAATATTACAGAAAACCCCTTGATAGATTTAAGTCGCGCATAAAAATCCAACACCTGCCCAGGAGATTCGCATTTATGGTTTAGACCCTGGGATTCCGCTTGGGTTCGTAGACGACGCGCGTCAGTTCCTGGGAAGGTGCCGTCTTCTTCGCCGCGTACTCGTCGCCAGCGATCATGGCGAACGAAACTGTGCTCCGTCTCCACGGCGTGGACCCGCCCGAGTATGGTACTGCCCCTCGCCTCTGCTTCCACATGTCCTCTCCGTCCCTGGGTCCACTCTGCTCTGCTCTGCTCTTCTCGCCATGAACGCCGCCATTGGGGTTTAGCTAGGGTTCATGGTGGGCACGATCATGTCCATGGAATCTCAATTGCGGAGTGGGGATGTTGAAATATAAATACACGCCTAGCCCCTTTCCATCAGTTCAGACTTTTGGTCTATATGGCTAGTGCAACAATCCTATATGGTATCAGAGCCAAGAGGTCTCGAGTTCGAGACCCTGCTCACGCAGTATTAAAAACAAAAAGAAAAAAGATTCTGCGGCCCGCACCAAACCCACGCTAAGGACTAAAATAGCCTAGACGTGAGGGGGAGTGTTGAAATATAAATACACGCCTAGCCCCTTTCCATCAGTTCGGACTTTTGGTCTATATGGCTAGTGCAACAATCCTATAGGGGATAGGTATTGAAGGTGCGCAGGAAGGTTTTCCTTAGTTTTTTGGGTGGATTTATCGATGAATTTCGGATGAACTTGGTACTGTCGCTGAATTATTGTGCATCTTAATACGAGCGATTTGTGGGCATTTAGATCTTTTGGAAAGCGATTTCTTGCTTGGTGGGTAGTATTGCAGGTTAGAGGTGGTCAAACATGAATCGGAGCATGCCCTGTTTTTGCATATCTGTGTTAGAACAAAAGAAATATTCAGAAATGTGGAACCTTTTTAATGTGTTCATGTGTTTGCAATGCAGGTGATGACTCAGATAGGTTCAGTCTTGGAATTGCTCATAATGGGTTCATCACAGGGTTGCGTGATGAGATTGAGTACACTGATGGCAGTTTTGATTTTTTTTGACAATTGCAATTGTGACACATGGTCCCTTCTTTGGATTCATGATATGATCAGGAAGCTAAATCATGAAATTGATGACAGATTGCATGTGCATTGGTGTCTGCCAGAGAGAGGAATCAATGATGGGTTAGTGTGCATTCAGAATGATTCTGACATTGTAGCAATGATACAAGCAGTGAAAGAGCATAAGACACTGACAGTTGTGGTTGATCACACTAATTTTCTGAATTTTTTCAGACCTGACTGCATTATGAGGTTAGGTCAGAAGGATGCACACCAAGTTCCAGGGCCAGAGTTGGGTGAGGACAGTGCATTTAGAAACATGGAAATAGGAAATGGAAGGCCATCTTCACATGTTTCTGCAGCTGAAGTTCAGAGCAATGCAAGTGAGATTGTTGCATATTCAGAAGGTGTGGACACTGACAGTGATTTTTATGACAGTGACTATGATGCACAAGATGGGGATGATGACATGTTTGATGCACACATTGATAAGGAAGTGAATGATCACAATGAAAGGGTGGACATAATTGAACAAGAGGATGATGCAGGCCTTGAGCATAAAGATTTGCATCTGAACAGAGAGCAAGCACTTGAGCTGAAATACAAATTCACTGAATTTAATGCTCAAGTTGACATGTCAATGCCAGATTTCAAGGTTGGCATGATTTTTTCATGCATGAAGGAGCTTAGAGATGCACTTAAAGCATACAGCATAAGGGAGAGAGTAAAGGTGAGCAAAAGAAGGAATGAGACCAAAAGGTTAGAGGCTGTGTGTGATGGAGACTGTGAATTTGGGTGCACATGGTACCTTAATGCTTTAGTGGATAGCAGGACAGATGCAATTGTGGTGAGAAAATATTTTGGTGTCCGCAGGTGTGAGAGAGTTTGGGAGAGAAAGTCCTTGACAGCAAAGTTTCTCTGCAATTATTTCCTTACTGAGTTTAGGGACAATCAGAAAATGGATCTGGAACTTTTAAGACTAAAATTCAGAGGGAGTTTAACTTGACTCCAAATACTTGGAAGCTGAGAAGAGAAAGGAAAGAGGCACTGACCATTATACATGGTGATGAGACAGAACAATTCAATCTGTTGTGGGATTATGGTGAAGAGCTCAGGAAAAGCAATCCTGGGTCCACATTTTTTCTCTCCACAAATCTTTCAAATGACAAGGGAGATGTTGTTCCAAAGCACCAATTGGCTACCTTGTACTGGTCTTATGATGCTAGCAAAAGAGTCTTTCTAGAAGGATGCAGGCCAATGATATGCATAGATGGTTGCCACATTAAAACAAGGTACAAAGGGAATTTGCTTACTGCAGTAGGCATTGATCCTAATGACTGCATATTCCCTATTGGTTATGGACTAGTTGAAGTTGAGTGCACAAGTGCATGGTAATGGTTTCTCACCACATTGAAACAAGATTTGAACATCTCTAACACTGCTCCTTTCACCATAATGAGTGACAGGCAGAAGGGCCTCATTAAGGCTGTCAGCACTGTGTTTCCAGAAGCAGAACACAGACATTGTGTGAGACATATTTATCATAATTTTCACAAAAAACACAAAGGTGAGACACTAAAAAATGATCTATGGGCAGTTGCAAGGTCAACCAACCTGCCTACTTATCAGAGAAACATGGACAAGCTACTAGTGGACAGTCCTGAGGCTCATGCTTGGGTAGAAGAAATGCCACCAAACACATGGATAAAGGCTTTCTTCAATGAATTACCCAAATATGACATGTTGCTGAACAATCATTCAGAGGTGTTTAATAGGTAAGATTTTTTTATTGTGCATTTTTTGTTTGGTGACCACAGTACCGATTTCCCCTTCATATTGCAATGCTTTATGCAGCTACATTAATGAAGCTAGGGAACTGCCAATGCTATCAATGCTTGAAAATATTTTCTATAAGATGATGCATAGGATTGTCGAGAAGAACCTGGAAGCTGATTATTGGGATGGCACTATTTGTCCCAAAATCAAGAAAAAATTGGACAAGTACACTGAATTTGCCAAAAATTGTGGTGTGGAAGCTGCAGCTTGTAACAAATTTAAAGTAAAATCTGGAGAATTTGAAACAGGCTACATAGTGGACTTGGAGAAGAAAGTGTGTGACTGCAAGAGGTGGCAACTCACAGGGATACCATGCCACCATGTAATTGTCTGTTGCAGACATGAAAGAATTTCTCCTGAAAAGTTGGTGCACAAGTGTTATTCCATTGAGACATATAGGAAAGCATATGGTTACCACTTGGCTCCACTCAGAGCAAGATGTTTCTGGGACAAACAGAATGGAGTGCCTGTGCACCCCCCTTTGTTCACCAAGGTCATGGGCAGGCCCAAGAAAAACAGGAGGAAAACACCTGAAGAAAAGGAAAAAAATGGTGTCAAGATAATCACTAGAGCAGGTCTTCAAATTCATTGTTCAATTTGTAAAAAGGCATATCACAATAAGAAGGGCCACACCAAGTACATGGAAGATCTAGCCAATGGATGACACCAACCTAAAGATGCTGATGGAGATATTGATAACCCTGCTATATTGGGGCACATCATCCATCAAACTACAATGCATGAACTTGATCCTAGCAAGCAACCTCACATGATGGTGCACATTATGAGCCAGGAGGTACCATTGTACTTAATTTGTTGACTGCATTTTTGCTTGCTATCACATAAGTACATTGTACTGATATTTACTTGCATTTTGCATGTCAACAGAGAATAGCACCAGACACAAGACCCATTGGCCCATTGCCTGAGGAGAGTGCATTTGTTGTTCAGGCTAGAGAGGATATTCCTGTTGCGGAAGGGAGATTCACAATAGCTACCACTAGGGGAAGGTTGCCAGCAAGGGGAAGAGGGAGAGCAAACAATACCTCAAGCAGGGGGGGCACTGATGGAAGCAACTCTGCACCAACAGGAGGTACGGGCAGAGGGAGAGAGAAAGGGAAAAGCCTTAAAAGGAAAGCACCTGGCAGTAGTGCTCCAAGAAGCAGTGCATCAGGGTTTAAACCACCAAGAAGGAATGCACCAGGAGACACTGGAGCAGGAGGAATTGCAGCAGGATGCAATGGAGCAGGAGGCAATGGAGCAGGAGGAATTGCAGCAGGAGGCAATGGAGCAGGAGGAATTGCAGCAGATTGGACTGCAGCAGGAAGCAATGCACCTGGAGGAAATGGAGCAGGAGCCAATGCAGTTGGAGGCAATGCAGCTGGAGGCACTGGAGCAGGAAGAAGATACATTACAGCACCAGGATCATTGCACTGGTGGTTGTTTGGTGATGGGGAGCAAACAGCAGGAGCTGCATTGCCTGACTTGAATGAGACATTTGTGGCTGCAGAAATGCCTGAAGAGGTGCAAGTCACTCAAAATGCACCTGTTGCTGATTAGATTTTATTTAGCTGATCATTTCAGTTCATACTGAACTTGTTACTGACATATGTAGCCATTTTTAGTTCATATGTGAACTAAATGCTGAAACAGATTTGTACTAAAACAGATTTGTCCTGCATTTTATCATTCCAGAAAGTTGTACCCATAAATTATGTAGAATATAGTAGGTTCATTACAGAACATAGCATAGATAAGTACCACACAAATTAGTTCAGTACATACCATATTTGGCCACACACATAGCTTAGATATTTAGCAAACAACTTAGTTCATTACAGACCATATTTGGCCACACAAGACCATAGCATAGCAAGCAAGTGGATAGTCTTCCTAGCAACTAGCTTCAGTGCAGCTTCCTTCACATCCCATTAGCTTGGAGGAGGGCAAGATGCTTCTGAGTTCCAAGCCCAAATGCACCAGGAATAATCCTGTCAATGCACAGCTTAAGATTCCCCTCACGAGTCCTCCTAAACCAGAACATCAGCACTTCACCTTCTCCATAATTATCATGAGCCATGACAGACATCCACTTTGAAGTCAGGATGGCATGCTTGTTAGTGTTGTCCATGTTAATCTTAAGTCTTTCCATTTTCTTGGCTTTGCTGTAGTACAACCTGATCTCATATCCAGACTTTGTTAAATACTTCTTAAGGTAGGCCTTGGTGTATTCTTTATTGAAGTACTGCAATCAAGCAAAGGTACATCAAATTAGTATATGTACTGAAGCACAAAAAAGTAGGTACTGCAGCAATTTTAATAGTAAGTACAACATACCATCTTGCCTCTTCCTTTATCTGCAACCATTGCTGCCCTGATTGTGCAAACATACAGTGGGATTCTTGGTTCATTTTCTTCACATATGTTCTTCAGAATGAGTTTTTCGTCAGGAAGCAATGCTACCTGATTTGGGTACACACAGAAATCATCAAAGGTCTCATCATTTTCCCATCTTGGCCCTATATATACACAAGTACTGTTTAGATACTAGTCCTGATTTGTCCCTACAACTAGGCAAATACTGAAGAAGTACAGATTTACTTTAATATGCTACTGAAGAAGTACAGATTTGGCAAATACAGATTTCAAAAGTTCAGATTTGGCATACCTTTAATAGTCATATGTAGATCTACTTCTACTTCAGTAGGGCACTCTAGGCAGTGATGTTCTTCACCATTAGATTGCATGGACTGCTCTTCAGCGTCAGATTCCATGCCCATGGTGTCATCGTCAGATTGCATGCCCATGGTCTCATCATTAGATGAATCCGATGAAATGTCCACCAGTTGCACCTTAGGTGGCATCCTAACACAGATCAAAAACATAATAAATGAACAACATGTATCATCATCTACATTGCCAAGAAAATTGTAGAACATGCAGTCTCAGAGCACAGAAAGAAGCAGAGAAAGAAGCTGAGCAGAGGAAATAGCAGAGAAAGAATCAGACAAGATGTTGAGCGATGAAACTCACCTGGAAGAGCTCCAACGAGGTCTGGATCGACAGGATGTTGAGGGGATAGTGGTTGTTCCTCACTGTAAATGGGGAGAGTGGGTGGCCGTGGTTAATGGGGAGAGTGGGAGGCGGTTTTTACAAGGAGAGGGAGTCAAAGAGGCAGGGGACAAGGACTGAAAGGTGGGCCCTCTTAGACTTAGAAGGTGGCACGTATGCAGGGTGGCATTTCATCTCTACCAGGTTGTGGCACGTATGCACTCTATGCATTGCATTTTTTCAGTGAGTTGCAATGCATTGCATAGCAATTCCTTGCATTTCATAACATTTTTTTCGTTTCTTTATGACATTGCAGTGACACAAGCACAGAACATTGCTTGCATTTGCTCTGCATTGCATTCCATTCATTGGTAACACACACTATCTGAATTTCAGTTGCAATGCAATCCACTAACTGAATTTGAAAACAAAAGAGCAATACAATGCCACTATCTTAATAGAGGTTTCATTAGCAGACACAAACTAAATGTTCATGCATTGCATTACACAAATAAGAGATCACACAAATCTCTTAGCATCACTAACAATGCCACTGCAATGGCACTAACCACTACACTTCAGACCAGTACATTGCATACCACTAACCACTCACTGAAGAATAATTTTTCCTACCACCAAACCAAGCACAAAAACAGCAAAACCAAACAGCAAAGTCTTGTACTTGTTCTTCAGTTGCTTCATCTCTGCACTTTGGACCTCAAGCTCCTGCTGCAGAGACTGAATCATCAAGTTCCCTCCAACTGCATCCTGCAACCCATCGGTGAAATCTTCAGCTGGTGCCACATTGCCTGCACCCTTCAACCTCCATATCTCATCTCTCATATCACCTATCAAGTCACTAAAGAACTTCGGTAGCTCACCATCATGCCAATGCACAAAACCACAAACACCATGTTGTTAACACAGATTAGCAAAAATTCAGAACTACTGAAGCACAACCACCATGTTGTTAACCTTATTGCCTTGATTGAGCCAAAAAAAACACAATGAAGAACTCACCCGTGCATCGACGCAGGCATAGTACCTCCTGCCTGGATTGAGCCTGCTCCAAGAGATCCACCTCGGCGCCTTCCGCTGCGGGACTACTTTGCAAAGGCAGTACACCGCAGGCTCGTAGGCCATGGCGGACTCACGGTATGGAACCGGAGAGCGTGGTTCCGCGCCACCTCTGTCGCTGGCTCAACGGAAACCTGGAGCAGATGACGACCCTGTGGACCACGACATCGCACCGCCGCCGTGGGCAACACCTCTTCTCTGCCGCCGCCGTTCACAACCCCTCTCCTCTGTCGCCGCCGTGCAAAACCCCTCTGCTATGCCGCCGCCGTGCACAACCCCTCTCCTCTGCCGCCGTGCACAACCCCCTCTCCTCTGGCTAGGGATTTGGAAGAATGGGGAATCGTGGTCGGGGACACTGGCCATAAATGTGCCGGAATCCTAGGGTCCTAAACAGTAAATGTGAATCTCCTGGCTGGTTTGGATTTTTATGCGCGAGTTAAATCTATCAGGGGGTTTTCTGTAATATTCCGTGTCCAACGAGGCAACAACGTGGCAGCCAAATGGCGGCTTCTGATTGGATTTGGATGTTTTTGCTCCAACCATGCAACTATTTGTATGAGTTTATGCACATTTTCAACTAATTGTATGTTTTTGCTCCCACCACGCAAGTATTTGTATGTGTGGTGCTAATACCTCTTTTTTGTTCTTGCAAAAGACGAAACCGGCCAGCATCCTCGCAGATAACTACAGCCCACTAAGCAATGACAAAAGTTTCATACTACTCTGGATAGATTATCATTAATTCGATGATATGCATGAAACCTGACCGCATTCATTGTACAATCAACATCTCTAACGGATCTTGTGTAAAGCATTGAACGTTCACAAACATATGAAATATGATTATATGACACATCACACGTCCAGCGCGTGACTTTGCCAACCCAGGTGACAATAACACGCTTCTGTTTAATCTTACTGTCTGTAAATGATCATTTGTATCCCTCGTGGGTAATTTTCACATGCCACTTACAGAGGTAGTCGATGACGAGGCGGCCGTCGCAGAGTCGTCCGATGGAGCGGCGGAAGTGGGTGCGGCCTTCCGGGAGCGGGAAGTAGTTCCCCAGCGCCGCCGCGAGGCCACCCGTGTCCGTGTTCGAGTCGCCGAACGCGAACACCACCAGCCGCCGCGTGCATGCCGCAGTCTCCCCCTCCTCGGCGGTGGCCGTCGGCGCAAACGCGAGCACCGTAACCGCGAGCGCAGATGACAACCTGGAAGCTGGCATGCCTCCAGGGCCGTCACTAGCTAGGTAGCTTGATCGGTGATCACGGCTAGATGAGGCAAGAAATGGATGTGTGTAGTATCTCTATATGATAACTCGCAGACGCGCGCTTATTTAGGGCTCATTTGGTAGCCAAGGAAAAGCCCGGGATCCCGGCCTTTTCCCTGGGCCGAAAACCCCCGGCCGAATCTGGCCCGGGGAGCCCTAGAGGTCCAGTTGGTGCTCCGGGGGAGGGTGGAAAATTGGGCCTTCCGCGGCCTTTCCCCGGGTGAGGGTTCCCCAAGTCGAGACCTCGGGGACGAAATCGCTAGCTGTGCTCGCTCGCTCGTTCTCGCTCGGTCGCTCAGCGGCAAGGACCCCGTCGCTCCTCCGCCTCCGCCCCCTCCGTCGCTCCTCCGCCTCCGCCCCCTCCGTCGCCGGGACAGGTACGGTATCGAATCTTTCCACTCCCTTACTTTCCCCGCCGGAGAGACCGGCCACCTTTCGCTCCGATCCCGTCGTAGCCGCCCCCATCCGTCGTGCTCGCTTCTCCCTTCGAATCCAGGTGCCGAGCTCGCCGTCTGCCACCCCTCTCCAACGTAAATCTGCTGCAGGCGTGTGCGTTGTCTGCAGGGTAGATCCACCGTTGGGTTTCTTTCTACTGCTCTTCTAGTTGGGAACCTGAACCTAACATGCGTTCAGAATGTTCTTGCTACCAAATTGTTTAACTGTACTCGTGTCTCTTCTTTAGTTGGCTCTTTGCATGATGTAGTTAACTTGATTGCTGAATTCTTTGTCAGTAAGGTCTAAGTATGCGAGCATTGTGATTTGTTCATAATAATTTGTTGGTTGACAGAGGTTGCCCCTAACTTGTTGAGGACAAAAGGCTTGGATGTGTAACTGCAACAAATGGCACAAATGGTTGTTGCCTTTTTTTTCTTTCAAATAAGTATGACAGGCAAAGCACACAGTTTAGCCTGCATGCACATACATAACCAGCTCGGCTCAGCTGCGTTGCTTGTTTTTTTGGTTTAGATACATAGCACACACTCTCAAACAAATCACACACTCACGTGCATCTCTATGTAAGTGCACACATAAGCAGCTGTTACAACTTCAGACGCTTCGATAATCACCCATCAAAGCCACACATAAGAAAATGCAGCCTGGAGGACGAACACGGATATCCTCAGCAAACTGCTGCCGGCGTGTGCGTTGTCTGCAGGGTAGATTCACTCTTTACAAACTGCCTGGTCAAGCTCAAGCAGATATATGAAACCTTCAGCCTTGGTTGGACAGTTGGGCTGAGTTAGCTATTTAACTCTTTTTTAACAGACTAGTCACATAAGTTTGTTGCTGCTGTGAATTAAGAGGTCTCAGTGTGTTATGGATTTGGTTATTGTCCTCTGTCTATGATTGAGTTCTCTCTCTGATTTGATTATTATTCTTAGGATACAATTGATTGATACAATTAATAATTTAGCACCCCCAATAATTATGCTTTATGTAAAATCCATAATGGTTTGAGATGGCTTAGCTCAAGTGCAGTTTCTGTCTTTTGGCTAAAGTCGTGTTATTTTGGTTCCTTTTGCTTTTTTTGGAAGTGTTCTTTGAAAGTGAAATCTTGTTGCGTCTGCTAACTTATGTACTGGTGTGAACTTCTAAGATTTGTTTGCAGGCTACCTTTTCCATTTCTTGCTCACAGTAAAATGGAAGAGGCCAATTTCTATGTAGAATATTCTTTGCCATGTCATAATCCTTGTCCATACATTTTGCAATTTGATATGTCATAAATGTTTCAAAACTCTTATCCTCAGGCATTACTAGAAAACTCATATCGATGGTACCCTCGTTCATGCACACACAATAAATATATTTACTTGAAATGAGAACTGTGCATTTTCTACTCCTTTTGTATATGCTTGTCTATCTGTGTGTGTGGGAGAGGGTGGGACAAAAGGTTGTTAGTTTCCTCTAATACAACAACAGCTACTGCCCAAGTAGAAGTACATATACTGCCCAGGTAGATTCTATCAAACATTCATAGTATTGAAGAGTCTTCCCATCGGAGTTTTGACATGGTTGTAGTTTATATGTGGTAAATTCATTTAGCGCATGACAAACATAAGGAGCCTGTTCTAAGGGCATGTTACCTGTATCCCCATGATGATTTATCGGCAATAAAAATGTTATCAGTTGTTTGCATGATTTTAATTTTTCCCATCGAAGAATTTACAGACTTTCTGTTTATAACCATCGTCCATTCTGGCAATAGTAACTTGGTGGACCCGTGCGTCAATGTTCAGACATCCAGGTGCTGGGAACATATACCCTTTCCAAGGCAGTGAGGCACTGTCTGAGTTCACTTTTCAAATGTAAGCAAAAAAATTGTCCATGTCGTATAATGTGCTAGTAACCGAAAAGAAATGTCCATGTCGTATATAATGTGCTAGTACAAGTTACAGTTAGCTCTGAACTAATATGCATGGACCAGACAATGATTTGAAACATTGTGCATGATCTCCAAATTAGTGAGATGGAGTACAATTTTAGGCTTTTTATGAAATTAGCTCTTAACTAATTGGAAAATTTCCACTCAGATGATATACTGTTTTTCTTAAGATGTTGCACTGTTTTTCTAATCTAGTGAAGTCTGTTTGTGCATGTACTAGTTACGGAAAGGATTATTTGGTTGCATGGATGTGATGATAATTCTATGTAAGACAAACCTGGCTACTTGAGTGCATGAATTTAGGATGCATATTGCTGTGATTTCCATTATCTTTTTTTTCTGGGTAAGACAAACCTCAGAGTTTTCTGGCACCACCTAATCAAACTACTCATATGGCCATATGCCCTTGTATTCCTTCAAAGTGAAGCATGCTCTTTTGACTGATCTTACCATGAATCTAATGGCTTAATAGTTGTAACTTACCCTTCTGAGAAGTACTTGTCTGAGCCTCAAAATAGCATGATGCTGGATGTTAGGCTTTGTGTCAACGTGTGCAAACTATGCATAGTTTCCTGATTTGTTTTTTTTTCTCGGCACATTTTGGAGATCCATCAGACCATCAGTGTTAACGTCATGTTCTTGTGAAGTCTAAGCCAATTTCAATTTATTGGCCATTTGATGTTTGCATGCTTTTCAGAGTTTAGATTTCAAGTTTCAAATTAGGCTCTAATCAACTTTGATTTACTTTCTCATTTTACTTAGTACAATAGAAGGCATAAATAAGTACTAGACTAAATTCTAATATCATGTGAACTACCGCCTTTTGATCACATGCCATTAGTCGTGTAGGAACTGTCTCGATTTTATATTTATCTAACTCTAGCAGAGGCATATACTGAATATTTGTCGTCAAAATATTCTGAAAACAGGGGTTCTCCATCAAGAGAGGAGTGGAAGAAGACCGGCGGCAAGGATGAAAGAGCAAGGATCATCAGGCCCGACGGAAATTTTTTCTTTGATTTCAGTTAATAATCTACTTGTGTTTTCGATCGGTGGAATTTCTGTAATTGAAACAATTTCGATCGGTAGGATTTCGACAATTGATGCGATTTTTATGAACGGAATTTTGATAATTTATGTGATGATCAACGGAGTTCTACGGAATTATTATACTTTCCAGCTTTTTCAACTACTTCTGTTTTGTAGAATTTATATTTAATTTGGTTTTAAGAAAATCAATCTGTCTGCAAAGTTCATGTACATATCAGTTGTCCTAGTAATATTCTGCGCAGGGCTTCTTCCGTCTCCCCTTGCCCTCCCCTTGGTACCAAACAGACATGGGGAATGAGCACAATTTTCTCCACCGCAGAGGGGATCCCGGCTGACACTGAAAATTTCCCGTGGGGTCTTTTCTCCCTGGGTGTTTTAGCCCCTGTGACCAAATGAGCCCTTATAGCTGTGGATGGAGTGGCCGAGTGCGGGCGTGCGACGTGCAAACAAGCCGGGGTAGTGAGACGCCCACAGGCAGAATGATCTCTGGACGAGCCCCACCTCCAGGTACAGCACAGCGTAGCCGTCCGTGGAACCAAAGTTTTAAATAGCGGGAGAAACCATTTAACCGCAACTTTTTTGGCAGCTAAAAATGGATATATCTCAGCTATAGCGAGCTATATGCCATTTATCCGTTTTGTGTCAGGTCCTACTCGAATTACTCACTTGCTCTTACTATTCTCGATACAATTGTCTCAGCAAGTAAGGGGATCTGGGGAGAGGAGAGTCGAGACGGGAAGAGGAATACAAGAAGAGGAAGAAGAGCCGTGTTTGGGTTTTCTCATCGATGCGCCTCCTTGTGCTGCATCGGTCCTTTATATCAACCGGTCCATGAGCCTGGTGGGTAGCGCGTGTTTTCCCGCCGCACGCAAGTGGACCGTCTTGCCTTCTCGTCACTGGGCTTCAGAGTGGGCTCTTGGGTTGGTGAGCCCATGACATTCCTCCCTCCTTCAGCAGCGGCTTGTCCCCAAGCCGGAGCACGTGGAAAACGAGTCTTCAGCTCGATGATGTTCTCCCAAGTAGCCAACGAGCTGGGTAGCCTTGTCCACTGTATGAGCGCCTCCTCCCGCTTGCCCTTGCGATGTTGAACTTGCCGAGTCTGTAACACCTTCTCCGGTACGTGATGCTGAGGCACAGCATCCTTGATAGGCAGCAACTCCTTGTGGACGGTGGCCGGTGGCACGCCCCATCGCAGCTATGACACGTGAAAGATGGGGTGTAGTTTGGCCTTCTCTGGAAGCTGGAGGCGGTAGGCGAGCGTCCCCACTTTCTGCAGTACTTGAAATGGACCAAAGTACCGGAAGGAGAGCTTGGTGTTGGCTCGAATCGCCAATGAAGTCTGCACGTACGGTTGGAGACGCAGATACACCTAGTCCCCAACTTGAAAGGACCTTTCCGAGCGCTTCCGATCCGCAAGAACTTCATGCGATGGTTAGCTCGGTGTAGGTTTTGCTGTAGGAGTGTTGTCATCAGCTTTCGCTCATGTATCCATTCCTGCAAGTCAGTTACTATAGGGATAGAGGCATCAGTTAGCCCCAGCATGCGCGGTGGGTGACCATACATCACCAAGAACGGTGAGGTGTTGATAGCAATATAATGAGATGTGTTGTACCAAAACTCTGCCAGCGGCACCCATTTGCTCCAGCGAGAAGGACAAGCACTGATGAAACAGCGGAGGTAAGTTTCCAGACACTGATTGACTCGCTCCGTCTACCCATCTGTTCGAGGGTGGTACGCCGTGCTCATTCTCGTATCATTTTTTGTCAGGCGAAAGAGTGCTTGCCACAGGTGACTGGTAAAAATACGATCCCGGTCCGAGATCAATGCTTCTGCCATGCTGTGACGTTTGAAGATATTGGCAAAATAAGCTTCTCCCACCTGAGCTGCAGTGTAAGGATGCGCCAAGGGGATGAAATGGGCATATTTAGTGAGTTTTTCCACCACCACCAGGACATAATTGAATCCAGCGGATTGAGGCAATCCTTCTACAAAGTCCAAAGATACCATCTGCCAACCCTGGGTAACGATTGTGTTCAGGTTTGGCTTGCTTGCATATAGAACAGGCTTCAATGAACTGATGCACTCGCTGCATCGTCACCTTGCCAAGCAAACAATTGACGCACTCGCTGCAGTGTGGCATGAACGCGTGAGTGCCCCCCAATAGCACCTGCATGCAGAGACTGTAATATCTTGTGATGCATCGTCACATTGTTCCCAACCCAAATCTTCTTCTTGTGACGTAGCACGGTGTCGTCCCAAGCAAAGTATTTCACCTTGTTGTCAGTAGACGACATTTTTGCTAATAACCTCTGCGTGCTAGTATCCTGGGTATAACCCTCTGCTATTTCTTGTAACCATTCAGGAGTGCCCAAAGTAATGGCCAAAATCTCTCCCAAAGGTCTAGCAGGGTGACAAGACAGTGCATCTGCAGCCTGGTTACTGCTCCCTTTCTTGTATTCAATGTTGTACTGAAGCCCAAGCAATTTAGTCAGGGCTTTCTGTTGCCATGGTGTGGTCAAACGTTGTTCATCCAAATGAGACAAGGCCCTTTGGTTGGTGCGAATAACAAACGGTGACTGGCGTAGGTAAGAACACCATCGGTCAACTGCTAACAGAATGGCCAAGCTCTCTTTCTCATATGTAGACAAGCCTCGAAGTCGTGGTCCCAAAGCTCTACTGAGGTACGCTAGCGGGTGGTGGTCTTGCATCAGTACCGCCCCAATGCCCCAATCGTTGGCATCAGTTTTAACGACGAAAGGACGAGCGAAGTCTGGTAATGCAATCACTGGAGCAGAAATTAGTGCTTGTTTGAGTGAATCGAATGCGTCCTGATGTTTCTGAGTCCAAATGAACATCTCGTTCTTTTTTAGTAAGTCTGTGAGACATCGACTGATGATGCCAAAGTTGCGCACAAACTTTCTGTAGTACCCTGCCAGGCCTAGGAATTTCCTGACGCCCTTCGCACATTGGGGTACTTGCCATTTCCTCACCGTGTCGATGTTCTTGGGGTCGGTGGACACTCCATTTGCCGAGATAACGTGCCCTAGATAACGCAGACTAGGTTGTGCAAAGGAGCACTTGGATTTCTTGACTTTCAGTTGATGCTCAGCCTTAAGATGTTCCTGATGCTCCTCCAGGGTGGAACTGTATAGGAGGATGTCATCGATAAAAACTAAGACGCGGGGAAAAAATCTTATTCATTGCATTCCGAAAAGTGGTCGGGGCTCCCGTCAGACCATAAGGCATAACCCTGAATTCATAGTGTCCTTGGTGCATCTGAAATGCAGTTTTATGCTCCTCTCCTGGCGCCATACGAATTTGATGGTATCCCGCACGTAGATCCAAGCTGGTAAACCATGTTGCCCCTGCCAATTCATCGAGTAGCTCGTCGATGATGGGTAGAGGGTATCTGTTTTTCAATGTCATTGCATTCAGGAACCGGAAATCAATGCAAAATCGCCAGGTACCGTCCTTCTTCTGAACCAGTAACACTGGCGATGCAAAACTACCGGTGCTGAAGCGAATAAACCCTTGCCGTAACATCCTTGATCTGCCTCTCTGTCTCATCTGTCTGCTAAAGATTGTATCGATACGAACGCAGGTTCACTGGTTTTGCTCCGGGTAGTAATGCAATTTTGTGATCAAACTCCCATCTGGGTGGCAGCCCTTGTGGCTCATCGAACAGGGCCTTGAATTCATACAGGAGTTCCTGCACTGGTGGGGGACATGGTTGTTGCTCGATGGCTTCCTTACTTCACTCAGATGAACCAAATGACAGATAGAGTCCCTTTTGTCTAGAGATGCCAGTTGATGTGCCGAGATTTCTGGGCACATGGTTGTGTCAGGGGTGACTCCTTGCAAGTGCACCCACTTTCCTTGATACTCAAATGTCAATAATTTTTCCCCCAATGTACCTTCATTGAACCAATCTTCTGCAACCAATCCATTCCCGGAATGATGTCGTAGCAGCCCAGTAGAAAGAGCCGAAGAGTGTTCACGAACTCCACTCCTTGCACTCGCCATTGGTAGTCTGGCACCTCCAAATCGCACCTGAATATTCCTTCATCTGCTACCTTCACTTGCAACGCCCGACAACGTCGCACTGATGGCCAGTTGACCGCGATGGTCTCACTGATAAAACTATGGGTACTCCCAGAATCCACTAGAATTAAAACTTCCCTCTGATTTACCATTCCCTTCAACCTGATCGTCTGCGGTGGCTCCACACCTTGCAGCGCCGCCTCTAAAATCACACGCGGGTCTGCCGGTTTTTCATCCGGCGAGGAATGTAGGTTTGTCTCACCGGCCAGTAATGCCATCAGTTCCTCGACCACATGTAGGGGCACGGTCGGACCACAGGTGTGATCTCTGCTGTATTTCTATCCGCAGGTGTAGCATAGACCACGCGCCCTCCGATAGGCTCTCATCGCATGAACCTTCTCATCAGTCGAAGGAGACGGGGTGTTCAGCGTGCCCCTTCGATCTTCCACGCGTGTCGCCCCCGGAGGCCTTCCCACTGGTGGAGGAGGAGGTAGGTACCGTCCGATGGAAAGTGGCCTGACCACCCCCACGCGTGCACCTTCCTTCGTGAGCTCCATAGCTTCCTCATGTAACGCAGCCAGAGAAACCGCAGTATCCAATGTTTTTGGTTGTTGAACCATGACAACCACCCGAATATCAGATCTAAGACCATCTACAAATTGAGTCACAAAGTACAATGGATCCAACGACCGATGATGAGCTAACAGACAGTTCATGGTTGTGTTGAACTGTGCAGCATATTCAGAAACTGTTCCTTTCTGACAGAGACGAGAAAACTGACGAAGCAGTTGCACGAATTCCCTCCGTCCGAATTTCTCAGTCGCCGCGGTAACAAACTCCTCCCAATTCCTAACGGTGAGATGGGCATTAGTCCACTGCAACCAGAGGGCTGCCTCGCTCGTGAAGTACACAACGGCGGTGTCTACCCAAATCTCCCGGTCCACTCTGCACACTCGAAAATAGGATTCACATTTGATTTTCCACTCTAGAGGTCCCTCCCCACTGAAACTCGGGCAATCGACTCTGGGTGTTTTTCCTCTGTCACGCTCCCTCTTGCGATCCCTCGACTGGAACTGTGGCGACTCAAGGAGTGGGTAAGCGGATGTACCCTTGGCCCAGGTAGAGATGGGAGGAGGCCCCATCAGCGATCCCCGTTGGTTGTTGTCGACGCGGTGGCCACCTGGCCCATGACGCCCATCGTCACATGGTGAGACTCTATTGACGTCGACGCGTAGCTCCACCCTCTGCTCCGACGGCGAGTTGGGCGTTGTCGTGGTCGCGGTTTGCGCCGTCGTTGATTGCGCCCCAACGATCCGGTCGAGGTGGACGCGCAGCTCCCCCAGATCGGCTTGTAGCGACCCGACAGCTTGATCCATCTTCGGCTTCCAGATCACTAGATCGACCAATACGGGCTTCACCTCCTCAAGCGATCCCACCTTCGTCTCCACCGCCCCCATCTAGTTGTCGAGGACGTCCAATTTCTCACTCTGTTCCTTGATCGCGCTGACGAGCGCTGCCAGCTGGTCCTTGAGATCCATTTCCCCCATGATATGCTTGACGGAGCGGGTGTGGGGTGCCAGGATGTGTGGCTCTGGTACCAGAATGCTAGGTCCTACTCGAATTACTCAATTGCGCTTACTATTCTCGATACAATTGTCTCGGCAAGAAAGGGGATCTCGGGAGAGGAGAGTCGAGACAGGGAAGAGGAATACAGGAAGAGGAAGAAGAGTCGTGTTCGGGTTTTCTCATCTACGCCTCTCCTTGTGCTGGGTCGGTCCCTTATATCAACCGGTCCATGAGCCTGGTGGGTAGCGCGTGTTTTCCCGCCGCACGCGAGTGGACCGTCTTGCCTTCTCGCCACTGGGCTTCAGAGTGAGTCTTGGGTTGGTGAGCCCATGACATTTTTCTAAAATGATAAAAAAAAAAATGAGAGGAAGAAAAGAGAGAGGTGATTGCCTTTTGGTGGACCTGGAGTTGGCTGGGACATTGTGGCCGGAAACAGATCAAAACGACAAAACAGAGACGGCCACGGGGAGTGCAGCTGATGTGAACCGGGCGGCATATGCTCTGGCTAATTTTTTTTTTTTTGAACATTGATTTAAACCACTTTTTAAAAGTCCAAAAAATGAAAAAAAAAAAATTAGATGCATTCATAATGCAAACCAATGCGTGGCAAATGAGTTTCGTGATGAATTTGTATTTACTTTGGATACTGTAAAAAGACAAATTTACATTGCTACATTAATGCTATATAGCAGCGTATATACGTCATAGATTTGTCATTTTTACACAGGTCAAATGAAAAGGCGTTTCTTTACAAATTTTTGTACTATTGCATAATACATGGGTAGGTATGTCCCTAATTTTTTTTTTTTGAACTTTTGAAATTTTGGAAAATGGATTTCCTAACCAGGTTCAGTAGTATTTTCCCGATCACGGGCCACTAACCAACCAAGCAGGAAGGAGCAGCACTAGTCCCTCATTTGTTTGTTGTGGTTTATGTTATGCAGCAGACCATGGAGCTAATGGCACTTTGAGTAGCGGCAAGATGGCAAAATATGGCTTGCCGCCTCAAGGAGCTCAAGCTTAACTGCCATTCAATTTCCTAAACTCTCCATGTAAAGTAAAACTAGTACAAATATCGTAACAGGCATGTGACATAGACACTTAACCCTGCGGTGCAAGTTGACAGGATATGGAGTTGCCCCAACAAAGGGAGAGAATCATAACTCAAGTCAAAAATTCTCATCAGCACTCTGGCTGGTTCCGCAAAGAACATATCAGGGGGTCAAACTCCAAGCACAACAATGCAGATATCTCTAATCTAGTTCTGTGGTATTCTAGTTCTTTCGAGCTTTAGTGCAGTTGAGCTACAATATCAAGTTTCAAGTAAATGGAACGAGTTCCCTCTTCATTGCCATGGGTTCTTCTTTCGGCCTGCTGCGGGCGTGGAGCTAGACCTGGGGCTCTGCAGGTGAAATCAAAAGTATAAGATGGTGTATTTAGGATGGGCAGCTTAGAAAAACATAGGTGTGAAAGCTAGTAGGTTTGCAGACTTACAGATTTCAACTTCCTCAACTTGCCCCGAACCCTGTTCTTTTGAGGTTTCAGCTTATAAATGCGGACCATCCAGTGGTGCGTTGTGAAAACCTTTATTTCAAACCAGTGGTATGTAAGCATGAAACAAAGGATTGAAAAAAAAGGACAGCATCAACTTTAGCTAATGGGAAGGAGACACAATACCTCCTCGAAATGTGTTAGCTTGAAATGCTTCTTTCCTATCTCATATCCTCTCACTCTATCAAAGCCTTTGCCATCAGTCTCCACAAACCTGAGGAGAACAAAGGGAAACAGATGTCAAAAGAACATGCATGGTGAAGTTAACTTGTCCCATTGAGTTCTATGCACCATACCTGTAATAGCAAAGCTTATACATGAGGGAATTCAACATAGTTGGAGTTGCTTGAGCATCAACACGGTACTGGCCATCTCTCTACCAAATATATAGCACCAAACAAATGAGAAAACACATGAAATGCACTATGCCGCATATGTTTCGCTAATTCTTACAGCTTATGCTAACAGATTTATGTGCACGGCACCATGTAAGAAAGAAATTCAGTACTCACAAGATAATCTGGTTCCTTGATGTGAGGAAATTCACCACCTCCAATGCGAACCATCCAAAGGAACTTGTTAATATCATCACTAGGGTAGCCAACCAGCCCTGTAAAGGAAAATTCAAACGTCAAGAGATCTGTGATTACTGGTTTCAGTCATGGCACTCTTTTTTCTCAGGTCCATAAAGCACCAACCTCCAAACACAACAAGCACGTATTTGACATCTAAAGAATCAAATATCTCCCATGCTGCTTTTTCTGGAGATGACATTGCTGTACCAACTGTTGCTATGTGAGTGTTGTTCCAGGTATTGTTGTCTACAATCACGGTCCTGTTAGCCATAGCAGTTGTTTGATAACCATAGTCCCACCAGGATGCAACCTATAGCAGAGCATCTTGCTGTAAGAACAGAAAACAGTTTCACATAATAATAAAATGCAACGGGTTGGTTATACCTTGTCATCTACATGTGTGTTATGGCTAAGCCATGCATAAGCTTCACGGAAATCATCAAAAACATGCAATCCCTCGCGTGAACGAGATGTCAACACAATTGAAGGTGCAGAGTACGCTTCAGCTGCAGCCCAAACACAATGGACCTGCAACAGTGGCACTGTTAATGCGTCTGTCTATTCTATCTATAAAGAGAAACTCTTTCTGGGAAGACTAAGGGCAGTGAACTTACTACATAGAAACCACCTAACACGATCAGTAACAAAGTGCCCACAACAGAAGCTTCCAAAGGCAGTACAGAAAGTCTCTTTTCCTTTTTAGATTTGGCAGGAACACTTTCTGTCACTTCTCTATCCTTCTTCCGGTTCTTCTTCGATGGTTTTTCCTTTGTAGCTGCTTCGGATTTTTCAGACTTATTTTCATTTTTTGATGAATTTGTATTGACGGTGCTAGCACTAGAACCATCTGGGTTACCATTTCCTGACTTCAGTTTCAGGAGAAACAAGTTGTCAGTAAGTTGTTTAACGAGACATTTAGTGATTGAATTCAAATAGGAAAAAAGATAGAGAGAATAAAGCAACCGTACAATAGCAGAGCCATCATCAAATAATTTTGATAGCTGAAATTTCATTGATCGCGTGAGGACATCAAAAGCTGAGGAGAGAGCAATCCCAGATAGAATGCACGCAGCAGGAGCAAGGACAAGCATAAGTCGAACCTAACAGAGAATGGAGATAACCAGAAGTTAACACATAAATATTAAAAAACATAGGACTACATGATTTCTCATTTCTGTACTACATATACTTACCATCACTCCAGAAAAATAGACCGCAGTGACCAAGTACAAGACCATGAATGAGCTTGCATCGGACAAAGGCAAGAAGCATGACTGTAGATTATATCAAAAGGCAACTGTTATAACTTAGACCGATGCTAATGCACCTCCAATTCAAAAGGTGTATTACTTACAATTATCCCGGCAGGAACCAAGAAGGCCAAGACATTGATATCCATAAAGTACGAAGGCCAGGTAGGGGGTTGATGTTCACTGACACTGGCAATGATGGGGATATACTTGCTTGCATAGGTTCTGTCAGAAAAGCAAGAAAAGTATGCAGCTTTTAGTACAAAAGAGAAAGAGAGCAAATGCACTCTTAACAGAACAGTATAAACAGAAGAAAGTACACATCAGAAAGATGAAAACTATATACTAATTGGTAAGAAACAGTATGTTTTTGTCTATAAGAATGAGCATCAAAAGTAAACCCTGTAAGTGACTAAAACCTTAGGATATAGCTGGTTAAACTAGCCACTAATGCATTATTGCATGTTTATCAGTTACCCAACCCATTCCCTTAACTTAAATAGCAAGATAACTGAGTTTAAGTTCGACAAGATGCATAAGAACTTACGGGTCAAGTAGACTCAAACTGCGCCCGCTCCAGCCTTTTGTTGGGCTAGATGCCACCAACGCTACGAGTATAGCTACCACTGCAAAACAAACAGCCCTGCAGGAAGGAACCCTCTATAAACATATGGTGGATGAGAAGCCACCAATTTAACAAAAACAGATGTTTATATTTACGGCATATTGTTTGGTAATTTCCAAAATCTGAACATCTAGCTAGGTTTTAACAGTTGAATCCTAGCTGATAGATAGGGTCAGAGACTTACATGCCAATAGTTATAACAAGAGTCATTGCCATTTTGAACAGCCTGGGAGTCAAAAGTCCTTTGATGTAATACACAAAAGCAACCACATGAAGGATTATGAACACCTGCAATTCAAGTGTACTGTTATCAATGAAATCAAGGGTGCAGTTATTGCATTTTCTTTACGTCTATCCTTAGTCTGTGTGCACAAATATTGTGAAATAGAGTAAGCATGCATTGTATATGATGTCGAGAAAATGGAGATAATCGTATCAGGCCTCGCTATTGCCACTGATGGATCACTTTATTGGGATATTGGAGGTGAAGTGAAGTACAGGATCTCAGCCAGTTTACAAAGAAAGGAAGAGATAAGATGGTAGTGCTCATGTGGTCAATTTCAAGGACAACTGTGATTGCTACCCCCCAGAATTGTGCATTATTAATGGCTTGTCGTGTCGGAGTTTGTAATGCTTCCAGGCTGTTGGTCCAATCAAGAGATGGCTTAATTAACTTACACAAGAAGTACCATTAACTTGATCTAGCCTTTTATTGTATAGAGGAACTGAGAAAAGGCTAATGTGTGTTTGCATTTGGTCCTAAAGAATCAACATCCAGTAAACACACTTCATGACAGTAACTGATATTGTGTTTTTGCAACTTCTAAAATTCAACAATTCAAGAAAACTTCTTTTTATAAAGACCAGTCTCACGAAAACTGCAAGTCAACTGATCCAATATATTTTTCTGAATGGAGGAAATCACAAAAGGAAGAGAAGGCATGCATAAGAACATGAATGTAGGTACCAGAAAGGATGCAAAGTGCTCAGATGTCAATACTGCATTAAAACCAACCACAGGTACCAAGGCTGCCAGAAGTGTTCCCAATATAACCTGCAAAATGATTAATTGATTGAATAAGATCATTTCCCACAGAAATGGTACTAGCGAAATGTTCAATTGATATGCTTTCATTTTCTGTGCTAAAAATCAAGAAACGAGAGCATAAATATCTGCACTTACAAGGGGCGCATATGCAATGTAAAGTCGTGAAGAATAACGACCAGTTACAATGCACAAGAGCACATGCATCGGAATAAGGTTTATGATGAATGTGTAGCCTCCCCAAGAACAGACCTGGAAAAATCTAGTACATGATTATAATATTCATTTTAAAACCGTAGTCAAAATTAACAAGCTTACCATGTAGAAATATGAGAGAGCATTGAGTGTTGCATAAAAGAGTGATCCTGTGTTCAGGGTCTGTATATTATTCACAATTAAGTCAGTACATAATGCTATGTCAAAAAGAAGCCAACTGAAGAAGCATCAGATGTACCATTACCTTTACATACAGATAAAATGTGAACACCAAGGCAAATATTGCTACAGCTTCATTATCATAGCTGCCTGCAACTGATCTTGAGATATACGATGGGACCTGTAACAAAGTCAAGAGAGGACAGAATTCCGATTATAATGAATAATGATACATAAGGTTAAACAGGTAGGTAATGCAGCATTCTAAGAAACACAGTAAATTGGACGTCTTTCTTTTGTCTAAACCTGTGGCACATGAGGGGAAAAGATGGATCCTGAATCAGTTCTACAGACTGTGAACTTCAAATAATTGAGGACATCAGCCAGGGTTCTTCTAAATAGTGCAATGCCACAGTGTCATATGGTTTCAGCCATTCAGCAACTTCCAGCGACTTTAGAAATACTGGTTTGGCGTAATAAAATCAATAAGCACTAATAGTACGAAAAAATGATCCTCAATTTACACTTCTATATGTTCCCACCCAAGGATAGGTAAAGCTGAAACTACATAATGGTGTCTCTAGCTTCATTAAAAGTATTCATATTTCCACTTCCACCAAGAAACAGTGAAACAAAAATATATGTATGAATCAAGCACAAAAGTCATTAGAAAAGTGTGAGAAGAAAAAATTGCTGGTGCAATTACCATTCCCAAAATCGCTGCTGCCATCAGTCCAGCTCCAGTGCCCTTTGCTTCCTATAGAAAAATGTTACAGTAATGAGCACAGAATTTATGGATGAATGACTAGTGTGAGAACGTATTCTTATGCAAAAAAAGCAACCTTCGTCAATAGGTAAGTAGCCCAGGCAGCGAATGCTGAGAAAATTGGAGCAGTGAACACACAGACAGTCTCCACCGACAATGGGATGTTAAGAGCATTTACAAACCTAGTAAACCAACCAAATATTTCAGGCACATTTTCAGTCATTAGAAGGAGTGAGAGAGTGTGTTGCCATGATAACATACCACCAAATGCTTCCAGCGGTCAATGTCAACCCAGGATACACAGTGCCACCAATCACACGGCCCAGGGGATACCTAAAACAGAAGCAACAGAAGAAAATTCAGCCGCGTATTCGCATTGCACATTCCACTTCACAAATAACTTGCAGAGTACTAAGTGGTTCAGCTTTGTGTGAGGCTCCTACCATGTCCTATCATCAAACCAGTTCCAGAACTCGTAGATTCCATTCTTCGACAGAAACTGCATAGGTAGGTGAAAATTAGAACAAAACACAAGGCATAGCTGCCTCAAGCAAGCCTTTTTGTTTCGTGTTCCTACGATAACAATTCGCTTGTCCTATACTTCCACTAACCATCCATAGAGTAAACAAAATCTACCAGACAACGGTCAATTCCCAAAACCCAGAACCCTCCGACACGAACACTCAGATTCACAAGTCACGACCAAGCATTGCAGCCCCCTATGAGTTGAGAGCCCAATTCCACACGCTGAAGAACAAAACGGAAGTGAATGGAACCGATCAATCGAACCTGAGTGACGCGGTAGTTGAAGTAAGGGTCAAACTCGTGGATCACGCTCTCGTACTTGATCACCTGCGACACCGAAACGACGAATCTCGTAAACCACGCACACAATTCCGGTTGCCTTATTCGAAGACCAGACTGGATCTGGAGGCAAGGGGTGTGGATCAGATCTTACGGAGAAGAGGCGGATCGAGAACGCGAGGACGCCGATGAGGATGAGGGTGAGGGCGCACAGAACGCCGCCGAAGGCGTTGCGGAGGCGACCGGGTGCCGGGCCGGGGGGCGCCGCGTTGGCCTCGGTCTCCGCCATTGCGGCCGAGTCGCGGCTGTGTGTGTGTGGAGAGGGGAGAGGACGGAGTAATCTCAGTAGCGTTCCCAGGCGGAGACGAAGACCTCGCGATTGCGAAACCCACTCGAGTCCAGTGTCTAGGATTTAATGCATATTTGTGGATAGCACCCTGGTATTCATAGTAAAATACTTCCTAGAAACTATTTCCTTCCAAAATACTCGACTTCCATTTGTCATGCATGTATACACTAAATTATTTGTAGATACATCTATATTTTGACAAATGGAGTTCAACTATTTTGGAACGGAGGGAGTAAATCATACACCTTGCGTTCCGAAATATAAGGCATGAGAAGTGGCAGCTTTATAGTAATATATCAACAATTTTAATAAAAGGAAATCGTTTAAACATAAATAAAGATGTGTATGTTTTGGACGCATAAGAGAGTTATGACGTGCATCATTTCATCATCTGTGCAAGCTTCGAGTTTGGATCCTTGACGATCAGGTGGTACTGTAGAGTGGGTGTTGAAGCATCACATTGGCATTTACAATAGTGTCTCACGTATAAGGAGAAATTTTGAGGATGATGGTGGACCCGGATTTTAGAGGACGCTGACAGTGGTGAACACTATGATCAACAAAATTTACAAGAGGTTAATAAGTATGGAGATGGTAATAATAATGCACTTGCGAGGATTAAAGTCGAATGGGTTTAAGACAACGATTATATAATTGACAATGAATCTAAAGTTGTGCGGAGCTTCTTAGAATATATCAGTGTCACTGGATTTCATCCTTTTAAAGACGTCATCTTCTTGAATCTATTGATTTACCGAGCAGTGGCATACCATCTGAATACGCCCATGGTTCAGGTTTTGGGTAAATTACGACTTCTAGTCATGCGGGAATAATGGCAGTCTTTCCTGTACACACCATGTTTGATAGAAGATTTCCGAGAAGACAAGCCGGAAGCCATGCCAAAGTCTAGCTAGATAGCTTATTTGGTTCAAATGGTTTGAATTCTTAGGCCTATGGTGTACTATGTGTTTGAATCCTTGTTGTTTAATGTATGCTTCCTTGACATGATAAAGTTGTTTACATGATGCATTGCCAGAGGACATGTAAGTAGTGATATGCTTCTCAGTGAACTGAATGATATGTCCATATATAGTTCAGCAGGCTACTCATCTCGATAAAACGTAGGGTGGGCTTATTGTTGCGAAATTGTGTAGACATTTAAATTTGGCCAGCGCTAGGCGCAGGTCGGTCTACGTTTGCAGTTCTTAGGTCCTTCTCAGCCACCGTCAGATCACGATCGTATGCCCCAAAATCATTGCAACATATTTTTGTATTTTAGCCCCAGTTTTTTGGAATCAAACCCGCACTCCACACCGGAACCACTTAAGCAAAGAGGTATATTATGTTGCCCTCGGTCCTCCCGATAGTTACACCAAAAATGGCACCACGTAGATTATGACTGAGTATTGCAACAAATTCACGAGTATTACAACAAAACATTATGTCCCGTGTACATTACATATATATTATTGCAACAAATTGTCTCAAAATATTTCAAAAAATAAGTAATAGTACAAATAGTAGTTTTAAAATATGTTTATTTCTTTGTAACAAAATATTCAAACAATTCAACAAACACCACAAACTATAACAACAAAAATTAAGTTTTTTGGCAATTTTTAATATAACAACAATTGTTGCTGAAAATTCATTTGCAACAAAAGTAGCCAACTATTTCAACAAGAATAATAAACTATTACAACAAAAAATATTAAAAAATTATTGTTTTAAGTTTGGGGAGGGGACATAATCTTTTGCCATAGATTCATTTTCAACAAAAAATCATCATGTGTTTTAACAAAAAAAAACGGTAGCAACAAAAAAATCACATATTTACAACATGTGATAGAACAAAAAAAAATCTAAAATAACACATGTATTTGTCTAGAAAAACATGTAGAAAATATTGCAACGTCTCGTTTGTGCTTTCTCAACAAAATATATGTGAATTTGTTACAAAATTTAAAGAGTACGCAACATTGACCGAAATGGCGAAAATAATTAGCCTACATATGGCTAAACATAGTTATTATGTTGGATTTATGGAAAAAAATCTCTAACACGAAAACTTGGCTACAAAAATCCATACATATGGACAAACATGCACATATAAGTAGTTGCCTTGCTTGCATAGGCCCACGCGCGAGCACGAGGCGAAGCTACCGCGCGACCTACCACAACAATGTTTAGGTCGCCCTAATCAAATCATTTTCCTTTAAATTTCGCGTCTCATATTTCTCATGTTCATCACTATTCTTTCTTTCCATACTAGTAACCACTAATTTCCATTAACATTTTTGTAAGAGAATAATACAACTAACCATGTCGACATCTTTCCTTTTTAGTAAATTGTAAGTCATCGAGAAACACATACGTGCTAGCTGGATTTTTTTTTTGCACATTGACATAACCTTGACACGACATAAACGTATCCATAATTTCTGATGTTCCATGTTGTTTTCATACTATATGCTACATGTTTCTTATACTCTTTATATCATTTTTATGGATTTTTTGAGACTAAATCATTGACAAGATGTCACAGGGCCAATTCTTGTTTTCTGTTGTTTTAAGTTTCATAAATGTTGTTCTCAAAATATTCTCGGAATTGGACGATTCAAAAGTTAGAAGTCTTAGAATTCCCGGAGGGTCAAGGAAGTCAAAAGGAGACCCGGAGGGGGGCCTGGAGCCCCCACACCATGCCTGGGCGCGGGTGGCCCCCTGGCTGCGCCTGGGGTTGGTGTGGGCCCCTCGGGCGCCCACCGCCATCGCCCTTTCACCTATATATGCCCCCTGATGCATAAACCCTAAGAAGATCGACCCCTTCCACGGAAAGTTTTGTAGCTCCGCCGCCTTCGCCGACAAGTTTCGGGGGACAAAACTCTCTGTTCCAGCACCCTGTCGGAACCGGAAAATGCCTCAGGAGCCATCTCCATCGACTACACCGCCATCTTCATCGCTGTTGTTGTCTCCTATGATGTGGAGGGAGTCGTTCTCCCCCGAGCTATGTGTTTCATATCTCTCTCACATTGTATGTTCTTTATGTGATCATGAGTTTGTAATCTAGTTGAATAAGTAGAGGTTACTCTTCATATGTAATGCTACTCAAGTGGTTTTGTTATGAGATCTCAGTAGACACTTTCATCATGGTGTAAAGGTGACAGTGTGTGCACCGTGTGGTTTAGCACGATATTTATATTTTGTGTTGGATGACCCTATGAAATTGTGGCATTTGTTTAGTACTAATCTAGGACGCTCATAGTGACAGCGTGGGGTGCCCTGGAGAGGGAATACAGACTTAAAGAGTGTTGTTGCAGCCCTACGCATGGATTGGTGTTTGTTATCTGACCGGAGATTGGTTTCGAGTAGCATAGTGAAGAGAGATATTTATGCATTCAATTATGTTATTATTCTTGAGAGTGTTCACTAGTGAAAGTATGATCCCTAGGCCTTGTTTCTAAGCATTGAAACACCGTTTACAATCAGTTCTGCTACATGTTTGCTTGCTGCCATTTTTATTTCAGATTGCTATTATCACTTATTATCATCCATATTACTTGCATTTTACTCTCTATTTCGCTGAACTAGCGTACCTATACAACTGACAATTGTATTAGGTGTGTTGGGGACACAAGATACTTCTTGTATCGTAATTGCAGGGTTGCTTGTGAGGGATACCTTTGACCTCTTCCTCCCTGAGTTCGATAAACCTTGGGTAATCCACTTAAGGGAAAGTTGATGTTGTTCTACAAACCTCTATACTTGGAGGCCCAACACTGTCTACAAGAATAGAAGCGTGCGTAGACATCAAGCTCTTTTCTGGCGCCGCTGCCGGGGAGGTAAGGTAAAAGGTACTCACATCCTCTATGAGTGCTCAAAGTTATTTCCTTTAGATTCTTCAATTATATCTTTTTGTTTCTTGTTTTCACTAGTTAGGTTTATCTTTAATTGTTCCTTGTTTTTATTTTTACTAGTTAGGATTAATGGAAAACAACAAAAATATGAGAGAGCTTTATAATATTTATCTCAAGTTAGAACATGATGTGTTTGAAGAGAAAATTAAAAAACCTAAGGACCTTTATTTGCATGCTAGTAGCAATTTTATTAGTATGAATTATTTGAACACCATTATTGCTAATGCTATGTAAAAGTCTAAGCTTGGGTAAGCTAGTTTTTATGAATATGAAATTTTTAGTCCCACAAGTTTTGAGGAGGAAATTTTCGTTGATGATACTTTGCCTACAATATATGATGATTATAATGATTGTGGTATTCTAGTTCCAACTAATTTTGAGGAGAAAACTAATTATAATTACAATACGGCTCCTATATTTGATGATTATGGTGATAGAGAATTATAATGATAGCTATTTTGTTGAATTTGCTCCCTGCTATTAATAAGAAGGACTATACTTATGTGGAGAGTATTAATTCTTTTATGCATGTGGCTCATGATAAGGATGTTTTATGTGATAGTTATATTGTTAATTTCATTCATGATGCTACTGAAAGTTATTATGAAAGAGGGAAACATGGTTCTATGTATCTCAACAATATTAAGTTTCCCCTCTTTATGTTGAAATTTCTGAAGTTGCGCTTATTTTGTCTTTGTATGCTTGCCACTTTGTGCTTTCTTGACTTGTTTTTCTACAACATTCTTTTTCATAGGAAGTGGTTTAGACTTAAATTTGCTTTATATTTGCTTCTTGATGCTCCCTTTTACTTCAATTCATATTTCTTATGTGAGCATCTTCTCAGATTATCATGTCTAGCTAAAAGGTGTTAAAGAAAAGCACTTCTTGGGAGATAACCTATGTTTTTTTTTTTTGCACTGGTTTTCTCTGTTTCCTTTGAGTCAAGATGGTGTATACTTATGTAGAAACTCATTTGTATCTTTGTTTTCATGTATTAGTTGTGCCAAGTAAAGTTTCTAACGAAAGTCGGAGTTGGTTTTAGATTTCTGCGCAGAAAACAGATTTCTGCTGTCCACCGTAGAAAATTGTATAATTCACAGAATGATCGAAATGACCTGAAACTTTTTGTTCTCATTCCTCAGATAATAAATAAACTTTTTAGTTCTTTAAGTTTTTTGATTTGAGCAACTTAAGTGCCACTAAAAAATTCTTCATTACAGATTGTTCTGCTTTTGACAGATTATGCCATTTTTCTTGCATTTGCTCTTTTACGATGTCAAGTGGATTTCTTTGATTCACGAAACATCAGTGGCTGTAGATAATGTTTAAAAGTATCAATAGAACTTGAGACCATGCATAACCCATGAATTTTTTTATTGTTGCACTAACCCTCTAATGTGAATTACTTTTTGAGTGTGGTGTGAAGAAAGTTTTCAAGGGTCAAGAAAAGAGGGTGATATAATGTGATCAAGAAGAGTGCAAGGTCAAAGCTTGGGTATGCCACTGTGGTTCATATCAGCAAATTCTAAGAAGTCTCAAGCTTCTAATCTTGGGGATGCCCAAGGCATCCCCTTCTTCATCAACAAATTATCAGGTCACTTTTAGTGAAACTATATTTTTAATCGGTCACATCATATGAAATTTACTTGGAGCGTCTTTTATTTTTAGTTTTGTTTTCTTTTGTTTCCTTGGTGAAATAAACATCACTAGAACCTAGAATTCTTGTTTGGTGCAATAAACTGAATTCTTGTTTTTCTTCTATTTACTGCAATCCTTTTAGCTCCTGTTTTGTTTTCATGCATCTCTTATTCAGAGATGTTAGTTTTAGTAGAGTTATGTGAGTACTCTCTTGTTTACTTTTTGTATCATTTAGAGAGTAGTTGTTGAAACATATTTTGTATGGTGCTTGTTGGGAAAAGAAATTGTTGCATGTGGTAGAATTTATAACGATGCAAATAAAAGCTTATATAGATTGTGGCTAGACTTTTTCATGTCATGCTAGATGTTATTTTAATTTTAAATCCTAGTGGTTATTTTTGTAGCATGATTTGTCTCAAATAGCTGAGAGTGTTTAATGTGCCATTGAAAGAATCATGAGTTGTTTTTATCACATTGAAGCATACATTTGTGGTGTTCTCCTTTGAATGTTTTATTTGGTTGACTTGGCGCATGCTCACACCATGTTTATGAATACAAACCAATCACTTATAGCCTCTATTATCATTTAGTTTTTGAACTTGTAGTACCACTTATGTTTTGATTAATGATGTTTTTGTCGCTACGTGTGATTATGTCCATTATTGCTCTGTTGATTTGTCGCTCCAGTCTTTTGCTAGCCTCCACCTGTACTGAGTATGAGCTCTACTTGTGCATCCAACTCCCAAAATGTGTCCACCATACCTAGCTACATGTGGTATTTAAGCTCCACTCCAAAGTAAAATTATCATTTGTTACCTTTAAAACTTTCAAAATTACTCATGTTTTGTGCTCCTGTTTTAGCTCATGAGGACGTAAATAGAGAATGTTTATCGCACTTGTTGATTGGACTTTCACACCCTGGACTAGTGGCTTCATCCTCTTATCCAATTGATAGGAGAGCTGGCAGAGGGGTGCCCGGCCCCAAAATAATACAATCAAATTCTCTTCACTATTTTTGCCCCTGATTTATCACTCAAAGTATAATTGTGTAAACAAAAGAGGAAGAGGGATGACCTTCTACCCAGTTGAGTCAGTAAACCCATTCATTTCAGTCTCCAGCAAGCATTTGAGTTGTTGTGATCTCACCGTCTATATGTTGATTTATTCGATCGTGTTTTCTATCCTTATTTGTTTAGCACATTCTTTATTATCTGAATGAATATTACTTTGAAAAGCTATGAATCACTGTAAAAGAATTGTTATAATTAAACATGTTAAGATCTACAAGATAAGCCTTGTAATAAAGACTTCACCTAAGATAAGTATGATATCACTAAATGTTCTCTGACCAAGAATGAAGTTTGCCATTACCAATTTTGATTCTCTCTTTTGCATCTTTATTTGTGACTCCCATTACTCGTTTCCAGATAGATTATATGAGAGGAAGTTGATGTCTATAATGATTGGTGCATAGATAGATGTGATGCTTCTTGTGCGTATTTTATTTATCGACTCTTCACTCCATAAACCTGTGGTCATGTTTTATGAGTTCAGTTTCGCTTGGGGACAAGCGAGGTCTAAGTTTGGGGGGAGTTGATACGTCCATTTTGCATCACTATTTTATATCATAATTTTCTGTTATTCATTGATATATTTCATGTTATGATGCATCCCTTATATTATTTCATCTTATTCTGCATGTTTTATAATTTTTGGAGAATAAACACCGGGACCAGGAATCTGATGGAAAAAGCACCGCCGAAATACCATATTTCAGAAGATCAGAAGAAAAAGAAGTGGGACACCGGGGGTGTCTTAGAAGTTCAGTGGAGGAACCCAGCCAGAAGTAGAGCTAGAGGGGGCCACCAGGGGCCCACACCATGAGGTGGCGCCCCCCCTTGGTCGCGCCACCAGGGGGTGTGGCCACCCTGGCCCCCAGGAAACCCTAAGCCTCATACCATCGTCGAAGAATTATTCTGCCGCCGCCTCGGGGCAGAAAACACCTGAGCGAGAAAAGCTCTCTGGCAGGGAGAAATCTACCGGGGAAATTCCTCTCCGGAGAGGGGAAACCACCACCATCGTCACCGTCATCACTCCGGGCATCATCAAGATCGTCATCATCATCATCACCACCACCAGCACCATCACCCTCATCATACACCGTAATCCCGATGTAACAATTAGGGGCCTCTATCGTTGTTTTTCATTAGATCTCTCTCCCGGTGTGGATTACTTGTTAGTAGTTGATGCTTGTGAGATTTATCGGTGTTTGCACTTTATGATCAGATTGTTATCATCCATTATATCACCTCTGATCATGATCCATATGATGTCTTCTGAGTAGTTTGTTTTGTTCTTGAGGACATGGGAGAAGTCAAGTTGTTAGTAGTGAAGTAATGTTGAGTAATATTTAATGTTTGATATTTAAGTTGTGGTGTTATTCTTTAAGTGGTATCATGTGAATGTCGACTACATGATACTTCACCATTTATGGGCCTAGGGGAATGCATCGTGTATTTGGCTATTAATTGTGGGGTTGTCGGAGTGACAGAAACCTAAACCCCCTTTAGGAAACCATTACACGAGGGAGCGTAGGATCCCGGAGTTTAAAGCTGTGGTTAGATTTATTTCTTAATTACTTTCTTGTAGTTGTGGATGCTTGCAAGGGGTATAATCACAAGTATGTATTAGTCTTGGATGGGACGGTACATTAGCATAGGTTCACCCACACAACACTTATCAAAACACCTAAAATTATTCAGCTGCATGGAACTAAAGCACTTGACAGAAACCTCCCGTGTGTCCTCGAGAACGTTTTTTAATCATAAGTAAACCCATTGGCTTGCCCTTCGCTGAAGAAAGGATTAGGCCACTTGCTGCAATTGATCGATGTGATGCTTCTTGTCCGTATTTTATTTATCGACACCTCACTCCATAAACCCGTGGTCATGTTTACCGAGTTCAGTTTCGCTTGGGGACAAGCGAGGTCTAAGCTTGGGGGGAGTTGATACGTTCATTTTGCATCACTATTTTATATCGTTATTTTCTGTTATGCATCGATATATTTAATGTTATCATATATTACTTATGTTAATGCATCTTATTTTGCATGTTTAATAATTATGGGAGAAGAAACACTGGAACCAGAAATATGATGGAAAAAGCACCATCAGGACACCCTATTTCAGAAGATTAGAAGAAGAGGGGGATCACCAAAGGAGTCTTAGAAGTCCCGAGGAGGAAGCTAGTCAGAAGGGCACCCGGAAGGGGCCACCTGGGGCCCACACCACGAGGCGGCGCGCCCCCCTCTGCCCGCGTCTGGGGTGGTCTGCCCCCCTGGCCCACTTCTGGGCGCCCCTTTCGCGTACTTGTCCCCAGGGAACCCTAAGCACAGATACATCGTCGAAAATTATTCCGCTGCCGCCTCGGGGCGAAAAACACCAAAGAGAGAAAAGCTCTCCGGCAGGGAGAAAGCTGCCGGGGAAATTCCTCCCCGGAGAGGGGATCATCGCCATCGTCGCCGTCATCACTCGGGATTCATCGAGATCATCATCATCATCATCATCCTCATCACCAGCAACATCGCCATCACCATCCACCTTCATCCCTCTGTAACAATTAGGGGTCTTTATCGTTGCTCTTCACTAGATCTCTCTCTCGGTGTGGATTACTCGTTAGGAGTTGATGCTTGTGAGGTTTATCGGTGTTTACACTTTCTGACCAGATTGTTATTATCCATTATATCACCTCTGATTATGATCCATAGGATGTCTCGTGAGTAGTTTGTTTAGTTCTTGAGGACATGGGAGAAGTCACGATGTTAGTAGTGAAGTTAGGTTGAAGTAATATCTCGTGGTTCGGTATTTAAGTTGTGGTGCTATTATTCTAGTGGTGTCATGTGAACGTTGACTACATGACACTTCACCTTTATGGGCCTAGGAGGATGCATTGTGTGTTTGGCTGATAATTATGGGGTTACCGGAGTGGCAGAAACCTAAACCCCCATTAGGAAACAAATGCACGAGGGAGTGTTGGGTCCCGGAATTTTAAGGCTATGGTTAGATTTATCTTAATTACTTTCTTGTGTTTGCGGATGCTTGCGAGGGGTATAATCACAAGTATGTATTAGTCCTAGTTGGGCAGTGCATTAGCATAGGTTCACCCACACAACACTTAACGAACCAATAAATATTAATCAACTATACATGAAGCGAAAGCACTTGATGAAATTCCCATGTGTCCTCGAGAACGTTTGGTAATCATATGTAGAACAACCGGCTTGTCCTTTTATCTCAAAAGGATTGTGCCACTCACTGCAATTATTATTATTGTTATTTATTTACTCATACTTTATTTATCTGCTATATCAAAAACCACCAAAAACCTTTTTGCTAGTGTTTATAGTGAAATCTCTATCCAATCTGCTTGTCAACACCTTATGCTCCTTGTTGGGTTCGACAATATTATTTATCAAAAGTACACGATACACCCCCTATACTTGTGGGTCATCAGCATACTATATTTTCTGTTTACCATTCGTTGACATAAGTATACACCTCTCTAAAAAAATGTTTTCAATACCTCTATTTAATAAAATAAAAATCTCTAGCACATGAGTGATCCCTTCTTTCCTTAGCGAAGGGCATTTTTTTACTTTTATGTTGAGTCTCCATCTTCTAGATTTATGTATAGTTGAGAGAGCATAGTTTCCATTCTGAGTTTAATGTGCATTTGTCCCAAAAACTTATTAATTGATTCATGATGTGTTATTATTTGTTTTCAAATTATTTGTTCTAGTCTTCCTCTTGAACTTTGAAGGTGTCCTGGCATTTATGTTTTTCCCCACTCTTAAGGACAAGCGGAATATCACTTTGATATTTTTCTCTATGCTTGAAACAAACGTATAACTTTCAAGAGCATTATTATTCATGATCTTGTTGGGGGGATGGTAACCCGGTAGGCCCATGCCTAGGCGAAACCCGGCCAGAAGGAAATCACATAAAACCCGTCCCAAGATGGAGGAGTTTCTAGAAGGCCCAAAAGTAGTGTGGATCTTGTAATCCGTACCTTGGGGGGCCATGATTAGGAAACCTAGGGTTGTGTGCGTATTACGGTAGGATTCCGGGGGTGTCTTGTATAGGAAGCCAGGGAGCCGGGTAATATATAAACCGGCTCTCGGCATAGAGAGAAGGAGAGCTTTTTCCAGATATTCTAGTATTCTAGTAACACGAGAGTTGATAAGTTGTAACCCTAGATCGGAGTCTCGGCGACATTGCAGCTCGGGCTACCAAATCACTAGACAGCATGATTTCCCCTGAGCTAAACCCTCTCCCAAACGCCAGAGTCGATTTGCCCCAAACTAAGTTACCCCTGGTAACGTCTGCCGTGATTATCCCACGACAGTTGGCGCCCACCGTGGGGCCTATGTCCAAAGGTGTTTACGTCACGGGAGAAACTCGGGAAAGCATGAAGAACCTAGTCATCGGCGAGATCATCACTAACCCTGAAGGAGAGAAGATCGTGGACGACTTTGGCTGGGGGCCAGAGTCGGATCTGCTGGAAACTGGATCTGTCGTCACGATCGCCCGGGTCAACGTCTTCGTCGGTATGGTACGTGCATCTGGTTTTATTTCTGACCATAATGAACATGATTCTGTGTCAGGGGACGATACCTGTGTTCAATCGGACGGAGAAGAATCGGTCGGGACAGTAGATCCGGAGAAAGAGCCCACCACGAAGAGGGAACAGCCGGAGGAGCCGGTATGGACCTCGCGTGGCCAGGTTATGGGAGAAGATGATACCGAGTCTATCTTGCACTTGCTTGAAGATCGGTACGAAGAAGATAGTTGCGAAGAGGAAGAGTACGAATTGTCGCCAGGCATCGCGCGCCGAGTCGCGGTCTACACAACCCCTGCTATCAATCTTAATCAGGGTGATGTGTCGGCAACCACGGCTGGAGCGGTGCGAGCGCTGGCCCAACAGCAAACACCGGCTAATGGAAATCCGGTTATAGCCCGGGTCGATGGAGAGCCGGCCTATGTCACTAGCGGAACAGGGGAAAGTGAGTGAAATAGAAATATGTTTGGGTTCATGGCAAACAGAGCGACGGGAGCAGGAGCTTCACACCCACGAAATCCGGCTCTGTTCAACAACAACCTGATCTTAGATCCCACAGTGTTGGCAACGGTGATAACCCCAGAAAACGCAGCAGCGCGCGCCCGAGATGTGGATGTAGCTCGCCGTGCGTTGGAGCAACAGAGAAGAGAAGTAGAAGCTGAGAGACAAGGGATGGCTGAGCGCCAGCGTGAGTTGGAAGAATTGGAGGACCGAATTCAGGCTCAAACAACAAGGATATACAATCAGAGGCATCAGACGAGGTTACCGGCGGCAGGTGGAAATCTACAGCCGGCCATGCTGTTCATTACACTGTGAATTAGGGAACCGGGTTTCAAGGAGCGACGCTCGGGGGACAGCCGGCCAGCGCACCAGCCGGGTTACCCGCTGGGACCCTTGGGGGCAATACGGCGCCACCACCGTCACGATTTCACACCCCTCCGGGTCACTTCAATAACCCCATGGATAACGTGTACTCCGCGACCCTAGCGCTCGACCGTATTCCACTGGGAGAGTCGCCTCGAGAAATCGAAACTCGGCAGGCCATAGAGATGCTACGCACCGAAGTGGCTCAGCAGGCAAATTACCCGGACCATAGAAGTGGTTTACACGGGACGCCATATGTCAGCCGGCAACCCGGAAACACGAGGAATATTCAATCAAGCTCGGCGCGCCGGAGGGCAGAGCAACAGCAAATGCTGCCTCCTCCTCGTAGGCCAGCAGCCCCCGCGGTTTCGGCAGCACAGGCAATAGTCGACAGTTTCCATGCGAGGCGCATGGCTGGGTCAGAAGTGCAAGGGGCAGTAGGTGGCGCACCCCCGGCTGCGCCAGCCGAGTCTCATGTATCACGCGCGAGGCCGGTATTGACCAACCTGGCCGGCCCTAAATGTCTGTCGGACGCCATCAGAGCAGAACCATACCCGGATAAATTCAAGGAACCGGGTAAAGTTGTAAACTATGAGCCAACCATGGATCCTGAGACTTGGCTGAGCAGTTACGAGATGGCAATGTCTATTCGCAACGCATCAGAAAAACTTCAAGCCAAGTTCATGTATCTCATGATGTCCGAGGGAGCAACAAAATTGTGGTTCTACAACCTGCCGGACAGATCCATCAATTCATGGAGCGAGTTGAAAACAGCTTTCATCAAACACTTTCATGGAACATGCCGGAAGTTATTCACGATTGATGATTTGGAAAGATGTGTCCAGAGGAAGGGAGAGTCGGCGCGCAGCTGGGTGCGCCGGGTTATGGAAATTCTCCACTCTTCCACTGATATTCAGCCAAAAGATGCGTTACAGGCTATGGCAAAAACATGCAAATACATACCCCTGGTGCAAAAACTGACGCGCATGAGATCCAGTCGGCATGCTTCGGAGATTACAATGGGAGAGTTGATGGACGCATGCAACAAACATGCCGCCACTGACACCACAGAAGAGGATGTTGAGGACAAAAAAGCGAAGGCCAACGCAAACAATAATGGAAGACCCGGTAATGGGGCTGCACCGGGTAATAATGGAGGGAGTAACGGAAATAACCAGCACAAACGCCCGTATGAAGGAAACTCCGAGTTTGTTGCTAACACCGAGGCCGGGTTTCCAAGACCCAGAGCAGAGGGAAACTTCAACGGAGGAAATTATAAGGACCACCGAGGCCGGCCAACCATATAGAGGCCTTCAGGATGCCTTGTCTGCGTCACAGCAAGAATGGCAAGCCGGCTAACCACTCATTGGAGGAACGTGTGGACTTACAGAGATGGAAAAACGAGGAAATACAGAAGGCCCTGCGAGGTGCAGGCCGGGGAGGAGGACCGGGTCTGGGTGGAAACCCGGGCAACGGACCGCCCCCCGCTGGCAACGCATGAGGTGGTAATCCGGGCAATAATCAAGGAGGTGCTGGTGGTTTCCAAGCCAACCCAAAACAACTAGGACAATACCACGTCCACACTACCGGGACTTCTAACAAAGAGAGAAAGATACTTAAAAGGGCAGTAAACTCGGTTTCTTCAGGTGTTCCAAGATACTTGAGATGGTCAGATCAAGAGGTAACGTGGAGCAGGAGGGATCACCCGGAGATAATAGAACATCCGGGTGTGCTAGCTTTGGTGGTGGCACCGCAGGTCAATGGCTATGAGCTGAAAAAGGTTCTGATGGATGGCGGAAGTAGCATCAATATCTTATATTGGGAAACCTTTCTGCGCATGGGGCTCAAGGAGTCTCAGCTGCAGAAAAGTTCCACAGTTTTCCATGGAATCGTGCTGGGTCACTCGGCGTGCCCCGAGGGAAAAATAACGCTTGAGGTCGCTTTTGGAGAATCCAAGGATAACTTTCGATTGGAGTGGCTCACGTTTGAGGTGGTGAAGTTGCGCAGTCCCTATCACGCGTTGTTCGGAAGACCGGCTTACGCCAAATTCATGGCCAGGCCGTGTTACGTGTACCTGCAACTAAAAATCCCGGGTCCTAAGCAGACCATCACTATACATGGGAACCGGGTTGTGGCCGCAGAGTGTGATGATGCGGCAATTGCAGAACAAGCTTGCAGAAAGGAAGAGCTCAAGTATTACCGATCTCAGGTAGACCTGGAAGATAGAACTACTTTGAAGAAACCAAATACGGATGACGAGAGAGGAAAGTTTAAAGCGGCCCAGGATACCAAGATGGTGGCTTTCATCGAGGGTGACCCCTCCAAGCAGTTTGCCATAGGTTCTAACTTAGACAACATGGAAGAAGAGGCACTCATAGAGTTCATTCGCGAGAATCAGGATGTCTTCGCTTGGACGCCCAGTGACATGCCGGGTATTCCGACTGAACTGGCTGAGCACAGCTTGCACGTTGATCCCAAGTCCCAGCCTGTGAAGCAGGGTTTGAGAAAAATGAATGAGGAAAGGAGAAAGGCTATAGGAGCAGAGATAGCTCGGCTTCTTGCAACCGGCTTTATTATGGAGGTTTTTCACCCGGAATGGTTGGCAAATCCGGTTCTAGTGCTGAAAAAGAACAACGAGTGGAGGATGTGCATAGATTACACGAGTCTCAACAAGCATTGCCGAAAGGACCCATTTGCCCTTCCAAGGATAGATCAGATCATAGATGAAGTGGCAGGGAGTGACCTACTGTGTTTCTTGGATGCCTATTCCGGGTATCACCAAATCAAACTCAAAAAGGAAGATTGGGAGAAAACATCGTTTATAACCCCCTTTGGAGCTTTTTGTTACAAGACTATGACCTTTGGGCTGAAGAACGCTGGCACGACGTACCAACGGTGCATTCAGAAGTGCTTCGAGGATCAGATTGGACGCAACGTCCACGCCTATGTTGATGATGTGGTGATTAAAACAAGGAAAGCAGAAACATTCATCGATGACCTAAAAGAGACATTTAAGAATCTGAGGAGATATCAGATGAAGCTTAACCCCACAAAGTGTGTATTTGGGGTCCCAGCAGGAAAGTTACTCGGTTTTATTATTTCTGAGAGAGGGATTGAGGCAAACCCGGAAAAGATCAAGGCCATCCAGAACTTGAAAAAGCCGGAAGGACTGAAACACGTCCAGAAACTCACAGGATGCGTAGCGGCATTAAGCCGGTTTATATCCAGGCTTGGAGAAAAAGCAATACCCTTATACCGACTCTTGAAGAAAACCGACAAATTTGTATGGGACCAAGAGGCCGACGAGGCATTTGAGACTCTAAAAAAGCAGTTATCTGAGGCACCGATCCTGGCAGCACCGGGTCCTAAAGAACCCATGTTGTTATATGTTGCGGCCGGGCCCCGGGCGGTCAGCGCAGTGGTTGTGGTTGAGCGCAAGGAGGATGGAAAGGATCACCCGTTACAAAGGCCGGTTTACTATGTGCGTGAGGTTTTATCGGAAGCAAAGCATCGTTACCCGCACTGGCAAAAGCTAGTTTTTGGGGTCTTCATGGCCAGCCGGAAATTGAAGCCGTACTTTCAGGAACACCCCATAACGGTGGTCAGCTCCATACCAATGGCAGATATTATCAGAAATTCAGATGCGACGGGCAGAATAGCCAAGTGGGCCATTGAGATGGGAGATTATCATATCAACTACGAGCCCCGGTCCACAATCAAGTCCCAGGCGTTAGTCGATTTTATTAATGATTGGACTCACACAAGCATGCCCATAATGATGCCAAGTTCCGAGTCTTGGGTGATGCACTTTGATGGTTCCAAACAATACGAGGGATCAGGAGCTGGGGTGGTACTCACATCACCAAAAGGAGACAAGTTGAGTTATGTATTGCAGATTCATTTTGATTGCTCCAACAATGTGGCCAAGTACAAGGCCCTATTACATGGACTACGAGTAGCAAAGGAGATGAATATAAGGCGCATAAGGTGTTATGGAGACTAAGATCTTGTGGTACAGCAGGTCTCAGGGACCTGGGATAGAAAGGATGCAACAATGGCAGCATATCATAGAGAGGTGGACAGGGTAGCCGGATCTTTTTTCTGGGTATCAGGTGGAACACATTGATAGGCGAAAAAACGAGGCAGCAGATGCGCTCGCGAGACTCGGCTCGCGCCGAGAGCCGGTTCCGCCTAATGTCTTCTTAGACGAGTTATGGCGGCCCTCAGTCAAAACCGAATCTGAAGAAGAGGTGGCTAACCGAGACCCAGATTTGGAGTTTGTGGCCGCAGTGCGTGCTATTCCAGAGTGGACGGAGCCGTTCTTGGCTTACTTGTCACGGGGCAAGTTACCACCACAGGAAGTTTTAGCCAGGCAAATCCTGAGACGAGCAAAGGGTTATTCTATCATTAACGGTGAGCTTTATAAGAGAAGTGCTTCAGGTGTCTTTTTACGTTGTGTAACGCCAGAAGAAGGCCGACAGATACTGAGAGAAATCCACGAAGGAGATTGTGGGCACCATGCCTCCACAAGATCCCTTGTGGCTAAAGCCTATCGACACGGTTTCTTTTGGCTTACAGCTTTGGCGGATGCGGAACGCTTGGTGGCAAGATGTGATGGATGTCAAAGGTACGCTCGCCAAACCCATGTGCCGGCTATGGAGTTGCGAACAATCCCGTTGACTTGGCCGTTTGCGTTTGGGGTATGGATATGGTGGGTCCTTTCCACATGTCTCCTTGTAAAAAGACTCATCTTTTGGTGGCTATTGACAAGTTTACCAAATGGGTTGAAGTTATGTCAGTTACAAATTGTGAAGCAGCTACAACTATCAAGTTCCTGAAAAAGATCATCTATCGGTTTGGATATCCTCATAGCATAATAACAGATAATGGAACCAACATGTCCTTAGGTGAGATGGAGAAGTTTTGTGGAAACAATGGTATCCGCCTTGACGTGGCCTCAATAGCCCATCCACAAGCTAATGGACAGGTGGAGAGGGCAAACCAGGAATTACTTCGTGGGTTGAAACCACGACTACGGGTCCCGTGCCTCAGAGCTGCTGGAGCATGGGTAGAGGAGTTACCGTCAGTGGTTTGGGGAATTAACACTACACCTAACAGATCTACTCAGATGACTCCGTTTTTCATGGTTTATGGTGCAGAGGCAGTCCTTCCGAGTGACATTATCCATGACTCGCCCCGAGTGGCGGCTTATGTTGAGGTGGAGAACGAGAAGACCCGGCAAGACGCTGTGGACATGTTAGAAGAGCACAGGGAGCAAGCTTTGGAGTGATCAGCTATATATCAACATGATTTGAGGCGGTATCACAGTCACCGAGTCAAAACCCGGGTTTTCCAGGTAGGAGCGCTTAGCACAATCAAAGGAAGGGAAGCATAAATTATCTCCACCATGGGAGGGCCCGTTCATCATAAGCCGGAATTTGCACAATGGATCATACTACTTGATAGACGCAAGGGAAGAGTCGGATACTGTCAATGACACTGCCCATACCACTTCATCTATGCAAAAACGGGAAAGACCATGGAACATGGCTCAGCTGCGTCCCTACTACAATTAGCATAGACTCGGTTTACAAGTTGAATTACACGATGTAACAGGCAGCAGGTTTTAGACGCACTCTTTTCCTATCCAGGGTACCTAAGGGGACTGGAGGGTTTTTAATGAGGCGGCTTGCTGACCTAACCTTTTCATATCAATAAAGAGTTGGTTGAATTATGATATTGTTTGTTTCCTGTTCTTTCCGTTAGTATATTTTGAGTTTTTATGTTTTATCGTACTCTATATCAGGTAAGTATTTATTGTTCACACATAATGAACTAGGTTTTAAATTTTCATAGATTGCATATCTAGGTCTTGGGGGCTGATTGCTTGAATAGCACAGCTATAACCTCAGACCCGGCCACAATGCCATTAGGTTATGAGAACCGATTACTTGCAATAAGTATGCTTACAATCTCATAACCGGACAATAGAGCCAACTTTTTCTTGGTTTTTCTTGTTTAAGCTTGATGTGACTCGCAATAATGTGGCGTGTTTAGCTAACATATAAATACAATCAGTCATGATGCCCGTTGGGACTTGCCTGACCCTATTTTTATAGAGTTATAGCAGCATCGAATATCCACGCGAAAGCCGGCTTACAACAAAGAGAATCAAAAGGGTCATCTAAACCACAAGTTATGCGGAGTAAAAGGCGATAGCCGAAAACTCACCATGTATTAAGCATAGCTTCAAAGTTCATATGTGAAACTATATGGTTTGGGCCTTAGCAAAAACAGAGAGTTTTCTTAAAATTGCAAACCCCTAACACTCGGAAATTTGGGCCTTGGGGACTTGGGAATTTGATAAAAACAGCTAGCTGTCTAGCTAACGAGCTTAAAACCCAAAAATCCGAGTCTTGGGGACTTGGGGACTTAATAAGCAAAGTTCACCCGGTCAAAAAATCCTAAGACCCGGAAACCGAGTCTCATAGATCCGGAAAAGCAAAAAGTGTAGAAAAGCAAAAATATGCAAGCATACGACTAAAAAGTGCATTCAAGAGTGGACGAGCAGAAGGGTCATCAAAGCCACAAAAGTTTAAGTGTGTCACAAACCAAGGGAGTAGTATCGCAAGTGCACAGGCGCACTATCAAATAAATAAATGTAGCAGGCATATTACAAAATGCCCATTGGCCGAATAAGTGTTTACGGGTGAAAAATGATAAACTTTACTCGGCATCCATAGTCGAGTCACCAACGGTGGTCTTGGCTGCCGGGTCTTCAGCGTCTTCCACTGCAGCTTTCCCCGCCTCTGTGTCCGGGTCTACCATGGAATCAGCACGAGCGGGAGGAGGGACAACTGGATTCGTTGATGTTGGCGCAGAGCTGGTCGCGGCTTTCTTCTTGGCCACCTCTTCATGGTACCGAGCTAGCATATCAAAGGGGGCAGGTAAATCAGAGCGTACCGGCTTATCTTCAGTGTCATATAGAGGCGTGAGCTTGTTTACGTCCAGTTTCTCGGCAACCAGGCAGGCCGAGTGACGAATCTGAGTGTTGATGGCTTTGAGGTCTTTAGCTGAGAACCTCGAACCATCAGTGTTAAACTCAGGAAACCCGTTCACTAGTGTTGTCGGCTCAAGTTTTGGATAATAGGCTTTTTCCAACGCTAAGCCACGGATCACCCCAACTTGGCATGTCGAGCGCCTCCAAAGGTCGATCCAGGCAGGAATTGTTGAGCACGCATCAAGCATCTGGGATACGCCACCATAAGCGCTGGTCCACTTCACAGCCTCCAGGGCCCACTTGGTTCCCACCGATAATTGCCGGATAATAGCCTTGAGTGTTTTTAACTTCTCGATATCATCCTCATCCTCAGCCTTTTCACCCGGACCTGCAGAATGAAAAGAAGAGTAAGGTGGTGAAACCCGGGTTAGAAACCCTACAAAATGAGAAATCCGAGTGCTAAGCAGGAGATTAGGTGCGCCTTACCAAGGATGGAGCTGTAAGTGTCGGCAATAAAGGTCGAAAGTTTCTTCAAAAGTCCCTCATTGTTATGGAGCTTTTTCTTGTACCTCTTGCACTCCCTAGAAAGATCTTTGACCTCGACCTCCAGCTCTTCACGAAGTTTGGTCTCAACCCTCAAGAGTTCGTTGGTTTTGGCCAAAACTTCGTCCGTCCGGGTCACATAAGCCTAAAAACAGACAAGGAAACGTCAGTCGGCAATGGCATAAAGCTGCATGAGAACGGTTATACAGTTACAAGAGTACCGAGTAAACTCATGACAGTTCACCCGGAACTTGGGGACTAGGATGTGTACGTACATGGTATTAGTTAAGCTACCTGATGTTCAGCTACCAGAGGCTCAATGATATCCTTCTCAGCTGCTTTCAGGGAGTTGTATTCCCCCAACACCTTTTCAAAGTCAAGGCCGCCGAGAGCCGGCCTGGAAGAGCTAGGGTTCTGGTTACCCGGTGGCGGGGTTGCCTCTTGTTTCAGCGGGTTGACTCTGGTTGCCTGGGTGTTGGGAGCAGGAGATGCCCTTTGCGACCCAAGAAACTTGACGTCGGGATCAGCAGAGTGATGTGTGGGCAGGGGAAACTCGGCTCTTGGAATGGCTGTGTCATCCAGCTCTTCTTCTTCCTCTACAGCTGCGGGCTTAGTGGCGCTTCCTGGGTCTTCCATTGCCGGGTTATCAACGAAGTTTTCTTCTTGGTCACTAAGTGTAACCTTGGCTCTGGGGGACGAAAAACAAAAAGTTAGTAAGTAATAGATGGAAAACACGGAAAACGCAAATATATTGGCTAATAAGGCATGCTAGTTACCCGGTTTCACGACAAAGTCGCTTGGAAGATCATTGCTGGACCCAGAAAACGCTGACAAAGAATCGGAAAGTGAGACTCGGAGTTGTCCGGCTAATGGGTGACTCGGAGAGGGATATTTTTGAGGAATGTGGGCAGGATGAGTTGGAGGAGTACCGGCTCGGCGAGCGGGCGACATAGGGATCCCGGGGTGAAGGGGATCGTCACCCGGAGAAGTCCGGGTTGCCTGTCGCTTGACTGGGATTGTGTCCTTCAGAGGTGATGCAGTGGTTAGATGCCTGTTAAGTTCGCACATATTGGCGTAGGAGTACGGCTTTGAGGTCATGGAGGAGTACGGCACCTTGAAAGCAACCCTCCTGGGTTTCCTCTTCCGACCGACCTCAGCTTTCGGCTCTTCTTCCTCCTCCTCCGATTGAGACCCGTGTTTATCATCTAGCGCTGGTGATTGTAGGGCATTGTCGGAAGGAGGAGAAGTTTGGTCTAATAGGCTAACAAAATATTTATTAAGCAGAGACCCAGAATTACCTTCATCACTATCAGTCGGTTCTTCCTCCTCCTCCGAGTTTTCAGAAGGGGGAGGGGTGACAATCTTCCAGAATGCGTCAGTTTCCTGGGTAAGGAACAAGAGATAAAAGTTAGTATGTGTACATAAGAAATATCAGTCGGAATAAAGGGTGATAGCCGGTTCTTACTGGAGGAGCCGGGTTAGAGCGCGTAAAAGTGCTGAGTCCGGAGATGCTTTTGATGACATCAACTTTCTCAGCCAAGAAGTTCTTCATGGCCTTGTTTATATCTGCGGCCGGGTATGATTTCTCCGAGTATCGGAGAGAATCGGTGAGGTGGCCAGAATACTCGCAGATGAGCTTTGGGCGAACGCTACTCGGCTGAATCCGGCAACTGACCCAAGTTTTTATTAAGTTTATCCCGATAAGACCCTGGGCTGATAGCACAGCGAGTTTGTGGAGGAGGGGCTGGATAGACTGTCTATCGGCCTCAGGTGCAAAGGAGTTAAGGTTATCAGAAAGAGATAAGGTATCATCAGAGAAACCCGGCAAAGGCTTTTTGCCGGGTGAGGATGTTTCTCGGCAGTAGAAAAAGGTCTTCTGCCAGTGCTTCACATGAGTGTGAAGACTGAGAGTCGGCATCAGAGATTTTTTACGTCTCTAAATGGAACCCCCCCCCCCCCCACAAACTAGGAGGGGCCCGTCCGTGCTCTCCCGGCAGGGTTTGCATTGAAATAATTCCAAGAACAAAGCGAGGTTTGGGGGAATACAGAGATAGGCTTCGCAAAGGACTATGAAGTGGCAAATGTTTAACATCGAGTTCAGGCCAATATCAAAAACCCGGAGCTTGTAGTGGTCCAAAATATCTCGGAAAAAAGGATGACCCGGGGGGCGGAAACCCCGGATCACATGTTCAAGAAAGATAATTACCTCATCCGGACCCGGTGAAGGCCGGGTTTCTTCACCCGGTGTCCTCCAATGGATGTCCGACTCTGCGGGCTGAACCCCAGACTCGGCAAGCTCGTCAAGCTTCGCCTTAGTAACAGTCGATTTTGCCCAGTTGGCGGAAATCGACTGACCCGACTTTTGCTTAGAAGCCGGGTTTTTTCCTTTGAGCTCGGCGCTAGCTTTGGGTGCCATGGACAATAGATCTAGATGAAATTAAGTTCAAAGTGAGTACAGATCAAAAATTTCGGGAAACACATCTAAGTGGTGTGGTGAGAAAAGAGAGATAAGAGCTAAAATGCTTGCAAGGGATACGGAAATAGATCTAGATAAAGACGATTGCGAATGAATATGGGATTGGAGTTCGCGAAAAACACATCTAGCTAGTGGAGCAATGGTGGAGAAATATAGATGAGATTCATGTCAAATGCCAAGCGTGAGATTGGAAAGGGTGAAATACAGATCTGAAGGTCAATAGAACTCACCGGAGCGGTCCGTTGGTGGAGATGTGCGCGGCGGCGGCGATTCGCGGGCGGCGAAGTATGCTGCGGTGGCGATCCGTCGATGGAGATGGCTTTTCCCGAGAGCTCCGATGGCGCGGACACGGGGGTGCTAGATGGCGGATGGTGGCGAGCACGGTGGCGCCGGCTCGGCTCCGGCGGCTAGGGCTTGGGCCTGGGCTCATGCGCGCGGAAAGCTGAGTGGGGGGAGGAAGATGAGCAGGAAATGGACGTTCGGAAATTTTAGGGTTAGCCTCCCCCGCGGGCCTATTTATAATCGCAGGGGAAACCCTAGGGTTTGAGCGGTAAATGAGCAATTTTCGGAAAAGATTGATCCGGCCCGAGAATTTGGGGATAAGAATCAGGGTAATTATTGCGTGATATCCGGATAAGCTTAATTGGTTGAGTGAGTCGGATTTAAGGTATTATTACTCGGGCTAACCGGTAGAGAAGTGGAGGTCGGATTATGATGTATTCCACGGAGTGTTAACCCGGGAAATAATACTTCGGTTTGAGTTAAACTGGGTTATTATATGGACCGCCCAAAGAGCAGACCTGGCTATAGTTAAAGCAATCTAACCCGGTATATTATGAATTTGAATGTTTATTGTTTTGCAGGGAATAGCGTGCGCTTCATGGTTGATCCCAAGATGCCCAAGCTATTCTGGGGACTACTGTTGGGGGAATGGTAACCCGGTAGGCCCATGCCTAGGAGAAACCCGGCCAGAAGGAAATCACATAAAACCCGGCCCGCGATGGGGGAGTTTCTAGAAGGCCCAAAAGTAGTGTGGATCTTGTAATCCGTACCTTGGGGGGCCATGATTAGGAAACCTAGGGTTGTGTGCGTATCACGGTAGGATTCTGGGTGTGCCTTGTATAGGAAGCCAGGGAGCCGGGTAATATATAAACCGGCTCTCGGCATAGAGAGAATGAGAGATTTTTCGAGATATTCTAGTATTCTAGTAACACGAGAGTTGATAAGTTGTAACCCTAGATCGGAGTCTCAGCGACATTGCAGCTCGGGCTACCAGATCACCAGACAACATGATTTCCCCTGAGCTAAACCTTCTCCAAAACGCCAGAGTCGATTTGCCCCAAACTAAGTTACCCCTGGTAACGTCTACCGTGATTATCCCACGACAGATCTTTTATTTATGTTACTTTTCATGATGCAAGGTGATTGCTATGTTTCATTGTTAAAATTATATCTATCATGATTGTGTTTAAAGTTCTGTGATCTCAGCTATACTTATGCTTTTACAATTTAGATGATCAAGTTTATGTTGGTAGCATGTCACTGATACGTTATAAACGTATCCATAATTTTTGATGTTTCATGTTGTTTTCATGCCATATTGTACATGTTTCCTTTACACTTTATGCCCTTTTTATCGATTTTCTGGGACTAACCTATTGACAAGATGCCACAGAGCCAATTCCTGTTTTCTGCTGTTTTTAGTTCCAGAAAAGTTGTTCTTGAAATATTCTCGGAATTGGACAATTCAAAAGCCAGAACTCTTAGAATTCCCGGAGGGTCAAGGAAGTCCAAAGGAGATCCATAAGGGGGGGGGGGGCGGAGCCCCCACACCATGCCTGGGCGCGGGTGGTCCCCTGGCCGAACCCAGGGGTCGTGTGCCCCACTGGCTTCCCACCACCATTGCCCTTTCGCCTATAAAGTCTCCCCGATGCATAAACCCTAAAGAGATCAACCTTTTTCCACGAAAAGTTCCGTAGCTCCATTGTTGCCGCCGCCAAGTTTCGGGGGACAGAAATCTCTATTCCGGCACCCTGCCGGGACGGGATAGTGCCCCCGGAACCATCTCCATCGACTCCACGGCCATCTTAATCGCTGTTGCTGTCTCCTATGACGAGGATGGAGTAGTTCTCCCCCGGGGGTGAGGGATCTACCGGTATCTATGTGTTTCATCTCTCTCTCCCATGGTGTGATCTTTATGTGATCATGAGCTTTGTAATCTAGTGGAATAAGTAAATGTTACTCTTCATCCGTTATGCAACTCAAGTGCTTTTGTTATTGAGATCTCCGTAGACACTTTGATCACGGTGTAAAGGTGATAGTGTGTGCACTGTGTGGTTTAGCATGATATTTATATCTTGTGTTGGATGACCCTATGAAATTGTGGTGTTTGTCTAGTACCTTCCAGGGCGCTCATAGTGACACCGTGGGGTTAACTAGACATGGGAATGCGACTTTGAGGAGTGTTGTTACAGCCCTACGCAATGAATTGGTGTTTGTTATTCGACCGGAGAGTGGTTCAGAGTAGCATAGTGAAGATAGATATTTATGCATTCAATTATGTTATTATTGTTGTGAGTGTCCACTAGTGAAAGTATGATCCCTAGGCCTTGTTTCTAAGCATTGAAACACTGTTTTCAACCAGTTCTGCTACATGTTTGCTTGCAGCCATTTTATTTCAGATTGCTATTATCACTTATAACCATTCATATTACTTGTATTTCGCTCTCTCTTCGCCGAACTAGTGCACCTATACAACTGACAATTGTATTAGGTGTGTTGGGGACACAAGAGACTTATTGTATTGTAATTGCAGGTTGCTTTAGAGGGATACCTTTGACCTCTTCCTCCCCGAGTTCGATAAACCTAGGGTAATCCACTTAAGGGAAACTTGCCGCTGTTCTACAAACCTCTCCACTTGGAGGCCCAACAATGTCTAGAAGAATAGAAGCGTGTGTATACATCAAGCTCTTTTCTGGTGCCGTTGCCGGGGAGGTAAGGTAAAAGCTACTCACATCCTTGGGTGTGAGTGCTCGAAGTTATTACCTTTAGATTCTGCAATTATATCTTTTTGTTTCTTGTCTTCACTAGTTAAGCTTATTTTTACTTGTTCCTTGTTTTTATTTTCACTAGTTAGGCTTAATGGAAAACAATAAAAATATGAGAGAACTTTATAATCTTTATCTTGAGTTAGGACATGAAGTGTTTGAAGAGAAAATTAAAAAACATATATAACTTTATTTGCATGCTAGTAGCAATGTTATTAGTATGAATTCTTTGGACACCATTATTTCTAATGCTATGGAAAAGTCTAAGATTGGGGAAGCTATTTTTGATGAATATGATATTTTTTGTCCCCCAAGTTTTGAGGAGGAAATTTTCTTTGATGATACTTTGCCTCCAATATATGATGATTATAATGATGAATATGTTATTTTCAGTCCACCTACTATTGAGGAGAAAGTTAATTATGATTATAATATGCCTCCTATATTTGATGATTATGGTGATGAGAATAATAATGATAGCTATTTTGTTAAATTTTCTCCCACTACTGTTAATGAGAATGACTATGACTATGCGTATGTGGAGAGTAATAATTCTTTTATGCATGTGGCTCATGATAAGAATGTTTCTTGTGATATTTATATTGTCAATTTTATTCATGATGCTAGTGAAAGTTATTATGAGAGAGGGAAACATAATTTTATGCATCTCAACAATATCAAGTTTCCCCTCTTTATGTTGAAATTTCTGAAGTTGCACTTCTTTTGTCTTCCTATCCTAGCCACTTTGTGCTTTATTGACTTGTTTTTCTACAAGATTATTTTTCATAGGAAGTGGGTTAGACTTAAATTTGTTTCACATTTGCTCTTTGATGCTTTCTTTTTCTTCAATTCGTATTTCTTATGTGGGCATCTTCTCAAATTATCATGCCTAGCTAAAAGGCGTTAAAGAAAAACACTTCTTAGGAGATAACCCATGATTTTATTTTTGCTTTGTTTTTCTCTGTTTTATTTGAGTCAAGGGGTTGTATACTTATGTAGAAACTCCTTTATATCTTTATTTTCATGTATTATTTGTGCTAAGTAAAGTTTCTAGCAAAAAGTGGAGTTAGTTTTGAATTTCTGCTGTCCACCGTAAAAAATCGTATAATTCACACAAATATCAAGATGATCTGAAACTTTTTGTGCTTATTCCTAGCTAATTCTAAACTGCTTCATTCTTTAAGTTTTTTTATTTGAGCAACTTAAGTGCCCCGAAAAAATTCGACATTACAGGTTTTTCTGGTTTTGGCAGATTCTGCCATTTTTCTTGCATTTGCTCTTTTACTATGTCAAGTGGATTTCTTTGCTTCACGAAACATCAGTGGCTATAGCTAATGTTTAAAAGTATCAATAGAACTTGTGCCCATGCAGAACCCATTAATTTTTGTATTGATGCACTAACCCTCTAACGTGAATTACTTTTTGAGTGTGGTGTGAAGGAAGTTTTCAAGGGTCAAGAGAAGAGGGCGATATAATGTGATCAAGAAGAGTGCAAGGTCAAAGCTTGGGGATGCCCCCATGGTTCATCACAGAAAATTCTAAGAAGACTCAAGCATCTAAGCTTGGGGATGCCCAAGGCATCCCCTTCTTCATCAACAATTTATTAGATCACTTCTAGTGAAACTATATTTTTATTCGGTCACATTATATGAATTTTACTTGGAGTGTTAGTTATTTTTGCTTTCAGTTTGTTTAATTTTATTTGGTGTAGTTTATGTTTGGATCCTATCATACTTGTTTTGGAGAGAGACACGCTCTGTTTTCATTGCTTAGAATACTCTAGTTTTCACTCTTATTGTTCTGTGAGTGTTCAGTTTTTGCTAGTACTGCGTTTAGCCCTTGTTTTCATGCATCTCTTTTTCAGACATGTTAGTTCTACTAGAGTTATGTTAGTACTATCTTATTTCATTGCTATATTATTTGGAGAGTTTTTGTTGTCTGGTGCTGGTGGAAATAGAAAATGCTACATGTGGTAGATGTTATAACGAAAAAGGTTGCATATTCTTGTAGATCACTAAACTATTTCACTAGATTATTTGTTGTTGTTTTGAGATATTAATATGCTTAATGGTAAACTTGCTGGTTTAGTAAAGTAAAAACAAATAATGGTTGGTCTAAAAGCTTGAAACTGTGCCACACTCAAATAACCAGTTGATAGGATAATCATATATGACTTCCTTTGCTGATAGGAATCGTAATGGATTTTTGTTACGCTCTACGCTCGGGGTAGCTAACAGTGACTTGTCACTTCCACATACCCTCTTGGAGTGATTTTCATTATGCCTTGGAAGATCATGATTTTAGTTGTAATCTTTTAACTTGCGAGTTCTATGTTACGGTTTTCTGGCACTTCCACCATCCATATTTGATAGGCTCTTTGGTACTGTGCATTGCTCATTCTCACATTAAGAGTTGGTGCAAACTTTGCATGTGCATCCAAACCATGTGGGAGAACTTTGTTCTTCTACACATAAGCCAAAAATTATCTTCCTCAAAACAGCAACCATACCTGCCTACCATGGCATTTCCATAGCCATTCCGAGATATATTGCATACAACATCCATCCTCATTATGTTACTTGATGTCATGCTTCATTGTTATTTTGCATACTGAAGGGTACGTTGCATACAAAACAAAAAAATTCCTACGCGAGATAAACCTAAAGGGCCAAGATCTAATATAGGAGATGAAAGGCAACGGGGAGAAAGAGTCTTAAGAAAACATACCCTCGAAGACTCTAAGTGTTACGAGCTTGAATCTCGTTGTTGGCGTAGTCGTACTCACACCAATCTCAAGACCGAGAAGATGTGCACCGCAATCCGGCGGTGCCTCTGTGATCGGCCACACATACGGCTTGATGACGACCTCTGTTCCCTCGATCCAGCGGGGCATAGGAAGTAGAGGATCCCTCGGAACTCCAGCAACACTACGGCGTGGTGTGGTGGATAAAACTTTGTTCAGGGCTTCACCAAGCGCATGAAAATGAGGTGGAGCAGCGGGAGGAGGGAGGTGGAGATGACACCAAGTGTGTGGAGGGGGAAGAGCCCTCACCCTCCTTTTATAGGGGAGGGGAAGACATCCCAAGGGGGGTGCGGCCAGCCATGGCGGTGCCCCCACCTCTTCCCTCGTCATGTGAGTGGACACTCCATTCACACCCACTCATGCTCCCATAATTTCCACTTTAAAATCCAAAGGTTTTTCTTTATTAAATAAATAATTTTTTTATTTCTTTGATTTAATATTTGTTAATTCTATTAACAAACATTTGCATATAGCACCTCGAATCATTTGTTAATTCTATTAACAACCATTCGATAGAAAACCCCTTGAACTATTTCAAATTTACCGAAACGATTTCGGTGTTGTCCAAACATTTCTTCGATATACCGTATCCTCTCAAATGCGTCATCGAACCTTAAGTGTGTCACCTACGGTTCGCGAATAACATAGACATGATCGAGACTCCTCTGTGATCAATAATCAACAACGGGATCTGGAGATCCGTGATGACTCCTATATATTCAACGATGAATCTCGTGATCGTGTGAACCATCAACGTCGTAACTAATTCCCTTTATCTTGCAATATTTTACTTGTCCGAGATCCGATCATTGGTATCAACCATACCTTGTTCGATCTCGTTACCGACAAGTACTCTTTTACTCGTTCCGTGATATGACATCCGTGTGACCTAGTCACGTGCTTGCAAGCAGTGTCAATGTGATATCACTGAGAGGTCCTAGAGTATATCTCTTCGTCATTTGGATGGACAAATCCCACTCTTGATCCATGAGACTCAACTAATACTTTCCGAATACCCAACAACACCTTTATAGTGACCATGTTAAGGCGTGACATTTGATGACATCAAACCACCCTTCCAGTATTAGTGATTGACATGATCTCATGGTCTAAGGAATAAGTTACTTCGTATGGAAGATATAACAATAGAAACTAAATGAATTGATCGTATTGTTATACTTAGTTTGGGTCTATGTTCATCACATCGTTCTTTTAACGACATGGCCTCGTTATTAACAACATCCCATGTTCATGATCAGGATACCTTGATCATCTATTAGTCAACGAGCTAGTTAAAAGAGAGGCTTTACTAGGAACCATTGTTTGTTTATTAAACACACATGTATCAACGTTTCCGGTTAATACAATTCTAGCATGAGAAAAAAATTATCATAAACAAGGAATAAGATAATAACCACTTTATTATAACCTCTCGGGCATATTCCCTTCACCATACCGCTACACTGGCATGAGCATTTAGTTTTATATACATTAGACATATTTCAGTTTCAGTTATGAGTACGAAAAGTGTGATGATTCATTGTAAAATTGAGTGTTGCCCATACCAATGAGGTTATAAATCAAAAAAAATAAAAAGAGAGAAAAAGCCCCCCCCCCCCCCAAAAAAAAGAGCATAAGAGAGATAATAAAGAGACATGGGGCAACATTACTATCATTTAGTAGATGATACCCCGCGCGATGCTGCGGGAAATCTTGTTAAAATTTCTTATTTTGTTATGTATACGACTCATACTAAAATAATTTTCTAGATAATTAGATTAATTCATAATTGTGATTAATCGTATTGATTGAATGGCAACAAAAAAAATTATGATTGTTACATGCCACCGACAAAATCAAATAGGATATACATATGAATTCTCCATCGATAAAATGATGAAACAAATAGGATATATAAATGTAAGGGGTAGAACGTAGGTGATGAACTATGATATGCTACATGCCACCGACAAAATCAAGTTGCATATATTTGTAGAGGAAAAATAAAGGCCAGTATATATGTAAATCCAAACAAACCTCACACACTTCCAGTTGTAGGTTATTTTCATGAGTGTGCTACGTGAACTATGCTTACAGAATACACATACGTTCATGTTGATCGTTACAGATTCTTGTTTGGGTTGTCAACCTTCTTTGGTATTATTCCAGTGAAAGAATTCCACCTTGCCCAGTTAGAAAAACAAAGGAACATAAATATTAAACTGAACATACTTTATTTTCTTGCAACAATGTGGACTTGATCAACCAAATTGTGCAAATTGCTTGAGCTTAGTCTGCTAAACATTGCATGTACTGCTTCTGCAATAACAGTAAACAGAGATTGCACATTTAAAGGAACATCACAAGTCGAAGTAACTCTGAATTGATGGCTGCAGTCCACTTCGCTACAATTTGTAAAGAGAGGGGAATTGTGTAAAGATAATCAGTAATGGCATACTATGACACATGATATAGTTCGATTTAAACCGTTAGCAGTTGTACGCGGAGGCGCGGAGCAGACGATTTCTACCAATAAACAGAATTAACCCGAGAGAATGTCCAGGACCATAACTGCATACAATTCAGAATAAAAGAACACCAATTTAAGGTGAGAGATCATGGTGATTTACAAACGTGAGGTGCCGATATAGATTCAGGCCGCACGGGCCAATCTGAACTGAAAGTGGGTGTTCTGTAATATGTATATCACCAATTAAGAGATGTTTTCAGCTTCAGAAAGACTGAATGATAAAAGTCGTGTGAAATTAATATAATCCACGAATATAAAAATACGAAAATGTGTAACCTCTAATGCATGATACCATCGCCTTCCTCAATTGCTTCACCACCATAGTTGATAAAATATATGGAGCAAATATGATTTACCGATAGCAACTAACAAAATAAAGGACGCCAACATCTCTCCTCACTCAGAGAAAACCATGATGTATATGTCAAGAAAACAGTTGCGGCATACCGCAGTGCTTCTCTTCATAATCAGCATGCCGAGGCTTCGGGCGGATCGCGGGGTGCCTGATCCAGTAGATGGAGAGGGCTATACATGGTCTGCTTTCAACCAAGATGAGAAGATGATGGCTCGGCTGGCGTCGGGATGGTGAACGAATCGGCGGGTGTTACCGAGGAGATGATATAGGGAGCTGAGTTAATTGCAAGTGCTATTGTTTCTCGCGGTGATTGCGTAGGAAGAGGAAATGTCCGTGCCTGCTGGCCTTCTTGGTACTTTGATGGTGATGGAAGAGAAACGGAATGAGCCTGCAGAAATATAGAATAATGGGCTAAATGTGAACTGGATTAGTGGGCCACACGCTATACGTGGACCAATCGGTCAACATGAAGTTTTGCTCAAACAAATGCAAGGGGATGCTTGGAAGGATAGAGATACGAGGCGGTGACCTACACCTAAGAAAAAGATAAATGCTAAATCATTTTGTTGGCTGAGGTGGCAGGCTGCTGAAGTGGCATAACTGCATGTTTAGAGAAATATGTTAGTGGGGGTGATCTATGTCGAGACATCGTGGTAGAATTCATAGATGGGGGTGCCATGAGACTACCGATAGAGAAGTGGGGGGACGTGATTGTACGATGGACAATGGCACAGGGTTTTACCCAGGTTCGGTACGACACAGTAATGCGACGTTCCTACTACTGCAATCTCACTATTCAGGACTAAAGCATGGGAATACAGAGTACAATATGAGGTTAGGTTTAGCTACTCGTCAAGGATCAACCTCTCGGCGAGTTAGCCTTTACTTCTTGTCTATCTATCTTATCTCCCGTCCGGCTTTATATAATAGCCGGGTTAGGGCATACAGAGAAGGAAACCTAGAAGACTACGGTATGTGCTAACTTGGAAAGTAAGGAATCTGCCTTCTACTCCAAGCCGTATCACGTGGGCCGTGATCCGGGTTCTTCTAGAATCTGACTTTCGTGCGTTAGCTTACTGGGCCGCCCAATGGACCGTAGCCCATTACCATTTAGGCCACCCTGGTAATCCGACACTTTAGACCACCATCTGATATACCCCTAGTTGGTATATATCCGACAGTAGCCCCCAAGAAGGATTAAGACTCTGATTCGCCGTATTTCGTCAAATGTGCATTCTTTCCGAGAAATACTGGCTCACAGTCTTGATTCTTCTTTTCCTCAAAGGGATGACATAACGCCAAACTCGGATTCCAGAAAATCCGGCTTTTCTCCCACGAACCTTCGTGGAGAAGGAACTTCCTACGTCAGCGCTCTAATCATGCTGACGTAAGGGACGTTTGGGTTTCGAGCGGGAAACCCTGAAATTTATCTCTGACAGATTCTCGCGAGAAACGAGGAGATAGAAATAATCACCCGTCGTTTCATTTCACGGAATTTCCGGCGAGTGACACGCGTTGATCATCCAACGGTCAAAAGAGCCGTTAACACGTATCGCGACGGGTTTCCGGCTATAAATAGCCGTCTCCATCCCGTCCGGCAAACCTTCCGTTCCCAGTTCTTCACGCCGCACCTAGCGCCCAAGCACACTGCGAGCAGAGCAAACTTCCAGCGAACGCACGAACCAGCGCCATCCGTGACCTCGCCGGAGCACACGGATTCTCCATCGCGCCTCCAAAAGATGGCATCTCCAAGCTCTTCTCCGGCCCGCTCCGTCGCGGCGGAGATTGATGAAATCATCAACACCATGGATCCCATGGTGGATTCTCCTCTTCGTGCAACCGGCGACGAGCCGGATAAAACTGCCGGCGGCCCAGCTAGCGAGGAAACTCCTCTCGCCGCCACCAACCTTGTCGGGTTCTCCTCCGCGCCATCTCCGCCACTCGCACCCGAGACAACGGAGGAAAAGATAATCCTCGTCGGAGAGGAGCTCGTGGCCGCGTCGGCCGAGGCATCCGCTGCCGCCGGGGAAGAAGACGAAGGGGAAACTGCCGGCAACTGGAGCCAGAGCAGTATTCCTCCTTCCCTCCTTCCGACAATGGAGAAGGACGGGTTCCTGCTGAAGGGAAAATGGCGGAGCCCGGAGGACGAGTCCGAGCCACTGCCCAAGGACGGGGAACGCGTTCTCCTTACCTCTCATGTCACCAGAGGTATGGGAATTCCGCCATCCGTCTTTTTCCTTCAAATCTTAGAACACTACCACATTCAACCCCATAACCTGCCTCCCAACTCCATCCTCTACTTAGCCGGATTTCAAGCTCTTTTCAAATTGTATCTAGGTTTAGCTCCTAGGTTAGATTTCTGGCAGTACTGTTTTGGGGTTAAGCGAAACCCTTCCGAGGGCGCACTCCCAACTTGCGGGACCATATCCTTTTACCTGCGTAGATTCAGGGAGGATTGGTTCCCTAAGATCAAAACCTCGGAATACGTCAAATTCTGGACGGGTTCCTTCTTTTACCATCCCGATGTTCCTTTTCCCGGAAAAACCACCGGGGTTCCACCTTTCTCCAATACCGATGCCGTTCCTCAAGAAAATTGGGGAACAAAAGCAGTGCAGTCTCTGCCGCCGGATCTTCTCAGGATCAAGCGGCGCATCGCGAAACTCGTCGCCTCCAACCCACCTCTAACCGGCATGGACACAGTTCTATGCTGGCTAGATAGGTGAATCCAGCCTCTGGCCAATCACGGCGCTCGCCTTTTGTGTGATTACATGGGGCCTGCTGATGCCATGCGGACGACGAGCAAGTCTTTGTCGGCAAAAGACTTGCGGAAACGCGTGAACCAACTGGTTGCCTCGCGTGACCAATATGAAGAAAGCCGGCCAATGTATACAGCGTCTAATCCGGCACCCAAGGTACATTTTTTCGCCCCATGAGTTTGTATTCTTTCTGTTTTCTCGGATTTTGTTTTTTAACCCGGCCTTTGCCTTTTTGACAAATCCTTAGAACTTCCTGACTCGGATCTTGCTACTGACGCTGAGCTGGAGTCGCTGCGCGCCAACTTCGCTGGCGGGCGTAAGCGCAAGAAGATTTCCTTCGCAGCAAATCATTGATCTTGACAGTGTTCCCGTCGCTACTTCCAGGTTTGTAAATCTAGGTTTTCTTGATTTATCGGAGTTTGTTCTCTTATCTCGGAGTTTTAACTTTCCGACATTTCTCTTTTTTTAGCTTGGCCCCTACAACTATGAAGCCTAAGAAGCTAAAAAGGCTTAAATCTGTGGCCAACAGAGGTCCACATCCTTCTCCTGCTACTGCTCCAGATACCCCAGTAGTAGCCACAGAAGAGCATGCTGCTGCCCCTGACGCCAAAACCCATCAGACCAGCCAGCCTATTGTGCCAGAAACGGACACGAGGGAAAGGGCGGTCCCGGAGGTGGGAGGTCCTTCTCAGGCAACTGAGGATGACCCCATTCCCACCTTCGATAAAGATTTCAAGAACATTAACGAGGGCCTTAGCGCTGTCGGGACTCTTTTTGCAGATTTTGCAAAAGAGTTCACTGAAACTTTATCAGATTTACAGCGGATGAGCCAGGTAATATCTCTAGCCCCCAAGCAATAAGTAAAATGCATGCTTTTTACTTAATGCTTTTATCATTATCATGCTTGTTTCTAACTTAAGCGTTCTTTTTCATTTCCGTGTTTCAGCAAACCGCTGAAAGCATAAACCTGGAAGTTTTTGGCAAACTTACCGTCAAGAACAAGGAGGTTAGAAACCTTCTTTCCATTCTTGACGTTAAGGAAGCGGAGCTGGCATCATCTCAGCACCAGCTGGAGGAAACAACAGGTATTTTATCTCTCTGTGGTTTCTTTTCAATGACTTTTTCCTAAGTATTTTTCCGGGTTTTCTAACTCGGGATTTTTTCTCGCTTTTCAGCTGCTTTGGCGAAAGCCAAGCAAGTTGCTGAAGATGCCGGCAACGCCGATAACCTCCGCCGGGAGAACCTGGACCTTCATAAGGAACTTATGAGGGTTCAGAAAGAACTGAAGGCCAGCTAGTTGGCTGTTGGCATTGCTCAATCCAATGCCTCCAACCAAGCTGAGAAGGACAAAGCAACCATCCGAGATCTGGAGAATGCTTTGACCCTTCGCCTGGAGGAAGGCTCCGAGATGGATAAGATCCTTGGTAAGTTTTTGCCTTTTACCGGATTTTTGATGTTTTATATTCTTTCTCCGCTTTTTCGATAACCTCTTGGTTGTTTGTCTGAAAAAACAGGAGACGACCCAGCTCTTACTCGGATTGAAAAAATCCGAGCTTTCGGGGAGGTCTTCACCGCGCTCAAGGCTGCGGGGATGGAGCTGATCAACAAATTTCTTCCCGCAAGGACTGGGGAGTTCTCGGAAGTTGGAAAACTTCCGGAAGCTATCTTGGAGGTGGCAGAGTCCAAGGAATCCACCTTGCGCTTTGCGGCACGGGGTGGTGCACGCATGGCTCTAGGGCTCATGCGTATGCATTACCCCACTGCCAAATCTTGGCGTGTGGCGTCCGGCATCCCGCAAGGGTATACGGAAGCCCAGCGGACCAGCATCTTTGACCAGATCAAAGGTCACGCAACCAAGATTGCTTCCATGGTCAACATCTCCATCGTCTACCCGGAGGAGGCGATCCCGGATACTCCAGAAGATTCTTCCAGCGAAGAAGACTCGGATGCTTGAAGGAGAACTCCGGGTCCTGGGTAGATACAAAATAGGAGCATTACCGAACTTACGTTGTAAACATTATTGTAATGCTTCTATTCTTTTGAATAAACAAGTACTCCGCCTTTTGCAGTTTAATGTTATATAACTACTCTGCAAGTTTTTTCGGGTTATTATTCCTTTATCTTCTAAATTCTCTGGTTTGTATGATTTAACTGTCCTTAGTGCTTTAAATTGCTCGATAGCGTTTTAATCTTCACGCCGAGTGACTGGGAATGATCAATCAGTCTAAAACTCGGAAACATGGATCATGCTAAAGGCATTTTTGCTTACTAGCTCCAGTGACCCGGCATACAAACAATCAGATAATATTTAGAGAAAGGTTAAGGAATTTTTTGAATGAAACTCAGGCACGCAAGCACAATCTGGGTTTCCTTAAGCCTTTTTAAGGCTGAAAATCATTCAGTTTTATAACACCGAGCACGCAGGCACAATTCGGGTTAACATTGAGTATTTTGAAAGATCATTGGGAAATAGATAAGGCGGAAGATATGCTTTATACTATAATGAACATGTAAAAACACAGAAGTATGGATTCCGACAACTTTATTTCATGATCTCAAAGATGTTTACATAGAAATTGAACTAAGTATAGAAGGGACGTAACTGCTGGATACTCCAGGGCCTCTTTGTCTCTCCTAGTTCATCATCTATCTTTCTCTTTCTTTTGCGATTCGGCTTTTCGGGATGATCTTCCGTGTCTCGAATGTCTACAAGATAGTATGATCCATTTTTCATAGCTTTGCTGATGACGAATGGTCCTTCCCATACTGGGGCCAATTTGTGCTTTCTTTGCTGTACCAATCTTAGCACTAGGTCACCTTCTTTAAAATAACGGTGCCTAATTTTCCGACTATGATAGCGTCGTAAACCTTGCTGATAAATGGCGGATCTTTGAAGCACAAGCTCTCGTTCCTCTTCTAAGAGGTCGACGGCATCCTGTCGTGCGTTTTAGGCATCTGAGTCGTCGAAATCCTGCACTCTTGGGATGTCATGGATCATGTCCGTTGGAAGGATTGCTTCCGCACCATAAACTAGGAAAAACGGGGTTTGCCCTGTTGACCTATTTGGCGTTGTTCGAATGCTCCAAAGCACAGAGGGTAACTCTTCCACCCATGCTCCAGCTGCTCTATGAAGAGGAGATTTGATTATTGGGCGTATTCCTTGCAGGATTGAGCTATTCATTCTTTCAACCTGTCCATTGGATTGCGGGTGTGCCACATATGCGAGATCTAGGAGGATTCCCGTTTGTCGGCAATATTTTGCCAACTCCCCAATAGAGAAATATGTCCCGTTGTCGGTTATTATGCTATGTGGAACGCCATATCTCATAGCTACGTCAATAATGAAATTTCTGGCAGTTACACCATCAAGTTGTTTGATGGGTTTAGCCTCCACCCACTTGGTATATTTATCCACTGCAACGAGTAGATGTGTAAGTCCGCCTCTTGCAGTTTTGAATGGTCCCATCATATCTAGCCCACAGACCGCAAACGGCCATGTAATAGGGATAGTTTTGAGTGCTTGGCCTGGCATATTTGTCTGCTTGGCGTAATACTGACACCCAGCACATGTATTTTCACTATGTGCTCCGCATCTGTCTTGGCTGTTAGCCAGAAAACCCTACACAGAATGCTTTTTTGACTATGCTTTTTGATTGAGCATGATGTCCGCAATCTCCAGCATAGATTTCTTGCAGGATTTCTCGTCCTTCTTCTGGCGAAATACATCGCAGAAAAATTCCGGTAGTACTGCGTTTATACAGTCAACCATTAATTACCGTGTATCCTTTGCATCGACGCTGTATCTGTCTCTGCAAGACTTTGCCTGCTCCATCCGGGTACTTCTGATCAACTAAGAAGTTTAAATATGGAATTGTCCATTCCGGGTTAACGAGCATGACTTCAATTGACTCGGAAGCCAGAGGATAGTCTACATCTCCACCTTTTATCGACGGTTCATACAAATGTTGGACAAACACACCTGGTGGTAGGATTTTTACTCTTTCCGGTCCCATACGGGCTAATGCGTCCGCGTTCCAATTTTCCTCCCTTTTGACATGAAGCACTTCAAATCCAAAGAAACAGATTGCAAACTCGTCCACCGTTCTCCGATATTCGGCCATGATGGGACTTTTGGCGTCCCAAGTTTGGTTGAGCTGGTGCTGCACCAAATCTGAGTCGTCATAGCATAAGATGCGTTTAACACCTATTTCCTTTGCAATATGCAAGCCATGAAGCAGAGCTTCGTATTCTGCCACGTTATTACTGGCATTGAAGTGTATTTGTAATACATACTCCATTGTGTCTCCTTTAGGGGATTTTAGGACTACAGCAGCTCCCGCGCATTCTTTCATCTTAGATCCGTCAAAGTGCATGATCCAGTATTCTGACTCCGGCATTGGTGTTTTTTCCATTGCTTCTGTCCAGTCGGCGACAAAATCTGCCAAAACCTGGGATTTTATTGCCATCCTGGGTTGGTACTTAATGTCGAATGCTGCTAGCTCGATGCCCCATTTGGCTACTCGGCCAGTTGCCTCCGCATTGTTTATTATATCCCCTAGCGGTGCTTTACATACCACTGTTATGGAATGTCCTTGGAAGTAATGACGAAGTTTTCGAGATGCGAAAAATATGCCATATGCCAGTTTTTGATAGTGTGGGTACCTTTGTTTAGACTCGGAGAAAACTTCGCTTACATAGTATACCGGATGCTGATCTGGTATGCTTTGTTCGTCTTTCTTCCTTTCCACAACTATCACTGCGCTAATAACCCGGTTTGTAGCCGTGAGGTACAATAACATAGGTTCTTCGTCTTTTCGGGATGGCAAAATCAGAGCTTTCATCAAAGTTTCTTTCAACTGGGTTAATGCTGCATCTGCTTCTTCTGTCCACTCGAATTTGTCGGATTTCTTCAACAACTTGTACAGTGGCAGGGCTTTGTCCCCTAGCCGGCTAATAAACCTGCTAACGGCTACTGCAGAACCCGTCAATCTTTGTACATCTTTTACGCATGTGGGCTTAGAGATGTTTAAGATTGCTTTGATCTTTTCTGGGTTTACTTCTATTCCTCTGTGAGAAACGATGAAACCCAGAAGTTTTCCTGAGGGAACCCCGAATACGCACTTTAATGGATTTAACTTCATCTTATAAGTGCACAATTTTTCGAAGGTTTCTCGCAGATCTTCAAGGAGTGTGTCTTTTTCCTTGGAAACAACAACAATGTCGTCCACGTAAACATGAACATTTTTGCCAATCTGACTATGCAAACATCGTTGCATGCAACGCTGGTAGGTTGCACCTGCGTTCTTCGGGCCGGATGGCATGGTTATGTAATAGTACGTCCCATATGGGGTTATGAAGAAGGTTTTGATTTGATCTTATTCCTTCATGCGTATTTGATGATACCCGGAATATGCATCCAAAAAGCATAAAAGCTCAGAGCCTGTAGTGGCGTCTATTATTTGATCGATTCGCGGTAACACAAACCTATCTTTTGGACACAGTTTGTTCAAGCCAGTATAATCTATACACATCCTAAGGACAATACTGTCTTTCTTCGGGATTAATACTGGATTTGCTGACCATTCAGTATGTATAACTTCCCGGATAAAATCTGCTGCCAAAAGCCGGATAATCTCCTTGCCAATAGCCTTCCGTCTTCTTCCGTCAAATCGACGGAGACTTTGTTTGACGGGTTTAGATCCTGGAATCACCTTAAGTTGATGCTCAGCAAGTTCCCTGGGTACGCCTGGCATGTCCGCTGGACACCATGCGAAGATGTCCCAGTTCTCACGGAGGAACTTGATGAGCTCGCTTTCCTATTTGTCGGTCATCCCAGTTCCCACTACGACAAACTTTGTTGGATCTTTAGGATCTAGGATTACATGTCTTGTATTCTCGGAAGCTTTGAAGCTATCTGCCGGCTTTCGGCTTTCTTTTCCTGCCGGCATTTCTGTCGGGATACCTCTTTCGACAGCTCCTTCAGTTCTTCCTTTGCTATCACTTTCTCAGCGCAAAGGGCGTTTTCTTTTTCCAGCTCGTTTGCCAACTTGAAGTCTCCTGTTATGGTGATTACTCCTCCTTTGGGCCCTGGCATCTTCAGCTTGTTATAAATATAACATGACCTTGCCATGAATTTGGCGAAAGCTGGACGTCCGAGTATTGCGTGATACACGCTTTCGAACGACACAACTTCGAAGGATACTTTTTCCTGACGGAAGTGATCTTTTTCTCCGAAGGTGACATCTAGGGAAATTTCTCCTAGGGATTGTGCTTGTCTGCCAGGGACGATGTCGTGAAAACGTATGTTGTTGTGATTGAGCTGAGTCTCGGAAATTTGCAGATGCTTTAGTGTATCCAGATACATTATGTTAATGCTGGATCCTCCATCCATCAGCACTCTTTTTAGCCTAGTGTTCTGGACAGTAGGGCTTACGACAAGAGCTTGCGTGCCGGGTTCAAGGATGTTTCCGGGATGATCAGACTGATCCCAGGTAATTGGTGTATTTGAGTACTTCAAGAATTTTGGGGTTGTAGGAACAACCGCGTTTATTTCTCGGAGCGTTCTCTTTGCCACCTTTGCTGAAGGAGTTTCCAGGAAAGTTAGGTTACATTCTCCATCAACTCTCGAAAACTTGGGCTTGCCTTTTCGCTGTTGTTCCTGGATTTTTTCGTCAGTGTCCGATTCACTGTTTTCTTTTTCAGCTTCCTGCTTTTGCTTGGAAAATTTCCTCTTGGAATTCTTCCCTTTGTTTCCGGATCCTGCACTGCCTTTCATATGCTTGTTCAGCCGGCATTGTGCGTTAGTATGGGTGGGTTTCCCAAATTGCGAGTGGTGGACGCAGTTCTCCGACTTTATCTTTTCTCACTCTTCCTTGGTGTAATTTATCGGTTCTGTACTGCGTCCTTTCCACCTGTTCCCATTTTCTCTTCCAAAGGCTATGTTAACTTCTTTGGGTTTTTGTGTTGCATCTGGAGTTCCTTTTATCTCAATGCGAGTGTTCTTTTTGGCCTGGATCAGGGTGTCGATATTGCCTCCTCTCGATCCGATATCATCTTCGGCCGCTGCATGCTCATTGGCGGTTGTAAGCATAGATCCGAGATCTTTGTGCTTTTTGGAACCGATCATGAACGGTACGAGTCCGGGTTTTAAGCCATTGACGAAAGCATGCATTGCTTGAACGTCAGTTACTCCAGAGCAACTATTCTTCATTGCCGTCCATCTTGAGATGAAGTCCACGTATGGTTCATCTTCAAACCGGGTGCAACGGTTTAGCTGGTTGATGCTGTTCAGGCGCTTATAGGTTCGCCGGAAATGCTGAGTAAATGCTCTAGCCATGTCATCCCAGCTATCAACAGTTCTTGATGGTAATCCATTGATCCAATCTCTGGATCCATCCAATAACATTAGGGGGAGAAATTTTACGGCCTCCAGGTCTGTCCCATTGTTAATCTGGACGGCTGTGTAATAGTCTGAGAGCCAGGTATCCGGATTTGTGCTACCGGTGTATTTTTGGTATGTTGGACCAACTTTGGTGAAGCTAGAATGCAGAAATATTCTTTGAATCCTATTGGTGAAACATTTAGGTCCAAAGTATAAATCATCTCTTTCCGCTCTATCAATGTGTGCGGAGTATCTACCGGCTGAATGGACAGAAGGAGATCTGCTCCTTTCTTTTCCATTGTGGCGCGAACGCGCCTTTCCGGGATCCTCTTTATTTCTTCCGTGATCATGCCCTTTGGGATAAGGTGGAGTTCTGCTCCTGTGTCTTTCCTTATTCCTGGGGGGCGTCCGGGATCTTTCACTCCTGTGAGGTATATCCTGTCTTCCAGCTTTTTCAGCGGGGCGTCTCGGAGGCGGCATTGCTTTTCCGTCATTCCGGTTCTTTTCTTCCCGATCACGGGGATTAACTCCATATTTTGGGAGATGGGATCCGGTCCTGGACGCTTCATCCTTATTGTCGGGATTTTTCTTGTCCTTTCTCGGATCTGATTTCTTCTCTTTCAAATTGTTTGAATCTCCAGGTTCTTCCGGTCCAGGTGCTCCAGCGGCGCATGTAGCTGTTTTACATAGGGCGGAGTCGTCGTGCAACCTCCCTGATCGCTGCTGCCCCCACTATTGTTGTTGCAATGCTTTTCCTAGGAAAGCATACACCCCTTGAAGTTTTTCACCATTGGAGTACATATCGTTGTTGAGGATGGCGAACGCTGCTTCCGCGTTTTCTGTTGCGGTTTTGTATATTAGCTCGCCTCTAGCGTCCTTGCCGTTTACCTGCTTTTGCCAAGATGGGTTATGAAACCTTTCTTTTGGTGGCAGTACTTCCGGTCTTGCAATTCCGGGTAACCTTGTAGGTTTAATGCCAGATCTATTCTTTCTCTCGTATTCCTCAATTTCTTCCTTCATGAGCTTGATGTCATCCTGGGTTTTTGGAGGTGTTCTCGAATTCGAAATAGATGTTGCTGCTGCCTCTGGAGAACTTGTCTCCGGGCTTCTAACACTTCAGGGGGCTCGTGTGGTCCCACTGGTGTTTGGAGTAATTCCTGTTCGCCCTGTTCTGTCATTGGTGGAACAAGGATTTCCTTTGTTTTCTTCTCCGCAGGTTTTACTCCACTTGCATCTCCTACTTCCGGGCTTTCATTGGCTGGATCGGCCGATTTCTTCTTCCGGAGTTTATACTGGAGTTTTTTAGCAGCTTTGTGCTTCTTCTTGGAAGAGGGAGGTTTCTTGCTGGGTTCTTCCTCTGTCAGTTCTTTGACATCAGGGTATGTTGGAGAGGTTTCTCCTTCTTCTCTCTCTTCCTCTGGCGGAGGAGTTCTAGGGCTTTCCTGACTGTCGGCCTCCGCGTTTTCATGGAATCCCTCTTGAAGAGATTTAACCTTTCTTTCGAAAGCGTCCTCATCTTCGTCTTCGGAATCAAAATTGTCTCATCCGGTTTCTGATTCCAATCTCGCCTCAATGGCGGCTAACACGGAATCAGCTTCCGAGTTTGTCGTCACGTTGACGGATGTCGGATCTTCCACCTCTGTTGTGGGATTGTTGTTTTCTGCCTCTTGCACGGGATTGCTTTCATCCGTGTTTTCGGCGATCTCGGATTGCACCATGCCGATAAAGTGTGATTCACTTGTATGCCGGCGATCTGAGCAAAACCCGACATCATAGTCGTCTTCGACTGGGTATAGGGCGGGTGGGATAAATTTACTTCCACCGCAGAATCCCATTGCCTCTGTAGTTAATCCGATAAACATTTTTGCAGATCCAATCGGTAAAACGCAGGCACTTACCAGATGATTCCGCACCGGCATGTATGATCCATTGTCGAGGAAGCGCCCGACGTCGTTGTCGAATTCCAAGCTTCCGACAGTTATGGTACTGCCGATTCCGCCAAGTATCCCCGATCGAAACCTAACGCCTGACGTCGCCGACCCCACGATGGGCGCCAACTGTCGAGACATCGTGGTAGAATTCATAGACGGGGGTGCCATGATACTACCGATAGAGAAGTGGGGGGACGTGGTAAGAAGGTCCAGGTTGATCCTGAGTTCCCAGACCGTGTTGCCATCATTGGCGCCGGGTTGGGAGAGAAATAGGAAAGCGAGCTCATCCACTTCCTCCGTGAGAATCGGGACGTCTTTGCCTGGTCCAATGAGGATTTGCCGGGTGTCCCGAGGGATTTGGTTGAGCACTCGCTACATGTGCGGCATGATGCCAAGCCGGTTAAGCAGGCTATGCGCCGCTTTGGTGATGAGAGGAGGAAAGCTATCGGTGATCAGATCACCAAGTTGCTGATAAGCAACTTTATCATGGAGGTATTGCATTCGGACTGGCTAGCCAACCCGGTTATGGTTGAGAAGAAGAAGGAGGACCCCAAGGCCGACACCGCGTGGCGCATGTGCGTCGACTATACCGACCTGAACAAGGCCTGCCCCAAGGATCCCTTTCCGCTACCCCGCATAGATCAGGTGATCGATTCCACTGCCGGTTGTGAGCTTTTGTCTTTCATAGATGCCTACTCTAGTTTTCATCAGATAGCTCTCAACCCTGCTGATCAAATAAAGACCGCCTTTATTACCCCGTACGGGGCTTATTGCTATCGTGTCATGTGCTCTGGGTTGCGGAATGCTGGGGCTACCTATCAGAGATGCATGCAGAAATGCTTGCATGATCAAATTGGCAAAAATGTGCAGGTGTACGTAGATGACATTGTCATCAAAACGAATAAAACACATAATCTGCTTAGTGACATTGAGGAAACATTTGCCAACTTGCGCAAGTACAAGATGAAACTGAATCCGACTAAATGCACCTTGGCGTCCCGACTGGCAAGCTACTCGGCTTCTTGGTATCCAGTCGGGGCATTGAGGCCAGTCCTTCAAAGATAAAAGCTATAGAGAGCATGTCTTTGCCGAGATCACTGAAGGATGTGCAAAAGTTCACTGGTTGCTTGGCTTCTCTGAGCCGCTTCCTGGGCAGAATGGGCGAGAAGGCCTTGCCTCTGTATCAGTTGATGAAGAAGAGTGACAAGTTTGTCTGGACACCGCAAGCTGATGTAGCATTCAAGGAGTTGAAAGCCATGCTGGGTAGCGCTCCCATCTTGGCCAGTCCGCTACCCAAAGAGCCAATGCTGTTGTACATTGCTGCAACTAACCGAGTGGTCAGTGTTGTGATTGTGGTGGAGAGAGAAGAGGAAGGCAAGACTGTGCAGCGGCCAGTATACTATATCAGTGAGGTGCTGTCCAGCTCCAAGCAGAACTACCCGCATTACCAGAAGATGACTTACGGCGTGTACCTGGGCGCCAAGAAGCTGAAGCACTATTTCCAAGAGTATCCCATCACAGTGGCGAGTTCTGCTCCCATCTCGGACATCATGGGCAACAAGGAGGCAAGTGGCAGAGTAGCCAAGTGGGCGATTGAGCTGGCCGCGTACGCTCCTTCGTACGCAAGACGAGAAGCCATCAAGTCTCAGATCCTAGCAGATTTTCTGGTGGATTGGGCTGAGGTGCAGTATGAGCCTCCTTCTCCAGTAGCCAACTACTGGAAGATGCATTTTGATGGCTCCAAAGTGAAGGAAGGCCTTGGTGCTAGCGTGGTGCTCACGTCACCCAAGCGAGATCAACTCAAGTATGTGCTGCAGATTCATTTCAAGGCATCCAACAATGTAGCAGAGTACGAGGCCGTGGTACACGGCTTGAAGGTGGCCAAGGAGGTTGGCGTGCAGTGCATCATATGCTATGACGACTCGGATCTGGTGGTGCAGCAAGTATCAGGCACCTGGGATGCTCTGGATGCCAACATGGCATCATATCGGTTTCTGGTGCAAACCATGACTGGTTTCTTTGAAGGGTGCGAGTTCAAGCACATACACCGAGCAGAGAATGAGGCAGCTGATGAGCTGTCCAAGTTGTGGTCTTCTCGGCAGTACATCCCGGCTGGGATTGCCTTGGAGCATTTGAGAAAGTCATCTATCAAGCCATCCCCCAACTCGGAATCCATATTCGTTCCTTCTCTGCCCGACGAGGAAGCTGTTCCCATGGAGATTGACTGGGAGGTTGCAAAAGAGAACTCGGGGACTGCCGTCTCCATCCTGGGGACTGGCACCTGCAACCCGGGGACTGTCCCTTCTTACTCGGGTACTGCCCCTCCTAACTCGAGGACTGTCGCATTCATTGAGGGGGTCCTTGCCGAGTGCTCGGGGACTCGGGGACTCGTCCCCAACTCAGAAGAAGAAGAAGTGGTGGCTGATCCAATGGAACTGGACGAACCAGTGTTTCCCATCCGGGAGACACCGAGTTGGGCTCTGCCCATATTATCCTTTCTAAAGGACGGCACCTTGCCGAGTGATGAGGTTACCACGAGGCAAATTCAGAGAAGATCCAAGGGCTATACCATCTTCAGAGATGCGATGCATAGAAGAAGTCCTACTGGTGTGCTGCAGCGCTGTGTAGAGCCAGAGGAAGGAGAAGAAATTCTGTTGGAGATACATCAAGGAGAATGCGGGCATCACGCCACTTCTCGGGCTCTGGTCAACAAGGCTTTTCGGCATGGCTTCTTTTGGCTCACTGCCTTGAAGCAAGCTGAAGATATCGTGAGAAAATGCAATGGCTGCCAAAGATTTGCAAGTAAGATTCATATGCCAGCTTCCGAGTTAAAGACCATTCCCATTACTTGGCCATTTGCAGTTTGGTGTTTGGATATGGTGGGTCCTTTCAAGCCAGCTAGAGGTAACATGACTCACATCTTGGTCATGGTTGACAAGTTCACAAAGTGGATTGAGGTGAAGCCTATTCGGAAGTGCGATGGAGCCACTGCTGTGTGTTTCCTGAAGGATGTGATCCTGAGATATGGCTACCCGCACAGCATTATCACTGACAATGGCACAAACTTTGCTGAGGGTGCTTTTGCAAGGTTCTGCAGAGATAAGCGCATCCGGCTAGATGTTGCATCTGTTGCGCATCCTGCCTCCAATGGGCAAGTTGAAAGAGCAAATGGCATGGTGCTATCCGGTATAAAGCCAAGGCTGATTGAGCCACTGCTGAAAACACCTGGGTGTTGGCTAGACGAGTTGCCAGCGGTGTTGTGGAGTCTAAGGACTACCCCTAACCGGCAACCGGCTACACACCATTCTTCCTGGTATATGGAGCGGAGGCCGTGTTGCCCACTGACCTAGAGCATGACTCGCCTCGTGTAACCCTCTACACTGAGGCAGAGGCTAGAGAAGCTCGAGAAAATGACGTTGACCTGCTAGAAGAAGCAAGCGAGCTAACTCTGTCACGTTCAGCTGTTTACCAGCAAAATTTGAGGCGTTATCACAGCCGGAAAGTGAACCCAAGGGTTTTCCGAGAAGGAGACATGGTGCTTAGGCTCGTGCAGCGCACGACCGGGATGCACAAGCTTTCCATTCCGTGGGAAGGGCCGTTCATTGTGAGCAAGGCCTTGCACAATGATGCCTACTATCTAGTTGACGCACAACCACCCCAGAAGAACAGGCCGGATAGGGCTGTAGAGGAATCCAAGCGCCCTTGGAATGTAGCTCTACTCCGACGTTTTCACTCATGAGAAAATTGTGTATGTATCTTCTTATCCGAGTTAAACTCCTATTCCGCAATCTGAAATTGAACTCGGGGACTGCCCTCGTCCAAATTGTTCCTTGTGTTTACTCTGCTTTACTTTGTCTATTCGGTTGAACCACTTAGAATTTCAAAAGCATACAAAGTAGTGTGTTTAAACCCACCGGACACTCTGCGACTCTGCTGCTGTCCGCAACCCGGCTTCATGGAAGCCAGAGAACAAGCCAAAGGGTCAATGAACACATGAAAAATTGCAAAGGGAAGGAAACGTGTGGCAACCGAATAGAGTGGTTTTTACTGTTTTTTCTTTTCGGCTAAGTGGTGGGCAGTGTTACTATGTTTTTTCTAAGTGGCTAAGTATTTGAAACTCCAACTTTGAACTCTTGTGACTCGACTACCAAAAAAGTAACAAGTTGCGGGTAAGAGCTGAGATAAAAAGGAAGATTGGATAAAAAATGCAACTCAGGGACTTGCATATTAACGCAACCCGGCATTGAGCCAGAGTTGCTAAGAACTTCAACTAAGATAAAACTGAGTAGCAACAAAGACTTAATAGTTGGATACATTTGCACCCGGCATCCCGGGGATCTGATAAAAGTTGTAGAGAATAAGTTTTTCAGGATTCACTTGGAGGTAGCATCGGTGTTGTCCGCAGCAGTGTTATCAGCTTCAGCTTCCTCGGCATCAACATCAGCCTTGGCGCTATAAGCATGAGCTTCAGAGTTAGCGTTGGCGGCTGGCTCTGAGGTTGCAGTAGCAACGGAGATGGGATCCGTGGCCGAGGTGGACGCAGCAGACTGGAAGCTGGGCATCGGGAAGATGCCAGTCGCGCCCAGCTCGGGAGCCGCCTGGTTGATCACCATCTCTGTGGTGATGGTGGTCTCCTTGGCGATGGGTTGCGGCTTCTCGGCTTTGGCGTCAACCTTGTCCTTCCCCTTCTCAGCGGATCCATCGGTGCCATCTTCTTCAAACACGCTCAAGCCCTCCGACTCGGCGTCACCTTCGTCGTCGTCCTCTTCGTCTTCACCCTCGTCCTCAGGCTCAGTGTCTGGTTCGGGGAGGCCGTCGATGTAGGTGGCGGTGTCGGCATAGGACGCGATCTCGTAGGCCACTGCCTTCCGGAGAGTGATGTAGTCGGGATCCTTGGTCCACTTGGAGTCTTCGCGCATCTTGAGGATCCTCTCAAGATTGAGGTTTTCGTACCAGCTTGTGATGAAATGGAGCAGCTCGTCAGCTCCTGCCCGAGCTGCAGAGGCGCGCCACTTCTTCAACTCGACCTTCACGCCGTCCAGCTTCTCGGAGAGCGCGCTGAAGCTGTCTGGCGCAGATTGATCCGGCCAGAACAGATCGTGAAGTTTGTATGCGGTGGACACCATGGAGGTGCCCAAGCCCTTGAGTTGGCGGAGTTGAGTCTTGATACTCAGGAGATTATCGTTGACAGTGGATTTGGTATTGATGGGCATCCCAGAGGCAGCTCGAAGTTGCTTGGCCTTGTCCAGAGCAGGCCTGCTAGCGGCGTGGAGATCAGGGAAGATATCTGAAAGAGAAACCAATAAGAATTGGGAAGGGAGGCAGAGAAGAGGTGAAACCAGGTAGAGGGGATGAGAAGAGAAACAACCAGGTGCAGAGAAGGGAAGACTTACGTTTGAGATCCACTAGCAGCGCATCCAGCTCTATCTTCCAGTCCTCCTCGTCGGCAATATGCCTGTCTTCGATGCGGCGTGCGTCAGGAATTTGGAGGATGAGTTGCTCGTTGTGCTTCTTCAACACCGAGATCTCCATCTGAAGCGCCTTCTCTTTGGCCTTGGCAGCTGTCTTGATCTTGTCCTTCTCGGCAGCCTGGTCGAGAGCATCCTGAAGAGCAGATTTCAGCTTCACCTGCATTTCTTCGAACTCAGCTCTTTCAGCATCGCGCTCCTTCTGGATCTCTGCATCTCGGGATTCCAGCTGTTGCCGCACCTCGGCGGGCATGAGACAGTTAAGGTGCTGTTCCCGGAATTTCTTGTATTCTTCTGCAAAGAGAACATTAGTGTCAGCAGTGTAACAGAGAAAAAAGAGACAGTCGTGCAGAGAAGAGAGAAAAGGGCACACCTTCCAGAGTAGCAATCTTGCTCTGGGCTGAGGCAGCGAAGACCTCGCAGTCGCGATGCTTCTCCATCAAGTCCTTGAGCTTGCCTGCAGAGTTACCAAGTTAAAGCAAAAAGCAAACAAACGGGCATAAACACAAAACGCACAAACCGAAATGCTATGAGCTTACCTTCCACTTGAGAGATCTGGAGGGTCTTGTCCAATGCCGCCTGCTCCATCGCCTCACCCATCTTCTTCTCGGCTTCAAGAGCCTCGAGTTTGTCCTTGGCAATGCGATGGTTCCAGAGCAGCCGGCGGAATACCTTTGTCCTCTTGAGGAGGCTATTCTGTGGAAGAAAAGAGAAAAGGTCTAAGTAATTTGGAAGATTTGCCCCGAGTAGACGGCAACTCGATCGAGTTTTCGCCTACTCGGCCCGAATCTCGGGGACTGGGGGAATGGCTAAGAAGTGAAGAGGTAAAGAGGTAAAGAGGCAAAGAGAAACAGAAAAGAAGAGAAGAGAAAAGAACAGAGAAATGGAAACTCAGAAAAAGCAGGAAAAGAAAAAAACACTTACAGCATAGGATTGCTCGACGTCCTCGGCGGCTTTGCGGAGGTAGAACAACTTCCCGGCCAGAGTGCAGGTGGGGGAAGCGATGGTCATTGGAACAGAGCCGATGTCGGCCTTGTTCTAGTCGACGCGGTAGTGGTCGACGGGACCCAGCGTCAGGCCGTTCCACTTTGGGACACCGTGGGCATCGCTTTCCCAGACCTTGTGTAAGGACCCCAGACCGGCAGTCTGAAACCCTCCGTATGCATACATTCACGATCCCAGAAAGATCAGTCGTGAACAACATACAAAGTTGGCACACAGAAATACATCATCCATTACACGAATACATAAAGGTATTACAAAAATGATCACATGATCAAGTCTAACACAACTGCCACAAGGGCAGGCAACTTAACAAACACAGCGGAAGACAATTAAAACACAACGTAGTTGAGCCCAAGTCACGCCTTATCCTACAGGCTGCTGACCCGGAGACGATCCTAGTTCGCAAAGCCGTCAACTCCGTACTTCTCTTCATAGATCTCCTTCGGAGGCTCCTTCTCAAAGTCTGGCAAGTAGATACCAGGGGCGAAACCATAATGAGTACATTTGAATGTACTCACCAAGACATCCATCATGTCACTTACCAACATGCAAATATGCTTATATGGTGGAATAGGTAGGCTATAAATAGGGTTCACTATCAATGGTGTTCATATATGATGACACCATAGTTGCAGTCAAAATTAATCTGTACCTTCATTGAAGAAGATACTTCAGAAGAAAATAATATAGTTTTATCTCTCTTGTAGATATCACATGTACAAGAGGTTTTGTTAAGCTTTGATAAAGAATATTTTCCCTTTGCAAAACTTCTTGGGATCAGTTTCCAGAATTCTTGCTTAGAGTAGAAAAGGTTTTCTTTGCAAAACATTTTGTTTTGTATAACAGCATCTGGCTTTTCATCATCGACGATACCTCCACGGTATAAGTTTCCATTCCTTTCCGAACTTCACAAGTTCAACACTTCCTTTCAAAAATTCCTTTTCAAAAACTTCCTCTTTTGAAAACATTGACACAATGCTAGCTACATGGCCATTCAACCTTCCATATCCGAGGACGCGGCTTCTTCGAAAAAGTTGTACTCTGCAGAGGTGTACTCATCCACCAGATCCAGTACACCTACCGTGAACAACCACGGACTGTAACAACAGTATGTAAACATCAGGTATCTGATCATAACCATTCACTATGTTCAAGCTAGTATATGCCTATCTCTCAGTTGAGTTTTACCACATCCCCGGCACCGAGCTAATCCCCGCCAAGCCAGGATGCCTCAACTGATGCGACCGGAGGGAAAATTAATCCCACACTTTATATGTCTCCACGACATTCGGTTCGAGGGTACGACGTCCCTTATAGCGATTGAGATAGAACACACACTAACAAGAACAAACTTCCAGTTAAGCCCCGTGCCCATGTTGGGGTAGGGTGGCAGTACGGTAAAGGTTGTCCGGCGAAGACTAGGTTATGTGTCATTTTTGAAAACACGACTTTCTCAAAAATGACCACTTCCACATACCTCCGGAGAACAAGGATCCGCCTTTTCTCCGGGTTTTTCCGTAAAGCCTTTGTTTTGTAGAATCACAATTTTAGGGTGTCCACTTAGGGACTAGTATATTGATGGTAATAAATACCATATGGTGGCTTATGGGCTTGGTATTACCAAGTTTAACTATTGGCATGATAGTAACCTATATAATAGTATAGTAGTAATAGCCACATCAAAAATAGTTTTGATAATCAAGTTTCGGTAAAACTTCAGAGGTAAAACATGCATGATAGATAATGATAAGTATTGTATCAGCAAGCATCAGGATGGCTTGCCTGGTATCTCCTTGTGTCCCTGGTTTTGGAGTGACTGGAACTTGAAACAGAGCTTCACGACACTCCCTTCCTCTTCGTTTTCTAACGTCGTAAAGAGAATAAAGGACACACATTCAGAACCAATCAAGGCAAGCAACCATACATAACAATACATACAGCAAGGAAACTAATAATAACCAATCACCCAATTATTAATTTAGGCAAACAATCAAACAAACACACTTGGCAGAAATGCCATTTAATAAGACAACTCAAGGTTGGAGGAACATATCTCACAACCTCAATATCATGGATTCAGTGGGTGTGCCACTCTCATACCAAGATATTAATAAACCCAAAATATACTTAGTTTCACAAGGGTGAGACTACTAAAAGTATATAAAACATGCACAATAATAATCATGGCAATGGGTCTATCAACCACACCACAAAAAGAAAAAGGTAGCTAAACTGCTAAGCCTAAATTCACATCAAGAATAAATAAGAGACATGATTTGCAAAAGTTACTTTTACAAATCAGTGAGCCTACACAAGTGCAAACAAGGTAATAGACTCATCACAAAACACACAATTTCTCATAGTGAGAACAATAGAAACAATGACTAAAAAGGAGGAATCCTATAGACATGTTTCTACTAAAAGTTTGCTATGCAAGCAAGCATAACAAGTAAAGTATTAAAATGCAAACAAGGAACCATGTTATCATAATGGGAAATGAAAACATTTCCTCATGCTAGGGTACACAAATATCTACCAAACACAAGTTGGCAGGAAAAATAATTTAACACAAAAACTGCTAAGGAAACTAGTACTACTTACACATGAATAATTAATGAATGAATTTCAATGATGTAATTGAAATACAACCAGAGGGTCCATGTAATAAAAACAGGAGTGAGAAACATCTATACTTCTATAACAAAAATATCCCATTTAACAAAACAATGCATCAATTTGCAGGGCAACTCCTACATACTAGTAGTAATAAAAAAGGGCATTACTAGAGGAATCAAACAACACTCCAAAGATGGATTTTTCCTAGCAAGCCGCACATGATTACAACCACTTAAAAACAGAAGCATACACATTTTCATTTAGCACTAAAAATCCAAAGCAAAAATACTAGGCACTCATTAATTAGAGAACCATATAAAAGAAACACATCTAGTGTGGGGGAAATTATGTTTCCACCAAAAATGCAATGACACCAGTGGGTGTTCCACTAGAATAACAAAGCATTAAGAGGTCACAAGGCCTCTGGTCACACTTGCTAAAAATTAACAAAAGACTAAACTAGCATCTAGTGCAATAACAATACTAGTAGAAAATAATAGGATGCAAAAATAAGCAAGGTAATGCTACTCATGCTATTATTTTCACACAAGTGAAAACTTTAGGGTTCAAGTACTCATAAAAAAATAACCAAAATGCTACTGGTCCTATGAACACAACACAAAAATATGTGGCTACACAACCACAAATTCTTATGCCAAAAATTCTACACATGAGGGAATTTTTCCATAACATTCTCATAGTCATGACAAAGCTACTCATGATTTTCTACCAACTCAAATGCAAGCTAGCAGAGGTGATAACAACACAATATAAGTACCAACATGGTACTGGATTCAATCAAAAATCCAAGTGCTTGCACATAAATTCATCACTCAAAAATACTATGCAAGTAATAACTAGAGAATAAAACATATGCTATTCTTATAAATCCTATTTCTCCTCAACTCAAGTCCACACAATCTAAAATGCTAAAATAGCTAAGTAAAAATTAGAAAACAAGTTCACACAACTTGTACATGCTAGAAAACATCATTGCAACACAAAAATATAATCACACAATTTAATTTCTTAAAATGCCAAAATGGCAGAAACAGGTGAAACAAATATCTGTCCACCAAATTTTCTATGATGCTCTAACAATTAAACCAAGCTAGGTTTGGATAGCCCTAAACATTTACAAGACCATCCAGTTGAGTTTGCATCAAAAATCATTTTTAATAATTTTATAAAAATCACCAAAGTGCTCTCTGGTGTTTTACCAAATTGCATGCCATTTCAAAAATATTAGGAATTTGGAAGCAAGGTTAATTGCTACTGTTAGGAATTTTCAAGGGCTTTCCAATGCAATTCGCCTCACTTCATTATGAGTTGTGAAATAAAAATGGTGCTCATTTTTATCTTTCTGGTACCTGTTGCCAAACCATTTTTCATTTCAAAAATATTCATCCAAATGTAGATCTACAAGTTGGAGGTGGTTTAGATTTTGTTGGTGTACCACTGTGAATTTTAGTTTGGTCAAATTCATCTTTTAGGTAGGTTTTCAAAGCCAAAAGTAACCATGCACTTTCTCTGTAAAAATAAAATGGAAAATAAACTTGACTGGGCCAGATCCACGGGCTGGGCCGGCCAGATCTAAACTGACCGTGGGCAGAGGCAGCCGCAATGGTTGACCAGCGGGCCATCGGCCACGCAGGCAGCCACGTAGGCAAGCGCTAGCCCCACGCGCCGGTTTGACTAGTTACTGCGCGGGGTCAAGGGCACTGCGTCAGCGTGACGCAACCACGACGTCATCGCCGGCGGGGAATGTCTCCGGCGAGCTCGAATCGAGCGGATTCGACCATCGTTTCGCGAACTAAAGGTAGCTATGCGTTGGTCTCGACGAGGGGAAGCAAACGGAGGCACCCTCGCTTCCAGGGAGCGACCGTAGGGCGGCGGCGACGGTGGCGCGGCGGCGGCCGGACAGCGGCCACGACTCGGCGGCGTTCTAGAGGGAGAGGGAGGGGGAAAAAGGGCGGCGGGGGTCGCCTGCTTACCCTCGACGCACGGGAGGGCTCGGAGAGGACGGAGGATGAGCGAGGCGGCCGGGATTCGTCGCCGGAGTCCGCCGGACCCGCAGAGAGGAAATGGATGGCGCAGCCACCTCGAGCCCTTCCGGCTCGATTCCTCTGGCAGAGAGGACCACTACGACGACGCGAAGACGATGAGCACAACGGCTGCCGCCGGTGAGCTCCCATTTGGCCGAATCGACGATGAGCTCAAACCTAGGGTTTCGGTTTGGGGCAAAATATCTAAGAGAGAGGGAGTGAGTTCAAGGGGGAGAGAGAGGGGGTAGATAGCAACCACATGGGGGCTTTTTATCACCTAGAAGTCTTCTACTCGAAGCAATGGAGCATGGACTCCCATGCCCTCTACTGGAGCTACAGGAAGAAGAAGGACACAATGACTCAGCTCACATTTTGGTCCCTGGTAAATTACAAAAAGGTCCTTTTGCTTTCTGAAAAATGTTGTTTTCACAAGGAAAACAAAGTCATAAATTGAAATCCTTTTGCCCAAAATTCTTATTAGTTGAGATGCACAACATATGTGAAAATTGGCTCAATTAGATAAACTTGATAATTCAAAGTTGTTAAAATTTGAATTCTTTCATAAATGGACATTGAATTTATTAGGCTACTTAGGAGCTTCCAAAAAATATTATTTTTTGGCAAACATTCCTTATTTGGTGTGTTCCTTATGTGGTAGAAAACTCAAGTCATTTTGAGTTACTTCATAGAACAAACTTGTTCAAATTTCAAAAAGGTGTTGTCAAGAAAACAGGGGTTTTTGGCAACTTAAATAATTCAAAAACTTGTGCCCTTTTGTTTTTCATCCTTATTTATGATATAGAGCATTTGGTATTTATTTCATGGCATTTGGAAAAAGTTTGTAGAACAAACTTGTTCAAAATTCCAATTGTTGCTGTGGAGAAAAACCATGTTTTCAGGACTTTAATGGATTCAAATTTTGGTATCCTCTTGTGTGTATTCCTTATTTGATATAGGGAAGCAATGGTATTAATTTCAGACCATTTGAAGAAAGTTTCCAATAGTAACTTGTTTGAGTTTCCTGTTTCTGGAAATATTGGAAAATCAATTTAATAAGGCACTTGGCTTTTCTTTAACAATGCTTTGCAAAAATATTTATGTGACTAGAGATATCAAGTCAATGCTCTCCAATACTTTTGTTTTTAAGCTTGCAAGGTTGGAAAAATATTTGGTAAGATTTTGGTGAAGCATCTAAGAATGCCTCTTTTTCTGATAATCTTTTAGGGAAATTTATTTAGTGTTTCCTCTTTCTTAACTTAGGCCTTGGAATAATATTCAACAAGTAGTAGATTCGTAAGATAGTTTTTGGAAAACTCTTTGACCAATATTTACTTTATAAAATATTGCCAAGGTCATTGGAACAATATGTTGAATATTTTTAGTTTACTGCTTTGCTATCTTTTTAAGTTTGTTTTCCATTTCTTAGCCATGTAAGATTATATAATTAGTTTGCTTAGTTGCACTTAAACAAACACAACCAAAGTTTATTTGTCAAGCAATTAGCAAAACAACTGTGTTATCAGGTATTCCAAAAATGGGATGTGACAGGTCTTCCCCCCTTAAAAAGAATCTCGTCCCCGAGATTCGCAAGCGAGGACTAAGGGAGGGCCAACAAACACAATGCTAGTGTTGGAGTGCCGGTGCTTCCCCCCTTTGACTTTTCTTGGGAGGAGGGGTACTTCCCTAAATTAGCAAATTTACTTTAAAAAGTACACCAGTACTGTTTTAGGTTCAAAACTTTTGTTTCCTAGTTTGAACAAAAATTAAGGTTAGTGCAGAACTACCTGGAAATGTACCGTCAATTATTTCATGAGTTCCTAGCTATATCCCACATATTACGTACCACATATGGGGTGGTGTACCACTCTCATAACAAGGTATATAAGAAGCTAAAAATATAGCGTGTGGGTGCAAAGGTTAGGTTGCTAAGGTAAAACAAACAGGCAGAACCATAGCCACGGCAGTGGGTATTAGTCACCACCAGCGACTATCACTTAATGTGTTCATGATTTTAGTTGGATGTTTTAGTTCCAAAAGATACTCTTAAGCACAATCATAACACAATTATAAACTCATGCTAAGGTAAAACATTTAAACAAAATCCAATAAGCAAGCAAACAACACCACAAATGAATAGACTATTTATTCACTAGGTTATTGTTTACTAGAGGTTTTGGAATCCATCAATCATGAACAATTAGCAAACAACCAGTAGCTAAAAAACAATGAATACAATCATAAAGGTACTCTAAAAACACCATCTTTACACAAGATAAAAACTCCTATTACACAGGCATAAAAAAACAGGACTGCACAAATAACACACTAGTATGACAATTCTACACCAGCATGCTATAAGAGATAATCATATCCTATAACCATAGAACATGCAACTAAATAATTCATGGCATGGTAACAGAAGTAATAACTTCCTAAACATGCTATAACAACACATATACCCATAAAATAAAAAGAGGGTAATACTAGAGCAAAAACCACCATTTTCTAGTGGTGAAACTAGTTTCACTCTAGGGAAGCAAACAATGCTATCATGATGTTTAAACTTAAACAAGCAAGTCATGAATATAAATGTACCTAATAACAGTACACCAAACTTACTCAGGTTAGTAAGCACAAACATCAAAACAATCCCATGATACAACTATTAAACATGTATAAATTAGTTCTAGCAATTTATGTTTTTCTTAAACAATTACTAGAGAACAAGCAAGGTATAACTCACACAACCAGTAGCTATGCAATTAATGAAAAGTTATCTAAACCCTTTCCAAAATCCATACACTCAATTTAAAATCATTCACAACAATCTACAAATCAAGAGGAATTTATTTTATTTGCGAACAATTTAATTTCAGCACACGATAGTGAAACATTTCTTAACATGATACCCCTAAGGAATATTATGATAACAAAAGGATCACACCTAAAAATATTAGTCTTTACTAATAAGAGATAAACTTCTCACTTGCATAAGTGAAAAGAAACAATTATATTTTCCATGGTGGAAAATAGAAATCAAGCACATAGTGAAACATGCTATTTTCACACACGTGTATGGTTGGGGATTTTCATCCTCAAGCCAAAATGCAATGGGACCAGTGGGCTATGGCCTACTAATACCAAGTAAAAATAGGTACTAAGCCTCTGGTTACTCATGAAAAACTTTGCATACAAGATAAAATATAAGACTATTTAATCTAGTGAAACAATACTAATGCATATTGATAGCAATGCTTACACATGCTTTATTATTAAGAGACATGCAAGCTAACATAGGTACAAGCATCAAAATAACAGTACCTAAATGGTACTGGACTCAAAGAAAACATAGCACAAAATCTACTAAGAAAGTATACACAGATCTAGCTCTCACAATAACTTCCAAATAATAATCTAGAAGGTAACAAATACTATTCCATTTTTGTTCGAGTTTTCCATCATGCACACACTTTCTAGGGTAGATTTATTGTAAGAAAACAATATAATATCAATTCCTAACAAGTCCATATAAGTTAGGAAGCAAGATTGAATAAAACACAAATTTATTTCAATCAAGAGCACACAAAGGAACAAAAACAGGAAAACTGTTGTTTTCCAGTTCTATCATAACTGTTCCATCGTTCACTTAATTTCTAAACCCCGAATTTCATAGTACCTACAATGTCTACTAAGATTTGGTTTCCAAATTAGATACACCCTATATCCTAATGACTAGTAAACGAATGGTCATCATCTTATTTTCTCGTGACTTCTCCTTTTTACCAACTAGATTAAAAGGTGTCGTAAGTCACTTAATTCCTTGGTTTAGAAAGAGTTGTCAGTAGTTCACATGCTTTGGTTAGGTGTCAACCTTAAATTAGGCAAAGCATGTTAGTCTTGTTAGCTTTCTATTTAATTATGTTTGTCCGACAAGATACGACTAGCGTCATCGTACGTCGAATATTGAATTGTGCTCTATTGATTGGCTTCTGAGGGGGTTGCGCATCATGGCATGTGAAGAGGGAGGTATATAACTTTTAAAAGGGGATCTCTCTAGTTTGGTCTTTTAAAAGGGGACATAAAAAGGTGCAAAGTTTAGCCAACAGGGCAAAACAAGTCTTTTGCAAACAGACAAACATAGAGGTCTTGGTCAGTAGTGGTTGGTGCATTCACGCCTTTTCTTCTTTGAGGGCTGTCATTTTTGGAGCTTTATCTGTTGGAGTGCATCACTGGTAGCAACGCTATCAGCTCGTGTGGCTTGATGGTCCTCCATTATTTTGCCCAACGGTGCTTTCATTGATTGTGGGGGAGATGGTGGTGGTTCACGACGGGTCGCATTATGAAGCGAAAACAAGTATAAGTCTAAGCAACAAATTCTTGTTTTTGAATACTATACAAACATTTTTGCTTGCAAAAACGTAACAAGAGGCGATTCAAAAACAAGAGCGGGGCAAGCACAAATCTGCAAATTTTGAGCACCCCACAAACATATAGAAGCCTAGATGAACCAAATTCTACACCACACAATAGCACAAAGTCCTACGGACACACATAAGCAAGCCATATCACACAAGCAAGGCTCCATTGGAGCTACGTCAGGGGAGACGACTCATGGAGTCATCACTAAATTACTCCAAACTAGACTAATCCAAAATCCTAGAAGTGGCTGAAGAACTATATCTACTGCTGACCATCATCACTGTAGAGCTAGGCAATTATTTTGGTCTTCTCGGGACATCGGCAAGTATAAAAGTTTTTGGATGGAAACAAGATAATTAAAGTGAAGTTTTGATAAAACTTTCAACTGAGAGAGGTAAGACTATTGCAACAATTTGTTTTTGAAACCCCAACTATTTTCTGGACAGAAAACTTCAAAAATGAGAGATGTTTCAAAAACAGAGCGGAGCAGTTGCAAACAAGTAAGAAATAAACTCTTAACCGAGAGAGATACCAACTCTATAAGGCCCGCCCTTCGAATCACTGTCCAAGGACGCCCTTGATATGCATTTAGAATCTTTTGAAAAGATCAGAAGGAGGGAAAATATACTAAAATTCCCTTAGATAAAAAATAATTTAGATAGTAAATAGGTTTTTACTCAAAAATACTTTTCTTTCCTATCTGACGTCCATGCTAACTAAGGTCTCCTAAGGTCAGGATGGCTCTGATACCAACTCTGTAAGGACCCCAGACCGGCAGTCTGAAACCCTCCGTATGCATACATTCACGATCCCAGAAAGATCAGTCGTGAACAACATACAAAGTTGGCACACAGAAATACATCATCCATTACACGAATACATAAAGGTATTACAAAAATGATCACATGATCAAGTCTAACACAACTGCCACAAGGGCAGGCAACTTAACAAACACAGCGGAAGACAATTAAAACACAACGTAGTTGAGCCCAAGTCACGCCTTATCCTACAGGCTGCTGACCCGGAGACGATCCTAGTTCGCAAAGCCGTCAACTCCGTACTTCTCTTCATAGATCTCCTTCGGAGGCTCCTTCTCAAAGTCTGGCAAGTAGATACCAGGGGCAAAACCATAATGAGTACATTTGAATATACTCAGCAAGACATCCATCATGTCACTTACCAACATGCAAATATGCTTATATGGTGGAATAGGTAGGCTATAAATAGGGTTCACTATCAATGGTGTTCATATATGATGACACCATAGTTGCAGTCAAAATTAATCTGTACCTTCATTGAAGAAGATACTTCAGAAGAAAATAATATAGTTTTATCTCTCTTGTAGATATCACATGTACAAGAGGTTTTGTTAAGCTTTGATAAAGAATATTTTCTCTTTGCAAAACTTCTTGGGATCAGTTTCCAGAATTCTTGCTTAGAGTAGAAAAGGTTTTCTTTGCAAAACATTTTGTTTTGTATAACAGCATCTGGCTTTTCATCATCGACGATACCTCCACGGTATAAGTTTCCATTCCTTTCCGAACTTCACAAGTTCAACACTTCCTTTCAAAAATTCCATTTCAAAAACTTCCTCTTTTGAAAACATTGACACAATGCTAGCTACATGGCCATTCAACTGTCCATATCCGAGGACGCGGCTTCTTCGAAAAAGTTGTACTCTGCAGAGGTGTACTCATCCACCAGATCCAGTACACCTACCGTGAACAACCACGGACTGTAACAACGGTATGTAAACATCAGGTATATGATCATAACCATTCACTATGTTCAAGCTAGTATATGCCTATCTCTCAGTTGAGTTTTACCACATCCCCGGCACCGAGCTAATCCCCGCCAAGCCAGGATGCCTCAACTGATGCGACCGGAGGGAAAATTAATCCCACACTTTATATGTCTCCACGACATTCGGTTCGAGGGTACGACGTCCCTTATAGCGATTGAGATAGAACACACACTAACAAGAACAAACTTCCAGTTAAGCCCCGTGCCCATGTTGGGGTAGGGTGGCAGTACGGTAAAGGTTGTCCGGCGAAGACTAGGTTATGTGTCATTTTTGAAAACACCACTTTCTCAAAAATGACCACTTCCACATACCTCCGGAGAACAAGGATCCGCCTTTTCTCCGGGTTTTACCGTAAAGCCTTTGTTTTGTAGAATCACAATTTTAGGGTGTCCACTTAGGGACTAGTATATTGATGGTAATAAATACCATATGGTGGCTTATGGGCTTGGTATTACCAAGTTTAACTATTGGCATGATAGTAACCTATATAATAGTATAGTAGTAATAGCCACATCAAAAATAGTTTTGATAATCAAGTTTCGGTAAAACTTCAGAGGTAAAACATGCATGATAGATAATGATAAGTATTGTATCAGCAAGCATCAGGATGGCTTGCCTGGTATCTCCTTGTGTCCCTGGTTTTGGAGTGACTGGAACTTGAAACAGAGCTTCACGACACTCCCTTCCTCTTCGTTTTCTAACGTCGTAAAGAGAATAAAGGACACACATTCAGAACCAATCAAGGCAAGCAACCATACATAACAATACATACAGCAAGGAAACTAATAATAACCAATCACCCAATTATTAATTTAGGCAAACAATCAAACAAACACACTTGGCAGAAATGCCATTTAATAAGACAACTCAAGGTTGGAGGAACATATCTCACAACCTCAATATCATGGATTCAGTGGGTGTGCCACTCTCATACCAAGATATTAATAAACCCAAAATATACTTAGTTTCACAAGGGGGATACTACTAAAAGTATATAAAACATGCACAATAATAATCATGGCAATGGGTCTATCAACCACACCACAAAAAGAAAAAGGTAGCTAAACTGCTAAGCCTAAATTCACATCAAGAATAAATAAGACACATGATTTGCAAAAGTTACTTTTACAAATCAGTGAGCCTACACAAGTGCAAACAAGGTAATAGACTCATCACAAAACACACAATTTCTCATAGTGAGAACAATAGAAACAATGACTAAAAAGGAGGAATCCTATAGACATGTTTCTACTAAAAGTTTGCTATGCAAGCAAGCATAACAAGTAAAGTATTAAAATGCAAACAAGGAACCATGTTATCATAATGGGAAATGAAAACATGTCCTCATGCTAGGGTACACAAATATCTACCAAACACAAGTTGGCAGAAAAATAATTTAACACAAAAACTGCTAAGGAAACTAGTACTACTTACACATGAATAATTAATGGATGCATTTCAATCATGTAATTGAAATACAACCAGAGGGTCCATGTCATAAAAACAGGAGTGAAAAACATCTATACTTGCTATAACAAAAATATCCCATTTAACAAAACAATGCATCAATTTGCAGGGCAACTCCTACATACTAGTAGTAATAAAAAAGGGCATTACTAGAGGAATCAAACAACACTCCAAAGATGGATTTTTCCTAGCAAGCCACACATGATTAAACCACTTAGAAACATAAGCATACACATTTTCATTTAGCACTAAAAATCCAAAGCAAAAATACTAGGCACTCATTAATTAGAGAACCATATAAAAGAAACACATCTAGTGTGGGGGGAATTATGTTTCCACCAAAAATGCAATGACACCAGTGGGTGTTCCACTAGCATAACAAAGCATTAAGAGGTCACAAGGACTATGGTCACACTTGCTAAAAATTAACAAAAGACTAAACTAGCATCTAGTGCAATAACAATACTAGTAGAAAATAATAGGGTGCAAAAATAAGCAAGGTAATGCTACTCATGCTATTGTTTTCACACAAGTGAAAACTTTAGGGTTCAAGTACTCATAAAAACATAACCAAAATGCTACTGGTCCTATGAACACAACACAAAAATATGTGGCTACACAACCACAAATTCTTATGCCAAAAATTCTACACATGAGGGAATTTTTCCATAACATTCTCATAGTCATGACAAAGCTACTCATGCTTTTCTACCAACTCAAATGCAAGCTAGCAGAGGTGATAACAACACAATATAAGTACCAACATGGTACTGGATTCAATCAAAAATCCAAGTGCTTGCACATAAATTCATCACTCAAAAATACTATGCAAGTAATAACTAGAGAATAAAACATATGCTATTCTTATAAATCCTATTTCTCCTCAACTCAAGTCCACACAATCTAACATGCTAAAATAGCTAAGTAACACTTAGAAAACAAGTTCACACAACTTGTACATGCTAGAAAACATCATTGCAACACAAAAATATAATCACACAATTTAATTTCTTAAAATGCCAAAATGGCAGAAACAGGTGAAACAAAGATCTGTCCACCAAATTTTTTATGATTCTCTAACAATTAAACCAATCTAGGTTTGGATAGTCCTAAACATGTACAAGACCATCCAGTTGAGTTTGCATCAAAAATCATTTTTAATAATTTTATAAAAATCACCAAAGTGCTCTCTGGTGTTTTACCAAATTGCATGTCATTTAAAAAATATTAGGAATTTGGAAGCAAGGTTAATTGCTACTGTTAGGAATTTTCAAGGGATTTCCAATGCAATTGGCCTCACTTCATTCTGAGTTGTGAAATAAAAATGGTGCTCATTTTTATCTTTCTGGTACCTGTTGCCAAACCATTTTTCATTTCAAAAATATTCATCCAAATGTAGATCTACAAGTTTGAGGTTGTTTAGATTTTGTTGGTGTACCATTGTGAATTTTAGTTTGGTCAAATTCATCTTTTAGGTAGGTTTTCAAAGCCAAAAGTAACCATGCACTTTCTATGTAAAAATAAAATGGAAAATAAACTTGACTGGGCCAGATCCACGGGCTGGGCCGGCCAGATCTAAACTGACCGTGGGCAGAGCCAGCCGCAGTGGCTGACTAGCGGGCCAGCGGCCACGCAGGCAGCCATGCAGGCAAGCGCTAGGCCCACGCGCCGGTTTGACTAGTTACTGCGCGGGGTCAAGGGCGCTGCGTCAGCGTGACGCAACCACGACGTCATCGCCGACGGGGAATGTCTCCGGCGAGCTCGAATCGAGCGGATTCGACCATCGTTTCGCGAACTAAAGGTAGCTATGCGTTGGTCTCGACAAGGGGAAGCGAACGGAGGCACCCTCGCTTCCAGGGAACGACCGTAGGGCGGCGGCGACGGTGGCGCGGCGGCGGCCGGATAGCAGCCACGACTCGGCGGCGTTCTAGAGGGAGAGGGAGGGGGAAAAAGGGCGGCGGGGGTCGCCTTCTTACCCTCGACGCACGGGAGGGCTCGGAGAGGACGGAGGATGAGCGAGGCGGCCGGGATTCGTCGCCGGAGTCCGCCGGACCCGCAGAGAGGAAATGGATGGCGCGGCCACCTCGAGCCCTTCCGGCTCGATTCCTCTGGCAGAGAGGACCACTACGACGACGCGGAGACGATGAGCACAACGGCTGCCGCCGGTGAGCTCCCATTTGGCCGAATCGACGACGAGCTCAAACCTAGGGTTTCGGTTTGGGGCAAAATATCTAAGAGAGAGGGAGTGAGTTCAAGGGGGAGAGAGAGGGGGTAGATAGCAACCACATGGGGGCTTTTTATCACCTAGAAGTCTTCTACTCAAAGCAATGGAGCATGGGCTCCCATGCCCTCTACTGGAGCTACAGGAAGAAGAAGGACACAATGACTCAGCTCACATTTTGGTCCCTGGTAAATTACAAAAAGGTCCTTTTGCTTTCTGAAAAATGCTGTTTTCACAAGGAAAACAAAGTCATAAATTGAAATCCTTTTGCCCAAAATTCTTATTAGTTGAGATGCACAACATATGTGAAAATTGGCTTAATTAGATAAACTTGATAATTCAAAGTTGTTCAAATTTGAATTCTTACATAAATGGACATTGAATTTATTAGGCTACTTAGGAGCTTCCAAAAATGATAATTTTTGGCACACATTCCTTATTTGGTGTGTTCCTTATGTGGTAGAAAATTCAAGTCATTTTGGGTTACTTGATAGCACAAACTTGTTCAAATTTCAAAAAGGTGCTGTCAAGAAAACATGGGTTTTTGGCAACTTAAATAATTCAAAAACTTGTGCCCTTTTGGTTTTCATCCTTATTTATGATATAGAGAATGTGGTATTTATTTCATGGCATTTGGAAAAAGTTTGTAGAACAAACTTGTTCAAAATTCCAATTGTTGCTGTGGAGAAAAACCATGTTTTCAGGACTTTAATTGATTCAAATTTTGGTATCCTCTTGTGTGTGTTCCTTATTTGATATAAGGAAGCAATGGTATTAATTTCAGACCATTTGAAGATAGTTTCCAATAGTAACTTGTTTGAGTTTCTTGTTTCTGGAAATATTGGAAAATCAATTTAATAAGGCACTTGGCTTTTCTTTAACAATGCTTTGCAAAAATATTTATGTGACTAGAGATAGAAATTCAATGCTTTCGAATACTTTTGTTTTTAAGCTTGCAAGGTTGGAAAAACATTTGGTAAGATTTTGGTGAAGCATCTAAGAATGCCTCTTTTTCTGATAATCTTTTAGGGAAATTTATTTAGTGTTTCCTCTTTCTTAACAGGCCTTGGAATAATATTCAACAAGTAGTAGATTCATAAGATAGTTTTTGGAAAACTATTTGACCAATATTTACTTTATAAAATATTGCCAAGGTCATTGGAACAATATGTTGAATATTTTTAGTTTACTGCTTTGCTATCTTTTTAAGTTTGTTTTCCATTTCTTAGCCATGTAAGATTATATAATTAGTTTGCTTAGTTGCACTTAAACAAACACAAACAAAGTTTATTTGTCAAGCAATTAGCAAAACAACTGTGTTATCAGGTATTCCAAAAATGGGATGTGACACCTTGTCCATGAAGGCTACCCGGTCCAGGACCGCGATCAGGCCCTTTGACTCGATCTCATCCTCCTCGGCTTCACGCGAGTGGAGCTCATGAACTGGTCGTGGGTCCTTGCCTTTGGACTTGACTTCGACCGCTTTGGCCTGGCCTCCCATCAACGCAGAAATCTTCTTCTCGCCTTTGGCCAGTGAGATGTCGTATTGCTTGGACACCTCCAGTAGGTATTGCAGCCAGCTGGCTTGCGCGCGGACATCATCTATGGAACTCGGCCCTTCGCCAGGGACAGCAGGTCCAGCAGCAGCCGCTTTGCTGCTAGAGGTGGGCCTGCCGATGGTGAGTTGTGTGCTCTTTGTTGGCTTCCCGGCTGGCGCAAGCGGTGGCTTGGGTGGTGGCATCTGGTTCCCGGCCTGCGCACCTTGGCGCGATGGATTCTTCCTGGTGGGCGCAGCTTCAAGCTTAGCAGTCTTCTTGGGGCTCGGAGCAGTGCCCGCCTGAGAAGCGAACGGAGGCATTTGGCGAGAGGTGGTCGGAGGCCCTTGCTGGGAAGTGGTCTTGGATGTACTCTTCTTTGGTGGAGGGCTTGGCGCAGTTGGTGGAGTCGCCTGCTGGGTAGGCGGCACAGGGGGCCGGCTACCCTGCGCAGCGTTTGGCTGCGCTTGGCTCTGGAGGACTGGCTCCACCACTGTCTTCTCTACCCGCTGCTCGGCAGCGGGATCAGGCTGGAGGTCTGTTACTTCTTCTACCCGCGGCCCGGCCGTGGGGTCATCTTGAGCTGCAGCGTGATCGTCCTGCTGCTCGGCGGTGTCGTCTTGCCGCTCCAGCGCGGCATTGTCTTGTTGCTGCTGGAGGTTTTCTTCAGTATTCTCCCCAGTCGTTGCGGCTGGGGGAGACAGTGACATCTCGTCATGAGCAGCGTCTTGCTGCTGCTCCAAGTTCTCATCTTCAGCATTGCAACAACCGCCCGCGTCCTCGGCGCCGGTGTCTTCTTCCAACTTAACTGGAGAGGATGCACGTGTCCTGTCCTGCTGGGCTGGTTCATCGTCCTCGTCTGAGAGTTCGACGAGCTTCTCGAGGTCCATAACGGCTTTCCTCTTGGAGCGAGTGGGAGCTGTTGCAGCATCAGCACCCAGAGGGGCGCTGGAAGAGGGAATGGTTCAGAAAAGGAGAAGGAGAAAAGCATATTTGAGAATCAGCAATAGAGTGGTACTCAGATGAAGTGACTTACCCTTTGGCGGTGGGAGGTTATCTTCTGGCGGTGGTGGTTTTCTTCTTCTCCGTCTTCTTGGTTTTCTTGGCAGCAGGTTCTTGGGCACCACTGCCCACCCTCTTCCGAGTTGTGGGAGCAACCACAGATAGAGGCGTGACATCGATGGGCTCCTCGTCATCGTCGTTCAGCTCAGGATCCTCTATAGAGTAGAAGAGAAAAATGAATTGGGAAACAAAAAGGAAAATCAGAGTGCGCTACTCGCGATCAGAGAGGTGAACTTGGTCACCTTCGTCATCCTCGGACCAGTCCCGGATAGACGCGTCAACTTGGTGCTTACCAGGCTGGTTGGCGTGAGGGATGCAGAGGGTGTCCTGGGTGTCGTAGGCGGTCTCATCATCCTCTTCTCAGTCATCCGACCAGTTTCCCTCGAAGACTTCAACGTATTCTTCTCCCTGGCGATCGATGTGCTGTAGAGGCAGCAGCTGGCACAAGTAAGTTGAGTTCTCAGCTAAGGGGTTCTACTCGGAATAGCATGCGAACACAAAGCATATTAAGCTAAGAGGTTCTACCTGGCATAGCATGCAAACACAAAGCATATAAATCCAAAGGGATATTGATGATTTTCTACTCGACATGGCGTGCAAACACAAAGCATATAATGCCAAAAGCATATCTGTGATGTTCTACTCGGTGCAGCATGCAAAGACTAAGCATATGAAGCTGAGAAGCCATTTACTCGGTATCAGAGTGCAGAAACAAAGCACGGAAGGCTAACCTGTTCGATTCGCTTGGAGCGGCTATACGGCTCAAAGCCATACAACCAGGTGTCGGAGAGCGTTGTCTGCATGATGGATCTCGCCCAGATGGCCACCTCGGCTTTGCTAAGATCGAAGGTGGTGGTCCTTGTGCAGTCCCGGCTTCCTCCCATATAGCACATCTTGTGGGAGCGACGCTGGAGCGGGAGCACTCGGCGCGAAATCCAGCACGCGATGGGATCATCTCGGCGGAATCCCTCATCCCGCAACTCGGCCAGGCGCCGCTCGATCTGAACAACATCCTCGATGTTGCTCTTGGGATTGTAGCCCCAGTTCTGCTGGGTTGGCCTTGCGTTCTTCCACTTCGGGAGCCCTATCCGGTCCTGGATTGGCTTCCCCTCCTTCGTGGCGACGTTCTTCACGTAGAGGAAACTGCGCTGCCACTTGCGCACAGTTTCCAGTCCCTTGACGCGCGGGTGATGGCCAGTCGTGTGCTGCAGCATCATGGCGCATCCCGTCTGCGTCATCGCGCGGGCGCTCTCAGTATGCCCAGGATTGGGGATGCTCTGTTTGCGAAAGAAGAAATAGCGAGCCCAACTGTGGATGGTTGGGTAGACGCTAAGAAAGGCTTCGCAGACCACGGCATGAATAGAAAGCATAACCATGGCGTTGGGGGGAAGATGATGTGGTTGGAGGCCGAAGTTCTTGAGGAACTCGGAGAAAAATTCGGAGATTGGAAGGCCGAAGCCGCGTTTGAAATGAGCAAGGAAGACGACGAATTCATCCTTCTCGGGCGTGGGGATGATCTTGTTACCTGGCTGCCTGCACCTCACGCCGGGAGGGACGCGGCGGGTGTTGACGAGCCACTGGCAGTCCTCCGCCGTGACCTCCGATCCCTCCCAACCGGCGCGTTCAGCGGCATCGTCTTCTCCGCGAGCCATGGAGGCGGAAAGGTTCGTGGGAGATTGGAGTTGGAGATTGAGTGGAGGAGTCACTCTCTGTCTCTATGGCGGCGCGTGGAGCAGCGGTGCAGCAGATGGTTGCAGTGGCGGTGTGCTCGACGGCGGCGGAGAGGCGAGGGGACGCGAGATTGGAAATGGCTGGAAAGAGGAGAAGAGGGCGCCGAGGGGGTATTTATCTCTCCCCCTCGAGTTGTCGTTACCAGCGGGTTATTCGCGGATTGATCGTGCGCAGAGATCGTGCGGCGTGGGTTGCGCAACCGTTAGAAACGCACACAACGCATATCACGCGCGTAACGGGCGCAGTTAATCCCACGTCGAGATCGTGGGCACTTGAGTGCGGTTGAAGTGACTTAACAGGCTAGTGGGCCGGGGGTGCAGTTATTGGCGCGTGGCCTGCTGTACTCCAGGCACCGAGGCGTCGGGGGCACAGGGGTGTGGCACGTGCCCCGTAGCGACACGCAGAGGTGGATTCGCACCGTTTGAGCGGGATTGTGTTTCGAGATTTCTCTAAGTTATTTTGCTCGGCATCACAGAAGAAAGGTGTTGCTACTCGGAGAAGTAGAGATGCAAACAAGAGTGGAAGGGCCGTGTGGAGGTGCTACTCAGCCCCTTTCAGTCACGAAGAGAAGGTTTGTTTTAAGCTGGCAGGGCCCAGTGAACAAGTTCGCAGGACTCTACCAGCTTTGGGGACTAATGTCGGGGGGTTACCCCCGAGTAGGGGTAAGGCAAGTGCTAAAGGCAAGGTCAAAGGTGTTGTTTGACCGGGTAGATGGCTACCCGGTACTCGCTACCCGGTAGGTTTCTATCCGGCCGTACCCACCAATGGCCAAGAGGAGGAATCAAGCAAGTTATGTTTGTCCGAGTAGAGGAGTTGGTCCGAGTAGAGGGAGTGAGTTCCTACTCAGGCCAGAAGTCAATGGAGCCGTTCTGACAAGGGATCCCGCGTATCCTGCGTCCGTACAGGCGTGCGGTTCAACTTACAGAGCGCGTGATTATCCGTGCTACGGCGTGGCTACAGTGCGGTAGGCGCCTGTCAAGTCCTGTCACTGACAGAGGGGACAGGACAGGGCTAGGGGCCTACCCTATCTCACTGACAAGGGTGGACAGGTCCCATCTCCGAACGACGCGACGACTTACGGCGCCCGCGTCAGCGAGAAGCCGGAAGCGTGCTCTGTTCTGCAGTACTCCTGTCACATCAGTTGTACCTTTTAGTCTTATTCTATTCGGCTGGGCACCAGTATATAAGGTGCCCTTCCCCCTCCTGTGCGAGGGTCGACACTCTAGGTTGCTTCACTTCACATAGAGAGAACTAGAGAGCTAGAGTGGCTACTCGGCTGAAGGCCTGATTTGTACTGTGGCTACTCGGTAACACACATATAGAGAGAAAGGCAGGAGTAGGGGTGTTACCTCCACACGAGGGCCCTGAACCTGGGTAAGATCTTGTTGTTTGCAGTGCTTGAGACATCCCACACGCGGCTACTCGCCGTGTGATCCCTCCCCGAGCACCTCCAGCGTCCATCGGCCCCAAACTTTAGCCATCCCATGGCATCTGCCGTGATACCACCACGACAGGTGGATTATTAGTCATAGATGCAGATGTATGTCGGTCTATGTATCTTGTTGTAATGACCACATTAAATATCATAGTAATCTTCATGTCATATTGTGCACTATGGTGCAACCTCTATTTGTCAATTGCCCAGCTGTAATTTGTTCACCCAGCATGCTATCTTTTATTGAGAGACACCACTAGTGAAACTATGAACCCCGGTCCATTTTCCAAACTGTTAAACAAACCACAACAATTTCCTGCTTTCTTTACTTATTGCAAGCATATTTTTTTTTTCACGCTATACGTCTAATCTTTGTTTTCAGCAAGACCGGTGAGATTGACAACCTCACTGTACCGTTGGGGCAAAGTATTTTGGTTGTGTTGTGTGCAGGTTCCACGTTGTTGCTGACACCGGTGAAGCGCCAGCACCACCTTCAGTGGCATCAACCTTCCGAAAGTCCTCCTTCTCCTGCTGGATTGATAACCTTGGTTCTTAACTAAGGGGAGAACTCCTACCACTGTGCTCATCACACCCTCCTCTTGGGGGTATCCCAACAAGTGCAAGATCTGCACCATCAAGGACTTTTTTCTGGCGCCGTTGCCGGGGAGAAGGAAGTCTTATGGCAAGGGAAGTTTCTGAGTCTCAACCTCTTTATTTTGTTTATTTTCTTGTTTTTATTTTTTGTCGTGTTTTACTTCTCTATATTGAAAACACAAAAAAATAGCTTACTTCATAGCGGTTATTTACTTGCTTGCTTTTATTCTGCTAAAATGAGTTCCTCTGAGAATACTAAGTTGTGTGATTTCACTAGCACAAACAACAATGATTTTATTTGCACACCTATTGCTCGACCTGCTCCTACTGCTACTTTCTATGAGATTAAACCTGCTTTATTAAATCTTGTGACGAAAGAACAATTTTTTGGTATTAGTACTGATGATGCTGCTGCCCACCTTAATAATTTTGTTCAACTATGTGAGATGCAAAAATATAAAGATGTGGATGGATATATTATTAAACTGAAATGATTCCCTTTCTCTTTGAGAGGAAGAGCTAAAGAATGGTTGCTATCTTTTCCTAGAAATAATATTGATTCATGGACTAAGTGTAAAGATGCTTTCATTGGAAAATATTATCCTCCTGCTAAGATTATATCCCTAAGAAGTGACATAATGAATTTTAAGCAATTTGATAATGAACATGTTGCTAAATCTTGGGAAAGAAGGAAAACTATGGTGAAGAATTGTCCCACTCATGGACTGACTACTTGGATGATTATACAAACTTTTTATGCAGGGCTGAATTTTTCCTCAAGGAACCTATTGGATTCAGCTGCTGGAGGTTCCTTTATGTCCATCACTTTGGGAAATGCAACAAAGCTTCTTGATGATATGATGATAAATTATTCAGAGTGGCACACTGAGAGAGCTCCACAAGGTAAGAAGGTAAATTCTGTTGAGGAAACCTCCTCTTTAAGTGAAAGGCTTGATGGTATTATGTCTTTTGCTCGTTAATGGTAAAGCTCAATTTGATCCAAATAATGTTCCTTTAGCCTCTTTGGTTGCTCAAGAAGATCATGTTGATGTAAACTTTATTAGAAATAATAATTTTAATAACAATGCTTATAGAAATAATTTTGGTGGAAACAATTATAAGCCCTATCCTCCTAATAGTGGTAGTGGTTATTCTTTTGATAGATCTGTAATGCCTAGTGAGGAAAGGATTGTAGAAGTTGAAAAAGCAACTAAGAACTTTATGCAAATGCAATATGAACAAAATAAGTTGTTTACTAAAACTATGGAAGAACAATCTGCTATGGTTAGAACTATTAGCCAACAAATTGGAAATTTGAATAGAGAAATCTCTGGTTTGCAAGGTAAAATTTCTGGTGCTGAGATTAGTATTTCGGACCTGTTAGAGGCACAATTTTCTTTGATAAATAAAATGGCTGCTAAAACTGAAACCATTGAAGATATTCCTTTTGCTTCAACCAATGCCATCCAAGTTCGAATTGATGATAATGTTAGATTGATGGCTGAATTACGTTCTAGGTGGGAAAGAGAAGATGAATTAGCTAGAAAGAATAATACTGCTAGAGTTTGTACTATCACAACCACTAGTAAAAGTGAAGCTCCAAGTGCTAGTAAAACTCCTACTATCAATGGTAAAGTAGTTGGTGTTAATAAATTCCCTACTCCTTTGGTGAAACGTGCTAAATTGCCTCAAACTGCTGAAATTGCTTCTGGTAAAAGTGCTGAAATTTTTAGAGAAGTAGGAGATAATGGTTCCATTAATTTTTATGATAATAATATTGATTTTGATGATTGCAATATCTCTGAAGTTATTATGTTTCTACAAAAGCTTTCTAGAAGTCCCAATGCTAGTGCCATGAATATGGCCTTTACTAAACATATTACCAATGCTCTCATGAAAGTTAGGGAAGAAAAGTTGAAACTTGAGACATCTATCCCTAGAAAATTAGATGATGGTTGGGAGCCTATCATTAAGATAAAAGTAAATGATTTTGATTGCAACGCTTTGTGTTATCTTGGTGTTAGTATCTCTGTTATGCCTCAAAAGCTTTATAATATGCTTGATTTACCACCGTTGGAACACTGTCGTTTGGATGTTCATCTCGCTGATAATGCTAAGAAGAAACCACTTGGTAGAATTGATGATGTTCTTATTATGGTTAATAATAAACTTTACCCTGTTTATTTTGTTGTTATGAACATCGAATGCAATGCTTCTTGTCCTATTGTGTTGGGAAGACCTTTTCTTAGAACTGTTGGTGCTATTATTGACATGAAAGAGGGGAGTATTAAATATCAGCTTCCCCTCAAGAAAGGTTTGGAACACTTTCCTAGAAAGAATATGAAGATACCATTTGAATTTATTATTAGAGAAAAATATGATGTTTATGCTTCTTCACTTGAAAATACTTGAGTTGATCTTTTATGCCTAGCTGAAAGGCGTTAAAGAAAAGCGCTACCGGGAGATAACCCATTTTATTTCGCTGTTTTCAACCCGTTTTCTTTCGTTTTTTGGTGTTATTTGCACCTAGGTGTTGTATATTTCCTTAGCAACCCTGCTGTATCTTTTATTTTGTGTTTTTGTTGAGCCAAGTAAAGCCTCTAGTGGAAAGTTAACACTATATTTCGGATTTCTGCGTAGGAAACAGATTTCTGCTGTCCACTGTTAATTCCGTTGGAAATCACAGAAAATTCAAAATGACCTGAGCTTTTTTGTGCTTAATCCTGAGTTATATACGCAACTGTTATTAGAAGACTACTTTTTGATTTTAGAAACAGAAGATTTTTGAAAAAATCGATCTTTACCTATTGTTCTATTTTGACAGATTTCTGCCATTTATCGCATTTGCATCTTAATCTCTTTCTTTTGGTGTTATTTTGAGAAAAAGTGTTTCGAAATAAGTTGTGACAGTAGATAATGTGTTTTTGAGTGTTAGACTTGTGTTGAAACTGAACCATGTGAATTTATTATTTCAATTGCACTAACGTTGCTAATGAAGATTGTGAGAATTTTGATGTGAAGGAAGTTTTCAAGGGTCAAGAGAAGAGGATGATATGATGTGATCAAGAAGAGTGAAAAGACTAAGCTTGGGGATGCCCCGGTGGTACATCCAAGAAAATTCCAAGAAGACTCAAGCGTCTAAGCTTGGGGATGCCCAATGCATCCCTTCTTCATCAAATTATCAGGTCACTTCTAGTGAAACTATATTTTTATTCGGTCGCATCTTATGTGCTTTGCTTGGAGCGTCTTTTATTTTTGTTTTCAGTTTGCTTTTTATTTCATTTTTGTTTTACTTTCATAATAATCTTGGTTGGACCCCAACATTCTTTTATTGGAGAGTGACACGCTCCGCTTTTTCATGAGAATACGTTGTATTCTTAGTCTCTGTTTGGCTGCTGCATTTATTTAGCTGTTGTTTTGCATGCATCCCTTATTTGAGCTGTTATTTTTAGTAGTATTATTTGAGTACTCTCATGTTTTTTTGTTGTATAATAAAGAGTATTTTTGTTAAACCATGTTTTGTATGGTGCTTGTTGGGAGAAACAAAACTGCTGCTTGAAGTAGAATTTATAACAGCACTAGTAGAAGCTTGCATAGACTGTGGCTAGGACTTTTTCATGCCATGCTAAATGTTATTTTAGTTTTAAAACCTTGTGGTTATTGAGTAGCATTATTAGCCTCGAATAGCTGAGAGTGTTTAATATGTATTGAAATATTCTTGAGTTGTTCTTGTCATAGTAAAGCATCAATATATGGTATTCTCTTTCGAATGTTTTATTTGGTTGACTTAGCACATGCTCACACCATGTTTATGACTACAAACCAGACACGAATAGCCTCCATGACCACTTAGTTTTTGAACTTGTGATACTGCATATGCTTTAATTAATGATGCTTATGTCGCTATGCATGATTATGGCTCTTATGCTCTCTTGATTTGTCGCTCCCAGTCTTTTGCTAGAATCCACCTGTACTGAGTATGAGCTCTACTCGTGCATCCAAACTCCCTTAAACCAAAGTTTTTCCCATTGTTTCCACCATACCTACCTACATGTGCTATTTAACTGCCATTCCAAGTAAATTGCTCATGTGTTACCTTTAAAACCTTCAAACTTACTCCTGCTTTATGTTCTTCTTTTTACTTATGAGGACGTAAATAGAGAATCTTTATCTCACTTGTTGATTGGATTTCACACCCTGGACTAGTGGATTCATCTGCTTATCCAAATGATAGAAGATCTGGCAGCAGGGTGCCCAGTCCCAAATTAATGCAAACAAATTCTCTTTGCTATTTTCCCCTGATTTATCAGTCAAAGCATAATTGTGTAAACAAAAGTGAAAGAGGGATGACCTTCTACACCATTTGCGTCCTTCACCATGGGAGCCGCTCTTGTGAATCCAGTTGGCTTGTGATGTACTGTATTTTCTGTTTACCATTCGTTGACATTAGCATACATCTCCCAAAATATAGACATTCCTCCACAAATGTCAAACTTTTAATACCTCTATTTAATAAAATAAAATATCTAGCACATGAGTGATCCCTGCTTCCCTCTGCGAAGGGCCTTTCTTTTACTTTTGTGTTGAGTCTCCATCTTCTAACTTTATGCACAGTTGAGAGAGCATTTTTGCCATTCTGAGTTCTATGTGCATTTGTCCCATAAGCATCAATAATTACTTCATGATGTGATATCATTTGTTCTTAAATTATTTGTTCTAGTCTTCCTCATGAAGTTTGAAGGTGTCTTGGCATTTATGTTTTTTCCCACTCTTAAGGACTATCGAAATATCATTTTGCCATGCTTTCTCTATACATGAAACACACGTTTACATTTCTTTGCATTATTATTCATGATCCTTTATTTGAGTTACTCTTTGTGATGCAAAGTAATTGCTATGATTTCTAATTAAAGTTTTATTTATCATGCATGTGTTTAAAAATTTATGATCTCAACATGCATATGCTTTTACATTAGATTGATCAAGTTTATGTTAGTAGCATGTCACCTCAGAAATTATTGTTTTATCATTTACCTACTCGAGGACGAGTAGGAAATAAGCTTGGGGATGCTTGATAAACGTATCCCTAATTTTAGATGCTCCATGATGATATTATGCCAATTGCTACATGTTTTCTCCCTTCTTTATGTCATTTTTGTCGATTTTCCGGACTAACCTATTAACAAGATGCCACAGAGCCAGTTCCCTGTTCTCTGCTGTTTTTAGTTTCAGAAAAGTTGTTCTAGAAATATTCTCGGAATTGAAAAGTTCGAAGCCCGTAAGTCCTATTTTCCCCGGAAGCATCCAGAAGACCGGAGAGGAGTCGAAGACGGGCAACAGGGAGGCCACACCATAGGGTGGCGCGCCCCCCTAGCCGCGCCAGCTATTGGTGTGGGCCCCCTGGCCTCCACCACCTTTGCCCTTTCGCCTATTTTAGCCCCCCGGATGGAAAACCCTAAGCACCTGATCAAAATCCCCAAAAAAGTTCCACAGCTGCCGTCACCGTCAACCCCAGATCAGGGGGGTTCTGAAGTTGTTTCCGGCACCCTGCCGGAGAGGAGATCATCACCGGAGGCCTATACATCACAATGCCTGCCTCCGGAGTAATGCGTGAGTAGTTCATCCTTGGACTACGGGTTCGTAGTTGTAGCTAGATGGTTGTCTTCTCCTCATATGCCTCCATGTTTAGATCTCGTGAGATGCCTATCATGATGGATATTGATCTTATGTAAGTCTCTATGCTATATTTGCTGGGATCCGATGAATATTGACCTTATGCCAAGTTGATTATAGTATTTATTTGCATATGTTATTTGGTATCTTGCATGCTCTCTGTTGCTAGTGTTTATTCTGGCCAAGTAGTTGCTAGTGACTCCAAGTTGGAGTATTTATGTTAGATAGTGGGTTCATGCTTCCTTGTTGCCTTGGTCGGGAGACAGAAACATGAAGGGGGAGGATGTGATGTTTCCATTAGGGAGAAAACAGCGGTGAGAGTGCCCGCGTGCATAATCATTGCTTACATTACACACTTTGTTTAATGCAATTATCTGTTGCTTGCAACTTAATACCTAAGGGCGTTCGGATGATAACCTGAGGGTGGATTATTAGTCATAGATGCAGATGGATGTCAGTCTATGTATCTTGTTGTAATGCTCGCACTAAATATCATAATAATCTTCATGTCATATTGTGCACTACGGTACAACCTCTATTTGTCAATTGCCCAGCTGTAATTTGTTCACCCAGCATGCTATCTTTTATGGAGAGACACCACTAGTGAAACTATGAACCCCGGTCCATTTTCCACACTGTTACAAACCACAACAATTTCCTGCTTTCTTTACTTACTGCAAGCATACACTGTTTTTCCACACTATACGTCTAATTTTTTTTCCAGCAAGACCAGTGAGATTGACAACCTCACTATACCGTTGGGGCAAAGTATTTTGGTCGTGTTGTTTGCAGGTTCCACGTTGTTGCTGACACCGGTGAAGCGCCAGCACCACCGTCAGTGGAATCAACCTTCCGAAGGTCCTCCTTCTCCTACTGGATTGATAACCTTGGTTCTTAACTATTTTGTTTTCTCCCTTATTTATAGCATTTTTATATGTTTTTTGGGACTAACCTATAACAAGATGCCAAGTGTCAGTTCCCTGTTTTCTGCTGTTTTTGGTTTCAGAAAAGTTGTTCTGGAAACATTCTCGGAATTGGACCCCACAAAGCCCAAAGTTCATATTTTCCCTGGAATCATCTAGAACACCGAAGAGGAGTCAAAGACGGGCAACATGGGGGCCACACCATAGGGTGGCGCGGGTCCCCCTGGCCGCGCCACCTATGGGTGTCGGGCCCCTGGAGCTCCACCGCCTTTGCCTTTTTGCCTATTTAATCCCACTGGATGGAAAACCCTAAGCACCTAATAAAAAATTCACAAAAAGTTCTGCAGCCGCCGTCACCGTCAACCCTAGACCAGGGGGGTCTGAAGCTGTTTCCGGCACCCTGCCAGAGAGGAGATCATTGCCGAAGGCCTCTACATCACCATGCCTGCCTCCGGAGTGATGCGTGAGTATTTCATCCTTAGACTATGGGTTCATAGTAGTAGCTAGATGGTTGTCTTCTCCTCATATGCCTCCATGTTTAGATCTCGTGAGCTGCTTAACATGATCGAGATTGATCTTATGTAATTCTATGTGCTGTGTTTGCTGGGATCCGATGAATATTGAAACTATACCAAGTTAATTATAGTCTTTATTTGCATATGTTATTTGTGATCTTGCATGCTTTCCGTTGCTAGTGGTTGCTCTGGCCAAGTAGTTGCTAGTGACTCCAAGAGGGAGTATTTATGCTCGATAGTACGTTCATGCCTCCTCACCACCTTGCTCGAGTGACAGGAACGTGAAGGGGGAAGATGTGCTATTGCCATGAGGGAGAAAACAACGGTGAGAGTGCCCGCGTGCATAATCATTGCTTATATTACACACTTTGTTTAATGCAGTTATCTATTGCTTGCACTAAATATCATAGTATCAATCTCGGATGATAATGCCCGCACTAAATATCATAGTAGTCATCATGTCATGAATGTGCACTACGGTGCAACCTCTATTTGTCAATTGCCCAGCTGTAATTTGTTCACCCAGCATGCTATCTTTTATGGAGAGACACCACTAGTGAACCTATGAACCCCGGTCCATTTTCTTATACTGTTAAACCAACCAACACAATTTCCTGCTTTCTTTACTTACTGCAAGCATACATTATTTTCCTCACTATACGTCTAATCTTTGTTTTCAGCAAGACCGGTGAGATTGACAACCTCACTGTACCGTTGGAATAAAGTATTTTGGTTGTGTTGTGTGCAGGTTCTACGTTGTTGCTGACACCGGTGAGCCATCACCACTGTTAGTGGCATCAACCTTCCGAAGGTCCTCTTTCTCCTACTAGATTGATAACCTTGGTTCTTAACTAAGGGGAATTTCCTACCGCTGTGCTCATCACACCCTCCTCTTTTGGTATCCCAACACACAACATCAAGGAAATTTCTGGAGCCGTTGCCCGGGAGAAAGAAGTCTTTTGTCAAGGGGGTCTCTCACTCTCAACCTCTTTATTTTGTTTATTGTCTTGTTTTTATTTTTTGTCTTGTTTTGCTTTTTTATATTAAAACACACACACACAAAAATAGTTCTTATTCTAGTTGTTATTTTTGCTTTATCATGCTTGATATCAATGTTTGATATCTTTGAAACTAGATATTTTAGGCAAAGTGGGTTCACGGATGAACAACAAAAACTTTATAAGGTACACCGCTTGTCACAAAAAAGGATACACTTATGGGAGAAAATTAATAAATTGCGTGACTATGCTAAAAACTTGTGCTTTACTTATAATGTTACTTATTGCTTTGATAAATCTTGTTGCTGTAGGAGGTATATCCCTTTTCAATGTGAGTATAATGATAATGTTACCATATCTTCTTATGTTAAAGGAAATTATGAATTATATGATGTGGAACAAATTGAAGAATTTATTGCTCGGAAGGGTGCATTCGAAATTGCCTATTTGCTAGAAAGTATTGATGATGCACCTTATAAATATGAGATTTATGCTATACTTGAATATTGCTTTGATAATTACAAGATTTGTAATTACTACATAATGGAATATCTTAATAAATTCTCTCAACCTATGGAAGTAACTGATGCCTTGCAGGAGCCTATGGAAGAAGAAATTGCTGAATCTGGAAACTCATTGGATGAAAAAGAGGAGGAGAGTGATGATCAAGAGGAGGAAGAATGGAGCTACCCATGTCTACTTCCCAATGATAGTAACTCTTTAACTCATACATTATTTGATTAAATTGATACTTTCTATTCTTGTGACCTTGATACTACTATGTATGAAACTTGTGAGAATGATATTGCTACTATTATGTGTGATAATTCATATATTTGGATAAATCTTATGATAATGCTTTTGATGATGGTCCTATGTTACTTGATGTTATAAATTATAATGCTACTGAAAATAGGATTGCTATAATGTGTCCTATACCTTTTAAGAGTGATCAATAATCTTGTTTTTCTATTGCTAAAAGTGGGAAAAAAGAAGAGCTGATTTTAAATTTTGACCCCACAGTTTTTGAGCTTGATATGAATTTTGTGCTTTTAGACCATGACAAACATGCTTTATGTGATAATTATATTGTTGAGTTTGTTCATGATGCTACTGAAAATTATTATGAGAGGGAAAATATGGTTGTAGGATTTTTCATGTTACTAATACACCTCTCTTTTTGTTGAAAGTTTTGAAGTTGCTCTTGTTCTACCTTCCCATGATTTCTAGTTTGAGATTCTTTAATTTATTTATTTACAAGATTCGTATGCATAGGAAGTGGGTTAGACTTAAATTTGTTTTATACTTGCTTCTTGATGCTCTCTTTTTCTTAATTCATATTTATTATGTGAGCATCTTCGCTTTCTATGCCTAGCTGAAAGGCGTTAAAGAAAAGCGCTACCGGGAGACAACCTGTTTTATTTCTCCGTTTTCAACCCGTTTTCCTTCGTTTTCTTTCGTTTTCTTTGCACCTGGGTGTTTTCTATTTCCTTAGCAACCCCTCTGTATCTTTTATTTTGTGTTTTGGCTGAGCCAAGTAAAGCCTCTAGTGGAAAGTTGAGGCTATATTTCGGATTTCTGCGCAGGAAACAGATTTCTGTTGTCCACTGTTTATTCCGTGTAAAATCACAGAAAATTCAAAAATGACCTGAATTTTTTGTGCGTAATCCTAAGCTGTATACGCAAATTTTCTTAGTTGACCACTTTTTTCTTTGAGCAACATAAGATTTTCGAAAAAAAACATCTTTACCTGCTGTCCCGTTTTGACAGATTTCTGCCAATAATTGCATTTGCATCTTAATCGCTTTCTTTTGGTGTTCTTTTGACAAAAAAGAGTTTTAAAAGAAGTTGTGACAGTAGCTAATGTGTTTATTAGTGTTATACATGTGTTGAAACTGAACCATGTGAATTTATTATTTCGATTGCACTAACGTTGCTAATGAAGATTGTGAGAAGTTTGGCGTGAAGGAAGTCTTCAAGGGTCAAGAGAAGAGGATGATATGATGTGATCTGTTGGGAATATGCCCTAGAGGCAATCATGTATGATGTAATTCCCAATGTATTCATAAAGTTATTAAGTTTTCCTTGTTATGAACATCTGATACATGTCATTGAATATGTGATTCGATTGTGAAACTATGTATTTATGTTGTTCATACTAGATTGTCCTTGGTCATTTAGGTTGTGCTGGACACACACCCTAGACTAATGTGAGTGTTGGCTGATGACACGGTTCCACTTGTCATGAGCATGGTGATGCCATTCCAACGATCACGGACTTGGCTAAAGAGTTTAGCAAGTCGGACTGACCCACATTGAGATGCAACGAGCAAGTCGTCATTTGCATGTCTCAATCAATGTAATCCTTAGACCTGAGGTTGTCGCACAATCCGAGTTGTGGATCACCGACTTAGGTTCTGTTAAACGTTGCTTTGTGACAAGGCAGCTATAAAGGCAGAGTTCGGGTCGAATGAGAAGCAAGCTGCGTGATGTGGATAATCAAGATGGGATTTTGCCCCTCCGAATGGAGAGATATTCTCTGGGCCCTCTCGAGTGATATGATTCAGGAAGCATGGCCATGCGCGACTCAGTTAAGTGTTAACTGTGTCTGTTGACTAAGAGTTAGTCAGATGAATCACATATCATAGATCGAGAAGAGAGTCGAGCAATTTAAGGGATGACGATAAATCGCCTATAGTTCGACAAGGTATATCGTGAGGCAAAAGGGACTAATATGTAAATCACATTGGAAGGTATGTTGTCATGACTCAATGGGACTTGGGAGTCGGCACGTTCTGTTAGGAGCCGCTACCGATTGATCGATTGAGAGTCGGACTCTAATCGTGTCCAAGTCGCCATGAGCCTGCAGGGTCACACACTTAAGAGCGGGAGCAAATGTATTGGTTGGGTTGGACCCGAACCGGAAATGGACTGATTTTGTGAGTCGGGCTCACAGAGGGAATGGGCCACAAGTGTTGTGAAGCCCACTACCATTCTCTATATAAAGAGGGGCGCAGGTCGCCCAGCGGGCGCGTTAGTCCACTCCCATGCGTTGGGAACCCTAGCCCCACTCAGTCCAGCCGTCGCACCGGACCTAGCAGTCCACCGTCGGAGCTCCTCCTCGTACGTGTGGATACCGGCAGAGGTGATGTACGTTCAGCACTTCGACGTTCGCGGGATCAGATCGGCTGGATGGGATCATGGACTGCACTGCCCCGACGCGCTTCATCGATAATCCGCAACCGCGCGTCTAGTGGTAATCATCATGGCCTTCTACCTCGGCTAGATCTTGGAAGTACCGCGTAGGAAAAGTTTTATTTATCTCTACGCGCTCCAACATGATCAAGAAGAGTAAAGAGCCTAATCTTGGGGATGCCCCGGTGGTACTTCCCAGCGAATTCCAAGAAGACTCAAGCGTCTAAGCTTGGGGATGCCCAAGGTATCCCCTTCTTCATCAAAAAATTATCAGGTCACTTCTACTGAAGCTATATTTTTATTCGGTCACATCTTATGTGCTTTACTTGGAGCGTATTTTATTTTTGCTTTCAGTTTGTTTTTATTTTTTTCTTTCAGTTTGTTTTTATTTTTGCAATAAGCTTGGTTGGACCCTAGCATTCTTTTATTGGAGAGTGACACGCTCCACTTTTTCATGGGAATACTTTGTATTCTTAATCTTTGTCTGGCTGTTGCATTTATTTAGCTCCTATTTTGCATGCGTCTCTTATTAGAGCTGGTAGTTTTAGTAGTATTATGTGAGTACTCTCATGTTTGCTTGCTGTAGCATTTAAAGAGTCTTTTTTTAAAACATATCTCGTATGGTGCTTGTTGGGAGAAGAAACTGCTCTTTAAAGTAGAATTTATAACAGTGCATGTAGAAGCTTGTATAGACTGTTGCTAGAACTTTTTCATGCCATGCTAAATGTTATTTTAGATCTATAGACTTGTGATGTTGAGTATCATGAATAGCCTCAAATAGCTGAGAGTGTTTAATATTTCATTGAAAGATTCTAGAGTTGTTCTTGTCATAAGGACGCATAAATTTTTCGTATTCTCTTTTGAATGTTTTATTTGGTTGACTTGGCGCATGCTCACACCATGTTTATGACTACAAACCAGTCATGAATAGCCTCCATTACCACTTAGTTTTTGAACTATGATACTTCTTATGCTTTAATTAATGATGCTTATGTCGCTATGCATGATTATGGCTCTTATGCTCTCTTGATTTGTCGCTCCCAGTCTTTTGCTAGCCTCCACCTATACTGAGTATGAGCTCTACTTGTGCATCCAACTCTCTTAAACCAAAGTTTTCCCCATTGTGTCCACCATACCTACCTACATGTGGTATTTAACAACCACTCCAAGTAAATTGCTCATGTGTTACCTTTAAAACCTTCAAAATTACTCCTGCCTTATGTTCCTGTTTTTGCTCATGAGGACATCAATAGAGAATCTTTATCTCACTTGTTGATTGGAGTTCACACCCTGGACTAGTGGCTTCATCCACTCATCCACTTGTTGATTTGCCCCTGATTTATGAGTCAAAGCATAATTGTGTAAACAAAAGAGAAAGAGGGACGACCTTCTACCCAGATGCGTCCTTCACATGGGAGCCGCTCTTGTGAATCCAGTTGGCTTGTGACGTACTGTATTTTCTATTTACCATTCGTTGACTTTAACATACATCTCCCAAAATACAGACACTCCTCCACGGTATGTGATTGTTGGCAGGCACCCGAGGATTCAGTTAGCCATGGTTTGTGAAAGATGGATGGGAGGAGTGTCAAACTTTTAATACCTCTGTTTAGTAAAATAAAAGCTCTATCACATGAGTGATCCCTGCTTCCCTCCACGAAGGGACTTTCTTTTACTTTTATGTTGAGTCTCCATCTTCTAACTTCATGCACAGTTGAGAGAGCATTTTTGCCATTCTTAGTTCTACATGCATTGTCCCATGAACATCTATAATTGCTTCATGGTGTGATATCATTTGTTCTTAAATTATTTTCTCTAGTCTTCCTCATGAACTTGGAAGGTGTCCTGGCATTTATGTTTTTCCCCACTCTTAAGGACTAGCGAAATATCACTTTGCCATGCTTTCTCTATACCTGAAACATACGTTTGTCTTTCTTTGCTTTGTTTCTCATGCTCCTTTATTTGAGATACACTTCATGATGAAAGGTTATTGCTTTGCTTTATTATTAAAGTTTTATTTATCATGTTTGTGTTTGAAGTTCTATGATCTCAGCTTGCATCTGCCTTTACATTTCTATGATCAAGATTATGTTAGTAGCATGTCACCTTAGAAATTATTGTTTTATCATTTACCTACTCGAGGACGAGTAGGAACTAAGTTTCGGGATGCTTGATACGTCTCCAAAGTATCTATAGTTTCTGATGCTCCATGATGATATTATGCCAATTGCTACATGTTTTCTCCCTTCTTTATGTCATTTTTATCGATTTTTTCGGACTAATCTATTGACAAGATGCCACAGAGCCAGTTCCCTGTTTTCTGTTGTTTTTAGTTTCAGAAAAGTTGTTCTGGAAATATTCTCGGAATTGGAAAGTTCGAAGATCGGAAGTCCTATTTTCCCCAGAAGCATCCAGAAGACCGAAGAGGAGACGAAGAGGGGTATCAGGGGGCCCACACCATGGGGTGGAGTGGACCCCCCTTGGCCGCGCCAGGGGGTGGTGTGGGGCCCCTAGAGCTCCACCGCCGCTGCCCTTTCGCCTATTTAATCCCCCGGATGGAAAACCCTAAACACCTGATCAAATATCCCCGAAAAGTTCCGCAGACGTCGTCACTGTCAACCCTAGATCAGGGGGGTTCTGAAGCTGTCTCCGGCACCCTGCCGAAGAGGAGATCATCACCAGAGGCCTCTACATCACCATGCCTGCCTCCGGAGTGATGTGTGAGTAGTTCATCCTTGGACTATGGGTCCATAGCAGTAGCTAGATGGTTGTTTTCTCCTCATATGCCTCCATGTTTAGATCTCGTGATCTGCCTAATATGATCGAGATTGATCTTATGTAATTATATGTGTTGTGTTTGCTGGGATCCGATGAATGTTGAACTTTTGCCAAGTTGATTATAGTATTTATTGCATATGTTATTTGTGATCTTGCATGCTTTCGGTTGCTAGTGGTTTCTCTGGCCAAGTAGTTGCTAGTGACTCCAAGAGGCAGTATTTATGCTCGATAGTGGGTTCAAGCCTCCTCACCACCTTGCTCGAGTGACAGAAACGTGAAGGGATAGGATGTGCTGTTGCCATTAGAGAGAAAACAGCAGTGAGAGTTCCCGCGTGCATAATCATTTCTTACATTACACACTTTTTTTAATGCATTTATCTATTGCTTGCAACTTAATACCTAAGGGGGTTCGGATGATAACCTGAGGGTGGATTATTAGTCATAGATGCAGTTGGATTACTGTCTGGGTATATTGTTTTAATGCCCGCACTAAATATCATAGTAGTCATCATGTCATGAATGTGCACTACGGTGCAACCTCTATTTGTCAATTGCCCAGCTGTAATTTGTTCATCCAGCATGCTATGTTTTATGGAGAGACACCACTAGTGAACCTATGAACCACGGTCCATTTTCCTATACTGTTAAACCAACCACCACAATTTCCCGCTTTCTTTTCTTACTGCAAGCATACATTATTTTCCACACTATACGTCTAATCTTTGTTCCAGCAAGACCGGTGAGATTGACAACCTCACTGTACCGTTGGGACAAAGTATTTTGGTTGTGTTGTGTGCAGGTTCCACGTTGTTGCTGACACCGGTGAGCCATCACCACCGTCAGTGGCATCAACCTTCCGAAGGTCCTCTTTCTCCTACTGGATTGATAACCTTGGTTCTTAACTAAGGGGAATTTCCTACCGATGTGCTCATCACACCCTCCTCTTGGGGTATCCAACACACAACATCAGTCACGAGGACACAATTGGTGGATTTTAGCAAGGCACATGCTTTCGTCTCTCACATTGAGCCCAAGAAGGTCTATGAAGCGCTTGAAGACCAAGATTGGCTTGAAGCTATGCATGATGAGCTCAACAACTTCGAGCACAACAAAGTGTGGAAGTTAGTGCCAAGATCGAAGGATTGCATGAACATCATCGGCACGAAATGAGTATTCAAGAACAAGCAAGATAAAGATGGCATCGTCATTCGCAACAAGGCGAGATTGGTGGCTCAAGGCTTTTCTCAAGTTGAAGGTGTCGATTTTGGTGAAACTTTCGCTCCCTCGGCTTGTCTTAAATCTATTCGTATCTTGCTTGCCTATGCTTCTCATCATAAT